>JAMWFC010000116.1:2409131-2997172 GCA_027475525.1 Macrolepiota albuminosa
CACACTCAGCGGATACTTAGCCATTCCCGTTCTGTCACGTTTTAACTCTTTTCCACCTAACACGGTCCGCGACGTAACCCAGCTCATCTTACACGCCACCAAAAAACCAAACGAAGAGAGTTCTACTTCACAAAGCTACAGTAGTGCACGAGTTGAACCCTACTTCCGCCCCTTAGCCCTGTATAGCGGTTTGCCGGCGATCTAAATAGAATTCATTCATTCATTCATCCCACCTAACACGTCACTCGAGGAGGCGTCGAAGAAAGTGTTCGAACCTATCAGCAAATATTTCGAGATTGTCGGGATTCAGCCCAAATACATGCCGCAGCATGTTTGCAAGATCAATAATTGTACGTATGATTCCTTTCAGTTAATTCTCTACCAATCTCTGGCTTGCTCTCTCATACGTAAACCAGCTACGTATTGGTCCTATCCAGGCGAGGGTCAAAAACTCCAAGACCTCGTGCCAGTGAGGGGCAAAAATCCACATACTGTCAATGTCATTCGGTTTCTTGAAGACTCTGACCCCTCTTTCCTCACAAGAATGGTGGATGCTGCTGCCGCTGGACGAGCTGTGTTGGTAGATAATCTTTTACTTGTGGATCAAGTTGAGGAACTTCAGGTCGGAGGTAAGAAGAAAAGGAGTATGCATCTTTTCACCTCCTATCGCGATAACAGTGGCCAGTGCTCATCTATCCCTGCTAGAATCCAAGCTAGCAGCAATGGACAGGAGATTTGCATGTATTGAAGAGAAGTTGAAAATTGTCACAGAAGAGAACGTTGTCTTGAAGAACAAATTGAATCGTGTCGAAGAGGAAAATGTCGACTTGAAGAACAAATTGGAACACCTTGAAGCGGATAACGTCGACCTAAGATCAGCAGTCAAGACCTTCAAGAAGAGTTTCGACGTGCGTCATAGGTTTTCACTGGTTCTCTGTGGCGCGTTAAACTATTTCACATGATAGGCAATGCAGGACATTTACCGTCGAATTGTCCTGGATCAAGCTCGTATCAAAATTCTGGAGCAGACTGGACTCACTCGCAACGACCTGGATTCATCCACACTCTTAGCTCTGGTGAAGTCCAAACTACCTCATCCCTTCGATCTGAATGATGCGGCTCTTGAGATGATTTTCAAAAGTGGACCTCTTCGTCGACGAGGCAATGCAGCTGCCCACGAAGGACCACTCAATGCTATTGGTCAGGCTTTTTATAGATCTGATTTAGACGACTTCGAACATGAAAACTTGATTGAGATTTACATTTATGGCCATACCCCGATGTTGGGGAGTTCTGCATCTTGAAATGTATCTTGACATATGAAATACATGTCTTTTCAACTTTTGACAGCGAGGATTGACATAGTCGTTGGTAAAGTGACAATACAAGGGGTGTCTTAAGAGATTGAGACTGGTTCTTGTGTTGTCCTGAGCTGGGTGTTAACAGCTCCATGAAAGATTGCAGAACTTTGTGTTCAGATGTAGATCTCAAATAAATGAAAGAACTGCATGATATGATGTCGACTCAGATTATCTGTGTCAAATAAAATACACAACCTGAGGAATGTGTTTAGAAGATTCGTGTCGAATATAAAGACGTGTTGAAAAAGACCGAGCTATATAGACTTGTCCTGACAAAGCCAAAGACAGCGACAAAGAGATAGAAATATGCATGTTCGAAGGAGACAAAGATGCCGGAGGACACCTGCCATTTTACTGATGTAAATAGATATACCCATCTGATGCCTAAGTGTGCTCTCCAGAGATAACATGGATTATAGAAAATATGCAAAATCGCTAACCATGATCAGGAAATTACATACCTTATAGCTCCCTGTGACAACATCGATAAAGGCTAGGACTACGTAAAGAAAACAGCCTCGAGGCAAACCTACAACCCTCTTGACTCCACCATGGACGTGGCATCTATACTGAGTGACGACGACTACGACATTGTATCCAATCCGGGCCAACACTCGCTTGAATCTAGTACTGCAGACTTTGGACATATTCCAGCGCAGATCGTCTATGAGCCACCTCCATCACAGATGGCTCGTGACAAAATCGAGTCCGTCTCGTGGACGGCAAAAGACATCCAAACCTACGTCCGTAAAGCTCTCGGTATCGCAGGACCTAAGCTACCTTTGGGTGACATTACAAAGCGAGTATATCTTGACGGGGTGTTTGATGGATTGAGTGCGGGGTCTGCTGCAATGTCTTGTGCGGTTTGGCTTCTGCTAATTGTATGGTTTACAATTCTTCAGGTCTGCTCTCCGCCTACGACAGGCCAAACTCTCGTTCCCCTCAGTTTACCTCATCGTCGGAGTCTATTCTGACGATCAATTACGATTGCATGGCTGTACTACGTCCTTTCCTCATGTCGAACGATGTGAAGTCGTAAGGCATTGCCGATGGGTGGACGAAGTCATTACGGACGTTCCCTACGAGCTCCAACCCGAATTTATTGAACGTCATAAGATCGACTATGTTTCCCTCGAAGATGGGACATCTGTGGATCCTGGTTGTGATAAAGCAAGACTCAGAGGCTATGATGCTATGAAAGATATGAGTATGTTCATCACATTATTCGGAACGTTGGAGTACATGGCTCATGGTGAATCTCAGAGATCGTCATTCCAACCAGGAGGACACCTGGGGTTTCCTTGGCACTTCCCGCGCTCTCAACGACTCCTGTACCTTATGAGAAACCAATGCAAGCTGATTCCTAGTACTGATTGGCATGTTCCAATGATAATTCACTAAATTGTGGATTACGGTTGTATGTTATCTCAGCAATGGAACTTGGGTTAGTTCTGTAGCCATTCAGACTACAAACTATGTCTTTTTCAATAATGTTGTGGCCAGACGTGTTGATCGTAAAATCATTATGTAAGTATTTGAGGACCTCACCAGTAACCACAACCTGGACATTCACGGTGGGGCAGTTCTGCCTTTGCTGGTCTCATCAACGATTCGATCCCACAATGCATACACAAGGATACCCAAGCTGGAACTGTTCAAAAAGCGTTAACTACAGTCCAAGTCACATTATTACCCCAACAGTTGTCGCAGCTTCCGCAATGGCTTGTGAAGACTGCATACCCACTACACACGTGACATCTCAATGCACTGACCAGTGTGTTGTCATAACCTGCGATGACCCACATGAATTGAATGAATGCCATGGGATTGGAAATCTGCACTGTGACTTGGTTTGCGATGGCGGTGCGAATTGTACCGACTGCGATGGCTTGGACAAAATTGTGAGTTGGTTCGATATTGGTTTATAGTCCTCGACGATTGCTTTATAGTTCCAGTGCTGTCCTGACGATCATTCATACTCCTTGGAGCCGCGAATTCTTGAGCACATGCCCAACTCCTCGTTCCCTTGGGATCCTTCGATTGAGGAGCTTCTTTGTTCGTGTTCAGATTTGCAGCATGCTCAAAGCACCCGGGGTTGCCCGCACCAATTGCAGTCTAATAGTCCTTTTGAAGACATGAGTCTTCAGTCCACACTCCCGTCGACTCCGCTTACCACTCCTTCCTGTGCTTCTCCAACAAATTCTACCGCTGGGTTACCATCTCAACCGCCCGTTCAAAGGACCACACCTTTCGCCTGTATGTGGGGTCATTGTGAAGCAAAGTTCGCTTCTCTTACTGAACTGGTTGGACATGTAAACCTTGAACATCTCCGTCCGCCCATACATCAGAAGCAAGAGATAAATAGTATGGACCCTACTTCTGTGACCACCCAAATGGCTTGTCAATGGAGCGACTGCACCGCTTACCCACCACATGCTATTCCTACGTCATCAACAGGTGATCAAGCCAGCGAAATCTTAAACTTCCTTACCAGCCACCTGCTCAACGATCACCTCGGTATTATCGGCCATAATCAGACTCCTGTCGATACCACAGTTCCGTCTCCGAGAGTATCAGCTGAAAATTTACGGAAAGTCGAGTATCCAGCAATCCCAAGCGCGGACAGCATCAAGTGTCAATGGCGGTCCTGCGGACGGTCGTTTGACAACAACGAGCTTTTGACGCAGCATCTCAACCATGAGCATATTGGATCTGGTAAAGCTTATTACGAATGCTACTGGGATGGTTGTAATCGCTCTGGAAAATACGGTTTTTCCAGCAGGCAAAAAATATGCCGACACTTACAGGTCAACAATGCATGTCTTCCCTGCGCATCTATTAAACCCTCATTTCCACTTAGACACATACCGGACACCGCCCTTTCCAATGCGATGTTTGTTCTCAATATTTTTCAGAAGCAGCTACGCTGCAACAACACATACGCAGACACACCCAAGAAAGTATGTATGTTTCTGGTTTTCCCCCTCATATCTCATAATACAATTGATAGAACCATACGTTTGTGATTATCCCGGATGTGGAAAGACTTTTGCGATCACTGGCGCCTTGACCATTCATAAACGAACCCATAACGGTCAAAAGCCTTTTAAGTGCAGATTCTGTGACAAGTACGTTCGTCATACAGCTCGATGTCTACCTCCGTTTCTAAAGCTTGTGATAACCTAAGGGGATTTTCTGAGTCTTCTAATTTATCCAAACATGTAAGTTATCTGCCTAGATTTGTTATAATAGTGTTCAAGTGTCTACCTTAGTTACGTACTCACACTGGCGCCCGCCCGTATTGTTGTACTCAGCCAGGATGCAGCAAATCATTCGCGCGGCCTGACCAATTGACGAGACACTCTAGGGTGCATAGGAAGAAGTCTCTCGACCAAACAGATGCTGATTGAGCCACTACAATATCAGCTTAGTGATGTATACACCACGCAACATTTGGATATGATATCACGCTTGTATCTTGTATCTGAAGAATATGTAGTCACGTACGGATGAATTTGTCGGATCGAGATATTAAATTATTTTGCATACATACTGAAATTGTGATCACTTCGTATCAAGACAATCATTCGTCGCCGAACTCCTCCAATCCTCCGGTTTCCGTCATTCCAAGTTGGAAAACTTTGACAACATCTTCATCTTCGTCTTGCTGGCCTGAATCAATGGTTTGTTCGAGTGAAGGAGAGTTTTCTCTTGAAGGTTCAAGAAAATTAAGGCATCCTCGTTGACAGCCGCGCCAACGCATCGGTACAGACCCTCCAACTTCCACACCTGCAATCATTGTTTCCCAAGTGTATCGCTCCTCCGCATGTTGGATAAACAGTCTTGGAGTGCATAGCTGCTGATGTTTTGGGGATGGGCACAGTCCAACTCCTGTCGTGTCTGGGGTAGATCTAATGGCGGCAGTATTAGTATCTTCCTCTAGGTATACTGAGCCAGGAAGTGATAGATTCAGTATCCTTCGAACAAATGGTGGCAGATACCGTGAGAAGTAGACCTTGCGCGAAAGTGACTGTTCTGTTGAATGCAGCTCAGGCTGTTCCTCTGGTAAGGGAAGTACATAATAGGCTTCAAGCAGCGTCCCTGAATCAGGTTTTGTAGGATCAACTGGTGAAAGTAGTAACCTCAAGAGCAGCTCATTAAGCGAGGGTACTCGATGAATCAATGGTGTCGTCTCTGAGACTTGCCGCTGTTTTGCACCAGTGAACTGGAGTCTTTTCCGGCTCATAGTCGATGAACCCAGAGAGCAAGGATCAGAAGAAGGTGGCGGTGACAAAAATGGATTGGGGAAGAGATATAGAGATTTGAGAGTCATCTGGATCATTTCGGCAGGCAAATACTGGATGTGATTCTGGCCAATGCTCAATTCTTCTAGGCCTCGCAACTGAGCAATCTCCGGAGGGATATGACTCAGCTTGTTGTTACCTAATTATGAACAACTAAGCAACTTTCATTCCGCATAACATCAAAACTCACGTAGCGATAGGATGGTCAAATTCTCCATGTTGGCTGAGCAAAACAACGAGAGAGGGATGACAGTTAGGTTATTCGTAGAAAGAAAAAGCTGTATCTTGTTTTTTGGGAGTCCAAGAGGTACAGTAGCAACACTCCGAGTGCGTAACATGGGCCTTCCCCATATATGCGCGCCTGCTGGTTCTGTAGAGGCACGATTCAAAGGTCGCGTGACAGGAGGGACAGTAGAAGTTCGCGGAGTGGGTGTAACATGATTTGAGTCGGAACGCTCTGAAGAAGTCCAGAAATGAGACAAAACTTCAATAAAAGATTCTGGAATGTATGTCAGGTTGGAGTTTCTGAGTGAACGAACTCAATAAAGGTCTGCCGCGATATGTAAAACGTACTGACTCCAGGCTGACGCGCCCATTACCCTCGTCAATTATAAACTCACTCGCTTTTTCCCAAATTTCCGCTTCAACTTGATCTGATGTTATGCTGGTAGAAAATGGCGGGAGATATGTGCTGTTTGTAGGTGACAGTTGGCTATCCCAGGTGTGCGTTTCAAACGGTCCTTGATACCTCAGCTTTTTCAGTACGGTAGACTGTGTAGTTGGGGATCTTGAACGCTTTTTCTCGTACTCTGGAGGCTTCCAATTATCCTTGGAAGCCGAGAAAGGGTCGCGCGTCATGGAAATGATATCGTTATCATGATCTATTTCTGCGCCATGATCAGGACCAGGAGATGAAGCAGGCGGTGAAGTATCAACGAATGGTCCTGGAGATGAAGGCGACGAAGGAGGAGATGACAAGGACGGAGAAAGAGGGTCAACAAATGCTGATGCTGTGGAGTCCATGGAGAAATTAGAAAGAGATCCTAGAACACGATCATGTGACTAGCCCACAATGGGATCCTAAAATGTGTTCTTTTCCGCAAACCACAAGATGAATCTGTTGTAGACAAAATACTGCTAGAAACCTGAAACCACTACTACGTATACATAGACCATAAATACCTGCTCACTCTGGCTGGTGCTTATAGCTTAAACTCAGGCTTTGTTGGATCTGGGGAAACTCAGGAGGAGCAAAACTCTTGACCGCGCGTCGGAGCACAGTTGACGCATTTCTTCATGCTCGTTTATTTTGGCTATTTCTTAAGGTGACCAGTTCAGAATGAACACCGCCGAGATGTGCTTACCATGAGTCCACTGAGCTGGAGTTGCATGAAGATCTCGCACCAGGAAAAACCAGGTGAGAATGTTTATAATGAAAGAGTAAACTTGGACCAAGCTTCAAGTTCGACATCAATTATGTGACGGCATTTAGAATTCGAATCAATTAGTAGCAACGGGGACATTGCTCTGTGAAGGAATTTGAGGCGCCTTGCGAGCAAGCTCAAGACTGATAGTTTTTCCCTTCTTCCGCATTTCTTGCCATTTTTGAACCTGCTCAGTGATAAGACCCTCTCTCTTCTCCCTTCTCTCTGCGACCAGCCGTAGAATGTGTGAACGCTTTGTTGCCATCGGCTCCTTCATGTTCCACCCCTTGCCCTGACCTTTGGTTAATTTCAATAACTCATACTTCCGCGTCGCGCGTCTGGATATTATCTGGAAATTTTCTTCAATCAGCTGCTCCCGTTTCTCCTTCTCCTTCGCCGTCATGTCCTCAAGTCGGTGGGGATAGTAGAACGGATCAACCAAACCTACGACGGCACGCTTATAGGTCTTGAACGATTTGCGCACAGATTTGCGCCCCGACGGCACGGGGGCAATGTAGTTATCTGTGCGGATGTAGGTCGTTTTTACGCCGTAGACGGCGAGAAGGTAAGAACGCATATCGGTCTTGGTGACTGACTTGGGAATGCGGAAGGTGGCTTCGTAGGGGTTATAGGGTTCTCCTTTGGGTGTGTTGTTGCGAACGAGTCGGATGATGATGTTGGGAAGGTAAACAGGTCGGCCGACAACTTCTGTCTCTTCAACCCCACCACGCCACACCGTCTTGAAACCGCGCACGCGAGACCTTCTCTCATTTAATCTCTCAATCCACTGGGCATCCGTGATTTGTTCCCCACGTATCACCTTGAGTTTCTGTGTAGCCTTGAGTCGTCTGTAGCGCGCATACTCAGTGGGTGTGAGACCCTCTCGCGTCGAGTCAGAAGTGCCAACCGGTGTTGGGCCGAATCTTTTGCGGCGGCGCAGACGAACAGCAAGTGGGGTCGAAGTTGTCCTCGCAATGCGCGCGGCTTCGGGTAAGATCGTCGGGGGCTTCGTGGAGTACAACCGACGGGTGACTACAGAAAGACACGGCATCATAAACGCTGCAACGTCGTCTGAAAGAGAAACGAGAAGTTTGGAAATTTATTGGCACGTGACCCAGAAATACTCCTCCCAGGCACATCCACGAGACTATAAGCTGACTTGGACTCAATTGCGGGGGTAGCCATGGCTATCACTTGCGCGAGGGTGGTCAGAGCATTCAGCTCAACATGTGCACCGATGACTACAATCGTTGGCTTCTCATTGCTCTTGACCTGGATATTTATCCTGTATAAGCCAAATTCCGGTCCTGGCTCAATCCAGAAACTCGGATGGCAGTCTTGGGAAGTTGTATCTTTGTCAAATGACTCACAAAGTCCAATTCAAGGCAATAATACCGACTTGGAAGTACCGATTGACCCCGAAACGCCGGATGTGGACTGGTGGAATGTTACCTTACCAGAGCCACAAGTCGATTCATCAAGTTTTCCACTAGACGTGTGGGCTCCGTTGCTTCCTCACACTACTGGTCGTATGTTAATACCAAGTTTCCTATATTATCTGTATTCTGAGGCTCGCTCTTGTTTACAGTTTCCGAAATTACTGTCACCCAGTGTAGAATAAGTCCATCATTGGCTGAAGAAGTATGTGCTCCCGATTCGACGAGTGAAGAAGATGCTATCAAAGGGAAATGGGTAAGGGTGAAACGCGATTTGAACCTCGAAGGAGGTTACCTGTCTCCCTATCTGGTAAGTCTCTCCTGCCGGTATCAACGTCCGTTACTCATTGTTTCTAGAACATCTATTATCGGCGTACGAGACGACAAGACGTCAACCTGGTTACTGATATCCAACTCCTCGCTGATAATGAGGAGCCTTCAACACCTGGCACATGGCATAAAGTAAACACATCCCTTAGGGCGGGAATATTCCATGCCGTTCCGTTGTACTTCTGGTACCAGACTGGCACCACCGCAGGAGAAATGAACGCCATTGAGCGTTCCAACATCATCACAGAGCTAGATGTCTTATATGGCGAAGACGTTCCCTGGTACGGTTTCGAGAAGCTTGAACCACCTACAATGCCTGAGAAAGGAAATGTGGAGGCTACTTGGCTAACATATAGACGTGGCGTGAAACGTAAGTCGTATTAACCTACTATTCATTCCATGATTACGATATGGCCACTCTGCCCAGCTCCACCACGTGCACCACCTTTGCATTTTTCCCGCTCTGGTACCTTCAAGATCATGCAGGTAGCCGATCTACACTACTCGGTCTCTCAAGGCTTTTGCCGAGATACAGACCGAAAGCCATGTGAACATTCAGACAACTTGACGACTACACTCGTTGGTAAAGCCTTGGATGCTGAAAGGCCAGATCTTGTCGTCTTCACGGGTGATCAGCTAAATGGACAAGGAACCACATGGGATCCCAAGTCTGTTCTTGCCAAATTCGCAAAGTCTGCTACTGATAGGGAAATACCTTGGGCTGCAATCTTTGGAAATCACGACGAGGAGGATGGTATGCCAAAAGAAGAACAGATCGTGTTGATGAAGGGTTTACCCTATAGTCTTGCTGATAGGGGCCCAAAAGATGTGTCTGGAGTTGGTAATTATGTGTTGAAAGTTCTGAGTGCGGATGCGTAGGTTTCAATCTCACTCTACGTGCTTCTGCCAGTCTGATCATTAAAAGCTCCAAAACACATCTTTTGACTTTATATTTCCTTGATTCCGGTGCTTACGCTAAAGGTTTTTGGGATTTTTTCGGCTTCATACCCACCGAATATGATTGGATTCGTGAGGTAAGATGAATGAATGATTGTGACAGTTTGAAATTGAATTGTCTTTCACCTTAGAGTCAAATCAATTGGTTTCTGCAGCAGTCCAGTACGTTCTGTCGATGCAAGATTCTAATCAAACGCCTAATGTACGTTTCTAGGTATGATCAAACCAATCGAGAGGCCATTCCGCCCTGATTCGACAAAGGACCTTGGTCATGCGTGGAAAGTAAGGCAAGAACAGATTACTCCCGACACACGAAGACTGGCGAAACCCAATGCTCTGATGTTCTTCCATATACCTTTGTGAGTTCATGCCCACCGCCTCATTTACAACTCAATGGGAACCTGTCAGGCAAGAGGCTTATGCAAAGGCGGACTCCGATCCCCGGACGCATATTGCCCTTGATGTGGGCGTTCATGGTCAAGAGCCCCCTGGCAATGCGAAAGGCAACGCAGGATTCTATGAGAAGGGAGTTCTAAAAGCTATGGAGAGTGAGCATGTTGGTAAAGGCAATGCTCTTGAAGTGAAAGTTATTGGAAATGGCCACTGTCACAGTAGGTCTTGATTCATTCAACGACGCGGGAGTATCTGGATAACTCTTCTAGTCACTGAGAACTGCCGTCGAGTCAAAGGAATCTGGAACTGTTTCGGGGGTGGCGGGCGAGTACCTTGCCATTGAGTTTGTCGACCACTAACCGAATTTATAGATCCTATTCTGGATACGGAAAAGTCGGGTATGTGGTGCCATGCAGTTAGAGCGTCAGATACTCATCTGTGCAGCTTCGATCGTAGGTTCAGGATATACGAGATCTCCGACTATGGAGAGACGATCAGGACTTACAAAAGGACAGAGAAGGATGAAATTGTGGACGACATGATTCTTGCGGGTAAAGGAGCTCCATTGTAACCATACCATTATCAGAGTTGACCGTAGCGTCCCGATATTTATCTACCGTTGTAATATTATTTAGCTTCACGAGAAAGTTAGGTTGAGCCTGTACATCATTTTCGCACGGAACTTGAGCCGAATCCGGCTCTGAGCTATTGTGGAGGCATACCATAAACTTTTCCCCTTCTCGTGACTTTCCCTTCCATCGCGTTCCAATGGCGACAAGATCTAACGGCAGCCAAGGTCATTCATCGCGGCGTGATAATCAGCCAGCATCATCATCTTCATCGACGGCGAGCCGCAGTGAACGAGGCACGCGTCACACAGTGAGTCTTAATGCTTACTGCTGTCCGTGCCGGTAATCAACTCTAGAAGTCCAAACCCGCCGTAGAGTCGGCGGTTACACGCCTTTTGGTTTCAATAAAGCAACTTCTCGAGTCTCTGACGCAATGGAGCACTTTGAAAATTGACGAAAACGGTGTCAGCGATGTATATGTTCGCCTAGGAAACGACTTCAACGCAGCTGTGGCTGCCTTCTCAAGATACGGTATTGATATGGCGTAAGTGTCAGCAGCTTGGTCTTAAACAATTATTAATTCAAGGACGTCCTACTTCAGTGAACTTCTCTCAGTACCTGATGATCTCCGGAACGTTCTTGAGCAATGCCTGGCCGAAGATGCTACACCAGAAAATCTTGAAAACTACCTACCTACTGTTAGACGTATTATTACAGATCTGCTGACGGGCTTGCGTGGCAAACAATCGATATATCGCCGGCTCCAACAGAAAGCAGGAGACTCGACAGGTAACCATGAAAGGACAGACAGCCGTTCCTCACGTGGAGAGCGGATATCAGAGCAGACGTCAGGGCGGGGCGAGCAGGTGCATCGGTCGCACCATCCACGAACGATTCCAGAGGAGGAGAGACCCGATCGCGAGAGTGGAACTCGGAGGAGCGGGCAGTCATCTTCATCGAGAAGAAAGGCAGACTCCTCGCAGGCTACAATGTCTAACAATGACGACAGATTCATTGGCGGGTTTGCACCTCCCCTTATAGAGCAACCACCACGAAATCCTGAGTTCGAGGAAGAGAACACTCCGGTTCCAGAGGAACCACGAATAAAACAGCGTTCTCCGCTCGGTGCTTCAGATGGGTCATCTTCCCCGCAACTGGGCCTTCCATCGAGTCCCGCACCGGCTTTTGTTGATTCCACCCCAAAACCTTCACCCACTCCTGTTGTCCCTGCAAGTGTGAAAAGGTACTCTCTGGTCGATAAGCCCATGTCCCCTCCCACTGTCGTTATCGAACTTTCTAGTCCTGGCCAGGATCATGAAAAATCTGCTTCTCCGACGCCCGAAACACTCCCGGAAATTGGGCCCGCAATGGCAAATTCTCTGGCTGCATTGAAAAAAAACGACGTACTTGAGCGACGCGCATCCAAACGTTTTTCTACTTTCAACATATCTAAGATGACTGGCGCATCACCACGAGAACGACCTGCTCGTAGCAGTCACTCTAATCGACGATCATTTGCTGCGTCATCAGCGCTAACACCAGGAGAGCTAGCGGTTCTTACCGAGGAGGCGGACGATGGCGAATCCCAGGGAATGGCTACGACTTCTTTGCGCCGTGAGGGTAGCGCAAGATCACGTCCAAAATCTAGGGCTGCTACACCTGAAACGCGACAGGATACACCACCTGTACCAAAGTTGCCAAAATCTGCACAGCCGTCTACGGCAAACGATCTCGTGCACAACCCTGCTGATGGCTCGATCGAGAGTTCTGATGATCCTTCCAAGATGACAGTCTTTTTACAAGTTGGGCGTGAGGTCAAAAAAGCTATTATTGAATCAAGTATTACTTTTGCCTCTTTGCGAGTCTTGTTCGTGGACAAGTTCTCGTACAATCCAGGACAGGATAATTTTCCGGCGATATACATCCGCGATCCGTCTAGTGGTGTCCAATATGAGCTCGAAGACACCGATGAAGTCAAAAATAAATGTCTCCTCTCTCTGAACATAGAACGTAAGTTTCCGGACATCCCAGTCACCTACTGTACTAGTTCACTAAAGTATGGCTACAGCTCTCGACCAAATCAAACAACATATTGACGCCAAAATTCTAAGTCTTTCCAACGAACTCATCGAGCTGAAGACTGCCGTCACATCCTCCAGTCAGCGACAACCGATGCTATTTCCAAACATTGTTGCAGAGCCGCTAGCTGAGAGCACTCCTCTTGCGAGCCGCCCTTCTGATCGCCAATTCGCACACGTCGCTCGACGGCTGTCTCGTTTCGTGGGTGACTCTGTCGGTTCTTCTTTCCAATCCATCCAGTCGCAAATCCAACCCCAGATGACGGGTCAATCTTTACAACCGCAAATGACCGGCGCATCTATCCTTTCAGACTACTCGAGCCGAATCGTCACCGATCTGAAGACACAATTCGACGAGGTGCAGAATCTACGCCGTGACCTTGGCATCATGCGACAACTTTACACACAGTTCATGAAACAGACTAAAGAATCCTTGAACACACTCAGATCACAGACGAGTTCTGTCAAACAGATTGCTCTTACCAACGTTGGCGGTGCTAGAGGGTACATTGACACAGGCAAAAAGAAGCTAGACTCGCGTAGTCAAAACGTGCTGACCGATGTGGAGAAGCTCCTAGACACCGTTGAAAGCTTGAAGGACGACGTCATCAAAAGGCAAATCACACCAAAGGAGCTAATTGTCAAAACAATCAAAAGGGATATTGACTCTGTTCACAAAGAACTCGAGAGTCTCACAGAACACATCAAGACAATTAAACCAATGTGGAAGAAAACCTGGGAGGAAGAGCTGCAGAACATCGTTGAAGAACAGCAGTTCTTGACTCATCAAGAGGAGTTCCTGCATGATCTTGTAGAAGATCATAAAGCCGTTATTGAGATGTTTGGACACATCGATAAAGTCATCTCCCTCCGTAACCCAGGCCCAAATGGTACCATCAAACCCCGTAGTCGGACCTTTCGTCCCCAGCCACCTTCCGAAGGCGATGGTCTCAGCAATGTGATGCTTGAGATCCGTGGTGCTGCCGTTGACCCAGAGAGAAGGATGAAGGCTATCGAGGTCAACCAGAAGAATCGGCAGAGGGAGCTTGACGCGCGGTCTGACGCACTCCACGCTGAGTTGCATGATTTTGTGGGCCAGAAGAAGTTGAGGATGACTGGTGGTGCAGAAGAGGCTGAGCGGGTGCGCCAGAAGCGAAGTGAAGCGACTCTCAAAGCAATGTTTTCGAACGCTGCTTCTCCGCCATCCTTCAGTCCAGATCTTCCTACGTCACCTCAATAATTTTGTTATTTTACTCGTTGTTACATTCGTTTTCTTGTTCTTCTCATACAACTTCGCTTCATTGCGTTGTATATTCTCCTGGATTAATCCTTCCTGGTCAACATGGTTCGCTAATTGACCGGTTGCAAGAATTTGGACTTTTATCTGACTGTTCTGTACATGTAGTGTACTACGTAATTGTTTCACATGTACATCATTCGTAATTGCAATGTTCTCAATTTCGTCGCTGTGATAGGAAACAAAAAACACTTTCTGTTTCGTTGTTGGTTGAAAAAGCTCTACATAAAATTACAAATGCCGTCCCCAATCGGTATCCTCCTTAAAACGTAAATTAATGTTTAAATCGTAGGATGCTTTTGTGGATGCTATTTAGTCGTTCCCCTGTAAGGCAGAGCTACCCATGCCCCTGAAGCGTAATGATTTTGCGCCAAATGACAAATGTCTCGTCCAGTTTGTTAATGAGGCAGGTACGCTCCTGAGACAAGAGTCAGACATCGTGCCGAGACGGAGATTGATAACCGGCGCTCACGAAGCCCTTTTCCGGGGAGCCTGGGGTATATCTGTCGGTAATTGGATTCGCCGTGGGGTGAGCACGAGGTAGGAGAGACTGAACGGCAATAGGGCCATAGTGGTTGTCGATGAGATGAAGGTTGGCAAGGAGTCGGAAGCAAAGTACCTTTGAGACCGATTGATTAGTCACGAGAAGCTCCTAGTAATGAGATGAAGGTTGGCAAGGAGTCGGAAGCAAAGTACCTTTGAGACCGATTGATTAGTCACGAGAAGCTCCTAGTAGGTTCTTGTACGTCTTGAGCTTGTGGTACTTACTGGCCTTGCCGGCCAAAGGCGAACAAAAAGATGCCATTGTTGTCAAAGGCTGGTCCAATTGCAGGCCTCCAGTTAAATGCGATAAGATAAGATCGTGATCTAGCAACGACGGAAGTAGCTTTGTGGTGCAGACATACATATCTGCATCCTGTTCACTGTATCCGAGACCGCCGCGGGTGGTGTACACTCCTAATATCACAAGCCACCTACTTGTCTTCCCATCCAGCGCTTTGGCAATCCCCATTATGTCGCTAGAATGAAACCCGGTGCACCGGCGTTTTCTTTGCTTATAAAAGAACGCGCTTCTTTCAAGCACCACCTCTCTTCCCCCTTTCCCGTATCATTACCCTGTACTCTTATTATCTATGCCTCAGGTACTTTGTCGCGCAACTTCTTGAAATATGGTGTACCTGATACTATTCGTCCAGGCTGAAGCAGTCCAGCTTAGTACTTGCGCTCTCGGGGAATCGCCCCGGCAGCAGACCGCTGTGTTCATTAACCAGACAAACACCGAGAATTGTCTTCGACGTGAGCTCATGCTTATCAGTTGAATGAGTGCACCTAATGTCTTCTTCCAAAACCTAGACACTGCAAAGGACTTGACGACTCGGAGACAGCTTGCTCACGACATCCTTCAAGACCTGAATACCATGTAAGGGCTCTTGGTATAGGGCTTATGAAACAGTCTCACGCATGCATGTTGACAGAGAACGAATTGCCAATGTTTTCGCTGTTCATTGAAAATCGACGTCGATGATATGCCCTCACGCATGCATGTTGACAGAGAACGAATTGCCAATGTTTTCGCTGTTCATTGAAAATCGACGTCGATGATATGCCTCGCGCAGATGTAATGTTACAAAACCTTCGTTCGATACAATAGCCATCACATTTATTATCTTGATGTAGTTTAGCGTTAACAGTCCTGTCGAGTACTGTATCTCCAATGATAGTGTGTATTTATATTCCGAGACTTTGCCATTCGTTCGCCAAGTCTCATGTCGGACGATCAGATCACAACCACTTGAACGTTCTGATATCGAATGCATGCCGCCATCCACATTCCACTCGTCATTGTTCGATGTCTTATTCGGGTTCGTTGTCCCCGTCCCCCCGATACGGTCCATAATTAGCCTTGACGTGATAACGATTTCCCCACCTTGCGTGCACACAAAGGATCAATCCCAAGCAGGCAATCTTGCAGGTCAAATAGGAATTGGTGGCAATTTTGACGCGATCTCGGCATGCACACATGTTAACTAACATTGTTATAATGGACAGCCATCGCTATCGTATAAAGTTTAGTAGATATAAGTGAATCAGATTCCATACCTCCCGTCAGTACCGATACAACCTCACTGTCCATTTGTCTTCACACTTTTTTCTGATGACCGAGCTTCGAGGAATTGCATTACTTTTTTGAGCGCATCTGAGCCCCTATCTCCAGCACAATTAGGAAGTCATACTCCACGAGCATAATCCTACAGGATTTGACCGCTCCGAAACCCAACGCAAAGCTTCTGCGATGCGTGGGTAATTCTCGTACCAGTATTCTGGGTCCGTATCAGTATCGGTGGAGGACGTTATGTTGGTCAAAGCAAACGCTTGATGAATGTCATTGATATGGGGTGTGAAATGGATAAATACAAAAAGAGTGACATTGTACGGGGATGAAAACGAGTCAATGGTGGTCGTCATGGATAGTCTTCGAAGGGAAAGAGAGCATGAGTATTTCCAGAATACGGGGATGAAAACGAGTCAATGGTGGTCGTCATGGATAGTCTTCGAAGGGAAAGAGAGCATGAGTATTTCCAGAAATGGTTGTGTAGCCGAGTGCGACAGGGGCATAACTGTGCGTATAAACGCCATTTGATGTGTTCCATACCGTAAGGATATAGCAGTTGATGCAAGCAACGTAGAGGTAAATATCATCTTTACTTGGGGAGGCGTCACCTGGGTGTCTGGCAGCATTGGTAGTATGGAATGAGGCCAGGCGAAATACCCATCGGAACCAATGCGATCGTTATTGCCACACTACAAGTCGATGGCGCGTCATCAAACCAACAGAGTAAGGTACATAAACACACTATTATTATTTATTGAGTCATTCGCTTTGTTCGATTGCCTCAGTGAAGACTTGAGCGCGTCTGGTCCTCGAAAGAAGAACACGTAAATCGTTAATGACGGCCCGTACCCCCACAGGCTTCGTACAACGCTCAATGGATGAAGAATTGAGGAGCAGCCCACCCAATTACACGTGTCAGGAACTGGCCGATACGCTGCGGCAACTATCCACAGCTGATAGTACTGCAACGTTGACGCAGGGAACGAATGCAGTCTGGACTACGCGCGAGAAATAACTATAGAAAGACGTTGGGGTTGTCCAGATGCCGAACATGAAGAACCATAGATTATTATCATTGACGACTTAACGTGGGGTGAGGAAATGGATATCAAGTGATGGAATAAAGGAAGAAACCAACAGTGGAGTAATCGCTAGTGGCCATGGTCATGTGAGTTGACATTTCGAGAACATTAACTTCTTGTGCCTTGGGACAGACAAAGTCAAAAACATAAAGCTTAAGGCATGCTTGATTAGATTTGAGATCAGTTCGAAATCTATTTTGTACTAAATACCTGTCAAATACAGCTACATAACGATAACTGAAGAATTCATCCGACTCGTTATCACAGGAACCTTTCTGTCATCATTATGTAAAAACTCCCGACACTAAGGCTTGCTGGGGTTCGCTCGAGCAGATATGTTAAATAAGAAAGCCAGAGTAAAGATATGGGAAAGTCAATCAGACTTGTTAGAACGAGCGATGCCTCCGGTTGCGGCCGTTGCCGCTGCTACATCAGCTGCAGTGGTAAAAGTGATAACAGTCGCACTTGTTGATCAGAGGATGCGTGGCAATAAAGGGTAGCAGGGCAAGGGGACATTACGAACATCCCATTGGCAAACTGAGCAAAGCCGCAAACACCAGCTGCGTCAACTACAAACGTGAGCCACGTATAGCTAGAGTAATAAAGTTGTTCCTCGCTGGTGCATGTGAGTTGACGTGGGACTGCGGATCTTCTCCATTCGAAGTCTAAATCACCGCTGGTAGAGGACTGGTCAGCACTCATGGCGTTTGACGTGGGACTGCGGATCTTCTCCATTCGAAGTCTAAATCACCGCTGGTAGAGGACTGGTCAGCACTCATGGCGTAAATAACACAACTCGAAGTATTGGACATGGAGGCAGAGGGGGTTGGAGCAGTAGTGTCGATTGTGGAAGGGACAAATTTGACGAGAAACCCGACAAGGAACCTGATAAAACCGTTGAAGTGGAAGCCTGAGAGGTCGATGACAGCTTCGACGATGAGGCAACAGAAGTAGTTGCGGTGGGACTTATCTGTACGTTACTTTCACTGCTCACACCCAAATTCTGGTTGTTGCCCAATCACAATGCCCTGACAAATACAGATAAGTCAATACCAGCAAATTGACAATGTAACAGACCAACAAGCTCAAAGCCTGTTGACAATAGAGACACTTTGAGAAGTAAGTTGAGTAAAAGCATTATCAAAACAATGCGTCATGTAGGAAAAAAAGGTTGACCGTGTTCCTTGGTTGTTGCATGAAGATCTTGTAAGGCGAACAATCTCTTGCCAAATTAAGTATTTCGTCTGGTGCATTCTGTTGTTAGCATGGGCCAGGCGCAGTGTACTGAAAGCCGTAACGGAGACTGGATTACATCGCTGTTCACCACCAGCAGCAAGCTAGGAGAAAATTCACAAAAGACATGAAGAGATTGATATACACTGCAAGCTTCTACTTGGCAGTCGAGGCTGATGTTACTTGTCCTATGCGCTTCTTCAACATTGTATTCCGTAGGCATCAAGCCGGGAAAACCATGTTCATGGACAGCTGCATTGAGATGCAAAAGGAATGGAAAATAATGAGCCCGAAGAGCACAGAGAATGGAAAACCATGTTCATGGACAGCTGCATTGAGATGCAAAAGGAATGGAAAATAATGAGCCCGAAGAGCACAGAGAATAGGAAGTAAGAGAGACAAGGTGCAGGAAAGAACGTGAAATAGACACTCGACGAACCAGTTAGACTACCTGTCCCATTAGAACAAAGATCGTTACAATACGTGAAGCGGTCACTCAGAGTGGAGCAGGCTCTGGTACTGCCAGTCATTTCCATAGCGGGAACCCAACCGCTGATGAAACACGTGATAAAGGATACTCTATTACTTGAAAGCATTGGACAAGTGAAGTGAGGAACCAACAATTAATTAAGCCTGGGAGACGTATCTTCCGAATAGTCTAATCTGAACCAAGTCGGTATTGACTTCCAGGAACCAACAATTAATTAAGCCTGGGAGACGTATCTTCCGAATAGTCTAATCTGAACCAAGTCGGTATTGACTTCCATATCTTCTCCCTCTCTCTTGCTGCCCAGGCCTCCAAGGACTTCGCACAGGCCTTGCACTCAGAAAATTCAGCGCTTTTCAATTGTCCTAGCTCTTCTGCCACATAGAGGGGATCATAACACCCCCTTTCGCGATCGATAAGATAGTGCTGAGTGGCCAAGGAAACGAGCTCCGAACAATCCTTGCGGCAAGCAGCGGCAGACACACATACGGCGGTTTGGGACGCTTTGCGAAAGTGTGCTGGGTTGAGTTGAGCCGATCGAACGCTTTGAGTGCTCCCCATAGCTGTTATAAGAGAGGTAATGGCATGCTGGCTCGCCTCTTTACCAAGACAAAGCCTCTTCAGGTCTGCATTTGAGAGGGTTGAAGAAGTTGGTGGTAGGGGCCAGTGAACTTCTTCAGTCGGTTCGAATATATGGCTGAACGAATAGCGAGAAAGATCATAGAAAGCGGCGGGCAAAAGAGACGGTGCATCAACTTCTCGTGCAAGATTTATAACAGCCTAAATAAGCGTCAATGATATACCAAGCGAAAGGATAAAGAACTTGACAGACGATTGGATGAGGATAAGGGTGACTACTATTGGCCAGGTCAGTCTCGTGTATACGTGCGAGATCTTCCCTTGCGTCCCATTCCTTGAGGCTGGTTGGCCAAGCCTTGTTGAGGTGAGTCAATGCCTTGGCACGCAATGAATCAAAACAATATTTCGTAGATAACCGAAGAACGCCGGATACGACGCGGTAATCTTCCTGGTCATTATTGCCAAATATCCTGCCGCGACAATTAGAAGTACACTGAGAAAACATTCTTGCCGACATACAGTCCATCATAGACCGCGGTTAAGAGATTTCCAACGTCCTCAGCAGTGTCATGTAGATCAACAATAGGAAGTTTTTCTATATCATCCTGCAGTCCTTGGTTCGATATCACGTCGGTACTACTTGTTTGAGGCTGTGGCATAGAGAACATGTCTCTGAAGAACGTAGAATGGCGCTCAAGCACTGACATGTGGACTTTAAAAAGTGTCCTTTCCGCCCGACAGATAAGACTGCCATCGTGGAACCATATATCCGCGTGGTGAGTGTACTGTGACACGAGCGCCTTGTCAACCT
This sequence comes from Macrolepiota albuminosa, assembly GCA_027475525.1. NCBI lineage: Eukaryota > Fungi > Basidiomycota > Agaricomycetes > Agaricales > Agaricaceae > Macrolepiota > Macrolepiota albuminosa. The sequence continues at coordinate 2,429,586 of JAMWFC010000116.1, forward strand.
TATCGGAGACACTGATTGCAGATGCAGAGACGTGGTTTATTGGGGAAGACGTCGGTCGTGGATTCGGAGTACCTTGTCGCGTAATCCGAAGGACAGAAGAAAACCGCGCCGAAATAGAATCTGAGTCTCGACACTGCGAACTCATGTCTCAGACCACCAACATTTACATCCAGGAAGTACATCAACGTGATGATATAAAGATCTAATCTTATCAACTTATCAACAATTCTAAGCTACGCTTGTCCCGTTTCGAGCCTCTTGTCTAGCGTGTCCAACATCACGCGCAAGTGCTCGGCATCTGCAATGAGTTGGCTAATACTCGTCTCTGCTTTTTTGTCACTCGGGGATGATGGCTCAATTGCGGGTTTGAGGCTCAATTCATCAACGGCTTTCTTCACAACCTCATTCCATGTCTTTCCCTCCCTTTCCAGCTCCTCAGAGAGCTGGTCTTTGATTCTTCGACACGCACCGACACCATCATAACCAAATCCAGTATATACTTGTACCATCGATGCTCCTGCTTTGGCGTACTCAAGAGCATCAGCGCCCGTAGATATGCCACCACATCCAATCAAAGGAATTGATGATGGCAGGTGTGAGCGAAGAGTGCGAAGCGCCTTCAATGAATATGGCTTGACTGGAGCACCCGACAGACCACCAAGTTCAGCCTTGTTGACTAGAGTAATCGTGGTCATGATATCATCGCTCGAAGCAATATGTGACTCACTGCTTATAAGAGATTTTGGTCTTTGAATGGTGGTGTTGCTCACGATCACTCCGTCAATTTTGCTGTTTCTTATGACATCCGCAATGTCAATTATTTGGGCCTCATCCAAGTCGGGAGATAACTTGAGCAGTAATTTTGGTCTTGTAGATGTAAGGTCAGACACGGGGAGGTTATCGCGAGCCTTTGTAACACCATCAAGGAGTTTTTCTAGCAGGTCTCGATTTTGAAGCCCTCTAGGCAGAGAATCAACTGAAAGGAAAACTTTTGACATGGAAGTACTGACCTAAGGCCTGGTGTATTTGGGCTAGAAACGTTGACCACCAGTACATCAGCATAAGGGCCGAAGTTACGGACGCCGGTGACGAAGTCGTCAATAGAGTCTGTTGGCGAATCCTTGTTCTTGCCCAAGTTGATCGCAAGAACAGATTCCGGGCGAAGGGCTGCATTACCGGGTGTCCTTTGGAGAGCAGGGATACGAGCACGGAGTCGAGCGAGAACAGAAGCATGTCCATCTGACGGAAAACCGTACCTGTTAATCAGGCCGGAATCCTCCAAAAGGCGGAACACTCGAGGTTTCGGGTTTCCTGGCTAGAGAAATAAATGACATTTCCATGTATTGGGGAAGAGACTTACTTGCGGTTTCGGCGTAACGCTTCCAATTTCAACCCAGCTAAAGCCAAGGTTGAAGAGCCCTGTAAGTCTTTGGCATGAATGGGCAACTGTAAGGTAGAAAAACTTTACCATCAATCGCCTCGCCATCTTTATCAAAGCCTGCAGCAAGTCCGATTGGGTTGGAAATTTGCTTGCCCAGGAACTAGTACCAAAAGTGAGTCTTAGCACGCAGTAGATCAAATTGGACCAACCTCCGACTTCAAGCGGGAGTCGTCGGAACAAGGATCCCTTGGTCCAAGTCCACTTTTCAACACCTTGACTGCAATTTTATGACCTAATTCTGCGTCCAATGTGTGTCGAAGGACTGGAGTCAAGATATACCGATGAAGCGCGGAACGGGCATCGAAATAGTAGATAGCAAATAAGCCAGCTGAGACAACAAAAGTAGTTGCGTAAATTCCCGTTTTAATGGCTGAGCGTGGTGATGCAGTCGATAGAGGCCGAGATAATTTTGGGAAGCGCCCAACAAGCCTCGGCCCACGTCGAAACATTGCAGGACTGTTGTAAACTAAGTTATAGTATATTGACGGCCCGATTAGTCGCACATGTACACGTGAGGTCAGTTGACTCTATATAACCTGGACAAGTCACCGCTCCTACCTTACATCCTATGTTTAAGCTCGTTCCCAGATATGAAAAGACGGCGCATGTATCTCGATACATGCGCCATGACAGCGTTACAATAAGATCGTTGAAACTGCTCGTCCACATTCTTGCCAAAACTGAAATGTTTCAACTGACGACAAAGACTGCATTATATATCTTGTAATTCTACAGGAACACCTCTGAATTGAAATGATATAAAATAAAGGGACAAAGACGTTCTGAGGTTGTATTAGCTTATCAATGAATTTATTTAGCTGCCAACCTTACCAACTCTAAATAAAGGGACAAAGACGTTCTGAGGTTGTATTAGCTTATCAATGAATTTATTTAGCTGCCAACCTTACCAACTCTAAAGCCTAGGTTAACCCAAGGCCAAAGATCTTGTAGAAACCAGCAAAGACCCTCATCCGACTAGCGATAAAACAACAGATTAATGTGCTGAAAACTCTGAGGCCAAGTATCGTTAATGTCCGGCATAATCCATAATCAGCTGCTGACTGGCCATGTGGGCTGTGGGTTGAAGGTCCAAACCAAGTATCGTTAATGTCCGGCATAATCCATAATCAGCTGCTGACTGGCCATGTGGGCTGTGGGTTGAAGGTCCAAAACTTGATCTAATTACATATATATATGGCCGGCAAGATATCATCGGCCAACTCCGACAAAAAATTTGTGGTTGCTGATAACTTTAGACCCTCACATTTGCTCCCGCCTCCTTTGTCCTCTCCCTTCCTCCTTCTTTCACCATGGATGTAAGCATAGCATTATGCTTGATCGTTCGGCATGGCGCCCAGTAACTTAATACCTTTCTTCATAGCCGACCTTTATCCAAAATCTACACAATCTGCTTGTCCAGACAGTATCTCCCGATACCAACAGTGTCAAAGCTGTGTGTGCGATCGTTGACCAATAAATGCTCATTTCGATCTGAATATTTGGTTCTACCTCTGTAGGCAACCGCGCAATTGAATGCAGACTTCTACAAGACCCCGGCATGTATACCCGCCCTTGCTAGTATCCTGGCAAGCTCACCAGAACAACCTGTATGTCGCGTCCAAATTGTCTTGATCTCTTATTACAACGTGTCTAGGTTCGACAACTTGCTGCCGTAGAGCTGCGGAAGCGAGTATCGCAAAACAGTGGTAATCTGTGGATATCACTTCCCCAAAACGAGCGCGAAGAAATAAAATCAAAACTTCCGGAACTGATCTTGGCTGAGGTTGAGTCAGTCTATTGCTTTACATGACCCATTTACAAGAATCGTTCCTAATCGCAACTCATATCTAGTAATCTCGTTCGCCATTCTGCGGCAAGGGTCGTCGCAGCTATCGCTACAATCGTTCCTAATCGCAACTCATATCTAGTAATCTCGTTCGCCATTCTGCGGCAAGGGTCGTCGCAGCTATCGCTACAATCGAGATACCTCTTGGAACATGGGGCCAACTTCTACCTTTCCTTCACCAGACTTGCACGTCACCACAAGTATCTCATCGTGAAGTCGGCATATACATCCTTTTCACTGTACTTGAAAATATAGTCGAAGGATTTCAAGAACACCTTCAAAGCTTTTTCAAACTTTTTGAGCAATTGTTGGTTGATCCTATCAGCATTGATGTCCGGATCACGACTGTTAGGTACAGTCGCGAGAACCTTTTCGGGCGCTTCATTATTCACGATTTTGCAGAGCTCTCGGTGTTATAGCTCAATACGTTGACTCTGATGATAAAGATGATCTCGTATATTGTTTTCTTTCCCGTCATTTATCGACGATTCTGACTTACCTTTAGAAATCATTCCAAGCTCTTCTACCCGCCATGATCCAAGTCATTGGACAATGTGTTGAAACTGGCAATGAGAATGGTGCAAGACAACTATTCGATGTATTGGAGACACTTCTAATTCTTGTATGTATCCGGACTCTTGTCCACGAATCAAACTTATTTGATGCTATAGGAAGTGCCGATTCTCGGGAGACATATTCCTGAACTCGCACACTTCCTTCTTCAATGTGGAGGTAATAGGAATTTTGAAGGCGAGCTTCGTGTTCTCGCTCTCAATGCCCTCAACTGGACCGTACAATAGTTCGTGACCAGTTTGAGTTCTATCATACTGTAGGCTAACATCAATTACAGCAAAAAATCCAAGATTCAGAGTAACAATCTTGCTCCTGCTATCCTTGAGGGTCTTATGCCCATTGCTACCGAAGAAGAACCTGAAGACTTGGATGATGATGCTCCTTCTCGTGTGAGTTTTTGTTGGTTTCCCGAATTTGTTGAATTTGATTAATATACCTCACCGTTATACAGTCTGCCCTCCGTATCATTGATGGTCTATCGACCAACCTGCCTCCTACACAGGTATTCCCCGCTCTCCGCAATCTCATTCTTCAATACTTCGGCTCGCCTAATCCACAAAACCGCCGTGGCGCTATGCTCGCGCTCGGTGTTAGTGTTGAAGGTTGCAGCGAGTATATGACTCCCCTCATGAATGAAGTCTGGCCTATCATTGAGGCTGGTCTGGTTGATGGTGATACCTCGGTCAGGAAAGCCTCTTGTGTGGCCGTCAGCTGTCTTTGTGAGTGGCTCGAAGATGAGTGTGCTGCTAAACATGCCGTTCTTATTCCTGTGTGTTGTTTTGTTCATTCCTTGTCAAATGTAAACTAACCTTTCGTATTCCAGCGCATCATGGATCTCATGAACAACGCAGAGACCCAACGATCGGCTTGCACTGCGCTTGATGCCCTCCTTGAAATCCTCCAGGACGTCATCGACCAATATCTACCTCTTATCATGGAACGACTCGGAGGTCTGCTCGAAACCGCCCCTCTCCCTGTCAAGGCTGTTGTTACTGGCGCCATTGGCAGCGCTGCTCATGCCTCCAAGTCGGGTTTCCTTCCTTACTTCCAACCGACCATGGCTCACATTCAGCACTTCCTTGTTTTGACTGGTGAGGGGGAGGAGATCGAACTCCGTGGAATTACCATGGACGCCATTGGCACATTCGCTGAGGCAGTTGGAAAGGATGTCTTCCGTCCTTACTTCCCAGATATGATGAAACAGGCGTTCCAGGGTATCGAGATGGGCAGTGCAAGGCTCAGAGAGTGTAGTTTCCTCTTCTTCGGTGTAATGGCTCGTGTTTTCGGGGAAGAATTTGCACAATATCTGCCAAACGTCGTTCCGGCGTTATTGGCTAGTTGCAAGCAGGACGAGCATGGAGATGAATCTGTCTCTCGTAAGTCTTTCTTGTTTTATCTACTGACGTCTTCGATTGATGTTTTACATAGTCTCCGTCGCTGACGCTTCCTCTGCCTTCGCTTCCGGCTCGTCTCCTGCCAACGCCGTCACCGCGGGCGATGCTGACACTTCCGTCGAACTCGAGGATGTCAATCTTGATAAGCTGATCGATGTCAACAGCGCAATCGCCGTCGAGAAAGAAATAGCTGCGGATACCATTGGAACGTTGTTCGCCGCTTGCAAGGCTCACTTTTTCCCCTATGTTGAACAGTCTGCCTTGGAACTCGTTGCGCTCCTACCTCATTACTATGAGGGTATCAGAAAGAGTGCAACTGACTCGCTTTTGGAAATCGTCAGGACTTTCTACGATCTGAGTGAACCACAGGAATGGAAACCCGGCGCGAACGTGGTAAGTTCAGCTTTTCAACTACCTCGTGATCCAACATCTGACTGTTCACTGTGAGGTTGTTCCACTCAGTCCTAGTGTCAAGGAACTTGTTGGGCATGTTCTGATCCCGCTTTTGGAGATGTATGAGACCGAAGACAACAAGTAAGTTTCGTGGTTTATCTACAATTCAGTCTTCCACTCCTTTGTGATGATATCAACTCAGCTCACTTCGAGCCAGTTGGCTGTGAGACCATTGCATCCCTCTGAACGATCTCTCATTTCCTCTCTCATTCTCTGGGTGCTCGATGTTGACCGAAAGGTGACATTTAGGTCTGTTGCTTCTTCCTTATGTGTAGGTCTCGCAGAGACTATCAACAAAGTTGGACCTGCATTCGTCGAGGGCCGTAAGTCTCTTTCAGATGTGTAGTTAAAAAAGTCACTTAGGCTGATTAATGTTTTTAGAACTGGAAACCGTGTGTAACATCGCCATCCAAATCTTAGAGCAAAAGGCATTCTGTCAACAAGATCCTGATCAAGACGAGGCAGAAGAAGCTCCCGAAGATCAGGCTGAGTATGACTCTGTCCTTATCTCATCTGCTGGCGACCTCGTTTCTGCGCTTGCCCAGGCCCTGGGCTCCGACTTTACTCTCGCTTTTACCAGATTCTTCCCCCTGATTGCAAAGTACTATGTACGTCGACGAATCTTCATATAAACATTTGCTTATATTATGGCTACAGAAAAAGAGTCGTTCTTTGAGTGACCGCTCTTCCGCAATCGGATGCTTTGCAGAAATTATTGCTGGGATGAAGTCAGCCATCACTCCCACTACCTTGCCTCTCCTTGATCTCTTTTACCGTGCTCTTGGTGATCCTGACGCAGAAGTGCAGAGCAACGCTGCATTCGCTGTCGGGCAGCTCGTTGAGAACACTCAAGACGACCTCGCCCCCCAGTATCTTCACATCCTTGGGGCCCTCCGACCACTCTTCAATGTTACACCAGATTCCCCTGCTGCCAAGCTCAATGCAAAGGACAATGCTGCTGGTGCCGTCGGTCGTCTTATTGCCCGTAACACGTCCGCTGTCCCCCTTGATCAAGTCATTCCTATTTTTATTGACGCATTGCCTTTGAAAAACGACTACCTTGAAAACCGGCCCGTCTTCCGTGCCATTTTCCACCTCTTCCAAACCAATGGTGCTGCACTTTATCCATTCCTTGACCGCCTTCTTCAAGTCTTCGCCCACGTTCTGGATCCAAGCCATGCTGATCAAATTGGAGATGACATCAGGGCCGACCTCATCCAGCTGATTGTTGCGATTAATAGGGAAGATCCTGCCAAGGTTCAGGCGTCAGGTCTAGCTATCTGGCTACCTGGTGCTTAAGTGTCCTCATTTCCTTTCGTTTGATTTTGTTATGCGTTTTCAATCGGTCTTTCACTGTTAAATATGAGAACATTACACTTACTTACATTGACTTGAATACAATTTTGCTGTTTGACATGTGACCGAAGAGAGTCGCGCGTTGTTGTCTGTTGTTGGCCTTTCTCTACCAACAAAGTCCTGAACATCTACTTGTGAGCTCGCTGGTCGCGCGGCCAAAGACGAACACGCTCCCCGCCATTATTATTTCCTATGCTCTTCCCTCTTTTGACCTTCCTTTCTCTGGCTCTCTCTGCGTCCTCTCGTTTAGCCGTAACGCAGGCTCTACGTGAACAACTCCCTCTCATCGCACGCGTCGACAAACCCTATCTGTGGTCGCTGTCTCCTCGCACCTTTACCTCAACCAACGGTCCTATCACATACTCTACGTCGACGCTTCCACCATGGCTCTCCTTCGATCTTGGAACGCTGACCTTTCACGGGACACCTGCCGACAACGATCAAGGATATCCGAAGATTACCGTCATAGCTACAGATTCTTCAGGCGCACTGTCAGAAAGCTTCACCTTAGTTGTAACCAAGAATACTGAACCTATTATGAACTTGCCTATCTCTCAACAATTCTCATCGCCAGCACCATTTCTGTCCTCGGTTTTCATCTTGTCATCTAAGACCAGTATACCAACGGACAGTCCTGCGCTGCGAATACCTCCGAAATGGTCTTTCAGTATTGGCTTTCAGTACGAGACGTTCTTGTCTTCGACTAAACTGTACTATGACGCTCGGCAAAGAGATGGTTCTCCCCTTCCCAAATGGATGAGATTCAACCCCAAGGCAATAACACTTAATGGTATCACTCCTGAGGAGAACGAAATCTCTCAACCTGCGATAATATCACTTTCGCTATATGCTTCGGATCTGGAAGGTTACTCTGCTTCCTCGCTACCCTTTGCCTTGGTGGTTTCGGAACACGAATTGTCAATTAGTACTTCCCCTGTGATATTGAACATTACGGCAGAAACATCCTTCAGTATCAGTCTTGTCTCACAGCTTGGCATGTTGGGCGTCCTTGTAGATGGAAGACCGTTAGAGAGGAGCGAAATCAAGACCTTGATGATCGATACGTCTAAATATGACTGGCTGAAATACGACCTTGGAAGCTGGACACTCTCTGGTGATCCAGCAAACGCTATGCTCGGACAGACTTATCAATTGCTCGTGAACCTTGAGGCATTTAACCAAACTCTTCGCGTACCTCTGTGTCTGGAAATTGTTTCTTCTTACTTTTTAGCTGCAATTCTCCCACCAATCCAGGGTATTCCAGGAGAAATGATAGAATACGATCTTCAACGCGATTTTTCCGACGTCACAAAACATGAAGATGATGAAGTAACCGCTACATTTGATCCTCCAAAAGCTGGAGAGTGGTTGTTGTATCATCATGAATCTGGGAAATTGTCGGGCACTGTTCCTTCTGATTTCAAAGAACAACAAATCGTCATCACGTTCACAGCATACTCTTCCGTCACGCATTCGAATTCTCGCGCTAGACTCTCTGTAGTATTCGCTCCGCCAGAACACACAAAGAAAGGTTTTCATCCCTTAGGGTCGTCAGCAGCAACTCACACGAGGCTGGTCTTAGGTTTAGGAGTTACATTTGGTGCCGTTGGCGGGCTGTGCTTACTAGGAGGACTCCTTGCTATTTTCCGCCGCTGTGCTAGAGTAGAAGACACTGCAATCGGTGGAGAGGAAGGGCGAAATGTATGGACCGAACAGGACAAGCGGTGGTATGGCGCTGGACGAGACAATGCATGGACGGACCATGATCCCAATTTCAGTGAGAAGCCCACGCTTGCTCTGGGCCAACCAATCAATACGCCTGAAGGTCCAAACCAACGCACATATGGAGATCTTGGATTGGGTCTACGACGAGTTTCTGAGCGAAGCGGTTCTCAAGGGCACAAGCCGAGCCCGGGTGTCATGAGCAAACGCGAGTTTTTTGAGAGGCTCAGGGAGACGGTTCGTGTCGTAAGTGACAAAGTACAAGGCCGCAAAGTTTCCCGAGAACGCCCTGTGATTGGGAGGCCTATCTTGCCGCAGCAGAATGAAATTACAATGATCAACTCGTCATCGACTTTCTTTGAACAAGCAGGCCTCCCAGCCATCCCGGAAGCACGATAATGACCAACTCACCATCTACATCAACTGCTGAACATTCGATACCGAGGCGACGCCCAGCCATCCCGGAAGCACGATAATGACCAACTCACCATCTACATCAACTGCTGAACATTCGATACCGAGGCGACGGGCTGACTTTGCGCCGCCCAGGTCACCTGCGCAGGTGCACACGCGACTGTCACGGCAGTTCTCCTCCGGGTCGTCAGATTCAAATGCTTCCGAAAGGAGACATGCGTCAGAAGCTACCGTGCAGACGGCGTCAAAGGCAATGAGTTTGCACAGTGGAAGAAGCGCGAGTGGGAAGTCGTTCATCACCGAGCCACCGATAGCAGCAGGGGCTCGACCTCGGCTTGTTCCTTTCACAAGCGCGTCGCGTGTACCCGCTCCCCATCGTCCGTCGTCACCTAGCCTTGAATACGACAACAAATTGGCTAACAAGAGGGTCAACAGCCAGTCTGCGAAAGTATGGAGACGGGAACCAAGAGGTAAATTAGAGAAAGGAAGCAGCAGTGACGAACTCGAAATGGGACTTCATTATGTTCAGAGCTTGGGTGCAGATCCTCAAACAAGTTAATTTGCGCACGTGGAAGGTGGAAGGTGGAGATGGATTTATGTGATGATTTACTGTATTTTTAGCCATCCTAACACTACAACTACTCATACTATTCAATTACTATGCATGTACCACAAGAATCCACAATGCTAACTCCATACCTTTCGGAATGATTATGATAATTCGTTCAGTAGTGCGAAAGTTCTTTCAGAAGTTTTATGTAGTAACAATCCACTGTTCGTATCTAATGAGCGTCTCATATGCTCTGGATGTGTATCTGTGAAGTCCGTCACATCCGTAGTAACAATCCACTGTTCGTATCTAATGAGCGTCTCATATGCTCTGGATGTGTATCTGTGAAGTCCGTCACATCCTTCCACCTCCCAAAAACAGGGATCGTAATCCGTGATTCTATGTTTTCCAGATGAGGAAAGCGAGGGAACCGACGTAGAAGTAGATGAAATGCTTTGTTTCTGGATGCACGTGGAGTTAGCAACACGAAGATGACTCGACATGAACACGTGTAGATGAACGCGTATAATTGCGCGCAACAAGTTCGCGAAGGTGGGAAAAACAATATACGTACCATGGGTCACATAACTGCCAAAATTCTTTCCGACGACGACGTGCCATGTTGGTCCATGTCGCCGATCGAACTCCTTCTTGATCTGTGCAGCGATATCTTTTTCGATGGTGTACTTTTCGAGTGCAGAAGAGGTTATATCGACACTCTCCTGCTGCATCTCCTCGCTCATATCGACATTCTTGATGATTGCCTTGGGCCCGATGGTGCCTTCTCTGGCACCGGAAGCAGCATCGGCGGTGTTGAGCACGTCGAGTTTGGAATCAGACATAAAAATTGGATCTAAAGGGCAATAAGCGGCTGAAAGGTTATCTGGAGTAAAGACAGACGTTTAAGAGTGTCGGTAGTGGTGGAAAGAGACCAAGGACGTGTGTTGGTTCAACTTATAAGTTGCGGCACGTGCCAGCAGCACATGGGCGTCGAATCCCATCCACCTCACCTCAATGCCTCATTCGTATTCCTGTTCACTCTAACTCCATGCCGTGTTCCTCACGTTTCAGACACATCTACATTTCCAGCCACATGTCCTATCCGATCTGTCTTCTACGTATATTAGTGCCCTCGTGCATCCAGTTCCACTATCAGTCTATCTAGTTCTAACTCTTTAGAGGCGCAGAAACACCCTCTGCCTACCCCAGTCAACTCCATAGGCGGTGTATTTGTACATCATTGTCGGTCCAGGATCTCTGACTAGCCGGGTGCTCGTGTTCACGTCCACATGGTCAGAGCCCACCTCTATGCCACCCACGCCATGCAATTCACACCTTTGCCTCCTGCACACTTTTGTCTATTTTCAATTAGCCAGCAACAGCATACGTTGTTGCATCAGTTTAGGCTCAGCCATCTTGCTGCTGCATGTGGATGTCCAATGATCTTCCCAAAGACATGCACATGTTTGTCCATATGTGTCTTATAGAAATCTCGTGTTTCTGGTTGCGCCTTGCTGCTAAAACCGCTTTCTTGTCCGACCAGCCTTGTCTCCAATGCTGGTAATTAAATGTGTGATATCTACTTGATGAGGCCCTTGACGCCACCAAATATCACCGGATCTCTAACAAACCTGGATTACATAGCCTGCTCCCCTGGCTTTGTTCTTATGTTTAATCTCATTCACATTCATTTGTTACTATATGTCAGGTGGCATGGAAGTTGCATGGACTTCCTTCCGATACGGCATGGTTTCTATATATGAGCAGCTCAAGCTTGCACTTTCGTTCGATGTGTAACAACAATTCGCCGTGCAGACTTTGGCCGATCTTGAGGAATGGGGGATACACAGCTGACACATATGTCGTGACTTGAACCTTGTAAGATGATGTAACGGAACTTTGCAAGAATATCAAAACGTGTAAGTATCGGTCTTCGCGGTGTAATGTCGGTGATATATACTCGTGAGCTTGGTAGAATGCTATAAATTTTCGCTGGTGAAAATATATGACGTCGACCTTCATGCCACATCCAATAAGCCGTTTTTAAGACATTAACTTGGTTATGGTGCGTTAAGAATAAATGGAGTACGTCAAAAGTGATGTGTGAGTCGAATTTGAGGCTAGGCAACTTCGAGATTTTCTGGGCCGCATGGTCACCATGAACACCCGAATTAATTTGAATTTAGTCCGTTCACACTCTCAGTCAAATCATGCACATCATGACTCATTCCTCAGCCATCGTTGTAGATGAACACACATTAAACTTGTGAGAGAATCTACGAACATACACTGACGAATCCTTCTCTACTATCTTCCGGTATCTGACTATCCCCACATAACTCGTTCAAGTTCCACCAGTTCTCTAACCTTTTGCATATTTCCTTGAATGTCTCAGCTGACCCTTTCTCATGTATAACCGTCAGAGACACCACGGGCACTTCGCCGTTTTCAATGTGAACCTGGGGTCCGTGGAAGTCTACTCTGAACTTGACGGCCTTGAGGATATTCATGACCCCGCTTGGTTCTTTGACCTCCTCAAGACGGCACTTGAGAACATCAGAACCTTCCGGATCCTCCAACACAACGCGGATGTTCATGGCCATCAAGAGGCGCTTACACTCGTTTCGCGTGGTTTCGCGGTCAGCGAAGGAAAGTAGATGAAGAGGTGCAGGTCGAAAGCTGAAGACGTTGCCGAGCCAGGTCCGTTTGGGAGGAGAAGAGAAAGGAGAAAGGATGAATGGTTTGGAGGTAGACGAGGAAAAAGACGCTGTGTCAGAAGTACCTGGCGATGCTGTGAGAGACTCTCGCTTCTGTTTTTTCAATAGCTTTCCATGTTCTCTTCCTCTCGGCTCAATAATCTGAACACGTCTTCCGTAGCCCGCTTTAGTCTCCTTCCCCTTCTTCAGCGATGATTTTTTCATCATATCACTGCCTCTGTCGACGACGAAATGATTGTCGTTGGGTATGTTCTCTTTGTTACTCGGATCGCTAGTGAGGACGGAACGTGGTTTTCGTTTAACACTCAGAGGCCTAGTCTCAATCAGGGGTCTCGCTTTCATTCCACTCCTTGGTCTTGAACCAGAAGTTTCAGAATCCTGACCTTGAATATAGGTTGGCGTTGAGGGTGGAACGGAAAGCTCAGCCGGATCTTCACTGCCAGCGAAACGATTGAGGTTGGGAGACCAGAGACCATTTTCTGACGCGGCCGCTTTCGCCTGGAGAACGTTAAGGTGCTGAACCAGCTGATGAAAGAATGCCTGCATCCTGTCGTCTTCAAATTCAGGGACTTCGAGTGGGGGAAGAAGAGGACTGTTGAATAGAGCGGAAACAGGTAAGGGCGATGAAATTTGAACTTGAATAGCAGGAGTCTGAGCAAGGGATTCATCTGAGCCTTGTGCGGACAGACGATTCTGACCTGAAGCCCTTCGCGGAGTAGGGGGGCCATCGCGAGGAGGAAGGGAAGAGGGAAAAGAATCTATGTTCATGATATCAACGGTTTTCTTCGACACTGCTGCTAGAGCCTTATCCTTCCTGCTTTTCTTGCGCCGAAGGCGATCTCGCGCTATCTTCTCTTCCTCGTCTCGATAAAGTTCCAGTTTACTTGCGCGGTATTGCACCAACAAATGATAAACCCCTTTCTCGAGCCCGGGACTGTCGTTGGATAAACGTTCTTCAATTTCTTCATCAGAGGTGCCGTTCCACAAAGTACGCAGGTTTGCAAAGATGTCTGGGTCGATCGACTTTCTATCAATTGGTTGCGCTACGCTATCCAGCCTTGGAGCTACATTGATCGGTACCTTGGGTGGATAAAGCATAAAAAACGGATGGGCCATGATGTCAGGCATAGTGATTCTCTCTGCCACATCGATCGTAAGCATTCGGCCTATGAGGTTTTGCGCTAAGGCATCCATATCCTCAGGAAATTCAAATTTTCCCGCTTTCACCTTTTCCAGGAGTAGTGCCAGATCTTCATCATCGAAAGGGAGATTTCCGGCCAATAGAGCATAGAGGATTACGCCGCAGGACCAGATGTCAGCCGCTGAACCGTTGTACATGATGCCTGAGACTATTTCCGGAGCAGCGTAGTGAGGGCTACCGCATGACGTACGGAGTAGGCCATCATCAGTTCCTTGCCAGGCAGCCATACCAAAGTCAGCGATTTTAATGTTGAAATTTTGATCAAGCAGGATATTTTCGGGCTTTAAATCACGGTGCGCGACGTTGAATCTGTGAAAGTAGTCCATGGCAGATATGATCTGTTGAAAGTAATTCAGCGCTTCTGGTACGGGCAGTTTGCCTTTGTTGCAGAGATGATCAAACAATTCGCCGCCCTGAATGTACTCCAGGATGAGATAAAGCTCTGTAGACGTTTCCCATACATCGTAAAGGCGCATCACGTTCGGATGATCCAAGAGTTTCATGACAACTATCTCTCGTTCGATGGCCAATTGAGTATGCTCGGTTGCGTCCGCCATACGATTGATAGAGACTCGAGAGTTGAGCGTCACCTTCGAGATGATTTTAATCGCAGCATACTGGCCAGTCTCTGAGTGTCGCGCAATCTTGACACGACCTATAAGTTTGATATCCGCGGTTTATATATATATGTAGTGGGTCAATTTCAGAGAGGAAAGGCGCACCTGAGGAACCTGAACCTATCTCTCTTCCAATTTTCCATAGCCCAATCCTTCGCGGGGTTGAGGACACTTTGTGAGGAATCATTGAAGTGTTAGCCATGAAGTCCAGGAAAGAAAAGGGTTATGTGGCTGACCTTAGCATACAAAGTGAGCTTGTGTTCAGAGGTAGAAGTGGAGGTCATCAGGAAGTAAACAAGTGTAAAGAACGCGTCGTTTCCGGCGAAATGAGTCACGAGTAACCGCCATTGGCCACATTAATATTGTGGTAAACAAGTGTAAAGAACGCGTCGTTTCCGGCGAAATGAGTCACGAGTAACCGCCATTGGCCACATTAATATTGTGACAAAGTCGAGGTGATTCACCAAGGGCTTGTACATCGGTCCACAATTCTTTCATTCCTCATTGATTACTGTTTCCTTCAAAGATGATGCAACCGACCCCGGCCCCTCCTCTGTACCCAACTCTCCCAGATCCCAGACAGCGCAGGGTGAGGACGATGAACAACTGAAGCCACCCCCACAGAACATGGGAAGTGCCCCGTTTGGAGTTTTAGTTGGGCTCTTTGAGAAGCTGTCAAATGAAAGGAAGCATGAAAGGAAGAAGAAGCTTATAGACGCTTGGTTTAATGTATGACCAGGAAAACTCACAAGTCTGTTAACTCTAAGAGCTCGCTTCAGCACTGGCGCGATGAGAAGGGATTTGACTTATATCCCGTTCTGCGTCTCATACTTCCACAGGTGCGCTTCAAGTCAATTGGGAAAACAGGCGTTGGACTGACTATGTGGCGTCAAAATGATGCAGAAAGATCGTGAACGTGCCGTATATGGGCTGAAGGAAAAGAACCTTGCAAAGACATACATCAAGTTAATTCCATTAGGGATGAAAGACCCGGATGCCATACGCCTGTTAAATTGGAAAAGACCAACAGAGAGGGACGTATGTATCGCTTAGCATGTACTAAGGTCTACGCTGAACAGCCTGTGGCGTTTACTCACTTTCAGAAAACATCTGGAGACTTTCCCACTGTCCTCTATGAAGTTGTTAGCAAACGTTCATCTGTCATTGAAAGCTCGCTTTCGATCGACGAGCTGAATGGTTTATTGGACACATTGGCACAGAATATGGGGAAACAGTAAAGTTCTGCCTTCCGATTCTTCCTATTTCTTATAGTAATCTAGAGATGCCCAATCTAAAATACTACAGAAAGTATACAATCGTTCCACACCCACGGAACAACGGTGGATTGTCAGGATCATTTTGAAAGGTGTGACGATAATTCATCATCCTTAAAGTCTGCGAAACTCACCCTTGACGTAGACATGAACATATCTGTAAAAGAAACGACTGTGTTTGCGGTATTCCATCCAGATGCGCAAGATCTTTACAATACTTGTTCAGATCTCAAGAAGGTTGCATGGGAACTGTGGGACCAAACTCATCGACTAAATGCCCAAGTGAGTCATATTACTTTGCTTGATCTGCGCGAAAGGATTTGTCATTGATCTATCGCTCTAGGATAAAACAGTCCAGCTTTTCCATGCGTTCACTCCTATGCTATGTAAACGACCGACCAGAAAGATCGAGGACACAGTCAAGGAGATGGGTGGCTCTGAGTTTTTCATCGAAGAAAAGCTCGACGGTGAGAGGATGCAACTACACAAGAGAGGGAACGAGTTTTTTTATTGCTCAAGGTTGGAGTCTCCCAAAAGCTCGACGGTGAGAGGATGCAACTACACAAGAGAGGGAACGAGTTTTTTTATTGCTCAAGGTTGGAGTCTCCCATGTGTGCTTATGAGTTCTCACCCGGCATTTCAGAAAGGGAAAAGATTATACTTACCTTTACGGTAAACACATTGGTACTGGCAGTTTGACTCCATTCATCGACAAAGCATTTGATCCAAGGATTGATGAGTCCGTATCAATTCCATGTTTACGAACCAATCTATCAACCCCTCTCATAGTATCATTCTTGATGGCGAAATGTTGGTGTGGGATCCAGTATCTGAACGTAACCTTCCCTTTGGAACGTTGAAGACAGCGGCACTGGGTATGTTTCCCAATTTCTTTGGTTGTTATTCTATAATTATATAATACTCCATCGCTCTCAGACAGGTCAAAAAAAGAGCATAACCCTCGCCCATGCTGTAAGTTATACGTTCTCTGTCTGGTTTTGAATCTCAAATTTTGCGAAGTCAAGGTCTTCGATCTCTTGTATCTCAATGGCCAGTCACTTCTTGAGAGGTCAACGGCGTTCAGAAAGAAGAACTTGCACAGCTGCCTGATCTCTTGTATCTCAATGGCCAGTCACTTCTTGAGAGGTCAACGGCGTTCAGAAAGAAGAACTTGCACAGCTGCCTCAAAGAAATCACGGGACGCATTGAATTTGCGTGGAATACAAAGGGAAGACAGCGAAGGACATTAGAGAACGGATGGATGAAGTTATGGCCGCAAGAGGAGAAGGTCTAGTCATCAAACATCCTTTAGCGAAGTATGTGCTCAATGGGAGAAACATGGACTGGATCAAGGTATGCCACTCCTTTTTTTCTGACCGTCAGTCAGTTCATTCTTGGCAATTAGGTTAAACCGGAGTACATGGTAGGTAGAAATAGTGACATTCAAAATACATATCCGCTTATCTTTTACTCGAGGACAATATGGGAGAGACAGTTGATGTCCTCGTTGTTAGTAGGTTGAGGACCTCGTCACTCATTTTTATAGGCTAATACTACCTCCAGGTGCCAATTATGGGTCCGGCAAACGAGGTGGTGGAGTGTCAACATTGATTTGTGCAGTCCTTGATGATCGACGACCTTCTGAAGATGATGATGAACCAAAGTACTGTTCGTTCATTGCTTCGAACGGTCTGATTCATGCTCGTTTCTTTCTGCTAGATACAGTACATTTGTTCGTATCGGTTCTGGCTTGTCATTCGCAGATTATGTGTGGGTTCGTGAGAAGCCATGGAAGACTTGGGACCCCAAACGTCCTCCGCAGTTCCTATTGACTTCAAAGCGGTCTCATGAAGATAAGGGCGATGTTTATCTAGAACCCGAGGAGTTGGTCACAGTTACAACAAGTAAACTATTGCTAATCTCGACTTTAGTTCGTTCATTCTCAAGGTAAAAGCTGCGGAAATTGTACCTTCAGGTGGGCATTGCGCGTGTGTTCCGCGCAATTAATTTTGAGAATTGTCTACAGATCAATATGATATGGGTTTCACAATGCGTTTCCCGCGAGCGCTCGCAATCCGTGATGATCTTAGCATTGCAGATTGCATGACTGCAACAGGTATTGGTTCAATGGACTCTCCATTCGGAAAATTGTGGTAACAGGCTTGACAGAAATATTGGAAAGCGTTCGCTCTGAAAAAAAGCGAAAGATGGAGAGTGATACAGGGTAAGTCATCTCTGACCGGCGGACATGTTTGTGATTAACCATGCCTGTAGGGTTTCACAGAAAAAGCGCAAGACAGTTGCCAAAAAAGTAGAACAGGATTTCGACCGTAATTAACGCCTCTGACTTTTCATTCTAGCCGGTGATGCTTCCGGAGTATCAGGGACCAAAATTGAAGGGAGTAGCGGTGACAAGTCGTCTTTTTAACGGTATGAAATTTGGTGCGTTGCATCTAGCTGACATTGTTGCACACGCTGAAGACCATGATAGTGGTTATGTCTGATCCAAAATCACGAACAGGGGATCAAGACAAGAAGGATCTAATGAAACTGTTGGTTCCCTCTCAATTTCTAGTTGGGGTCATTGACCTGAATCATGCTAGCATTCACACGAATGGTGGAACATGCGCCCAGATTGCAACAAATCAATCCAACTTGTTTGTGGTATATGGCGGCATGGTTACTCGTAGGTATTCTCTGGTAATCGAAAATGCCGCATTGGTGGCTCAGGCTTTCATTTCTTCAGCTTACGACCTCAAATTACTGATCAACAAAGGAATCTACGACGTCATCAAGCCTGAATGGGTAACTGATTCAATCGATGGTCAGGCTCTTGCGCCTTTCTATAAGAGGTATTTTTGGATCCCTTCACCCAAACCCGCGTTCAAACTATACAACACACAGATATTTTTTCCACGCAAAGACTGAACGAGTCGAGGCAGATGATTTCGAAGATGCAGACAATGAGATTGATGACGAGGTTAAAAGTGAAGAGAAACCGCTTTCACCCGCTTCCCAGGCAGTACAAGAATCTCCTGCCCCGCCTGGAAATGAGGAGCAATCGGACGCTGTGAAAGACGAAAAGCCCGATGATCCTGACCTCGCGGACTGGTTCAAAGTCGATGATATGAAGCAGGAAGAAGACATCAAGTACGAATCGGTTACAGACGCAGACTCTGACAATGCCGACGTTGCGGACGAAGACGATGACCTTGACGACTGGTTTAACATCAAGAAATCCTCTACGGAGCCACCTACCCCGGCCGAGCCGGAGTCAAGTCAAGCCTCGTCGGTATGCTTGTAAAGATTTATATCTAGGGCTGACTGCTCATCTCTTTACAAAGTTTGTGGATGTCACAATGGGAGAGACTGAAGATGCTATGGAGTACGATCAAGAAAAAATTTTCAGACATTTGTGCGTTTCTTACCTTATTTTCGTTGTTGAATAATCCCTTACTCGGCCGTTTAAAGATGCTTCTATCTTGATTCCCCCGAAAACGCACAGAAAAACGGCTTGATAATCAAGTCCAAGAATGAAGCGGACCTCAACAAGAGGTATGGCAAACACTTTTTGATCCAAATTACGTAGTCTGATTATACTGAAGCTTTGCTGAGCTTTCTGTGAAAATCATGGAGAACGGAGGGAAGGTTGTGGATCTCACAGAGCCAAGGCTTACACACATTATCATTGATAAACGGGACGACAGTCGTCGTCTAGAACTAATGAAGCGCACGTCAAAGTCAGTCCTTACAGACTTTGCTTTTTCTACTGGTGCTAACTTCCTTCTGCAAGGCCCAAGAGGCGTCACCTTGTTGTTTCTGAATTCATTCACGCCTGTCTGGAGGAGGAGACGTTGCTCGATGAAGAAGGTGTGTGTCCACGACCATGCAGTGAAAATTCACTGATCCGTCCGGGCAGATTTTGTTCCTTGAGACAATGCAATTCGGGCGGTGCTTGAAGCTTATATAAGTCTCATCAATGTTTAATTTTACCATTACTCGTATCCTGTATACTTGCCACTCGTATGAATACACGATTGTCACTAAAAGATTTGGCCGCGGAGTTGATTTGTTGTGACGTGTTTACTTTGGACACTGAGCGCGTCTTAGCCTTTTTTTGTCTCACGTCCGGCACGATACGCTTGATACCCTCCCTACCTCCATCTTCCCTCAAATCGCCCTCTTTCTGCGTTACACTCCTCATTCCTCTCTTTGACGCGTCTTTCAGCGTTAAAAGCTCTTGCTGCACCTTCGTTGGTGTCCCGTCATGTTCAAACCCCAGGCATCGCCCATTTCACAGATGCTTCTTTCTCTAGGCCTTACGCGTGAAGACCTCATGAAGGAGACAGACAACATGCGCAATTTCTTAAACACAGAAAATGCAGCTGTTCCACGTATTGCTGAAGCACTCAACGCCCTTTCGCCCCCCTCTGTTCCTGAAAACCGAATGACAGCCAAACCGCCTAGCACGTCAGCTTCATTCACGCGTTCCCGGTCCCGCGCGAACTCTAACGCCTTCCGGGAAATCTCTCCTCCCATCACGCCCGTGAAATCTGAGCCAGTCGAAGGAGGCGTCCCCGGCCCCCTGCGTGCATTTGGCAGCATGGAGGAAGTCATTGAACGCCAAAGGCGACAAAGCAGGAGGGAGAAAAAGGAACGGCGGGAGAGAGAGCGCGAGTTGCAGACAAAATTGAGCGGGACACAGGCACCCTCGCCATCCCCTGGCGACGCGCCACAAAGTGGTTTCAAGCTCGATTCTCGGACGAAACCACGCGTCGAGACGCCTTTCATAACAGATAACACCCAAGCTTCGGCTGGTGGGACATCCTCTCAGGTTTGTGGATGTTATTCGACGCGTCATCATGTCCCTCTAATGCCTTTCTGGTGTACTTAGGGCGACAGTACATCTGTTGTGCCAGTTACACCTCAACGGCACAAGTACTACCGAGAACATACTAATATCAGCTCGAGCACCTACTCCCAGCCATTCATCAGAGTACGTTCTCATCCACGGCAGAACGTATCATACTGACTATTGTACAGCAACAGACTCCAGTGAAAACTGAGTCACCGAGTGTGACACCCGTAATGCAACCCCCAGCTACCTCTCAGCAACAATACCTTACATACCCCCAATACCTTGCCTGTGCCCGTCTACTACCTCATCTCGGATTCCCAAATGCACAGGCTGGTCCTTCAATGCCTCCCGTTACACCTCAGAATCGACGTACTTACACGCTTCATACCAAACATGAAAGTTCTCCTTTGCCCCCGTCCTCACCACCTTTCCCGTCCTCTCCTGTCTTCACACCGAATCGGCCTCCTGTAAACCTTGTCTCCTCCCCAGGTCCAATGGGTCCTCTTCCTGAGGAGGAAGAATATGATAAATTACCTTATACCCTTCCCCCTGGTCCGTACTCCCCTCACAAACCAGATCTTTCCTATGCGGCACTTGTTGGCCAAGCGATTCTATCTTCTCCCCAACACAGACTCACACTTCAAGAAATCTACGACTGGAT
The DNA here is from genome assembly GCA_027475525.1 of Macrolepiota albuminosa. Classification (NCBI taxonomy): domain Eukaryota; kingdom Fungi; phylum Basidiomycota; class Agaricomycetes; order Agaricales; family Agaricaceae; genus Macrolepiota; species Macrolepiota albuminosa. The sequence goes on from JAMWFC010000116.1 coordinate 2,450,663, forward strand.
CACAATTGTGTATCCGCACTTCAAACGCGGCGAAACAACATGGATGAACAGCATCAGGCATGTTCTGAGCACCACTATATGTTTCCGCAAAGTTCCTCGTGATCGGTCTGTAGGGCGGACACTCTGGGCCATATGGGACGAGGATCTGGAATGCTTCAAAGGTGGAGGATTCAGGAAACATCTTTGCAAAGACATTGCTGAAAGTCTTGCCGCCAAGGCTGAGCAATCCAAAGGTAAAGGAAAGGGTCGAAAGCGTGCGGAAACAGACGATGGAGCAGACCCAAGAAAGCCAAAGCGTGCTAAAAGAGAGCAAGTAGGAACACCGGCCGCACTTCTGACAGCCTCTTACATGCCTGCCACGTTGACAGCCCATCCTTTGTTTCCGCCAACGCGCCCTGCAACCCATCACCAACCCTACTATGAGAGTTGTATGCAACCTCAGACTCTACCTGCAGAAGTCATATTCCCTCCTCTTCCTGCTGGTGTTGGTTATAACCGCCTCATCTCGACTTTAAGTACAGTTAAACCTCTCCCGACGGTTGCAGAAGGTGACTCGCAAACGGAACCTGAACGGGAGAAGGAAGAGGATGGGGTTGAAGCCTCTGAAGTTGCACCTTCGCCTGAGTCGACCCCGATTGTGGCATCAGATTCAGCGCCATCATCATTGCCTGACCTCACGCCAAACTGCAGTTCCTCTAGTCCCCCACCGGAGTCAAGCGATTTGGGAACTTCCAGCTCGAGTATCGAGGATGTTAATCTGGATGATTATATCACGATTGGCGGTGATATTGAAGACGCCGAAGAAGGGAGCCCTGCTAAAGATGAGGATGACAATGTCTTTATCCAGTCTTTGTTGAGCCCTGCGAGGGATTTGGGTAGATCACCGAAAGCAGCAGAGAAGTCCAAGACGCAGGAGTTTACACTCGGTTCGGGATTCAAGCTTGAACTAGGTAATGTGAACTCGTCCGATGATGACGATCAAGCTCTGTGGATGCGTACGAAAGGGGTTACTAGGAGCCCAGATGGAAGGAGACTTAGCGTACGTTGACATTTTCTTTCGATTTTTGGAGGGGCAGCTAACTGTACCTTGTGCAGAAAAAGATGACCTTCCCACCTGTTCCTACTTCCCCCACTTTGAATCGGAAAGCTAGTTGTCATGGGGGGAAGGTTTCGAAACCATTGCCAAGCAAGAAGTCGCTGGATGCCGAGCGTCCCACAACGCCCACGCCTTCTACACCGCCACGAACGGCGTCTCAACTGCCGGTGTCGTCGGTTCGTACACCATTGTCATCGAAAGGAGTCAATCCTGCGGCTTTGCATTCAGAGTGGGATGACGACGATGGACGTGCTGGGGAGTTGGAACTCAACAGAACGCCTCGCAAACGTGTCGTCAGCTCGGGGACTCATGGAGGAGCGCCTGTCACTCCCCGACGTCTGGTGTTTCCGACAAACCAAAATGAATCGCCGTTTTCGACACCAGCGGGTGGAACGATATTCTCTCCGTTCCGAACGCCTGGCTCGCGCTCGGTGTTCGACCCCCATGATCCTGGTGCACTCCTGGACGAAGAGCTGAACCGGATGGGGGCGGCCACGGGGGATTCACCCGCGGGTTTGTTTGGGAAGGGAAGAGGGTCTCTTTTGTACGAGAGTCCTGGATTCTCATCGAGTCCAGGACAGTATACTCGGTGGTGGTGAGACGACTTGATATGACATGACACGAGGATCTACATTGTATTTTTGTTGACATTGGCTATGGCTACGGTTATCTATGTACTGCTGCTTGTATAGTAGGAAATGTATGGATTGGTCACGGGTGTCACAAGGCGTGATCTGAGCGGGAAGTTGGGAGCGTTCATCGTTGGACTCTGACTGACCCGGCACTCTGCTGCTCTTTCTTGATCCACCACCGTCGTCTCCCTCGCTGCAATGGCCAACCTCAACGATCCCCCCTCACCCTCCTTGTCGTCGTTCCAGCCGTCCCCAGACCCGTCGCCAGATATTGAATCTCCCAGATTCCAGCCTCAGTCCAACCAGAACTCGCGTACTCCACTACCAACCTCATCTACTCCTTCTCCCCGTCCAATGCAGCGCCCAAGCGTCCCAATCAGAGCTGCCACATACAATTCTCATGACCATGATCGTATATCCCCACCCAGCACACATCCTTCTCATGCCCGGAGCGAAGATCTAAACCATGGCTCGTCCAGCTCTCATACTCCAGTTTTCCCCGGATCTTCTCCGAGGCCCTCTCCTACCTTCCTGGCTTCCGCTGCCAGCAGCAGGCCGCCCACACCTCACAGACTGCCTTCTTCTTCCGGCCATTCCAATGGCCTGGGGCACCGTACCAGTTCTACTTCTCTTGCCTCTGCCAACTCAGAGTCTTCCTCTCAGGGCAGACCACCGCCGACCACCTTGTCTTCCACCTCCACATCTCTCACTAACACGTAAGCAGCCTATGGATTCATATAACACTTTTTCGTCATTTCACCTTTACTCTCTCTCTTACATCTCTCACTAACACGTAAGCAGCCTATGGATTCATATAACACTTTTTCGTCATTTCACCTTTACTCTCTCTCTTTCTTTGATAGAAATTGCTCGGCATGTGCGAAACCGATGCAGGGGCCCTTTGTTCGTGCATTGGGCACTGTATTCCACCTAAGTTGTTTCAAGTGCGGGGTGCGCGTCTCGGTTTCTTGGGTTTTAAAATTCGCGGCTTGTCTAATGTACTACTCAAATCAGGACTGCGGGGACGTCGTGGCTTCAAAATTCTTCCCCATTGAGGGTCCTGACGGCCAACAGCAACCTTTGTGCGAACGTGACTACTTCCGGCGTCTCAATCTCATTTGCGCAAAATGCAATATGGCACTACGGGGCAGCTACATTACGGCATGCAGTCAGTGCATGTCCCCTCGGATCTGATGTATTCTGCTCAACTTCTTCCTTCAGACAAGAAATTTCATGTAGAACACTTTACCTGTTCCCTGTGCTCAACATTGTTTGGACCTTCAGATTCTTATTATGAGCACGAGGGTGACGTATACTGCCATTTTCACTATTCCACGCGGTTCGCGACAAAATGCGCCGGTTGCAGCAGCGCGATCCTGAAGCAGTTTGTGGAGATCAATCGAAACGCGCGGGACGAATGCTGGCATCCGGAATGCTATATGATCAACAAGGTACGTACCCCTTGCCTGGTCAATTTTGACAGGCTTCTCATACCCTCTTCTAGTTTTGGAATGTGAAAGTCGTTGCTCCACGACCGACTAGTACTGTCGACCCCGATGATGCACTCCAGGAACCAGCTTACGTTGAAGAGGAGAAGCGGGAGAGTCCAGCTTCGTTGAAAGAGAAGCAACTTCGCATGGAGCAGCAGGTCTATCGTATATGGACGTACGTGTCTTCACATCGTGTAGTCAACTCTAATGTTGAAAAAAAATACTATCTATCCAGCGTTTTGTCAGCTTTCGAAGAGTCTAGTGCCGCTTGTATTTCAGACATGCTCCGTCAAGTCAGCAACGGGCAATATCTGGACGCCATTCGTATGGCGGAGAGATTCATACTACACGTGGAGGTCCTATTTGCGACCATAGACGATTTGGAGTATCACTTTGCCCGGTTGAACATGAAAGGTGAGCGGATCTCACAGTGCGGTTAGGCTGGGCTGCCTCATGTTGAATGCTTGAACAGGAATGTCCCACGTCCGAGAAGCTCGAATGCTTTGTCGAAAGACCGTCGAGCTGTTCACCCTCCTATCGCATACTCAGGAGACCGGGTCACGTCGGATGGGAATGACACAAGAACTCCTTGCCCTTGTCACTGGGTTGGCACACTACCTCAAGATTCTAATCAGGATAGCTCTCACCGGAGCATTGAAACTGGAGCGGGACCAGAGCGTGCGAGAAGCTATGGCATCGTTCCTTGATAAGCTTCATCTTCTTGCGGTGCAAGGAGCCAACCCGGCTGCACGGAGGACGAACAAGGGGCAGAACGGCGAGCCTATAATACCTAGTCATAGCGTTGGGAACTATGGAACTCAGGGAGTCATGTATGGCTTTCGAAGCCTAGCGCCGGAGAACGCCGGTGACCCGCCTTTCAGAGAAGGGCCGACGAAAGTCTCGTCCACCAATCCTCCATCCGATCTCTGCGTCAAGTGTAATCTTACCGTGGAAGAGGATTGTGTGCGGCTAGGTACCTATCAGCGGTGGCACTCCAGCTGTGTCCAGTGTATCAAGTGCGGCAAGATTGCGGCCGTTCCTGTGCCAGCAAAGGAGCCTACACCCAAGATTGGTGATGATAAGGAGGGTAAAGAGATGACGAAAGATCAGCTGCCGAAACTTTCTACAGCGCGAAGACCACCTGCCAACGTGGGAGCGTTCGTATATGAAGTGGATTCAAGGCGGGACACAACTTCCTTTGGCGATGTACCCAGCGTCATTGTATGTACAGAACATGCGCACAGTGGCTGTCGAGGTGGCTTTCAACCTGTTCAACGATTGGAACAGTACGCTTTTCTTCTGAATGTTGCGTTAAGGCGATTGTATCTGTTACTTAAGAAGCAAGGTGTCGTCCCATTATCTCCAGGTATGTCGTCATTCATCATGTCGTCCGCACTTTTCTTCTCAAACTTTTGTTATCTAGTCGTCGCGACGCCGTCGGAATCAGATCCATATCGTAACTCGAGTGATATCGTGCGGATGCGAGCCTCGGTTCATTTGGATCGCAAGTTGTCTGCGACAGCACGGCTACCGAAGCGTTCGACTGTCGTTGAGAGCCCCGCAGGAAGGAGCGTTCACCCATCTGACGTGTTGCACTCTCACAGACAGCAGGAACATCATCCGAGTAACCAGCAAAGTCAGCAGGTGGGGCAGCATCAAGGTCCTATACACCAACCGGCCCAACAATATTCCTCTCCCCCGATTTCCCAACGAGCCGCACCACCGCATCTGGGTAAGCCCCATGATGGTGTTCCACCACATGGCCAATCGTTGCGACCAGCGCTCTCGCGGGCCAATACGGAGGTGATGATTATTGATGACAGCGCACCAAATTCACCGGCAGAAGGCAATCCACCGCGCTCTCGCGGGCCAATACGGAGGTGATGATTATTGATGACAGCGCACCAAATTCACCGGCAGAAGGCAATCCACCTATCTCCAATTCAAGATTGGATGATGGAATCACCCTCGCCGATCTTCCGCAGCTCATGGAAGCAGCTCAAGCTAGGGAACAACAGCGGTCTCTACCTCGGGAGAGCTCAATACCCTATATTGCTGAGTTGAACCCCATGGAGCTGGCCATCGTCAAACATGCCGCCGTATTGTTGTTAACAAAGTCACCTTTGAAGGATGCCTTCGATCTAGATGAGGTGCTTGAGATGGTGGAAACTAAGAAGAGCAGGTTTTGGAAGACGCTTTTCAAAAATGAGAAGAAAAACAAGCAGAAGAAGGGTTCGTTATCACTTTGAATTGCAAATACCCATTATCGCTGACTGCTTTATTAGGTGTGTTTGGTGTCACCCTTGATGATCTGGTGCAGCAGGAAGGTTCAGACTCAACACTCGGTGCCTCCCGTGAACCTTTACGAGTGCCAAGTTTCATTGATGATGTCATCTCTGCGATGAGGCAGATGGGTCAGTCCTGCTGCTTATATTGCTGTAATGAAGTCTCATCGCCTAACTACCAGACATGTCTATTGAGGGTATCTTCCGGAAAAATGGGAACATTCGACGATTGAAGGATCTTACGGAAGCTATCGACCGTGATCCCTCATCTGTCGATCTGACACAGGATAATCCAGTTCAGCTTGCTGCGCTGCTCAAGAAGTTTCTTCGTGACCTGCCAGATCCTTTGATGACTTTTAAGCTACATCGGTTATTCGTCGCTTCACAAAGTATGCCGTTACATACGACCTGTAGTTGCTCATGTCTGACAAGTCATCTAGATTTTCCTACCGAGGCTGAGCGCATGAGATATCTTCATCTAGTATCTCTGATCTTGCCCAAGAGCCATCGTGATACAATGGAGATTCTCTTTGTTTTCCTCAAATGGGTCGCTTCCTTTGCACACATGGATGCTGAGACTGGAAGCAAAATGGATTTGAGCAACTTGGCAACTGTCATATGTCCAAGCATCCTGTACGCACGTGGCCGGGACGTGATGCGAGACGAGACTTTCGGAGCGTTGCGAGTTATCACGGTTTTTCTGGAGAACCAGGACGAATTCTTTGTTGTCCCTCAGGATTTCGTTCCTATGTTACAAGACCATGACTTTTTCTCCAATTGCTTGGATCTTCCTGGAAAAGAGTTCATGAAGAAGTGTGATACTTACATGCGAGTGAGGGGCGTCAACGGGCGGACTCTACCTCCGCCCGCCAACGGTGCAAACAACAATGGTGGCTCACGCTATCAGAACCAAAACTCTAACAGCTCGGAGAGACCTGGTGGCGCCATTGGACCACAGTCGGAACGAGCGGTCAAATCACTACCACCAGTACAATCCGCAGCCTACCAACATCCTTCAGGTTCACAACCTCCATCTCCACCGCCACAAAGTGCATCTCAGGCCCTCCAACGAATACCTAATCAGGAATGGACTGGGCAAGGACCACGACCCCCGGTTAATCCTAATGCATCTGTTCGCCCCTCCTCATACCTTGGACCAAGACCAAGTCCAGATCCTCCGACCCTTCCCTCGAACAATCATGGGTATCCTTCTGCCGTCCGGCAACAAACATGATGTACTCTGCATTTCCTATAGTACAGTTATATATATTCTTTACCCATTCATTGATGGTGTCTTTTTCTCTCTCGATTCGACTCTGTAGTTTAACCTACGTTCTTGTGCTCACTTATCGGTACGACATGGACGAAATTTCAAAATACTTACGATACCCTTTACATGGAATAAAGAAGTTTGTCGACCAGGGGGAGATGTACTTGTTCTTGTCCTTCAGTATATTATTAAACTAACCACAGCTTATCAAACATTGGCTTTCTTTCTATTCAATTTTTTCATAAAATCAACTCTCTTAGTAAAATGACGCGTCCGCAACAGCATAAGCTCACAGCTTACCACGTCATAAACTACCTGCCGTCAATGTATGCTCTCCGTCGGTATTTTTCTCGATATCGGAAATTGCTGCGATAAATTGCGTCAATGATGGATGGAGATTTTGTATGAAAAGTGCATTACGACAAGGGCCAAAGTAAAAGAGGAGTCGGTATTCATCGTCGTTGCATATCACCCAAAATACGTACGGCTTCAATATATACTCGTTTCAAGCAGAGACAGGCAGAGGTACGCGGCATGAGATGATTATTTATTTTTGTACGAGCCAATTGACAGTCACGGTCAGGATGGAGAAGAGAGAAAAACCTACTGTCAACGGAAACCGTTGGCGCAGAACGTTATCGCGATTGTACAGTGATTCTGGGACATAGATACCAACCTATGGTGGGTCTATATTTAATGATGCAACTGTGGATCGTAAACTTGTATAAAATGCTCGCGGATGAACAGACAACCACTGAGTCTTTCCTTCCCAAGAGGCACTGATTGTGCGTCTGGCTCGTCCATGATTTCCCGGCAATCTCTTCCCTCCAAAACCAGGCCTTGTGGATTTATTTGGGATTTATTCTTCATCATTCGCACACTCCATAACTCCGTAACGATTCAGTGTTAAGGTCTCTTTATCTCACCCTCCTCATCTGATCAACTATCGACAGCGAATGGCTTGATGCGTTGGGCTGGCTTTGATCCTAGTGACACGATACGATCATCGGGATATGATTTGCGAGTATTGATACACCTGTCTCAAACTCGAGGACAGGCCTGAGATGATATGCTACATATTTAAGTCTAAAATAAAACATATCGTTAAAATCTGTGAGTAATAAGAATGTCGAAAACCGAAGACAAAATTTACTTCAGAAAAGTATCTAATAAGCTACATAGATCGACGACGCACCCTCCAGAAAGCCAGAAGTTGAGACATCAAATTGATCGGTGGCGTTTAGCCGAATGCGTGGCGGTGTTCGGACCGGATCGGCATTATCCGACGCCGAGATCAGTCCATCATTCCGCTGCCCGCTCCAAATCAATGACCCGTGACAATGCATCAAGCCCCTGCACAGGAAAGAAACAAAGAAGTTGAAAGGGATAAGGAGAGGGAAAGGGGGGAGAGATTAGTCACTGCATGGGATAATGAAAGCCGGGCAAGGTTTAGCCATGATGGGCACCTGGCACTCATGTAAACATGCGGGTATCCACGATGGTCTGTGTGTAAAGGATGAGGTATTTGAGGAGTCGGACAAGTAATCCTGTGTGAAGCTCGGAGTTTCCAGGAGTATAGATATCAAACTAAGCGGTTGGCTACATGTCGTCTGGGTCCAAGAATCCAGAATCAGGTCGAACTACGACTTGATAAGCCAGAATACACTGAGAAACCATCCATTTGTATGATGTTCTATGATTATTCTAAGTCTTCAGATTTCTCTCATATGCATATGCATTAGACAAACTTTCGTATTCGATCATATTATGATGTCGGTGATCGGAATTACAACTTGGCTTTTACCACTTCGACCAATGGTATGGTGTTGGCAGTACTGACAAAACGACTCTTCTCATACGTCTGCAGGCTGCCCAACAATCTCAAGGGATCCAGACACTTCTTGAGGCTGAGAAAGAGGCTGCCAAGATCGTCCAGCAAGCTCGTCAATGTTCGTGTCAAACTGACCTCCTTCTATTCTACTTGCGAACAGTTATCTACAGATCGCGTGCAGAGACTGAAGGATGCTCGCTCGGAGGCTTTGAAAGAGATAGAGGTCTATAAACAAGCGAAGGAGTCAGAATATAGGTCTTTCGAATTAACAGTGCGCTCTTTGATCCCTGCACGTCAATCTCCTGATTGTAATGCTCTCCGTCTATCTGAACAGCATGCTGGCACGACGTCCGATGCGCAGATGGCCGTGGACAAGGAAACGGAATTGAAGCTGCGGGCCATTACCAATTCATATGAGCAAGCGAAGGATACTGTGGTTGAGAAGCTTCTTGCACGTGTTACGCTTGTCAATCCGGAACTCCACCGCAACCTGAAGAAGATTGAGGCATGATGCATGATGCATGAGTTGGCCACATTGTGGCCCAATGTGTTTCCATTCAGCAGTCTTGTTTTCCAGGATATGCGGAACGTTTGCATTCCAACTCCCGTACTTATGACCGATAATGACATCCACTCTCTGATTATCATTGAACGATTAAGGTTCTAGAGTTTTAATCAAGAATGGGTTTACAATTGTCCATCTACAATAATCGACAACAAGGACAGAAGAGCGATGTGCAAGTGAAAAGTTGGTTAAATAGATACAATGATAGCAAGACACGTTGAATGAAAACAAAAAAAGACGTACACTGGACCTTGAACCCTGGAAAAAACAAAAACAACCCCTTATTGAGGAATTCTATCGCGATTCATTTGCGAGCCATTGTAATCCAACAGGCATCGATACCGGCGGGTGTTGTACCGCAAGGAGTCCCACCGATTTCAACGAAGGAAGTGACTGTTGCCCTTCTACAAACACATTACTTCCCGCACTTCTTGACTGGCTTTGTCCTCCATTTACAGTCACATTTTCCCCTACTCGTCCCGCACTAACGCCGTCCAATGGGATGAAATTAGCATCAGCGTCACGGCCTAACCGTCGTAGTGGTGTATGAGTGGTATGACCATGCCCATGTAGATGCAAAGCAGTCGCTTCCGCTTCTCTTTCCCGCTTCACGCCATTCCCGCTCTGGCCTGTCCCCATGCCGTCTCCTGACCCTGCATGATTACGGCCACCGATATCCCGATCAGAATGAGAAGAATTCATATGAGACTGTGACTGAACACCGCGACTGTAGCCGCTAGTACTTGATTTGGAGGTATCAGTGGTATGCATACGATCCTCAAGTGACCGACCGACAGTCACAGACGTCGGAGATGGGGAACCTGACCTATGGCTGAAGGAGTCATGCTGGTGCGAGGATGGCCGTGGCCCTGACGTTGGTGGGTTTCGAAGGTCAGGCAGACGTCGATGCTGGGGAAGCGGCGGTTGGATCAGTTGTTCTTGTGGATGGTGTTGTTTTGACGGAGGTAAGCGACCCCCGTAACTATGCGTGGATGAAGAGGAATAGACTCGGTGCCGTTCCAGCGCAAGTTCACGTATCCGAGTGCCCCACTCCTCTTCATAAGTTGAACACCAATTGCGTATCTGAAGGTCATCTCGTTGACAATATTTGATTAATGGCTGTGTCGAATTTAGTAAACGAGAAAAAAACAATTATGACCGAAAATCTCACCCATAGTGCTGCGGCCACTAGATCGGGGTACAGTTGAGCTTGAAATGATTTTAAGTGAACGAAACGTCACGCACTGAGGATACTGTTCTTTACTCGGTCGCCTAACATTTCCATAATTAGGTCTAATCTCTTCAAAGCCCCCACAGGTTCGCTCTTTTGTTCCATGTGAAGTTGCTGCCGAGCCTATTCGCAAGGTTCAGTCAACAGAAGAAGAGGGCTAGAAGTAAGAGGGATAGGAACATAAAAATAGAATTTACATAGTTTAGAGCAAGTGCCGATGACGCGTGGAAGATATGCATGCAACACCAGCACCAAGCACCGCCGTTCGAGCTGGTCTCGAACATTGATTGTTGAACTTGCAGACTTTGCTCTGAGAAACGGAGATGATCCGGTAGAGTGCTAGCCCATGACTGTTGGGGTGTCACGATCAATCAATAACAGGATAAAAAAAGAGAAGGGAGTACGTACTTCCATTAAACGTTGGGCTTCCAATATGGCTGCAGGCGCGTTCGGGTTTGAATCAGAATCTGCAGGAGTTAGTATGACTTGGAACGCAACTTGACAATGTGTTCTACTCACCGGCGAGCTCGTCGATTGCCGATTCCACCTTGGCATAAATTGTGACCACGCGGATGAGATGCCCGAACTCGGAGGAGTATTGCATCCTTACCGCTGGAAGATGCAGATATTCTAATTTTTTGGCAATTGTCAGCATGGTTTTTGGCAATTGCATGGAAGCCATGTACCTGGGAGCGTGGAATGCACACCGAGTTCAAAGGTGGTCTCGTCAACAGGCAGGCGGAGACGTCTTCCGGACTCCGAAAGTCCTTGCATAGGTTGCTTAAAATAAATCCATGCTAAGTTGTCTAAAAAGTGAATGATCCAAAACATGCGGCGCACGGCTTCTCGTTCGATCGAAGCCTGGATAAATGCGGGAGAAGGGACAGGCGTGAGAGTGGGGTGATCGTGTTGATACACGTTCAGCGATTCAATAAGCTGCATCGCTAAATCTGCCAGGTTGGGGTTCCGTCAGTGGGGTGATCGTGTTGATACACGTTCAGCGATTCAATAAGCTGCATCGCTAAATCTGCCAGGTTGGGGTTCCGTCGAAAATAAATCAGCGTAACAGAGCAAAAAAAACACACCATGATACCGTGAATCCCATTGCACGTTCCCATCCATGGTCTTAATATCGTGAAACTGCAAAAGACAGAGGGCTTGGGCAGTTGCAAGGTTGCGTTCACATATAAGCCGTCCCGCGCCATCGAACATCAAGGATTGTGCTTCTTGGGCAAATGGTTGTCCTGCGAAACGGGAGGGAGTCGTACGAAGGTGGGGCTGCTTTGATAAAGGCGCTGCAAGAGCACACACGGCATGCAAAAGGTACGAAGGAACGCGATTATGCGCGAGATTGGCAGTAAAGGTTGGTTTGTGTATAATCAAACGTGCTGGGTGGCAGTGTGTGAAAAAAACTGGAAAAGAACGTAACCAAGAATGTAAAATGCGACACAGCAAGACACGCACGATTCGTTAGTTCGCGAGTAAGAGCATGATCTAGTTCCATCGGCGAAGGTCTGTCAATGGGTGCTGCTGGGGAAGGGTCCACAATAGGTATTGGAATCGAGGATGCAGAAATATCCTCCGTCGGAACGGCAGTTCCACGCTCATTTCTAAAGCGTTTGCGTGGTATGCTGATTTGCGTAGAGGTTTGACTGTTGTCGCACTCTCTTTCAACGGATAAAAGGAGAGAATTTGAAGAAGTAGACGGTTGGGAAGAACTATCGAGTCGCTCGGGTTTGAAGGGCCGCGGTGCTGGCACAGGCCGCCCAGTTGCGTCTGTATATGTGCACGGCTTGACTGCATAATAGCTAGACAGAGTAAGAGTGATACAGAGAGTAAAGTTTGACAACGAACCAGTTGCTGCAAGGAGCTAGAAGTTATGTGAGACGGGTGGAAGGTGAAAATAGAAAGTTTTTTTGCAGACCTGTCCCATCGCAACGTCGCTTACTTTTGTGGCAGGCGTCACAAGCCTGAAAGGTGGTCAAAAGAGGATAAGAGAAAAAGCGGCGAGGGAACCTTTGCCAGGCGTTTTCGCTTGGGGGCCTTGATGGAATTTTGGGGCTGATCTTCGCGGTCTTCGTGGTCAAAGGTGGTGGGTAAAAAGATAGAAGAGGGATTGGGACGATATGGGTCCATGTGTAAGGTTGTGATGGATGAACGCTAAAGACATGCACCGGCGATAGAGCGTTACAAAGAGATGCCGCCGGTGGACAGCCGGCTGATGCCGCCGGCCCCCGCGCCGCTGAACTATAATTCCCCCGTGAAATGCATCCGACTCATTCGGCAGCCTTCAATTCATTTACTCAGCGGCAGATCATGGCGAATCAGATACATTCACTAAGTACAGTAATGTATGTAACAGTTTAATCGAAGAGACCGAAGCCCATGTCGTCGTCCGACTCCTCCTGCAAGGACAATCAGCCAGAGTCAAGACAGCAGCGAACGAGCACAAACCTTCTCCTCAGCCTTCTCCTCCTTCTTCTCCTCCGCGGCGGCAGCAGCAGGTGCAGCAGACGACGCAGCAGCCGGTGCAGCTCCACCAGCTCCACCCGAGGGAACAGAAGCAAGCTTGGAGGATCCGGTCGCAATCAACTGAATCCAGCGTTAGCTCTCTCATACTGACAAATTTTGGATCCATGTACACACCTCATCAACGGATTTATCCTTGAGTTCTGCGATGAGCGCATCGACGCGTCCACTGTCTGCCTCAATACCAACAGTGCTGAGAAGCTTCTTGATGTCAGCGGCAGAGGGAGAAGCGTTTCCTCCGATTTGGAGGAGTAGGTAAGCAGCGATATTTTGCATCTACAGGAAGAGGACGTAAGATCATTTGGTTCAAAAAAAGTCAGTATTTGGACACACGTTGTGTCAAGTTTTAGGGTACGGTAGCCACAAATCACTGAAATAAATCACACAAAAAGTCAGCATGCATCCCATACCACAACTGACACCTTCAATCTACGCTTAACCACCCAAATGGACAAAACAAGGCGGATGGACAAGAAAGATGACACGGGTACTCACATTTAATCCGCAAAGGGAGGACTCGTGGATTCTATCCGAAAGGTGATTTTTGAACGCTGCAACATCGTCAAAACTTGTCATCTCGGCGCGGAAGGTGCTGTACAGTACCACGTGATCAAAATTCCCATCCCTCAGCCACACTTGCCGAATTCGTACTCCGACGAAACTTCGTAATTCCAGCAAGACCATCGCCAGCACCCTCGACGACCGACCATGGTGCGTCCGGTCCTGTTCTAATGGATGAGAGGAGGAGGAAATGCTGATCGACCGTTTTGCGATAGGCCGATTCTTCCGTTACTGACCCCACAGTTGCCGCCGAGCTCAAAAAGAAGCGTACCTTCCGCACATTCTCATACCGTGGTGTTGAGCTTGACAAGCTCCTGGATATGAACAATGAGGAGGTACGCTCTATTTCCATCGCTCAGTCTAAAACAATGCTGAAATCTATCGTTTAGTTCGTTGAAGTACGTCTACTTTTAAAAATTCCCGCTATATTATATTAAGGTTCAGCGTAGCTCGTTCATGCCCGTGCCCGCCGCCGCTTCCAGCGTGGACTTAAGCGCCGTCCTATGGGACTTATCAAGAAGCTCCGCAAAGCCAAGAAGGAGGCACCCCCCAACGAGAAGCCTGCTGTCGTGAAAACACATTTGCGTGACATGATTGTCGTGCCCGAGATGATCGGTTCGGTCGTTGGAATTTACAATGGAAAGGTTTGTTGCGTCGCAGACTGAGGTGCTAAATTGGGAGGGCTCAATTAATTTGGATTCTAGGTATTTAACTCGGTCGAGATCAAGCCTGAGATGACCGGTCACTACCTTGGCGAGTTCTCTTGTTCATATCGCCCTGTTAAGCATGGTCGCCCTGGTGTATGTGTTTTTCTATGTCATTCAGAGAAAGATCTAATTTCATTGGTTGATCTAGATTGGTGCAACACACTGTGTGTATTTTTCGCCTTCTCTCTATGTGCCACACTCACTTGCCGCAACTTCCCACTTCCAGCGTCTCGCTTGTAAGTGTTTTACATGTTTCTGATTATCTTTTCGTGTTGACTTTCTCCTCCTAGCATTCCTCTCAAGTAAAGAATCATCGACCTTATGTAGATTATGTCTTTGGTTTTTACTTTTCATCCAAAATACATGCTTCATGACAATGCAGGATATGCCTGAGTGAGAATCGATTGAGACAACATTGTATAAATAGGAGTCGATATTTTGACGCTGTCATCACGTGACTCTGAGTCTCGTCCCTCAAGAGCAGGGTCACCAACGACCACGGTGGTAGAGATGGCAAGCAATCCTGTTGACCCACTGCAGGCTCTGCAGGCGGCCTTCAGTGTAACACCTAATTCCAAAGAACAGGCGGACATCCTCTTCGCCTTACGTGAACAGTTTGAAGTCGCACCTGCACCCATCCCACTACTCCTCAGCACCTTACTGTCCCTCGTTGTGAATGCCGGCGAATCTCTCCTCAAGAAATGGGTCATTGACCTACTTCACTTTGCCATATGTCGCTCAACTCTTTCAATTGACCAGCGCACGCAGAGTTAGTCTTGATCACTTCTGAGAGTCCTTTAAGTTTTTAATCAATCGGTTTCGTTAGTGGCATCTCAGGCGCTCGAAACACTCGCGCAACTTATGGATGATCCCAATGCTACTACTGTGAAAGTCGTTGTGCAGACCTTTACGACGGTGTACCCTTTGCTTTTCCGGCTTTCGTGAGTCTTCGCTCGGCACGAGACCCGGACTATGTTGGCTCAGTAGTTCATGCAGGTGTACAAGTCGCAACGGACAGACCGCATGGAATACCCTCACAACGGCCAAAAATCGTATCGTGGAGCTCGTTTGGACGCCTACCTCTAATTCTGGCGTCAAATTCGCTGCCATCAAATTTGTCCAAAAGGTCATCCTTGTACAGACGCGTGGCGTGTCAGATCCCCGGGTGCGTGGGTATTCTAACACACAGTGTATTCTATAACTTAATGCATCTATCGCTCACAGTTGCAGAACAAGAACGACCCAAACCTCGCGTCTTGCCCTGCGGATCATCCATTCATCAATGTTGCCCAGCTCGAGACTGAAGGAAGGAAGCTATTGGAAGCGGTCTTTAATACTTTCTATACAAGCCAGTGAGCGACCTACAACGTTCTGCTTTCAACATTCCTCTAACTCGCGAACTCTAGGAATGCCGATCTACTGTCAGCTTTGCTCAATAGCTGGGCTTCATTGACGAAGCTGCGCCCATCTGTAACCCCTCTTGTCGTGACTGCATTGAAGCAATGGACGCCTGCAGCGCTTGTTAACCTTCCAGCTTCGAGTGTGAAAAGTTTGGAGAAGTCTCTTCGCATCCTCATGATACATATATCTCGGTAACTGTGATCTCTATGCCTCAGGATCCATTTACATATTTCACTCAGAATACCTTCCAACGCTGCATATATCGGGCAAATTAACGAAGCGTTGGCGCAACAGGCCATTCGCATGGACAAAGCCCTTTCCGAGGAAAAGAGACGCAAAGCCGCCGGCATTGACTCTCGAAAACGACCGCCATCCGCCCCAATTGAGACCGTAGATGCTAAGCGTCCGAAGCTCGAGTCAGATATGAGCTCCAGCACACCGACGCCCAACACGTCTGCAAATCTGGGATTCCTTGCCTCCTTTGATTTCACATCCCTCCCCGCCGCCCTCATTACTGAACTCGTCATCGCAAATCTTGAATCATTCTCTGAACCTACTTTTCTTAGTCTTGTGCAGGCTTATCGTGAAAAGCACACGGGAATAACGCCTGCACCTACTCCTCCATCGATACCGACTGGCCCTCGGGCCGCCCAGCTCCGCGCTGAATCTGGGCGGTCTCTTACACCGCAGGATTCTCATAGCCGTCCCATACCTACCGGCCCAGCTACTTCGACACCGCCACCACCACCCGTCAAGGTGAAAGATGAACCTGTGGACCCGCTGCAGATGGATATTGATCAAGACGAACTTGAGTACGAGCCTGATCGGTTGAATGAAGAGGTTGGTACTTTCTGTATGCATGTGCTGTGGCAGAATATTGATTGTATATCTCACCTCAATCGTTGAACAGTTGTCAGGCGGTATTGCTGCTGAGCCGTCTGCGGCAGACATTCATGCTACCGCCGTCAATCTCCAGCTGATTGATTTCAAGATACCTCCGCCACGAGAGCTTACAGAAGACGATAAAATGCAGCAGCTCACAGGCGCCGTAAAGCGAATATGGATCAGTGCAGGGGATTTGAATTTCGGTGGGGATGCTCTTCCCGTGGAATCAACACAAGCTGGTGGTCATTCGCCTACGGAGATTTGGATGTTACTCATTGTGCGGATGATCACTCGTGTCGTTGAGCCTCCGCCTGAAGGTGACGAAGCATTGGATGAAACACCAGAGAAAGACTTCTACGTGTGTCAGGATCAACTGCGACAGACTCTGTGTGACTATATTATGTCTGATTTTCCTTCGAGGCACGTAAAACTTAACCAGGTTCATATATTTTGCCCTAGTTTGACATCTCACAGGATCCGTCTAGCTACCACTTGGATGAATGAAGAATGGTATAATGATCAGCTGCGACTCGCGGAAGATCCCAACTGGGTAGAAACTTCACTGAGTTTAAATGCGATCCTACTAATCTCAATGGTCAGCGACCAAACTACGATACATGGCTTAACCAGATTGTAGCAACATATCAGACATTACTAGACGCCAAAGACCGGACATTTTCCAGATTCCTGCTTGACCTCCCTAGCGTGCCAGAAGACGTTCTCGGTCTGTTGCGCGATCTCTGTATAGACTCCTCAAGGTACATTTCTCGATCATTTGCGTTATCCCTGAAAATAATTGGACATGTAGTCCTGATAGGATGCAGGTGGGGTTCGCAACCCTCCGCGGACTTGTGATCAACCGTCCATCAATGAGATCAGAAGCCTTGACCGTTTTACTAGAACTTACGACACATCCCGGTGCGCGGTACTGTGGGTTTGTTAAAGTGATCATATTAAAGTTGAACGTCTCTTTACAGAAAAGAAGACAAGAGGAGCAGCTATAAACACTGTGAAGCTTTGGGTTCCGAATACACAACCTATGGACAGCATGGTCCGAGAATTCGCACTTCAGATGTTACGCAAACTCCAAATGCAGCCTTCAAAGGCGGCCGAAGAAGGCGTGTCAATGCTGATAGACGGAGAGAAGACGGATGCGGCAAAGATCCAGCCCATGGACTCTTCCGCCGTTTCTCACAATGGTCTTGATGCTCACGCCAATGACGAGAATATGGAAGACGGCCAGCTTCCCCCAGAAGAATTGGTCCACACTCCTTATCTCCCTGAACAAATTGAGCTTCCTGCGCAGAAGTCACAGGTTCTTCAACATGTAGAGCTCCTTTTCGCACTCTCTGTCAAAGTTCCCGAATTCTTGGACGGGTGAGTCACAAGATTCATCATGTCTGTTTCTGAGGTCATTTACAAAATTAGGATCTTCGCGGCTTATGGTCAGATGGATCCTACTGTTCAAGGCGCTATCCAAGAATTAATCACGGCCCTTATTCGGTCCCTTGGTTCTAGCCACGGAAAACTTTTGACATTGATTCGAAATTTCCCTTCAGGAGCTGAGACCCTTGCATTGCGGGTCTTGACCATTTTCACAGAGCATGGTCGACCAAGTACTCAATTGGTAGCACTAGTCAAGGCTCTTATAAACGAGAGAGATGCCAAGGCCAAAGGTGGTCAAAAGGGCAAGGATCTTGATGCCCGTTTCTTGATTCCCATTATCGCGGAGATGGACAAGGTGATTGGTGCCTCATTAAGGTATTGATGGCGCTGATGATGTATAGCCGGACATCCTGCGACATTTGCCTCGGATCGTTTCAATTCTCAACGGACAAGCCGAACCAAAGAACCTGGTTCGGTCGGTCTTCAGCTCGATCGTCACAACCCCGCCCCAGACGTTCGGCAGTGTTACTTCGAACTTACCGCGCGTTCGACAAAGCGAGCTTCTGACGCCCGCAGAACTTATGGTCCTGCTACATGATTCTGAAAAGGAAATAGGTTTAAAGAGCGCAATCGAAGGTGCGGTCTTTTGTGTTATGGGTGGCAATCTGACGTTCATATTTACGACCTAGCGATTGGTATATGCTTCTCAATGACTGATGTATTCCGCTCCGAAATTCTCGCAGTGGTCATGCAACAAATTATGGACGAGGCTGACTTGCCCGTCTTGTTCTTGCGAACAGTAAGGAAATGGCCCCGTTCATCTGGATTGGCAAACATCTTACCACCCGCTTTTGGAAGGTCATTCAAGCAGTCACGACTTACAAGTCTCTCGTCGGGTTTGTTTCAACGACACTGCTCTCCCGACTGATCACCAAAAAGATATGGACAAACCCTCCCCTATGGGAGGGCTTCATCCGTTGTGCAAAGGTCATTGCCCCAGCGAGTTTTGGTGCGCTGCTTCAACTGCCCAAAGACCAGCTTCGTGAGCTCGTCGACAAGCAGCCGAGTCTCAAATCTGGACTTCGGGACTACGTTAACAAAAAGAGCACGAACAAAGCTCGCATCGCTGGCTTTTTGGACATTTTTGGTGAAGAGGACTCGGCGACACCAGTGCATCCTCTTACGCGGGATGACTTTACCCCACCCCCTGCAGAATCAACAGCAGAACCCACTCCTGCCTAAGTACTACGAGTGTTCCATAGTTTAGTTATGATATTTACGGCACAATGTAATATAATATGATTGGGGGGAATTGATTGCACTGAGATCGGAGATGAACGATCTCTGCTGGATTTGTCGCGTGCACGTCATGTTCTGCTCACACTGTTGACCTTTCCTCCATACCACACTTCTTTACTTGGTGCATTCTTTCGGTAACCTGGTTTCTTGTCTTCTTTGCGCAAGAGAGCCCCGCCCGTAATGCCTTCGCAATCACCCCACAACCCAAGTCCACGCGGCCACCGGCGCGCAAGATCAAAAGGCAGAGACGAAAAGTCCATGTCACCTGGATCGTGGAACGTGGATCGAGGGAGATCGAGGCAAAGGAGGTCATCTAATCCTCTCTCAGAAGAAAATCTTCGCCGGAGGTGGTCTGCTGATTTATTTATCACATCTTCGACTAACCCTACACCTTAGAGGGTACCATTCATTACTTTCATCGTTTGGAAAGGTATTTCACGTCGAAAAGCGATGGAGATTGATTCGTGAAATGGGCTCAGGAGCTTATGGGGTTGTCATGTCCGTTCTTGTGCCAGATCTACCGGACCGTCTCTATTGACTCGTCCTGTAGCTCGGCAGAGGACGAGATATCTGGAGAAACAGTTGCAATCAAGCTTGTGACGCGTGTGTTTGACAAGATTCAGCTTGCAAAGCGTGCTTTGCGGGAAATCACTCTCCTGCGCCACTTTGCGAGTCATGAGAACATTACAGGATTAATTGACGTCGATGCACTATCACCGGACTTCAGTGAAATGTAGGTCACCCCCTTTTGTGTTCCTAACGACACTTACACGATCCAAGCTACATATTTATGGAGGTGCGTGGGTCAAATCCTTGAGACAAAATAGCTGACCTGTCGCTTGATAGCCTATGGAGGGTAGGCGATGTCTTGTCTGAACCGATGGCCGATAAATGACGGCAGGCATATAGCGGATTTACATCAAATTATCAAGTCAGGTCAGAGTCTTACAAATGAGCATGTCCAGTATTTCCTATATCAGATATTAAGAGGTTGGTGTCTTATGTGTCCCATGCACAGATTATTCTTACTCACATATCTTCCAGGCATGAAATATGTCCATTCTGCTTCTGTCGTACATCGTGATTTGAAACCGGGTAATCTACTTGTCAACGCAGATTGCGAGCTCAAAATTTGTGATTTTGGGCTGAGCAGAGGATTTGACTCTCGGCCAGACGAGTATGCATCGCATCTGACGGAATACGTTGCCACTAGATGGTACAGAGCTCCGGAGATTATGTTAGCATTTAGGTGTGTGACTTACATTCTCCTAGTGCATTATCTGAGCCTCAGTCCTACAGACGATACGATACAGCCAGTCAGTTTATTTATACTTACAATTGAAATATTTCTGATTCGACGCATCGCAGTTGATGTATGGTCGATAGGGTGCATCCTAGCCGAGCTTTTGCTGGGAAGGCCACTGTTCAAGGGTAAAGAGTGAGACCATCAATTTTGTCTTTGATATGCGTATCTGACACCAAAAACAAAGCTATGGTTAGTAGACGCTCCAATAATAGGCAATCCCTAATCGACTTTACATCTTGCCAGTTGACCAACTCAACAAAGTCCTAGACGTGCTCGGTACAGTTAACTTTGCTCGATATAAGAGGCAATTGGTTTATATTGGTAATTTAGGGACACCCGACGAGAGAGTCATCAGAAAGATTGGTAGTGAAAAGGTGAGTAAGAAAGCATAGTGTATCGTGAGAGACTCAAGCATCACAGGCGCAAGCATATGTCCGTTCTTTGCCTTTTAAAAGAAAAGTACCCTTTCCAAAGATTCTTCCAACCGCTGACCACCAAGGTAAAGTAGTCGTCCAGCATCTAAGAGTCATGCTAAAACTCGGGCAGCGCTCGATCTTCTCGGAAAGATGCTGGCGTTTGACCCTAGTGATCGGATAACTGTCCCACAGGCTCTCGAACATCCGTGGCTGGCATCATACCATGACGAGTCCGACGAGCCCGAATGTCCAAGGAAATTTGAAAAGTGGCGTCAGATTGAGGAGCTTGAAACGTTGGAAGACTTCCGGACCGCGCTCTGGAACGAGATTGAGGAGTATCGCAGAGAAGTTCGCGGCTTGCCTATCGATGATCCTGCCGACTTTCCAAGTGCCTCTATCCAACCCTTCCTGCAAACCGAGGAGCCTCAAAATTCAGGGGCGATCTGCTCCATCGCGCAGAATACTACAGATGACAAGTCTGGAAACGGTGCGACAACCACAACGGATGCCGAAAGGCAAGAAGAAACAGAGCCACTCGAAGGTATGTTACGGGCTGGACTATCGTCGAGCCCAGAACAATGCCTTCGTCGAGGATCAATCGCAAAGGATCCCGTAGTGACATATGCACATCGGTCGAGTATACTCCAACCACTTTCCCGCCAGGGTTCGACGTACCCATCTCCCGTACCGGCGACACAACATCTACTCACAACAATAGAGGGTCAAATACAAGTAGAGTCTAGATCTTTGGGAACTGGTTCCGTAGTTTTCCCAACGCAACAAGGTTATGTCGTCCCTGTGCGCTCGCGGGCGGGATCTGTGGCAGGGGGTGAGGCCACACGGAAGCTTCTACGCACGCTATCCACCGTGTCTATACATGAGAGCGTCGAAGGATTAGAGGGGGGACTTGCAGGCATTGCACCTATCGGAAAATATATTATGGAAGGCCGGACCGAGGCTGACGCTCCACCATCCGAAATACCTGGAGAATTCGGTCCTGAAAAAGAGGAGGATCTTGTGGGAATGAAGAGAGGAAGGGAGGGAAAATTTCAGATATGAGCTTGGAAATGACTAGGAATTATCATTTATCATCTATCATCGTGTTGTGGCTATCATGGTGTTAGGTGATACCTAACAATAGTGACGAGCATGGTATACGTTAGAATAAGAATATGATGCTAATATACAATGCATTAATACAAAGGACTGGAAACATGCTTCGAAGTGTCAATTTTCCAGGATCTCTTTTATACCTAGAAATCAATGTCAATCACTGCCACCATAGGGAGATTCAAGCTCACGATCAATGATATCCAAGTATGCAGTGGTGGCGGGACTATCAGGATATTCGTCCAGAAAACTCACACCATAGTCTGCGCTTTTACCTATTCGAGGGTCTAAGGGCACAGAGCCTAGTAGCTCGAGGCCCATGTCTGAAGCCAATTTCCTCGCCCCTCCAGTGCTTGGTTTGAAGATTTGTGACTCGGTCTTGCAGCTTGGGCAAACAAATCCAGACATATTTTCAACCACACCCAACACTCTTATCCCGACTTTGCGACAGAAATCAATCTCCCGTCGTACATCCTGTATTGCAACCTCCTGAGGCGTTGTGATAACCACGGCCCCGTCAATCCCACTCTCCTTCAAGTATTGAACGATGCTAAGATGCTCATCGGATGTACCGGGCGGTGTATCAACGATCAAATAGTCAAGATCCCCCCAGTCAACGTCTTTGAGGAACTGGGATATAAGCCCGTTCTTCTTTGGCCCGCGCCACATGATTGCGTCGCGCGAGGAGGGAAGCATGAAACCAACAGACATGACGGCGAAATTGTCTTGCACAAAAACAGGTGACCAGCCTGAAGACGAAGCGTGAACTTGTTCGTTTGCAATTCCAAGAATAGTAGGTATTGACGGGCCACAGATATCGACGTCCATGATGCCAATCTTTGACGATTGATTCTCAATCCCTAGTATACTAAATCTGATATGCATGGCTCACCTGCGCACGATCGTCAGCAGCAAATGCCCATCCCAGCTGAGCGGTAAAAGTCGACTTTCCTACACCACCTTTTCCTGAGAGAACAAGAATCTTTCGCTTC
Organism: Macrolepiota albuminosa; assembly: GCA_027475525.1. Taxonomy (NCBI): domain Eukaryota; kingdom Fungi; phylum Basidiomycota; class Agaricomycetes; order Agaricales; family Agaricaceae; genus Macrolepiota; species Macrolepiota albuminosa. The sequence continues at coordinate 2,473,655 of JAMWFC010000116.1, forward strand.
ACTGTTGTCATTCGTTCCTTTATAAACGGCAAAGAGGGGTCTGGCCCCTTGGGCTCATTGGATGCGCATATCTCCTGGTTTGCACAACCGTTGCATGCATCCGACTTGCCTGCAAGTTCGGATTCAGTTCCCTGTGATCCGTTAGTTGAAAACCGGCAACGAAATGAACGAGGGTCAGCGCACTGGACAATGATCCGGGGCATTCTCTGGCACAGAGAGGGGATTAGGAACGTTTGCCGGAGGTTGCACTTGTGTCATTCGACCAGGTGTGAAAGTTGAGTGAAAGATGCTGATTTGGGAATTGACTTACTATCACGTGTACTTGATCACGCTGAACTTATCTCTCTGTGGTTTGTCAAAGAGTCGTCACGTGCGCAGACACTGCAACACATTCTTCCTACCATCAAAATGACCTCGACACGTTCAAAAGGCTCTAAAGCAGCTCTACCAGATGAGGCCGCACCAGAAGAGAAGCAGGAACAGGAGATGCTAGTAGAGTCAGAGAAGCATGGGGAGCTGGACATGGATGGTGTTGAGGAGGGCAGTGCAGAAAGGGAGGGAGAGACGATAGAGGCGTCGGAAGGAGCGGAAGGTGAGGGCGGAGAAGCGAAAGAACCGAAGCGGATGACGATGGAGGAGCGAAAGGCCAGGATGGAGGCGCTACGGAGGAAAAATGTGCGTATTCATTGGTACATCCTATTGTCATATGTTTCAGCTGTCTCGTCTTTGTGTCTTTGACAGGTCATTTCCTCTCGTCTCAATCGCGCTTCGGTTGTAGAAGAGTCAGCGAAAGCCAAATTGAATGCACGTGAGATGGCTCGGTTAGAGAGACAACGAAAGCTGGCGGAGACTTTGCGTGCTGCTGTCGATGCAGAGGAGCAGGGTATTGATGTAGAACGGTCAAAGAATTGGGAATGGACGATTGAAGAGAATGAGGAGTGGGAGAAGAAGATGGCGCGTAAGAAGCGGAGGGCAGACTTTGCATTCCATGGTGTGTTACGTCCCTTTTTGTCATCTAGTATTGGTATGGGATGACTATGACTGATTGTTCTACTGTAGATGACGCCCATGCAGCAAGAAGGCGATATAAGAAGGATATAGACCATATAAAGCCGGATCTGGTGGCGTATAATAAACAGAAAGAAATGGCGCTTGGCATGGCACCGGGTTCCCTGATGACTTTTGACCCCAAGGCGGGTTCATCCCAGGTATGTCGACCTCTTGGTGTGTCTGTAACTTTTTCTTACATTATCTGTAGCTTGTCCCGATTAGTCAGGAACAGCAACAACTTGCGGCCGCGAACTTGTATCGGGACGCCAACACACTCATATATGGAGACAACAAGCCCTCCGAAGAGGCTATTGACCGGATGGTCAGCAAGATCAATCAAGAGTTCGTCTTATTTTTGGTTGTCTTGGATCTCGATGTTGACATGCAATGTTGATAGTATCGACAAGAAGGGCAAGTTTTCGAGAAAGAGACTCAACGAAGAAGAGGGTGACATCACATACATCAACGAACACAACCGCGTGTTCAATAAAAAGGTGGGTTTCGTTGGCGTTCCTGTTGAAATGATCGTCTTACTGAGCGCATTGTCACTCAGATTGCACGGTATTACGACAAGTATACCGCAGAGATCCGTGCAAGTTTCGAGCGCGGCACGGCACTGTAGACGCAGCCTTAGGTGTGTTCGTTTGGCAGACATCTTGGCTATGATTACTCATGAATGACAGATGTAATGTATCCCCTGTATCAACTTGTACACTTTCTCGAGTTAGTCAACGTTTAGACAAGAAATCCGATGTCTTTGAGCCACTTGTCTGAGTGATGTGGGCAGTCTGGATGATATCATGAAGGCCTGGATTTTCAAAGACAACCCACTAATGCGTATCCTACTTAAAAGAGTCACTTCAATACACCCTCACCCTCGCCTCCACTCTCGAGCATGCAGCTTCCCTTGCGTATCAACAAACATCACAAGACTGATTTTCATCTGGACGACGTAGATCTCGCATCCGCCATCGACCTCACTAGAATCCAAGTTCTACTCCATCGTCAAAGGCAAAGCCGTTATCGCTGATCTCGTGGCGAAGTACGGCTCGTCTGATTTTATCGTGTGGCTTGATTTACTGAATGTGGCGCCCGACGACCAAGATTTCGGAGTTCGTGCTTGTCCAAGGGTACATGCGCCATGAACGTACATCTTCGCATGGGGTAACCCACTCGTGTCGGACCCAGCTGCAATACTTGCACTGGCGTTTAAGGCACGAGCAAGGCCTACCCCTGATTTGGACTTGGTCTCAAGTCCGTGCCCTATACCACACTTAGACTAATGATTAGACATTTATTGTATCTAACAACTTTCCGCCTCGACATATTCTGTTCGGCCTCATGTGCTCGCTCGCCGTATTAACAAATTTCACCATTGTCCACTAGTAATTCTCTATCTACTGAGTGAAGACTGTCGAAGCGAGGAGGAAGAACGGGTGCCGGGTTCTCTCGATAGAGGTCAGAGATGTAAAGGAGAGTTTCGGATGTTCCGCGCGGCGCAGTAAGGAAAGAGACGGCGTTTCTCATTTGCCAGGAGTAATTGTAGATTGAGGTGAGGATAGGTAGGCCGCAGGCTGTACGGGAGGAAAGTATATAGGTGTTTGAAGTTGCAAAAAGGAAGGTACCTTGCCGGCGTGTCGAGCGAGCCAGTTCCTGCAATGTTGAAAGTCTAGCCACGGTTCCAAAGTTGCCTGCGAATTTGGAACATTTTCAGAAAACGCAAATAAAGGATGAGGCATAACCATCCAAGCCACGGTTCCAAAGTTGCCTGCGAATTTGGAACATTTTCAGAAAACGCAAATAAAGGATGAGGCATAACCATCCATGAGGCAATCTAGACACCGGACCTAGACTTTCTCCATTCTATAATACCTTGTTCGACGGCTTCTTGTCTTCAGGAGTCCATTCGTCCGCTACGACTTCCGATACATGTACCTCCGCTCTCTGCCCACGCCTCAAGTTCCTTTTCAAATCTTTACCGTGCTCCTCGGATCATGTTCCTTACCTTCGGCGTACGGACCCCGCGAGTTCGATGACATGCGCGGGATCAATCATATTCTCATAGATACAGTGTACGACACCACTCAAACGGATGGTGCACAAGAACCTCTTCGAGATCACGATCAAAACGACTGAGGCTATCCCGGGTTCTGCTTCCGATCCATATTCCCGCTACTTTAGTGTAAGCTGAGGCTACGTGTCTTGCCAGCTAGCCCAGCGTGAGATAAGGTGGGTTGACTAAGAATAAGGACTACCCCGTGGCATGAGTGCAGGATGAGACACCTAACCGTCTCATCCTCACACCTGGTCAGAAATTTTCATTTGCTCGAGATGAACCTTCTGGAAAGACGAATAAGAAAAGCTAAAGAGGTTCAAGAGAGATGAAAGTTCAAGTCAGAGAAACACGAAGTCAGGTGACCGTTACGATGGTCCCGAAACGCGTCCCGCATTCATCACGTGACTCCCTTCTTCGGACCTGTAAAGACGAATGAGACGTGAATCAAGGTACCGTGTAGTCCTTGAATGTCTCTGAGCTGGAAACCGCTATGATGGCTTTCGTGAGATTTGATCATAGAGCTTACGCGGGCGAGATACTTGAGACGTTTCTTGTCAGGCAGTGAAACGCACTTATGCGGGAAATCAAGCAAAACCGGTAAAGGAGAACTAATCACAGAACTCGGCACCAGATTTTTCCGAGTGCCAAGGCACGAAAGCGCATCGGCAGGGTTGAGTTCAGAGGGCATATAGCAGAATGTGGGTATGAGCATGCATTCATTCAGAATACAATAAGAGCATAAAATACAGAAATTCATAAATGTGGGGCGGCTGTGCCTTTTTTGGTGTGCTCCAATAGCACCAGGGCTGCTGGAGTGAATCAAAATAGATAGCAAAGATGTGAAGAACCTACCTGCTTGGCTACAAGATGTGCTACGTCAAATCAGATCATGAAGCCATCTTTATCAATAAACTGTTGATGGAGAATACACCTGTAAGAGGGTCATCTTTAGAAATGTTGCAACAGACTCAATATATTGCAAGCATGTTTGAGCTTTGGAACTGTTTGGCCACAATGAGAGGGGATGAGTATATGGGGCCCCTGAAAATATGTCCAACATGTGGCAGAGAAAAAGGTCCTGACATATGGCCCAAAGTGACCTCATCAGTGAGATAATCTTTGACTACCTTCAGAAAATTATTCCTAAAAGAGTAATTAGAGATTAAAACTGAGCAAGTAAGAGTTGGGAGAGCTCCCAAAGAAAAACCATGTTAGAAGTTGCAAATCAGACAAGAATATAAAGAAAGTAGGTTGTGCTTAGCAATAAAGTGTCTGAAAGCTTCAGTGTTATACAGATGAACAATCCTATTGAAAAGTTCAACATTCTGAGGTGAGAGGTGAGCATTAGGTAGCTAGAAATGAACATAAAGATAAAGGTCTGGATAGTTGAGAATTTTAGGCAAGGGTTTTTGGCAGGCTTCAGGTGCAGAAGTGCCCATTAACAACACACAGACATGATTTTGAGCAAGAGAATGCTGGGTAGTCTCCTCTACACAGTAAATAGATGTGGAGGGCATCATTTCCATGGCAGTTATCACAGGGTTGAAGAATGCTGGGTAGTCTCCTCTACACAGTAAATAGATGTGGAGGGCATCATTTCCATGGCAGTTATCACAGGGTTGATTGAGATTGAAGATTCTACAAACTCTTTTGGCAATAACGATCTTATTGCCAGAGAGCCGAGTGTGAGGAGCTTGCCATCAAATGAGGTATTGTTGACTGATGCCCTGTGGCCCAGTTATCTTTCACATAAAAGACACACTGAGGAATTATCCCAAAAAAGAATCAGATTTGACTTTTGAATAGCACACTGTGAAGTAATGTTGACCACATATAAAGATTTTGAGACTTTGTTCTCAAAAAATCTCCTTCAATCCTCAGCCAAGGCCTGATGGGATTGAAGAATAATATCAACATGCAATGTATATTTGAGCCAGTTGAAAACAACATTAGCCATGAGAATTTCCAAGCAGGCTTCTTGTTCAAATCTGTACCAGAGTCGAGTACAAATTCTCAAAATCTTGAACTTGCTTGAAAAAATTAAGATGCATTTCATATTCAATCACATAGTTAGTTGACAAAGTAGGCCCATTAGTTTGGCCTGACACAGTGGATGTCTTGCCCAGCAATTTCAGTGCCTCCAGAAGATTGTGAGAAGCTTCAAGAAAACATAAAGGGCTGAGGCAGAAGTGAGTATGCCCAGCAATTTCAGTGCCTCCAGAAGATTGTGAGAAGCTTCAAGAAAACATAAAGGGCTGAGGCAGAAGTGAGTATTGTCATTGCCCCATACAAAGATCATCTTGGCTATGTCTAAGAGAAGAACCTTCCCAAGGGTTTGTCGTCAGCACAGAAAAGACATATCACCTTGGTATGCATGACTTGATTATTAACTAAATCTATATGATGGTTAGTAAAGAAATGGAGGGGAGGCAGAAAATGATTACAAATATTGAGAAGATAAATAGTTGGAATAACGATGTCTCTGGCTTTCCCGAAAGATCGCTCAGTAGGATTGATCATCTCCATACTTCCCAATAGTCGTGCCTGGATGGAACCATCTAGATCCTTTCCCCTTTCCTTTAAGGCCTGTCATTCATCCTCAGCTTGTCTCTTGAGGTGGACCCAGGAAACGACAATTTCACGTAAATGGAAAGGGACCCAGAAGAGAACACAAATCTTCGCTATTGACGAGATCTTGAATCTCATCCTCAGAATAGAAATAAGTAGGCTTAAGGGACGGTCTGACATCCAAATCGGCAGGACGAGGGGATGGAGCAGCCTTAGCATTGACTATTTTAGAGATACTGGTGTTATTATAGTCTTCAATTGTCGCGTTCTTGCGAATTCGAACCGCAAGTGGTAACTGGAAGCGGCTGATGCCATCAGAGAGATTGATCCTTTGTCAAAGTCGAAATCGTCCGGAATAGGACCCGGGATACCGGCATTGAGGAGCAGGACGACGTCGGATGGAACGGTGGCTGAAGATTGGGCGCTAGCAGCACCTGATGAGACAGTTTAAGAAGGAGGGTCGACATCAAACGTCGGCACAGACGGAGTAAGAAGACGTCGGGCATCTGAATAGCCAGCGATAGTAGATTGGGACATAGGTACAAGCTGAGATGACGACAACTTAATTTGAGTAAAATGGAAATTTTTATATCAAGTATGAGGATGAGACGATAATATGTCTCATCCTGCACCCGAGCCCCTAAACTAGATTTGCCCGAGAAGGAAAGTTGGAAAGTACCCGCCTTATCTCACGCTGGGCTAGCCGGCAAGGCACATAACCTCAGCTTACAGTAAGTCCTCGATTGCAAAATGACCGTCACACTAAAGGAGCTGTAACAAAATATCAAGTTATATTTTATTTTTGGAGACCCCTTCGTTGTGAAGCATTGATTGCAGAGCAAACATAAAGATCTGGAAACTTGAAAGCGCAATGACAATACTGTTGTGGACCTGCCTATTGAGCTGTGCTTTACTGTTTTCCTTCCTTCGAAAAAAGCCCACAGTGTCAAAATGCTTCCGGAAGTATGTCTGTCATGGGAGCAAATTCCATCCTCGCGAGAATTTTCTCAAGTATTGAAAACTACATGCGAAAGAACAAGTACTTAATAGGCAATTTATGGACACCAAACAAAGGACTAATGAAACAATGTGAACCATGCTCTAGGTGTAATTTAGTACACTTTTTAGATGAGGAAGGTTCTGGTTCTGCGCACATGTGGTATATCTGTGGCAATGCTCTAGGTGTAATTTAGTACACTTTTTAGATGAGGAAGGTTCTGGTTCTGCGCACATGTGGTATATCTGTGGCATGTGCGTGATTATGCAAGGAATAGTCATATAGGTTCATAAATAGTCTGAAGTCATTCAGTGGCGCTGCCCAAAAGTCCTGATTTTATCCGACATTTATGTCGCACACGCTAGCCGTGATGTATACGTGTTGTAGATATAACCGCAATGATCATGTGGAAAAATTCATAACGCTAACTTTGTGAAGGAACGTTATCGGACTTGAAAGTTTTGACAAAGTGCTTTCCAAGTCCGATCACCAAGTTATCAACCATCATCTTGGAATTACATGATATGTAATATTTTCTCGCACGAACTTGCTTAGAGATGTCATTTCGCCGAAATATGTATTCCTTTGGCTTGGGTCTCATGGCCTCTATCAAGCAATAGACTCTTGATCTGGTTCTGAAGCCGAACCAGCCGTACTGATGGTTAATCGGCTTCGAGATGCGGCTTCAAACATCGGAAATTTCGGTGCGGGAAGTCTTTGGAAAGGTATTAAGGACCGTACATGGGCGGAGACGTCTCTGGCACTTCGGGAAATCTTGGAAAACTTGAAATGTCTTCACGCCCCGGCGACCCCCGACGTCCCTCAAGCACTATGACTCTTCTGTCTTCAGGAAATTACAGCGGCGCGCTCCACAATTGTACAAGTGGTTCTGCCGCCCCTTGCTTCGATTTCTAACCATATCAAGTTAGACATGCAAGAAAGAAAGGAATCGCGCTTATTGAGTTGGGTTGAAATCCCCATGACATCGAATCCCACTCAGTGGACGGTTCATTGCAAAAGTTCGTTTGACCTTATGTTGTCAGTAATCAGGATGGCTCACATTTTGCAAGTTAATGGAGAAATCAAAGGTACAGGAATAGCCTCGCAGAAGGCGGCCGCTAGGCAGTCCGCGGCTAAGCAGGCTTGTGAGGTTGGTCACTGTCACATTGTAACTTTGCATTTCAACGACTAGGAAATATAGGCGATAATGTCGGATTGATCATGAACAAGCCGGCGGAGATTAATGATCTGCTTCTCTATCCTTTGTGCTTTAACTCTGATCAATTAATGACGCCACTCTACCTTGTCAGTATCACATCACTGTAACTGCCATGTCCTCGTTTCCCGTGTCGTATGCCTAAGGCATAAGCTTGAAACTTTGGGAGATTCTGCAACCACAGCAATCTCTTCAATCTCACTCGTTGGAGTTGTGACTCTGCTTATCAACTGTCAAGGAGGCCGCGGACCAGTACTTATTATCCTAGAAGTTGTGTTATCATAGCGACATAATATCCGAGTGAGCTGAGTCAGAAGTACCTTGTGCTCTGTTCATTTGTTCCCACCACCATAATGCCAGGGTCCTCTGTTGAGAAACTGGACGCCTTCCTATCGCTGCCGTTGCCATTTGCTACCCCGGCTTCGAAGCGCGATAGCTTCAGGCGCAAGGTCGTGCTTTACCTCGGTTTTATTCTTTGTGGAATCTATCTGTGGTGTGACTGGAAGGGAACTTTAAGGGACATCTTTGATAAGGGTAGCTTTACACAGCCGCAACTTTGTGTCCAAACCAATGTCCTTACGCCGGACAGAAATGGAGTGTTGTGGGACTCGTTGAGCTCAACTGTTGGGACCGAAGCGTTCAAGGCAAAGGCAGTCGAATGGATTAGTGGTGCTGTGAGGGTACCGTAAGTGACACATAGATCATAGATAAGTTCTTTCGACCTTGGATGACGCTGACTGGTCTTTAGAACAGAATCATATGATGATATGGGAGAGGTTGGAGAGGATCCCAGGTGGGATGCGTTCGAACCCTTTCACGATTACCTTTCCAAGGCTTTTCCCTTGCTGTGAGGATTTTCCTTGAAGGATTGAGCCCGTGAACTGATGCCTCGGACAGTCACTCGACCCTCACGCTCCGCAAGGTCAATACATATGGCCTCATTTTCACCTGGGAAGGATCAGACGTATGGCTTAAACCACTCGTTCTGATGGGCCACCAAGGTATCCTTTCCATCACAATCCCCATCCGAATAACGTGTTTTTGACGTGTTCTATAATTTAGACGTAGTTCCCGTCAATTCTGAAACTGTAGACAAATGGACACATCCGCCGTACTCTGGTTACTTCGATGGTGTGTAAATGCACAATCATATCATGACTCTGTGAGTAATTCGGATACAGGTTCAAGGGTCTGGGGTCGAGGAAGTTCTGATGACAAGAGTGGACTTATTGGTGCACTGTTAACTTTCCTTTAATTTAATTAAGGGTCTGGGGTCGAGGAAGTTCTGATGACAAGAGTGGACTTATTGGTGCACTGTTAACTTTCCTTTAATTTAATTCATGGCGCGTAATTGATTTTCTACCAACAGCGCAAGCGTGGAGACGCTCATTCAGAGTGGATTCAAGCCGACGCGCACCTTGGTGCTCTCTTTGGCTTTGATGAAGAGATTAGCGGATATCGGGTACGGGAGTTGATACTTTCGTGGACCTCAAATGCTCACCAGCCTTCAACTTTTCAGGGGGCCAGCAAACTCGCTCAGGCACTCCTTGAGATCTACGGCGAAGATGGTGTTGCTTTCCTTGTGGATGAAGGCGGTATGTCGGCATTACAATAGGAGATATCGCAACAGTGCTTCACACATTTTCTTCCAGGAGGTTTCACTAAAGAGAACGGTATCGTGATTGCTACGCCTGGTATCGCTGAGAAAGGATATTTGGATGTCCGTGTTGAAGTCACCGCGCCTGGTGGGCATTCGAGTGTACCACCGAAGCATACTGTGGGTCCTGTTTCTTCTGTTAAACTGTCTTGACCGGAAAGGTCTCTTTCTTTCTTTCAGAGTATTGGAATGCTTGCCGCATTTCTGGTAGAGTACGAAAGAAAGCCGTACAAAGCGAAATTGGTCTGAAGTTTCAGAGTATTGGAATGCTTGCCGCATTTCTGGTAGAGTACGAAAGAAAGCCGTACAAAGCGAAATTGGTCTGAAGTTTCGAACCTCCGTTTTTGCCCTTTTCTGATTTGGCGTTGAAACTTGCAGACGAGACAGAATCCCCTCTATAGGATGCTCCAATGCGTTGCTCAGCATTCAAAGAGTTGAACGAGGACTACCGCACAGTTATAAAACGCGCAGCTACTTCAGACAAGTATTTAGGACTCCTTGAGAAGGAGGTTCTTAAGAACAATGTATATGCAAGCCTGGTTGGCACAACACAGGCAGTCGACATAATCGAGGGTGGTGTGAAGGCCAACGCACTACCAGAAAGAGCGTCGGCTGTCGTTAATCATCGTATCTCTACTATAAGGTCAGTGCTTTTGAGCCTTGCACAAATTGGCCTTCGAGCTGATGACAGATAGCTCGGTTGACGAAGTCCAAGCTCATGACACTGAGATTCTCTCACGACTTGCAAAAGAATTCAATCTTTCCTACACTGCTTTTGACAAAGAGTTTTCTATAGAGAATGCACCTTCCGCTGGAAAACTGACACTCAGTGACGCTTTTGGTACCGCTTTGGAACCTGCACCTGTTACCTCCACGTCTCACCTTCCGCTGGAAAACTGACACTCAGTGACGCTTTTGGTACCGCTTTGGAACCTGCACCTGTTACCTCCACGTCTCGGATGCCGTCCCTTGGTATCTTCTCTCGGGAACCATTAAAGCGACGTACAACTCCCACCGCTCCCTACAGGTGCGAACGAAATATTGTGAGCCCTGGTATGCCTTCCGGGAATACTGGTGAGTTTTATCATCATAATTTGGACGATTAATTGTTTTTCCGACACAGATACTCGTCATTACTGGAATTTACGAAACATATTTCCGTTACAACACCATAATTCTGGAACGGAAACAAACAGATTGAGCGGTGGCGTACACGCTGTGAACGAGCGTGCGTATCTTTACTTCTATCCCCTAGTGTGATATATTAATTCTGCTAGACATCGAGATTGATAAGTTTGTGGAAATCATTCGTTTCTTCATCACTCTCATCCTCAACACTGACGAAGCTGCAAATTTGTGATTCAGTGTAATAAAATACAATCTATCTTAGGAGATAAGAGACACGGAGGTAGATAGCAGAATTGTAACATTGTAACATAGTGTAAATAACAATTGATGGTGAAATACTGTGGTTTGATTAGTATATTGAGTAGTGTGTCTGAATAATGGTGAAATTTCTAGGCTTGCGATAGGCAGGATGAATGATTCTCTGTATGCCATACTGACACACATTCCGCATTTGGGCAACATCCAAGCATGTCTGCGACAAATGCATCACTTGCTCCATAGATAAAGAGTTTCTTTACGTGGCATAGGGAATAGGCTTCACCCTCTGTTTCCTCTAATGGCGGGCGATCTTGCCTTTGATGCGTTACCCGGAGAGCATTGCCTAGTGATAGCGTGTTGCTGTCGGAGAACGAAATCTCAAGGTTCGTCACCTGCTCCGGGAAACAAGCCAGTCGCCAACAATCAAAGATATCGTCGAAACCCATGTTTTCGTACTCGATGCGCAGAGTGCGGAGGTTTGGGACATCCATGATCCCATCGAGGAAATAAAGGAGGTTCGATAGGGTCTCTCCCATAGGATTCTCCTGATACCCGTCATCTTCCTTGCGAGTGCCGCCGTTGGCAATGGTCGAAGGTATTTTGACAGTGATGGATTGACATGTTATATGAGGCCGTGATTGACCGTCTTGTTGTAGAGGATAGCCAGCCAAGGCTGCCATGTACTTTGAAAGGTAGGATGAGCAGGGGATATGTACGTCGCGGAGAGAGATGCGGGTAAAGAGTGCCTTCCAGGTAGAGTCTACCAGCAGGAAAGAGGTCATGAGGTGGATTCGGTCATCATTGGACAAGGAGGATGTCCATGCTTCTGAGATAATCTTTTCGAGCAATTCAGTAGGCAGCAGAGGAGTGTGCATGGTGGTGGATACTTAGGCTTGATAAACACTTAGGCTTGATAAACATACGAATTTATACGGACGACAAATAGGACTGTGAGACAGCCGGAACTTGGTGAGACCAGGCTAGGAGGGGCATGAGTGGGTCATGAGCGTCAGTGGGTCATGTTTCAGTTCCTCAGAGGGGTCAGCGAAGGGGACACCCTATCAGATGCCATTTTTGGAACGCGTTCTGTTTGCACTTGTACCTTCCCACCTCAAGCCACTATGCCTCGAGGAATTCCCAATGCCAGAAGGGACGATACTGGCTTTCGCTACACAACTTTCCATGTACCCCTCGTGTATGTCAAGTCATCCTTCTCATTAAAAGTCTGAATTCATACACTGCATGGCAGTGCGAATCCGAAGCATATGAGTACAACCTACCTCAAGTCAGAATCGCAGACTCTTTGGGCAAGAAATGCCAAGAACAAGGCAGCTGAGGAAAATCTGCCTACTGAGTCAAGGTCAGCGGCATATCGCTGCCCAACGTGGCTGAGTGTAAGATATGACCTCTGTGTTAGCACAGGCGCGGCTCTCAAGTGATCGTAATACACCCCGGTTCGCGCTCCATGCTCATTGGGAAAGCATCAGATGTATCTCCCACGTCAGTGCCCAACGTTGTCGCTCGAAAGTGCAAACACTCTGTCCCCGAATTCGTCAGAGTACAGGGAATTACGCGGCCTCGTAAACAGAACTGCGGTACAGGCGAAGAACTCGCAGAAAAGGACCCAGTAAGCTATTTATTCTCCTAGTACATTGCATCATTGCAATGCGGTTCATAGTTCGACGAGAAGATTTCAGCTATTAGCGTCTCTTTACGCGATAGAATGAAGTTCTATAAACTACGCGTAACACAGAATGCGACTACGATCGCTTCGACTTTCAATGAACAATTCAAGCCAGAAATAATTGCAGAATATAATGATCCATTCCGCGTCGAATGGACAGAAAAGGTGTCTGACGAAGATGTGTACTTTGGTGAAAAAGTGAGCAATTCAAGGGCAAGGTTATCGACTCAATATTACTACGCCTAACAGGCTCTGCGGTTAGCTGACCCACATAAAGCTGGGTACGCGTTACGGTATCCGATCTATGCCGCAAACTTCAACCTGCGTGACTACCATTCTGTTCAAGTCGTCTTGAGTGATCTGGAATTGATCATACGGTCAACTTTGAAAGAGAAGTTGCACGTGGATTCAAAGGATTACAAAGTGTGTAGATGGCGTTGATATTCTTCCTGCCTGACGTGACATTATTTAAGGATTATTCTGTGGTACTTGTAATCCCTGACAATTATGACCGAACATATGTTCGAGAATTTGTTAATATGTTGCTCGTAACTATGGGTTTCAAGCAGATTTGTGCCCAACAGGTGAGAGAACATATGTTCGAGAATTTGTTAATATGTTGCTCGTAACTATGGGTTTCAAGCAGATTTGTGCCCAACAGGTGAGAGTTGACTTTCTCAGTTCATTTGGTAGATATAATCGTTTTATATAGGAGTCATTAGCAGCAGCCTATGGAGCTGGCATTTCAAATGCATGTGTCGTCAATATTGGCGCTACCACAACAACTGTTGCCTGTGTTGACGAGGGTATGGTGTTGGCTGACACAAGGTATGACTTGATTTGTTATACTATCATTCGTTAAAACTCAACAATACAGGATGTCCCTAAATATCGGAGGCGACGATATTACTGAATTTTTGTATGTTCTTTTAAAAAGGATTAACTTTCCCTATCGAGACTTGGACCTCAATTTCTCCTATGACTGGAAGGTCATGGAAGACCTTAAAAGTCGTTTGTGTACCCTCTCAGAGGTGAGTTAGTTTTGGTCCAATATGGTCAATTTGATTGGACTCCTCCAGGCTGATGTTGCTCTTAACCTGTATGATTTCGTTGTGAGACGGCCGGACCGTCCTACTGAGAAATATGGTCTGCGTGCTTACGACGAGATTATTCTCGCTCCAATGGCACGTTTTTTTAAGACCGTGAACAGGGATGTCATGCTAATAGTGAATATTTCAGTGTTTGTTTGAGCCCCGAGTTATTGAATTCGACAAGAAGCGGTTGGGTTTCAGCTACCCCTCTTCCAAAAATGTCACTGAAGAGATTGTTGATCACCAAACCGACCGTGTCGTAAGTTCACTCACGATTGTGGTGAATGCTTCTTTTGTATAAGCTTTGGCCACAGACAAATGCTATGATGATATCGACACAACACCTTATGCCTGCAACCATTCCTCCAGACTCTCCAACCAACCAAAATCAGGGTGCAGGAAATACCTCTCTTCCTGGTAATGTCCATGACACGACCGACATATCGAGCCGTATGAACTGATAAACTTCTAGGCACTAACACACCTGTGGAGCCTGATCCACAGGCCATTGTAGTAGATGAACCAGAAACAGTGCCGATGGTTACAGTTAATGGGACAGACGTTGATGGTCAAGACGAAAGCAAAATGCCGCCTTCAAATCGAACCCCAACTGCCGAGGCGGGCACGAATAACGCAGGACCGAATCAGATTTCACAATCACCTGCTGGTGAATCCTCAATCGACATCATTTTCGAGGCAAGTAAACTACCCTTAGACGTCGCAATCTTCAACAGCGCACGTGCCGCGGGGGGTGACGAGAAAATCCGCAAATACCTGCAGGCGGTCCTAGTCATTGGTGGCGTGGCTCATACTCCGGGTATGGGGCACGCTCTCGAAAGTAGGTTCGTGCCGTAATTCTATGCATGCTTCGCGGGAGTGAGGTTGGTGATCAACTTATTTTCTCGTCGCAGGCTTCAGGCGATCGCGACGCCGTTAGTGCCAAACATGGAAAAGGTTCAGATCATTCCTCCCCCGAAGGAGGTAGACCCAGTCGTGTTAGCATGGAAGGGGGCCGGGGTTCTTGGGAAAATGGATGGTGTATCTGACCTCTGGGTGACCCAGGCGGATTGGGTAGGTCTATTTTTTTTTTGCCTCGGCTCTTACGGTCATTAATCTCGACCCTAGGATATCTTGGGTATGCGTGCCCTGAAGGAACGTTGTTTCTATCTGTAAGGACTAGATTTGGTATGGTGGGATGTAGAATTTTACTGGCGCTAGAAGACTTTCTGGTGATTGGCTTCTTCGCGGCTTGACACGCGCCCAGAGATGTAACGTAGTGCTGCTGGTAATAAGCATATCGATCTATAAGTACAAGTAAAATGAAATGGCGCAAAAGAATGAAACCAGAAGTGATAGGAATGAATATAGCAATGTGCACAGTGTTGGAGTGATGGATGATATGTATTGATGATCGAGTGTGTCTATGGACCATAAGGGTAGGTCACCTACAGATTCACATGCGCGGATGTTACCAGATGGTGGCATGCATACAATGAACCGCGGGAAGGGATTGGATCGAACATGACAGAGATTAAGGCGCAGATTGTAATATATGAGATAAGTATACGCAAGGAATGATTATGATGATCGATTGTCCTTGAAATGCAGATAAAGATGGAGTAAGTGTCATGAAATCTCGATCGAGGAACCGAGGGCGTAGATGGTGGTACATTCGCGTCGATGCTCAGACGCCGAGCTTTTGCTTCAATTCTCGAAAGTCTTGGGAACTCAGGTTCGCCCAGTCCCTCGCTATGCGATTCATCTCTCGTTTCCCTTCGCTAAGAGCGGAAGTCAGTGTTTGTGAGTGGAATGGAAATGGCGGGTCGACTTGCCTCTCCCTTTTCAGCCATTCCGTTCTTGTAAATCCACCCTCTCTCCAGCCAGCTATATCCGCGTTCTCGTCCACCTTCTCATCTGCATCCTTTGATACTTCTTTCTTCCGACTGCAGCTGGCCCAGCCTGAACCCCAACCACCTTCGCTGTCCTCCCTCTTGACAACCAGGGTACTCGAGGGTGCACATCGAAGTTTCTCGATCAGTGATTCACAGACAGCGGCAACAGTCCTGTTTGGAACAAAGGGAAAAGTAGTATCTGGGCGCGGAATGCGATCAGGTGTGATGACAAGTAAGCTGCGGCACATAGGGCAGTCGACGGATTCATGCCATGCCCCACAGTGGAAGTGTAGTCGAGAGAAGAACCACTTGAGGATACATAGAGCACAGAAAGTATGTCCGCACTGACCCGGATTGAGGGTATATGGGTGTGCCAGAATCTCACAGCATCTTGAATGTGTTGGATACGGACCTAAAGAAGGCAAGTTCGCACTTACAATGCACAGGTAAAATGTTCTTCCAAATGAGCCAGGGACGCTACTGCCTCCCGTTCGGCAATTTGAGACAGCACGAGAGATGCCTCAGCCTCTTTTTTCATTAATTGAAGTGCTCTCTCATCCAGTTCGACTGCTCTGCGTTTGTAATCAAGCTCATTCTTAAGTAGAGCCTTCTCTCGTTTTATGAGCTCGACAGGGGTGATTCGTCTGGACCTTCGAAGGTCAGAGGAGGATGGTTGTGGTTTCACCAAAGGTTCCGGTTCATCATCATTTACGCATAGTGGGGTGCGTGCATTGGCAGCTTGCTTGCGTTTTTTGTGTCTCGAAGGGACAGCGCCTGTCTCCGGGGGTTGAGTGGGGGCGTCTTGAGGGAGTACTGAGATAAAATGAATGGAAATCGGCAGTGCAGCAAAGACAAACCATTGTTTTTGTTGAGTCGAGACGAGCGACGAGTTGTGCGCGTCGTAGTGGAGAACACGGGAGTTTTTGGCATCGTCAACTCGGAGGACTCAGGACGGCAGTCTAATGCGGCTGTCCCATCATGCATCACGTGAAGCAGATATAAGACAGGCAAACCTGTGGCCAGCGCTGAGCGCTTGAGCCCTTCACATCAGACAAGTCTCCTTTAACTTCCAGATCAATTCATCCCATTCATATTTACTCTCCATCTTTCACGCCACAGAATTTTTATTGTCCCAATTCATCTACGTACTCTTGTCCGCCTCTCCAGGACGTAACAATGACGGACCATAACTGTTCTATGATCACTCATAGTAGCTCATGCAATATAAACTATTGGTTGCTCTTGGACCTATATTATCACGTTTTGCGGATCACCTGCGACCTGCACGAGATTTCCCTGATGCGCACCAGGAGTCGTTGCTGGCTTGCCCACCTGTCGTAGACCTGGTTCTGCTCTGGAAAAGTTCTTTGCATTCTCAGCTCCTCGAGTCATTCTGCGCTTATGCAATACTCTGAGTATACATACTAGATTGATGTCTGGACACTCGCTCCCTGTTCCTGATCGAGGACTTGTCAAGTTTAAGTTCCAGCCCGATATGTATGTTTGGTATATGGAATCTCCATCAGGCAATTTTATTGCTCTGGACCTTGTAGTCACTGACAAGCCAGGGTACGTTTGGTCATCGACCGCAATGGTGGCCAGAAGTGACTATCTCACGCTTCGTCAAAACAAAATTACCCACAAGCCGATCTCCTTCATAGAGTGCGGCCTAAATCAAACATAGGAGAACAATTGTGCAAGTCCACTTACCATCGTTCACTCCGATATACTGGCCCGAGTGATAAACTTGCTCCACGATGTCGGCCTCAGACTCCAATGCCAACTTGGGGCAACCAAACTCAACACAAATAAAATTTTAATACATACATGTTCCTTGCCCAAAAATTTGTGTCCGATTTGGGCGCTCCTGTTGCTCCTGTTCTGTCGGAATTTATATTATAATTTAAATACACCCGCTTCATTTCAGAGTTGTACACGTGTGAATCTGTATCTGCAACTGTCGACAGTTGCTTCCATCTCCCCACTGGTTGGTATTGCCGACAGTTGGGGACACGATAACGCAGGGCTTTCCTTATTCTTGACAGAAAAATATGATCCTATCATTGACGTTTGTTATGTTCAGCAAGCCCATTTGCTTGTGGGTAGATGGCAAAAAATGTCTTCAAATTGTCACTTTTGGAGTTGCAGAGCTCTCGATTGACTCGGTCGACTCGGTTGAAATTGGTTAGTGTAAGGGTTACGGCTCTTCTTGTCCCGCGATACTTGCCGTGTACGCTTTTGCTTCCTCGCTTCTCATTCCAGGTATGTAATACTTCTTTGGTTTATGCGGACAATTCTGACCTTCAACTCTGTTTGTTTCAACTCCCCCCTTGATTTTACGAAATCTTGTACATCGGGTTGGCAACCTCACAACTGAATTTTGATCGAGGAGCTAGTACTTGTATACTTGTAGAAGGATACATAGCTGGAAGGTGGCAATACGATTTGCTCTCCATATGTACTCCCATCATGGCAAGAATCTGATCCTTAAAGCGGTCCGTCGATCAGCATTTGAGGTAGCATGTCAAGCGAACCAGCTCATCACAAATATGTGTCACAAAACGTGGCACCGACATACAATGTGTTGTCTCCATCGTTTTACTTTACAGCTCTTTCAATCGACCAACCCGCCCCATTCTTGCACCGGAGGTCCTACAAGAGGGGGAGCGAAACACGGCACGACACCTCAAACAACAGCCTCGAGGATATGCGACAGAAATTGATCCTTGGCTGCACAACAGCCTTTGTGTGATGATGCGGGGCCGGTCCCCGACAAAGAAGAAGTGATGGCAAATGACCGAGTGGCGAGCAAGACTCCGGGATAAACGGTTCGCTCGAACTCGGTGAGAACACATTGGTTGTATTACTTTGTTTTTACTGGCTGTATATCCCAAGAGATTGTACAGAATGATATCAATAATAGGCCCTGCACACTGTTAACAGAATACGACGTGGGAAGCCGGAGATGGAGATGCAGACAAGGACTGACAAGCTGCAAAAGAGGGTGCGGGCCCGAAAAAGGCATTATTATGCGCACGGTCGTTGCCGCTGGTTGCCGGTAGGGTCGTTTGGCATCTTTGCAAACCGGGTCAGGATCGCAAATCTGACAATTGAACAGATCACAGGGTGCTTCTAGAATTCTATATGATGTATTTGATTATTCGGTCAACCGAACGCGTCTGGTAAATTGACAAATGGTCACGTCACAAGATCTAGATTCGACATAAGCGGAATCCACTCGAACCCAGTTGACAAGAACCTTTTAATCCTCAGCGGAGCCGTGTATATCCTTCTCTTCCTTTCAATTATCGAATCCTCTTCCTTTATAGTGGCCGTCTCATTCTGCTTGGGCCATGCTCTCGCACATCCTCCCAAGCCACCCACCAGCTCTCCTTATTTCAAAGTATCTTCCTCCCCATTTCGCGTCCCAAAAACCCCTTCACTGTCCTTCGTTCTCTCTCTCCTACCCTGCCAGTATTTCCCCACTCCAACCGGACTCACCTGCCACTGTGGAGGACGAAATTCCGTCCCCCCACTCGCCACATTCTGGTTCTGGCAGCTACCGTTATGCTCATCGAAGTACAGACTCCTTCGATTCTCCGATATCTCCTGCAGAAATGTACGAATCTAACCTTGAGTCTCATTCCTACTCTGCCGCCCAACAGTCCTACCTATCCGAACCGTCCTCCCATTCGAACTACCATGTTATTGACAATGACGGCACTTTAAGGGGTTCCCAATTCGACAGACCATATTACTCCGAGTCCCCCTCACCTGTGGATCCCCATTCGTCGGCCTCATACGCTGCC
This sequence comes from Macrolepiota albuminosa, assembly GCA_027475525.1. Taxonomy (NCBI): domain Eukaryota; kingdom Fungi; phylum Basidiomycota; class Agaricomycetes; order Agaricales; family Agaricaceae; genus Macrolepiota; species Macrolepiota albuminosa. Next base: position 2,493,061 of record JAMWFC010000116.1, read on the forward strand.
GATATTAGTTCCAGTAATCCACAGGACAGGCGGTCGTCCCATCATGTTTCTTCTTCTTACCTAGCCTATGACCGCTACGATGCGTCCCGGGAAACTGATACCGACCGTTACTCACGGAGCATTGGTTCTGACAAATATTCTGAAGACAATGATCCTCATTTCCAGGCTGCTTCTACCGATCAAAGGCGTATGTCAGAACCTGCCGCTCTTACTCCTCCAAATTCCTACAGCAATTCCCAGCCTCTCCAACGTATTCAATCTCAGTCTCATTACAACATGTCTTCTCTCAGTGTCCCTAGATCTTATGTTCACTCCCTTCAGCGGGGAGCTAGCATTGGATCCCCTCGAGACCTGCGCCATGTTCACCTTGACTATCCTACTGACGCCGAGTCTCACTACACCGGGTTTAAAGACGATAATCATCTTCATTCGCATCAATTAGGGAGCTATAATGAGAACGATAGATTCGATGCACCTATCTCACCACTGCAGCCGGATTTGACTGGAGGAATGGGACCACGTGAGGCAGGTATACACTATTCTCCCACTGCGGAGAATCTCTACGGCACCTCTCCCCCGGGGACAGGAACATCGACTTCATCACTTGGCCCTCTCAGTCCAGCTGCAGAGTCGTTCAACCAGAAAGACGCTATCAACCCGAACGTCAGGGATAACAGCAATAAAACATACTCATTTGTGGCACTTGCTGGCAATACTGTCAAAAAGCGCCCGCGTCGACGATACGACGAGATAGAACGTCTTTATCGGTGTTCTTGGCCGGATTGCAACAAGGCGTATGGTACTCTTAATCATCTCAATGCTCACGTCACAATGCAAAAGCACGGCTCAAAACGCCAGCCAAGCGGTAATTTTCTTGGCGCTTAAGCCTGCCCTGTCCAAGTCTAATTCATTTTTTAGAATTCAAGGAGCTACGCAAGCAGTGGCGCAAGGCGAAAAAGTCGGTTTCACCTGGACCTGTACGTCGATATAGTGCCAATTTGCGCCACGATAACCAGGGATGTGATAACCGTCATTACGAGTCCCAAAGCGAGTCAAATACTTCGCTATCAACTCGACAGCCTTCGTACTACGCATCGACAAGCGTTCCATCGTTGTCAGGGCCGTCCATTCTATCCGAGCCAAGTGACAGGATATCGTTCTCTGTTGAGGGCAGCCGCTACGCGAGCAACGAACGGGATGAGCACTCAGCCATTTATAGTGCGCATGGGCGACAACGCTATAATAATAGCGCTACGTGGCAGGGACCTACCCGGGCCCATCCCCAACAATATCTATCATCTTCATTGCCGGACCAACCATCCGGCTTTGTACAGGACAGCGGTGCCTACTTCCCTTCCGATACGAGAGGGCTACAATCTCAACGCTCTCGTTCTCTATCGTCTCTTGAATCGTCGATGGGAAGACTGCCTGCTGATAGCACGTTGTTGACCCCTCTCCCCGGATATCAGTCCTCTGTGTTGCCGCCTTTGCAGGAGGGCGAACATCGAGATGTTCCGTATCCCGCGGGGCCCGATTACGAAATGTTCGATAACGGCCGAGACGGAAGGCCGCATACTGGACATCGAAGCCTCGGCGACGACAAATAAAAGTACCAGAGCTTTGCTGCAGTTGATAGTCCGGTCTGCAGACTCGGGCGAAGCATGAAATCTGTCAATATTCGTCTCACGTCCTGTGTCTTGAATGTTTTCTTTTTTTTTTTTTGCCACCCTCCTTTCGATTTCGAATTTCCGCTGTCATATATCCCATATCATTCCTTCTATACCATACCGCTTTTGTCGTTCACTGATGTTACACCCACTTATATTAGTCCATTCCCAGATTCCCCTACTTGTACACTATGTTTTTTTTGGTTTTCTTTTCGCACTGAATTACATTACATTACTATACCATCCATCAACTTCCACCTTCTACTGTACTTTTTATTCAAACCTTCTCTCCTATACGTGCAACCCAGTGTTATTGTTTTCTTCAGAAACACCTGCTTCTTGATGCTTCACATTTGTAGTAACACATGACTATCTTTATACATATATAATTTCTGGAATTTAGAAGAGTCCGGAATTGTTTTCTCTTTTGTGACGTTCTCCGTGAAACATTGTCTGCGTGGAGTGAGCAAGCCTGTTCTGAGCACCCTGTCTCAGACAACAGATCTTAGAGTTTGATAGAATTATGAATCCAATATGATCAACTGTTAATAATCGATAGACCGGAAGTTCACAAGGATATGATGATTCGTTGAACGAAAAAGGATTAATACAATTACGTAAAGTACAAGAAAGAATCTTTCGTTCAACATCGAGTAAACATATACCTGAACTTGTAGCTTATTCTCTCACTCATCGTAGGGTACTTGTCAGCTTTTGTTCATGTGTCCAAGGATGAGTCAGCAGTCTTATTGTTTTCACCTCGCGATGTAGGTACAAGAAGCCTACATTGAAATAGCTATCCACCACGTTATAATGGGGTATGGAAGCGTCGCAAAGGAGGCAAGGTCTCACAGATCTGGTGGAAAATCTTAAGAGTGCAAACGGTGTGATCATCGCGGCGACATGCCGATTAGAAGTCGGGCCTCCCAAATGTGAACGTATATCCAGGGCACATTGAAAATGTTGTCTGTCGAGGGGGATGATTTAGAACGGCGTAATTGTCCTCGAGTCCGAATAACCAGTTGTCAAAAAGACATCAAATGATCGATCACTAGTTCTTGCGTTATGCGAGTGCGATAAACCAGAGTAAATAGTCATTGGTCTCATGATAAATGGAAATAAAGGACGCGAAAAACGCGTATACTGAATGGAATTTGCGTCGAATATAGCTGCTGTGTCTACTGGAGAAAATGCAGAGAAGATTGGCACACCCCATGGATATGCTTAGACCAGGCAAATTTCCTGACAGCAGAATGGGGCATGTATCGTATGCTCAGGGATACATTATCTCGGAGTGGTTCTTACCTGCGTGTCGTCGAAAAGATGGATGGGGAGGCTTCGAGGGTACGACTTCTGAGGGTAAGGCCAGCGCGGGTTCTGCCGCTCTCAACGGATCGCAGCAGTGAAAGTCAGTAGCCGACGCAATTGGAAAAGGAAAGGCTGGAACGAAAGTCGGTGCAAGAAATCATGTAATTATGGTGAACTGAGATATTTTGACAGCAGCGAAGCAAATGGACGACTTAAGCGGGAGACGGGCCGAAAAGTGTCACTTGACCCATGTGGAGCGCACGTGGAATGACGTTTGAATCGACCGCAGTTACCGCAGCCGTGATTGAGCTTAATCGTAGCACTTAATCGTAGGGCATTGCCGCTATCTAGCTACAACTCAATCCGGTCTCATTTTGTTATCATTCTTTCATCATGTTGCTACCTGATCTACCCATTGAGATTCTCCTGGATAACGTTCTACCATCCATGCGGATACCCGACATTCTCAACCTTGGATGTACGAACAAGGTGAGATGGGGTCGCCGTTTTGTGTGCCACGAGACTTTACGCAGATAAAGTTTTTTTCTTCCGTCTCCTCCGACGATATTTTCTGGCAACGACGTCTTCAAACCGATTATAATTTTTCTGGTGCCGGTACGGCTCGTACCAGCGGATGGAAGCTCATCTATCGCGGCATTTTCAACCCCAGAGGTAACATTTACAACACTATTCTTCGTACCTTTATCTGACAGAGATCGTCCGATTTTTTCGAAAGTCTACGTTTGGGGGTGAGGGGAATTTCAGTTGATTCTCGGCTCATCTTATGATTTTCTTGCAGCGAGAGGTCCAATGGCAGATTGGGTCTATCAGCTTACCCTAAGACACATACGCGGGCACAGGTTCCGTTTCCCATCCAACTTCGAATCCCAGGCGTCCGTATTGTACACCTTGTTGCGGGTGGAATGTTAGTAAGATAAGTCTCTTCGTGCGTTGTTTTAACACTGCTCACAGGTCATTCCATGCCCTGGATTCTGAGGGTCAGATACACGTTTGGGGTCTGTTCGCCATCATCAAACTTCTCGCACAGGATTGACGTTACTGTAGGCACTCTTGACGCAACTGCACCGGTTTTGCGAAGTGATGGGTTTTCAGAACCTGGACAAATCGCCAGGGTTCCAACCAGGCTACGGATGCCCGCAGCCACACGGAGTGTCAGGTGAATGCGAAGATATCATGGCCTATTTTCCTATACTTAATCAGAGTGTTGTGTGGACATAAAGCTGCGGCCGTTTGCACGCGTCATCTCTAGATTGTAAAGGCCAAATTTGGACATTCCCGAGCTGGGGCCGGCCATTTAGGCTCGTGTCCGATTTCTTCACCGACCCTTTGAATAAGCCTCAGCAGATCGAGTGTGGATGGGGCTTTTCTTCCGTGCTCACAGTATCAGGCGAAGTCTTTGTCTGGTGGCCGTTTTCCGGTGATACAAAGGAACGTATTCGGACAGTCAATAACGAAATGAATGAACAAGGTAGCAAGAAAGCATCCGTTCTGTCCGATAACTCGATACCCTGTGTTACGTGGGACCTTAATGAAGACCCAGCCCAATTGCCTTTAATACCTTTGCTTCCTGAATTACCGGGCGGAGACGGCGAGAAATCAACCCAACTGATTCAGATCGCGGGTATGGACGCACAGATTATTGGGTTGACAAACAAAGGTCACGTCCTCAAATTCGGTAATCTTCAATCGAAGGAGACATCTCGTGCGGGGAGTTGGGAGTACGTGAGTATGAACTCGTATTTCTGATGGGCTCAGAGCTTACCCCACTTGGTAGTTGCCGGAGTTCAGTCAGGTCGACAATATACAAGCCCAGTTTTCTCGGGCAGGAATAGATCGCCCAGAGACCCTGAAAATTACGCATGTATGTAGAAAAGTTTGACTAAGTAATATCGGAACTCACAGTAAACAGATTTCTGCCAATTTCTTGAACTTTATTGCGTATTCGACAGGGTCAAGCTCAGTAGTACTAATCGGGAATAAAGAAACTACTTCACAATCTCTACCCAGGATAATTGTAGAGCTACAACATAGGTCCATCATCTCTGTCGTTCTCGGAGACTATCATAACGCTGCACTGACTGCCGACGGAAAAGTCCTTACCTGGGGGGCTTACTCTGCCGGAGCTCTTGGTCTAGGGGACCCCACGACATTGCCAGTCGGCACACCAGGTGGTTATACAGCCGAGGAAGATAGAAGGCAGGCTCTCGCTGGACGAGTGCTAGACCCTCCTGTTGTAAATGTCCCCACAGAAGTAAGGTTCGACCATGGCCTCAAGTTGCCCAAGAACAGATTTTGTTTTTCTATTGCTGCCGCTGGCTGGCATACTGGCGCACTTGTGATTGATCTAGAAGTGAGTCTTTCGGTCGCAGTTGTCCCTGTATACCACTCTCATTGCAAACTATCCAGCCCGGTGAAGATGAGGAAGTTGAGCTTGAGCCTGAGGACAGGCCACTGCCTCGGCATATGTACGAGCAGCCTCATACCTTTCCTGGCCAGAGTCCCCCCTTCAATCCCTTCCGAGGAATTCGGATCGGGTTTGCTGGTCGAGGTGGCGCAATTGGACGCGGCCGGGGAATAATAGGTCGAGGTCGGGGCATATGAGAAAGAAATTGAAATGTTGATACGTTAGGTGTATTATTTACTGTGCAAAATAGTTGGTCTTTCCATCTTCCCCATGAGGACCATCGATTGCTCGGAATGAAGAGTCAGAAATGGAAGTAAAGGACGTCCTAAACATGACGTTAATACAGGACAATGTGAGTGGCGCACATGAATGTCATGTCATTCAACAAAAAGTATTATAACTGGTAAGCAATTTATTGGGATTGTCACATATTAATGTTCTCTCTTTTTTCTAAAAAGAAAAACCGAGAGAGGAAGGGGAGGGAATGGTAGTGGAGAGAGAAGTGTCGATCAAGAGGCTTAGCCAGGAACTAGACCTGAAGACGGATTATAGTGGTCCACAGGCGGGGTGCCTACCTTTTCTCAGAAGCTCATTAATAGGCCAGGATAAAGGATATAATTTCCGAGGGAGAGAGAAAAACGGCTAATATGTTTATCACATGGCTCTACTTGAAACGAGTCAATATGTTACGAAGAGGAACTGGCATGCGACTTTTGGGCGTTCCATCGGGTGTGGCCTGATTCGAGGTGCTGCCTCGTCTGAACGTCATGTCATTCATCGTCCAACGCAGACCTGCCTTGCTTGACGGCGTCACCAAAACATCTTTTTTCTTCTGGTTCTCATCGCGGTTGTCTAAACGCCCAAAGGCTTGACGTCCTAGCAAGTTGGGAGTCGACTTGCGTGCCTCTGCCAGTGTACTATGTGGGCGTGGTGGAGATTTGTGGACCACAAAGGCAGGCTTGGATACTTCTGGAAATGCGGGTGTTGTGCGAGCAATCCCAATTTTTTCATTTTTCTTGTTTCCAGCTTGTACGGAAATAGGTTGTGAGGGGATGTTGGAAATGGCAGGATTCGTGTTAATCTGTTTTGATGATCGTGAGCAGGCGTTGGGGCGTGGAGGGGCCTTTGGAGGCTGAGGGATAGAAGAACCTGTCGCAGTTGGAGTGGCTGGTGTATCTTCCGTATCTGGCTTCTCAGGTAGTGAAGCAAATCTGACGCTCTTTGAACTTTTAAGAATTCCACGAGGCGAAGGTGTCATTGATGAAGGTTCGCATACTCGAGGGCTCGGAAGCGAGGGTAGGGGTGTCGAAGGGACCGGGCTAGGAGGATGTGCGGGACTGTGCGCGCGAGGTGTCAAGGACTCATTTGAAAACCGATCTGACGTTCCTACAGGGAAGTGTGGCAAGTGTGGCAAACTCACAGGCTGCAACTCAATGACTGGGTGAGGGCCCGCTCGGCTTGACTTGAGCTCGGCTACGTGATCACCAAATTCATCCAGGAAGGATACTGCAAAAGCCCAATCATCTTCGCTAGCGTTTCCCGGATCCGATACAGCAGAAAAACTAGTTTCAGACAGTGGCGGACAGATTGGTGTTTTGGGGCTCGCATCATCCATTGCCCGCGGAAAGACACACTGGGACCTTAAGCTAGAGACCATATGTTCCAAGTCCAGAGAAGGGCCATTACTAGCCAGAACATTTTCGAACTTAGGAGAGTATGTTGTTGGAGAACCTAAAAACGCGGTCGGAATACTTGGATAGGGGTCTTTGTCGTATTTTTCTTCGAGCGCTAAAGGAGGAAGTAATCGTCTACCTCGACGAGCAGCCAAAGGAACACATGATTCGTGCCTCGAGTTTGCCAGCAAATCAGCAGGTAAAGGGAAAGAGCTATGAGAGTCAGATATCACGAGAGTTGGCGGTTCGGAACTGAGTCTGTCCTTCTCCTTCTCCAAGACCGCCACATTTTCATCTAGACTAACCAAGCTATCTTTGAAGAAAGAGTTCAGGTCTTGCAATTCAAGCATTATATCGACCATTTCCGGATTCATGTTAGCAGCGGGGACCTGTAGTGACCAGCGTTTCTGTTGACCTTCTGTGTCCAGAGTAATTTCGTGTTCAAACACGAGAGCTTTGCGAAACGATCCTGACTGCGGCAAACGACGGTTATTTGTCTTTGTGAATATTGGGTTGAGCACAGAGAGAGCCTTTCTACAACCGTTCCTAGAGCGACTGAGAGCATGCTTAAAATCGCTTGGTGAGAATAGAGAACCCGAAGGAGTCCAAGGACTTTCTTTGACAGTCGCTGATGGTTCCCAGGCAATATGACCAGGAGGCGGAGCTCTCTTTGAAATCGTTTCCTCAAGAATCACATGAGACAAAAGTAGAGGCTGACGAGATGAATCTCACCACCCATCTATCAATACACAGCGGCTCCAACAGCAGATATCTCATCCTGGGAGGTGTCGCAACCGATGTCAATACTCTAAAGTTGTCTGGACCCTGTTTACCTCGTCCAAAAGGATGTGACATGCAGCGATCGTCAAGCAGCATGGGAGTAATTCGGACCGCAGGTCGTTCAGGAAATGGTGGTACGGGCTCGTCTGAATCAGTCGACCAAAGCGATTCAAGGCTGATAGATGGCGATAGAAGTTGAAATTCATCAGGATCCAGAACGTCCACGAAGTTGAAGGAGTTGGCGGAGTTCGTTGAAGTTAGACTCAGAGACAGGGAGGCACTATTCAAATCCGACATCATGGGAGAGGATGACCAGAAATTCTGAGAGAATCTCTGCTTGTTGACTATTTTAAACATGCGAAGATGTGGCTGACTCAAACGCTTCAGGAAAAGAAGGTACACAGACAAGTAAGAACGCCAGCCGACGGTCTCTGAGTGATGAGAGTCGACTGCTGATGTATGGATTCCATGAATGAATGAATAATTTCTCACATTAAGAAACGTGCGAGGAAAGTACTTCAACAATTATGGCTTGATGTGATGGTCAAAGCAGATGGTGATAGATTCATCCTGTGTAGGGACTAAAGGAGTATATTCTTGGTTTGTTTGTACAGTATAATTTTTCTTTTGCCTAGTATGGGCAGCACGATGTGGTTCCGAGCGGGGCAGTCCCAGGAATGGCAATCCTTACCACCGAAGTCTGCTCAGGCTGGCATCACATTTACGGATTGGCCAACTAAGTTATCTGTTAGAAAATGTTTAGACGCATAGATAATCCTCAGTCACTGTGCGATCGATTGACGAGACCCAATGTCGGAGAGACATATGTTACATGTCCATTGTCAGATCTGATTGCTTCCGGTCTTTGTGGCCAGCGTATAACTCGCGGCCGTCGCGCCACATCGTAACATTATCTCGTTACCATCGTCACGCAGTCAAACCAATATAGGTATCCTCGGATCGAATATGTTCCATCTCTCCCACTGGTATGGAACCAAAGTAGATGCCTGAATAACATAGGAACATTTTGGATACTTTGTAAAGTGAGGTTGAGTCTGTAATCTATTCGTAGCTCGTTAAACATTGAGTCGGGGTTTGGCTTCGTGTCGAAGGCACGTGTGTTCTCAGCTCCGGAATTTGTAAGGGTTATATAATCAGGGCTATGCTATGACTTGTCAGTTTCCTTCGTTCGAAACTGTCTCCCCTTGTCTTTCGTTCCTTGATTGTTTTTTCCCGAGTGAGTATCTTTGCAGTGTGTACTATTACTCTCTATCTACGTGATGCTATTTCGATATACATTTGCACGTCAGTCTGAGCCGTCTTGGATGCTTCATACACTTTTTTCTCTGACTCTTCTTATCCCATTCCCGTTCCGTATATGAAACATAATCTGATTTACGTCTGTTCTTCTAGGATCAACGTGATTTCGAAGCTTGTGACGTCTCAAGTAGGTTATATATTTCTGTTTTTCATTTCTTTGATGAATTCGAGATATTTGCACGTCAGTCGGAAGATGGAGCTTTCATAGACCATTGATTAGGATGTCATCTACGTTTTTCTGATGTCGTTTTTCCTTAGCTTTTTCTCAACGGCTGCTAACCTCTATTCTTCCTTAGAATCTACAGCGGTGACGCGGCTGTTTCAGAGGCTTTCCTGTATAGTTGAATGTTCCTTTTCGCAGTGTCCCTACTGTTGTTGACTGACGTAGCTATATTCTAGATTTATACTTTTCTATTCTGTAACTCTCAATCAGCATTGAATCGTCACGTTTCAAATCCCCGTTGAATCATGACCTCCAACGGAGCCTCATCCACCAATAATGGAACTCAAGTTAGATCGGCCGCCTTAGTCCCTACAAACAACGTCACAACTCTCGACGGTTTAAATGTCCGGGCAAGGATCGATCCTGCTTTAACGGTCGATGACGTGGTGAAGCAACTATGCATCAACTTGAAAATTAAGGAATCACCTGCCAATTTTGCTTTGAGAGACGAGACGGATGAACTTGTCACCAATGATAATCTGAGGAAGAAGATCAGAGGCAAGGTCAACCTCAAGTATGTGTCTTTTTCTCAACAGTTTTATAGAATACCAATTCGACCTGTAAGGCTTGTCAATGCACCATCTCGTGAGGCCAAGGAAATAGCAATTAAGCTCAGTCAGAGAAACGAGAGGAATCTAAAATTGACTTTGTTTACACTGCAGAAATTTATACGCGTATGGTTGATCATTTCTTCAATAGTCATAACCCCACGATAAATTATTTTTCAGGAGGATCAATTCGCTCAAGCGTTTATTGATCACAATGGCCTGCAAGAACTTGTCTCCGTGATTTTCGAATCAAATGGCAATACCTTAGCTGTGTGTCATGACAATGAACTTTTGGAGGTGCCATTGACTTTTTTGTAGTACGCATTGACGGCAATGCAAAATCTAATGGAACTCGATTATGGTTGGGCGGCACTTGACAACGATTTCATTTTCAAAGTTGTCCAGATATTATCTTCTACCACCTCCCTTGTCAACGTCTGTCGCCCTGCGACTGCTATTTTGAAGAAACTCGTGGAGGCTGATCCTTTGAATGCGCCTGGATTGCTGGTAGCAAGTTCGAGTCGGAGTCCTCCCCCATCACTACCTGGCTCAGTGTATCAATATGGATTCAAGGTGGTTTACACACAAATGCGGAAAGAAGAGAGGTTGCTAGAAACTGTTGTCAATCGGTTAGGGAGCGCAGATACAGCTATGGCGCAGTATAGGTATGGACGGACGTCGTGAATCAGCTTTGATTTGACCTGATCAATCTTCCTACTGTCTTGGACCATAGTATGATGCTCATTAACTCCTTGCTAATGCATGCAAGTGACACATGGTGGGAAGAATTTATCCATGATCTGGAAAGATTGAATGTACGAAAAGCGGTCATTGTGAGTATTTCCGAGTTCCCAGGGCATAAAAACAGTGCACACATTTTACGATTTTAGCGACTGATGTCGTTGCATATCATGGAGGATTTGACTTCATGCATCCTTGATTTCCAAGCCAACGTTGTTCGTGTTACGTATCGTAAGAAAACCACATTTGTGAATCCAGAGGTGGAAGCTTCACACGCCGCTGCTCTGGCCTGTATCTGGGCCAATTCAAAATTAGACGAGGAAACCGATAAGCAAGGTGGTCGCGTCAAGTGGCGGAAGTTAGGTTTCGAGACCGAGGATGTGTCACAGGAGTTTAGAGAAGTTGGTGTACTGGGTCTTGACTGTTTGGTATGTCGCATTCATGTTGCAATGTCTACTAAACGTTTACTGTGTCGATATAGAAAAAATTTTCAGAAAATGATCCAGATTTTCCAAAGGTATGTTTTCTTTATCCATGGTTTCATGGCTGAATTCATCATTGTTCCATAGCTCGTGTTAGAACAACTCAGCCGGAGTTTGCAGCGTAGATGTTCCATTACCAAGGCTTCCAACGAAGTAGTGGAGCTTTTGTCTGAACATTGGGCTATTTTCGCTCCAGGATGTCAGTTGATCCCGTTCTTTCTGGTAGAATGTACTGATCATTTTCTTTGGTCTTCAGATTCAACATCAACGGCGTTTCAACCTTTCTTCCTTGACTTTTACAGAGTCCATTCTCTAGCAACTCGCTTCTTCCTCCGAATGTGGACAGAGAGTGGCGCTGCAACGGAAGACTTCACGCGCGTATCCGCTCTGGTGCGCAGTCAGTATGTGCTACACCTTGTATTATCTCCCATATCCCTCATGACTATCCACAGAGTTAAGGTTGCTTTGCGGAGTGAGAACGTTCGCCCTTGGTACGAGGTCGAACAAACTTTCAATGAACAGGAATATCGTGAGGTCAGGGACCGTCAAATGAAGGAATTGGAGTTGGAAGACGATATCCTTAGTAAAGTTCCCGTTCGGTGAGGCTATGACGACCTTCGGAATTTTTTTCTGATTAATCTGTTTTTTTTTGTTTATAGAAATCTACGAAACAAGCTTTACAAGGAATCCTACGAGTTTGTTCGACAACAACGGATACAGTGCCTTGTGCAAGGTGCCTGGTTCGTTAATGCTTTACCTCAATCGTCACCGCGAGAAGCTGCTCGCAGACCAGGCCGTCCTTGGCGGTTCATGCGTTTGGTAAAATTCTTTTTCATTGGTGTCGAATTGAAAGTTTATGCTCCTTCTCTGTCAGGACACCGGCTTGAAGTATATTCATTACGTCGACTCTGCCATCAAGTTTCCTGTTCGTAGTGGCCTTGAAGACCTTCCTGAGAGAATTGATGTGTCGATGATTAGTGAGATTGCCACAGCAACATGCGCCCCACCGCCAAACGTTCTAAGAGACGAGAATGGTCTTCCACCGACTTCTCCTCTCATTCCGTCACCCCTTTCATTTTCTCTGTTAAGTGCTCATGAGGGTTCCTTGGCAGACCAGATAGCTCCTGACCAGTCCCGGTGGGCTGATTGGACTGACGGGTTGAACATGCTGAGGAGAGATGGAGGACACGTTTCTTCGAAAGAAACAGCGAGCTTCGTTCAAGCCCTTACGGAAATTGGCTTGAAGATCAAACTTTTAGGTGATTCTTCAAGCTGGCCTTGCAATAGCTAACTATAATTCTGAACTCGTTGTAGATCTTTCGGCAGAGAAAGTCGAGATACCTAGTGGCCTCGTTGCAGGTCCGCCTCCAACTAACACGGATTTTTTCTTCTCGGACTTATTGTAGAGGACGGAGGACATTGCCCTTTTGTACCTTGTATGTAACTCGTAGTTCAGGTTTCTCTGACTCTGAAGAGTATCTCGATGTAGTTAACTATTATCATTTCGTGTTGAGACCGAAACGACGAATGATTACCAGTATACAGGTATGATGCAGTTGATGCAAGGTAGTATAATGTAGGTGCAATGCGTGAGGATGTGAGATGTGATATGTATGAGTGGTGGGTTATTGGTATGTCAGTATCCAGGAAATCGTATAAAAACGAGGGGTTGAACCCCGAATGCAATCTATGAAAGAGTGATGAGAAATCATAACCATAATACATCAACGAGAAATAAGCAAGGGAGGAGGTCATGACTGTAGGCAATTGATGCCAATTATATGCCATTGACAATGGGTGCAGCATTGAGGGCACGATATTCCTCCCCCGCCAGGAAGAATGGCTTGAAGATGGCGTCTTGATCTTGGAAGTCGTTATGAACAACGTTAACTAGGAATGAAGTCTCCATGAAATCAGAGATCAGTTTCCTAGAAGGGGAACCTTCGTCGTAAATCTGAGCCCACTGCTGCCCTAGCTCATAAGCTTCATCCTATAGATCAGTTTCCTAGAAGGGGAACCTTCGTCGTAAATCTGAGCCCACTGCTGCCCTAGCTCATAAGCTTCATCCTATTAGTGTTCCTTAAGAAGTAATCAAAACAATGAAGGGAACAAACGTGCCTTCCATGCCATGAAGCTGATAGCCTCGACGATAGTGGGCTGGACAATTTCTTTACCGGGGAATACGCCCCAAGTTACGGCGTTAGGACCATCAGAATGAGTGTTCGTCTTCAAATCACCGCGATTGTTGATAACATAATACGTGATGTTGCTGTCCCGCTCTATATACTTGAGAAGGAGGTCAAGAAGGGCGGAATTAACGAAGAATTCCAGGTAAGCCTTTTAGCGGACATTAAATCTATTGAAGCACATGATAAATTATGACTGTTGCATACCTTTTGGTAAACGTATCCGTTACTTGGACCCCAACCATGTATTTTATCGTCACTTCGAGCGCCATTCACGGCCGGCTGAGAATTGATCGTAAAGAAACCCAGCTCATTCATCCGTGCGAGTTGTAAAGAGATAACGCCTGTCTCCGAAGATGGCGCCTGGTCAGACCAGGGAAGAGCTGCGAGCTGTTTTGTGCAAAAACGTGAAAAAAGCGATGCGATGTCAGAGAGGGAGGTCGGATATCCCCAAAGTTTAACTGCATCTTCTATCTAGAAGTGGTTGAGAGAAGATATCGGAGTGTAATCAATACGATGCATACCGAGCGTCTGAACCATACACCATACCCATCCAATTCACCATAAGCCGGGCTCCTCGAATCGCCGAAACGTCCGTTCGGATACTCGTCCCAGTTCTCTGTGCGTGAGATGTACGATTTCGTCCTGTTTGCCCAGAAGATGGGGCGGATGGTTTCCTGCCGCCTGTTGGGAGTGAGGGACTAGACGAATAGTTAGACCAGAAAAGAGATAGAGACGATGTTTCAGTTACCTGTCGCCAGGGTAGGGGTTTAAGGGTTTCCACCCGAGGAACTAGATTAAGCTCCTCCAAGAGCATCTTTGTCGCCTTTTCAAGGTTCATAGTGTAAAAGTGCAACCCGAGAATTCCGAGGTCTTCTTTCAGTATACGTCTACACATATCGGCCACGAGTTTAGTCCCTATTGCTCTAACTTTCTCGTCGTCATTCTTGTAAGGTTCTAGAGCATCCATGAAGAATTGTGGTATGATAGTTTTCGCCAAACTCGTCGCACGCATGAAGCCATTCCAGGTCTGAATTGGAGCGATGCCTGGAACAATAGGGACAGTGATTCCAGCCGCACGAACAGCCTTAACCCAGTCAATGAAAATCTCGACATCGTAGAACATCTGAGTGAAAATGAAGTTAACGCCAGCATCGATTTTCTCCTTGAGATATTTCATCTCGAGATCACGCTCTGCAGGGGGCAGAAGTTGAAACTGAGGGAAACCTGGGACGGCGATGTCGAAATAGTCGCCATAGTTCTTGCGAATGTGTCGTACAAGGTCAATGCCATGTACAAAGCCACCTTCCACTGCCTCCCATTCTTCTTTGCCTGCTGGTGGGTCACCTCTCAAAGCAAGAACGTTTCTGCATCCATGGTCTTTTGCCTCCTGGATTGGGAATAGATGAATGGCTTGACAATAAGCATAATTGGATCGCTCACTCGTAAGGCAATGTCGACTTTCTCTTTGGGCATATTGGTGCACGTTAGGTGCATACAAGTCTCTATTCCAATCAGACCTTGACACGTCTTAACCATTTCAGAGGTCAGGTCGGATGTTCGTCCACCTGCGTTCCTAAAAAGAAATCCATCCTGATTACTCCAAAAAAGTACTGAAAACCCTCACCATCGGATGTTCGTCCACCTGCGTTCCTAAAAAGAAATCCATCCTGATTACTCCAAAAAAGTACTGAAAACCCTCACCAGTTATGTCTATAAATTCGGTCCCAAGGCTCTCATGCGCTCTATGCGGTCCAAAAGATTTTGCAAGCCCTGAACATACTATCATCGCTCTTGGGCAGTTCGAGTCGACATCCACCATACCTGGGCTGTCCGAGGTGGGAAGTACTCAAAAGACCACCATATTTTGCCCTCCTTTTGTTGTTTCTCAATCTTCTGGCTGACTTTCATTCGTGACGTGGGGAAATGGGGGAAAGGGGAGAGAGCAAATCCTTTTGTTGTTTCTCAATCTTCTGGCTGACTTTCATTCGTGACGTGGGGAAATGGGGGAAAGGGGAGAGAGCAAATAAACGATGGAAGCTGTGTCCGTATAAATAAATTTGGAACATGCCCATCAGATCTGAGATGATCGTACTGACTGGAATACTTTTCTGAGTAAAGACTTCCGTACATTAATCCTCCTTTTTGGCAGCTCGGGCATCCCTTAGTCGACTTTCGATCCACGCCTGTGCCCAACAAACATTGTACTTCTGCTTCTTTATGAGGACGTAAGGACGTGATTTGCATTTTAACACACTCCCGCCTGTGCCCAACAAACATTGTACTTCTGCTTCTTTATGAGGACGTAAGGACGTGATTTGCATTTTAACACACTCCCGATCTCGGTAAATATCGGTCCGCGATTAGATCATGCGATTTAGCTATTCCCATCCATTTCTTCACGCTGTGCATCAAAGCTCGCATTAATTAGAAAGAGTAAGTCCACTGAATATAATCCAATCACAAGGCTTTAAAAATTCAACTACTTGAAAGAAAATTCGGCCGATGATTTTACGTTGCCTCACAACACATTCAGAAAACACAGATACAATACTAGCAGAAGAGCACATTAAAAGGAAGAGTACATATAGAGGAGACGGTGGGAAAAACTTGACTTGTACAACAACAGATGAGAGAAACTTTACGACTAAATTGAAGATAAGAACTCACAAGTGGTTGAACATTGTACAGCCGTCAATGCGCAGCGAGAAGGACAATGCAAGTCGCGAAGACAGCGACAACAACAACAGTCATTATGGCAAGGTGTAGGCTTTTGAAATTGAACGTTCAGAAATTGGACATGAACAAAATGAGTGCCATACTTTACTCCAACCAGAAAAGCTCGCATATCTCTCAAATCGCGATAGCCTGTGAAATATCCCCAAGCTCCGGCAACGACTGTTGCCAAAGAGGCAGCCAGCTCTACACCAGAAAGCGGCAAGCTTATTGAATCCTCTGCCTTTGAAGGCGTTCCTTCAGGTTCAGGGACCAGACGGGTACGCAACAAGAGGGAAGAAGATAGGAGGGAAAGTAGGAGAGCAAGTTTCAAATGCGACAAAAGATTGCGTTCTAGCATACAGAAGTCTCTGGCAGTACTTCCAGTGTTAGGAACCACATTGTATCTCATTGACGTGTATACGTGACGAGAAATCGAGCGAAGTCTCTGGCAGTACTTCCAGTGTTAGGAACCACATTGTATCTCATTGACGTGTATACGTGACGAGAAATCGAGCGTAGGCAATTTTCCGCGTATGAGACTCGCGGATCTTGCAGGTATTAGAACAACTCAGATGTGAACTATCATACTCCGATGGCCATAATCACTGCCAACGGTCACGTGTAGTTCGCGTTTGTACAACTATTTGGTTCAAGTTGGTTTTCCCTTTCTAACTACTCTTGACGACTCTTGACGACTTTGACGCAAACGACGAGACTGAGCACAGCTTACATCATATATGGGGTTCTTGAGACGCATATTCTCACTTGGCAGCAAGAAGAACAAGAAACAGCATCCCAACGATGCTCACAATGTAAATGCCAAGCTACGTGCCCTTGAAGAGGAAGAGCATGAAGCCGCCATAGGTCGCCTTCTGCGTTCCTCATCGACGCGCTACACAGTGGTCTCTGAAGTTGAATATTCATCATTACCTCCTTTACGTGAGCTCTTATCTGCCTCACCAGATGATGCATGCTGAAGGTCGGAATGTAGCTCATCCAATAAATGACCTTCTTCAAGCTCCAGACGCAAATGCCATACGAACCCGTGGAGAATCTACGACTAGCATTGCGAGCAGCACAATCAGCCGCCGCGGTACATATAGTGTGACGGTCCACAAACGTCAGCAACACACCCCTCCATACTCGCAAAAAACCCATTCAGGCTCTATCGACGATGCGTCGGTGAACGAGCATATATCTGACGAACTTCAAACCAAGGAAGTCTCTTCTCATCTCCTTGAGCTTCGCTCGCATCCCTCTGTTGCTAGTCTGCTTTCCATGTACGATGACCACGGCCGTATTCCGGATGAAGCCTTTTCGAATAGTCTTCCTTCTCCTGAGAAACATGAACGCCCACAAACTCGCAGGAATGGGTCCACTTTACGTGAATTACTGGGTGAAACTGCTGGCCTGAGTTCAAGGATGAACGCCCACAAACTCGCAGGAATGGGTCCACTTTACGTGAATTACTGGGTGAAACTGCTGGCCTGAGTTCAAGGATCGATAATGGAGCTGGCTCCATAGAGGGTGATATCTCATGGGCCGAGCGATACTTGGGGTGTGTGCATTATCTCTTGCATTGTCTCATGTATTTACTTTTGACAGTGAGGGCGACAGCGGATCGTCTGCTACATCCTCCGTCGACCTTCCTACTCCCTCTACCCCTAGTAGCAACCAGAACAATGACCTTTCATTTAGGGCGGACTATGAATACTCTATGAATGCGTATGAAAATCCGGACATTTCATCCATGGAAGTGGAGTTGAGCCTTGCCGACTCCATTATTTCCGCTGACATTGAAGCCATGGAGGAACCCTATAAACACTCTGATCCAACCACTCCTCAAAGGGCTTCACAGGTCTTTCAATTCCTGACTGAGCGAAGACGT
The DNA here is from genome assembly GCA_027475525.1 of Macrolepiota albuminosa. Taxonomy (NCBI): domain Eukaryota; kingdom Fungi; phylum Basidiomycota; class Agaricomycetes; order Agaricales; family Agaricaceae; genus Macrolepiota; species Macrolepiota albuminosa. The sequence goes on from JAMWFC010000116.1 coordinate 2,511,020, forward strand.
TCCGCATACAGTGACCAGCGAGACCGTTTCCCATCTGAACATCCCGATGCACTCAGTGTTTCATCTCATAGAGTATCTTTGAGTCCAAGCTATGAAGGCCATTCGCACTTTTCCGATGATTCCATTGAAGTGACGGACCCCACCTGTTCCGCGACGCCCATGCGACCTCTCAGCCATTCAGATGATAGCATCCAAACGAGTTTAGCCTCGGGGTCTCAATCTGTTAGCAACGCTCTGACAACAAATGCTCCGGCAAATGCCGTTGAGACTGTATGGGTCGCCCCCAATGGGCGAAGAATGGATAATGTCATCGATGCACCAGCAAAGGTTATTATAACAGCACCGACCCCAGGAAAGAATGCTACACCGAGCCGTATTCCCCGTGGCCCGAGGCCCCATTATAGGAGGTCGTCGTCGAGCAGCAATAAAGTAAAACGCATATCCACACTGACACCGAGAGAGATGAATGCTGAAGTCTCCCCGACACATTGGGGTGATTCTTTCACTCCTGTTCCTCCCAAGCATCGACAGAAACGAACGCCTTCAGAAAGTTCGTCATCTTCCATGCACTCGCGCAACATCGAGATAGGTCCACCCACTCGTCTCTCGAGGAGAGGAAGTAACATTCGGTCTATTCATACTGATGTCGACAAGGAGAATGGCTCCCAACTCTCTGTCCGCCCCACACTTCCTTCGACTCCGATGCGCCCCAAGTCTGAATCTAAATCGCTCTTTCGAACAGCAGTGACGCCATCGATGTTCCGTCCACCCTCTGGGAGTACACCCTCCCCAGCATCTTCTTCGGAGCTGTCTCCTGTAGGTAAACAGCTGATGACGGATATCCGGAAGCAACGTACTAAAGCTCGAGATGCCGAGCGTCGAAGGAGCGGGGCAAAGTTCGGTTATCGCTCGTCGAAAGTATAAGTTATGAACATTACGATTATTGCTGCACTTTCTCTATGTTGCCTTTTTAAGTCGGACGGTCGCATCCGCCATTTTCATGAACTCTTCTTTCATATTGCTATTCCGTGTTCTCGTTACTTCTAATACCGAGTCTCGCATCTGCGCTAGTAGTAGATGAACCAAGTAGTTACGTTCTGTCCTCAGGCCTCAACGTTGAAGGTACGATATGTAGATCAAGTTTGCATCCGATCACAACAAGGGCTTGACGCGTGATACATTGTCCTCGTGAACTGTGACAACAAGGTCACCCGTGAACCCCCCGAACGGCCCTTTGACTGACGGAAGACAATGTCGTCCACGCCAATCACCGACTATTTGACGAAGCAAATCTTTATTGAAAGGAATGTCGTAAGTGGTTTTTAGCTCGACGAGGGCACTAATTGCCCACTTTCACAAGGTCACATATCGTTCTCTCAGCAGGGAGCTACGCCTTCATGTCAATACCGCGAAAAAGTAAGTCATTCAATCTCAGGGAGCTTACTTTCCTCTGATAGACGCAGTGAACTAGCTGTATATCATGAGAACGCCCCGTATCGGTCACAAACTTCTTATGCCACGTACCTCGTTTGTGGCGAAATCGACCCTCCTTATGTGGATGACATGAACGTGGACTATAGTCAGGGAAAAGACGACGAGGGAGATTTTGAAGATGATGGAGATGAGGTGCCACAGACGAAACTCTTGCTCGTGAATGAGCCTGACCTCCAAAGTGCGTGCCCATGGTTTTCTTATTATTGGCTTATAAACGTGCTCAGACGCGAAGTCTCAATTCACGCATATAAATTCAATACATATATATAGTTTGTCGCCTTCCCCGCTACGCGTAAACTCATGCCTCCTCGTTCTAGAAATCTCAAGTCTGATACTTGCTAATTTAGGATGCTGGTCACATTTGTGCACCAACAGAACTCGTACGCGCGGTCGACCGCGGGAAAGATGCGAAGGAGATGATAAAGATTTCTGGTAAGATCGTTGGTGCGAATATCAAGGTGGATTGTTTCTGGCTACCAGCTGCGGAACCTGCGTTGACGCTTCCAAGGTTGTACAATCAACCTCAAAGGGAGCGAAATCGACGCGTCAACCTGTTGCTGGGCCCTCGAGATCGAAGCCATCCAGATCAGCGCCCGATGAAGCTAATGAGAAGGAGTCCACTACTGATTCGAAGGAACAAAACAAAATCGAGATAGACAAGTTGAAAGACAAACCTAAGGCAACTGGAAAGCTTGACTTTTCGAAGGCCAAACAGAAGGAAAAGAAGTCGGACACATCTGTGGAGCCCGTGAAGGGTAAGAAAGAAAGTCTTAGAGAAGAATCGAAGGAGAGCAAGGTTAAGGAGAAAGGAAAAGAAAAACTTGCTCCAGTCAAACCTAGTAAATTGACAGAACCTGCAAAGGTACGTTTCAAGGTCTGGACATAATTGGACGGTCATAATCCGCTTTGCAGAGGGGCATGAAAAGAAAATCCGCTCTGGGAATATCAGATTCAGAGGAGGCTGAAGAACCTCCAAAAGCGGTATCGAGGCGCGCTTCGCCACTGCCGGAAGACGTACGTGTAAAAGGACGTACGCTTATCTCGGACAGCGAGGATGAAATCACCAAACCTGTGCTCAGGCAGCGAAAAAACCGCACTGCGGTAGCTCTCGAGTCTGACAATGAGGAAGTGCTTGCTATGATGGACGTTGATGACGGTAGGTATTTTCAAACGGTTAAATGCACTCCTTGATTATTCGCTTTCAAGACCAAGTGACACGCGTTTCACGAGATAAAGATAGCGATAGCATGCTTGATAGAGAACAGGAAGATGAAGAAGAGAAGCCGGCCTCAGTTGATGAGGACGTTGATATGGATGATATCGTGCCGAAGGTAAAGCCTAGAAAACGTGCCCCAAAGAAGGTGATACCCGTCGGAAAGAATGGCTTGAAGAAACGAAGGGTGGTCAAAAGTAGAAGTCGGGTTGACGAAAAGGGCTACATGGGTGTGTTTCCCCTTTCTTTTCTCCGATTTTGCATCGTTATTTATTCCTCCATTCCTCGTAGTTTTTGAAGACTACTCAGAGTACGAATCTGTTGACGAAGAAGAACCTGGACCTGCAAGTGTCAAGGCTAAAGCCAAAGCGAAGGCAGAGGAGGGCGATGATGAGTCTGCTCCTCTTGCGAAACCCCCGAAGAAAACGGCGGCACAGAAAGAGCCACTCAAGGGGAAGGGGGCAGAAGCTGGAGGGACAAAGGGACAAAAGCAGGGAAGCCTGGCGGGTTTTTTTACGAAACCTGGGGGTACAAAAGGGGGACAAAAGCAGGGAAACCTGGCGGGTTTTTTTACGGCTAAGCCCAAGAAGTAATGCGGACGCCTTGCATGAGTCAGTGTTATCTGAGGGGACGGACGATCTGTCTTATTCGATCCAGGTCCAGGAGCAGTCCAGACTCCCGGAAATGAATTCCGAAGAATATCTTTGGAAATAAATAGATATAAATACATAGATTTGGAAACAAATAGAGCGCGTAAATTCCATCTTTGGAAACAAATACCCCCTTTGGAAAAAATAGAACGTAAATACAGTGTTTGTTAGGCTTTGTTAGGGTTAGTTGGTTAGTTAGTTAGTTAGGGATTGTTAGGGTTAGTTAGGGTTTAGAGATCAGCCTTCTGTCCCTTCATTTGATCCTATCGAATAAGACAGATCGTCCATGGACTCGTGTTATCTGCCAGGAAAGAGTAACTGAGTTTGAGTAGTTGTTTTTGTAATGAGCCTTTCGGCCCGGATAAGGTTGACGTCAATCCGGCACGTGCTCCTATTTTTCCGACTCCGGACACACTCACTCCTCGCGAGCTGAACTAACGCGGAAGCGAAAACCGAGCGCATAAAGCGCGAATACACTATCATCGTGCGAATCTGGCGTGGCTTTCCCTTCCTTTCTCCTTCGCAGCCTTTTTTACTCGTCAGTCACAAGAGACCGTGTCCAACTCGGGGCCATTACTAGAAGAACAAGAAGTAGACAAGGAGATAGAGGCTTTTGAGATGGTACAAACCTACGGAGCTGTGCGGACGGCTTATGCTGAGTCGGAACCAGGACCGAGCAGTGGATCAGAGCAGAGCGCGTTGCTTGGTGGCGAGAGGGATACGACTGTGAAGAAGGTTGCACAGCGCGATGGACATGCTACTCTTACGAGTTGTATAAGCAACCTAGCCAATACGATTATGGGGACCGGTGCGTGTTTGCTTAACCACTCTCTCAGCTTCTCAGTTTCCTTCCCGTATTTCAATCTATGTAGGCATGCTTACGTTTCCGTTGGTGGGTGTTTTACAAAGTATCGAGGAGCTTGATGGTTATCATCAGCCTGTGCCTCTAGGCTATGGCTTCGGCCGGTATGATCCCCGGCATGCTCACATGCGTGTTTTCAGGTGTTGTGGGAGCGTTTGGGCTTTACCTGTTGTCCCTTTGCGCCACATACACGCCGCACCGCCGTGCGTCGTTCTTTACTGTTGCTCAGCTGACGTTTCCGCGCGCTGCAGTATTCTTTGATGCCGCTATTGCCATCAAGTGTTTTGGGGTTTCTATCAGGCATGATGTTTTCTTTCCTTACGTGCTTCAATATCGACTTGATGTAACAGTTATTTGATCATTGTCAAGGGCCTTATGCCCAATGTCGTCCAGTCATTCTATCATGTCCTCACACCGCCCACGACACTGCCTCCTCCCTGGATGCTGAGTGGTTCCAACTGGATCACCATCTTTATGTTCGTAATCGGACCGCTTGCGTTCCTTCGGCGGCTGGACAGCCTTCGTCACACGAGCTATATCGCGCTGTTCTCCGTAGGTGAGTGGACTCGGCTGTTTGACCAACTGACGTACCTGATAGGAGGTGGACAGCGTATCTTGTTGTGATTGTGGTTTTGTGCTACTTTTGGCCAATATCGGGCATGCCTGCTCGAGGCGATGTGCACCTGATCAAGTTTACGCCGAATTTTGTGTCGACGTTTCCGATACAGGTGTTTGCGTATACCTGTGCCCAGAATGTGAGCGACGGGCGTGGTTGTAAGATGGGTTTCTGACTGTTTTTTTTGTAAGCTTTTCCCGATGTATAATGAAGTTAAGAGTAATACACAGGCTCGGATGAATGTTATTATTGGTGGATCGATTGGCTCTGCGATTATCACGTATGAAGTGATTGCAGTGTTTGGGTATCTGACTTTTGGCTCCAATGTACGCCAACTCGTCTCGCTGCTGTTTATCATGGATTGAAGATTGGCAGGTTAAAGAAAACATCATTGCAATGTATCCTCAGACATCGTTGTTCATTGCATTCGGACAAGTTGCGATTATCATATCGGTGCTGTCTTCGTATGCTTTGCAGGTCCATCCTTGCCGGAACTGTCTGGACAAGGTGCTGCAATATGGACAACAGGTGGCAGAAGGCACCGACGATGACGAGGAAGTTGACAAGGACCATGCCGGATCAGACAGGTCTGTGTTGCGACACATGTTGCTGACGTCTGTGATCATCGGGGGCGGTTTCACGATTGCCTACTTTGTGGACAATCTGCAGATGGGCAAGTGGTTTGCGTTGTTGTTGTGGAAACGGACCGCTGACATCGGAGATAGTGCTGGCGTTTGTGGGGTCGACTGGGTCGACGACGATATCGTTCATCTTGCCTGGGTTGTTCTACTGGAAGGTACGCAGTGGGGAATGTGATGTGGCGATGGCTGACAAGGATGCAGCTGGCGCGGAACGAGGGAAAGACGATGCTAAGTCTGGCAGCACTGGGGCTGATGGGGTACGGGGTGATGATATTTGTGTTCTGGTAAGTGATTTGCGGTGCACTGAGGGCAAATACTGAGTCGACTAGCCTTGGATTTAATGTGTATGAAGCAGTGCATGTGTAATCTACAAATTGTGTATAATTTACCCACGGTTTGTGTAGAATAGATTTTGAGTTGAAGGACATCTTGGACACGATGGCGATCATCGACTAGTCTTGTTTTGCAACTTAAGCCATGTCGTCCACGCCGCCTCTCCCAGACCCCGCCGTCCCCCCTGCCCTCGACCTCGACCCCGACGCCGACGTCGATCCCCAGATCCTCGAGGCCCTCAAGAGCAAAGACAGGATTTATGTCCTCAGGCTCGGCGAGCTCATCGAGAGCCTCATAAGCGATCGTCGGTCAGCCCTAGTCCATGTCCTGGTCCCAGCAGACTGACTTTCCACAGGCCTCGCATCGATTTGACGCCCTCCACGTCCTACCAGCGTCTGCTCGTCCATCGCTGTTCCGCTTACTACAAGGTCGTCCCAGAAAACGATCCCGTCACCAAGGGCATCTTCGTCGTCGCCACCGTCGAAAGCAGGATGTACGCTTCTTTCTTTCGTCCCCCTTTTTCGTCTCACTCATGACCCCACAGCCCAGCTCGTCGACTGTGTGACCTCGTTCCCCCAGAAGCAAGCACTGCTCCTGCTTTCAAAATCATGCGTCGGTCACCGCCCGAGCGCCGTTTCAATAGGACCCAGTTCCAGCCTGCCTCCGTGGCTGGTGATGATGGCGACCTGTCAGACCCCGACCCCTCCGAGTCTGGCAGCGTCGGTGGCCGCAGTAATGCAACAGGCCGGAGCAACAAGTCACGAATGACCATCGAAGAGCGTGAAGCTGCCTACAACGAGGCACGTTCTCGCATTTTTATGGGTTTTGAGGAGAAAGAAAAGGAGAAGGACATGAGCGCTAGTTCCTCCTCCATCAGTTTGGCTTCAGGCTCGACAAGTGGCGGTGGAGGCAGCAGCGTCTCTGGCGACCTAGACGAGTCAGTCAGCAGTCCTGCCACCGAGAGCGAGTATTCTGCCCCAAGTAGAGAAAAAAGGGTCGGCAGAAACGGCTCTGCCTCGTCCTCATCCCGCTCCCTGCGCTATAACAGTAACCAAGGCAGCTCACGAAACTCGCGGGCGTCGTCTCCTTCACCTTTCACATACGCAAATATCTATGAACCAAACCAGTCGACTTTTTATGACCATCCCGCCGCTGGGTACAACCCTTCTCAATACATGTATCCATACCCGTCCCCAGGCATGCCTCCCAATCCCTACTACGGTGCTTACCCATACTACCAATATCCATACCCAACTCCACCTCCACCTCCACCTCCACAACACAACACTTCCGATCCATCTACCCCATCTAGCGGCGACCCATACAGCAGCGGCATGTACCCACATCAATACGCCTGGACACCCCCTCCACCCCATCCTATGCAATCCCCGCCTCCTACGCAGATGCCTCCCCCTGGTGCACCTCCCCCGCCCATGCATAGTCCACCCCAATACCCCTATATGCCTTCCTCTCATCATCCGTATGCGTACCCCATGCCAGGATATTATCCGATCGCCGCTGGTCCTCCAGTAGATCCGTCCACGACCCATATCAACAGCCATCAGGCGATATATGATGCGCCGAGATCACTCAACAATGGAAGTGCGATGGCTCCGCACAACAGCGGAAGAAATGTGAGTGAGACGGCAAGTCCGCCGAGTGGAGGCAACAACTCGCAGAGGCATGGCAGTGTGAGTGGAGCCAAGGGCAGGAACGCGTCGGCTATGAATCAAGGCAGAGGCGCGTGGAGTTTTGGCCCTGGGGTCGGACAAGGCGGGCGTATCACATCTCCATCAGAGCCGGTAGGACCCCGTTTAAATTACACGAGAAGGCCGTCCAACAATAGTCTTGCAAGTTCGGCGACGAGCCGTTCGTCGAATTGTGACGATGTTGCATCGACTGCAGTGAGCTTTTTTTATTCTTGTGCTTTCATCTGCTCACTTTTGATTGGTTTTCCGTCTTGCAGTCATCATCAACGACTTCCTCATCATCACGGCGGACGACGACGTCCTCCCAGCATCCGCTCCCTCCTCGCCCAGATTGGGCCGTCGGCCTCAAGGCCCAGCCTACGCTGCACTCGACCCAGACACGCCATCGCGATAACTCACACAGTAATTCCCGCACCATGTCGCCCATCTCTAGCCCATCGCGAAACCTTAACGGGAACGGGCATCATCACCATTATCACAGTAACAACGAAGATGATTCTGGCAGCTCGATTACACAGCAGCAACCGGCTTCGCTGCAGTCGCCTACCGAGTTCCCGCCTCTGTCGTCAGGGAAAGGCGTGGTGCCTGAGAAACGCCTTCCTGTAGTGTCGGGCGCGTGGGTTAACAATGCGCCTGCACGTAATACGCGTTCAATAACGCCGCAGCATAATGCTGCTAATGCGCTCGTGCATCGTCCTCAGTCTACGAGTAACGGGCCTGCCGCTGGTGCCCCGCTTGCGGTAGACGGCGCTGATGATAACGACCGTGCGTTTGAGAGGCCCCCTCCCAAGGTAAGTTGGCTGAGTGTTTCGTTGTGTTCATGTCAGTTGACCTCTTGATGATGTAGTCCGCTGAGCTGTTCAATCCTAAATTAATGAAGCGTCCTGCTTCTGGGAAACACCAGCAGCAGCAGCCGCAGGAGAAGGATAGTCACCAAAAGGAGCGTGAGCGCGCAAAGGGTGGCGACGTGCCGCCACCGAGCACGAGTGCGGACCTGGTGGAGCAGATGGGAGGCATGTCTTTAGATGGTGCAGGGATGGGAGTGGAGTGCCAGCCAAAGGAGGCGTTGGCAGTGTAATTTCGTAGGTATGAAGGTTATACGATTGTTACGTTGTGATGAGGTTGTTGTTTTTTTTGCTGTTGTTGTTGTTGTAGCGGTGTCGATGTCTGTCTGTGATTTACTTTTGCTATCAAACCGCGCGCTCTTTTTCCTTCTTTTTCTTGTATTTCCATTGTTTTAGGGGTTTGCGTTTGAGATATATATATTTACACATGCGATACTAGAAATGGGAGTGTGTTGTCGAATCTTTGGTTTCCTTTATCTGTAGCGGTTCGGTTCCCCGCTATGGACATGACTAGTAGTTGCCAGAGCCCTAGCCCACTCTGCGTAATGGGTTACAGGATAGTAACCTTTTTTGTTTTAATGGGATAGTAATTCTTGACGTGTTCCATTTTTACATCCAAATAAGAGCGGCGGATACCCCAACCACTCACCATCGGCCGCGCCTACCCACCGGAGCTGTGCCGGATGGGAAGCAATGGTATTTTTTTGCATAGTATGAGATGACGTGTATAGAGAATTGTTATACAGGTAGGGAGGTAATTTACATAGATAAGAATTATAGAAATGGAAGGGGAGTTTTAAGCATATATTGTATGGGTATTGTAAGGGTTGGGGTTGATTTGAGCGTATTTGTACGAGTAGGGATGATCCATGTTGTTTTTGAGCGTATTTGTACGAATGGGGAGGCAAATACGGAATTGATAATGCGATATTTAATGCGTTATGTCCGACATGGAGGCCAATGTGAGGCATCGGGAGTGCGAGATTTAATACGACATGGACAGATTCAAGAAGTAGCGCGAAGTCAAGACCTTCATGTAGTGAATTCAGGTGTGCGAGGGATATGAGTTGGCGGGGAGGGGGGGCGTTTTAGGTGCAATCCTTGTGGCGGACCTTTCAAGATATTTTACCCAAGGGTCGTCGCCAGCCCAATCAGCCCGATTGAAAACGTGCCAAAGGCGGAGGCCTTCAAGCCATTCTTTGATAGAGTCTGGGGAAGAAGTGCCGATATGTGTGACGATCAAAGCCGCGAGAAGAGTCGGGTCAGCAGGCATGCGCAATTCTTCAGCTATGTTTTTGTCATCGCAGAATTGTGTAAAACGTAGAATGCCTTCACCGCAAGATTGGCGAGTTCTTTCTTCCACGGAACAGAGCAGGCCTTGGTAAATTTTGGTACGTGTAGTGTGGGAAAGAATCTGTGACAAGGAGTCATCGACAGCAAGGCCGTGTGGGGTTCTCCATAAGATGACTCTGAGGTCGGCAGGTACTAATGGGCGAAGGGGGGAGGTCTTGTACTTGTCATTCGAACTGGGGAGTTGTGGGACGATGTTGCGCAAAGTGGAAGCAGCTGTGAGCCGAGGATCATCGGCCGGGGATGTTGTGGTTGGGGTGGGTGTGGTTATGTTCGCGGATAAAGATTTGGGGGATGAGGGAATGGGAAAATTGTGAGCGGAAGTAGAATTGTGAGATGGGTTGACGTTGTTGAGTCTGGGACGACGTGCAGTTGAATTGTGCGATGATATGACATCATCCTCGTTGTGGCGGGGAATGTAGATTTTTGGTGCCTGAGTCGAAGTTGCAATGGATGGTTGAGAGTTTGTCTCTGCGTATGGGCGGTGGCGGAAGATATAAGGTTTTGGAGACGTATCGTGTGTTTTCTTCGCGTATGGGCGGTAACGGAAGATATAAGGTTTTGGAGACGTAGAGTGTGTTTCTGTGCTTGGCATTGAGGCGCGTGGAGCAACAACGCCATTGGTGCGGATGGGCACCGAAAGATGGTCGTCAGCTTGTGATGAAAGCATACACGTTACATCCAACTAAGTAAGGTTCCAAATCAGATGAAGGTCGAGTAGATGGGTCTTATCATGAAACACCTCAGGCTGATGTCATAACTTCTGATCTTCTCTCATTCAACCCCTCTTTCTCTCATGTTCCTTATCTCTACCCTCCTTGGCATGGCAGAATAATATGAATATAGACTCGGAGAGTTTCTCTATCTTTCCAGGATGCCGAGAACCAGTGAGACCCATGCTTTCTGACTCGACTTGCCACTGCCACTACTGTCATATGTTTCATGTCGGCCTTGGTGATAGACATGAATTTGCAAGTGACGCCACGAGGGATATTTACCCGGTATTTGGTGCTGTCTTGTTAGTGCATCGGATACAAACACAGTTCGCCGTCAATTCTCTCTCCTCAATGACCACTCCTCGATTGAGGCACCGACCAAACACCGAGGAAGAGGACGCCTCTGCGCTAAGGCTTGGTCCAGGTCAGAAAGAACTTGACTTTCTTCTTTGCGCCACTCTTTCCAATCTCGCCGTCATTATATAGAGTTCAACAATGCTGGTTGCCTCCTGATTTCCGAGGTCAAATATCTGTTGGAGAACAGGGATAAGGACGCACCTGATACTGTGTCTGTTTGCCCTTTAAATTATACCGCGTCCTCCCTCTGATGTATTCATCATGCAGTGTGTATAATAAGACACTGGAATATGTCAAGGCTTTCGCAAAGTTTAATACCACTGACTCTGCCAGTGCTGTACGAGAGTACGTGATGCGTCATCAAGCTTGTATCAATATTATAACTATGTTCCCGTAATAGAACTTTACGAAGAGAGCCTGCGTTGACGCAGTTCGAGACCGCCCAGATTGCGAATCTCTGCCCCGCAGACGCAGAAGAAGCAAAGAGCGTCATACCAAGGTGCATTTACAACTTTTTGTTCTCTTCTCGTTCGCTCAACTTGTTTCAAAAAAGTCTGGTGAAGATAGATGATGATCGGCTTCAGGCTTTACTCGATGAGATTCAGACCATGCGCAAATTCCAGTCATAATAGAAGCCTTTTATTGAATCGCAGTTAAGGATGACTTAAACGCAATGCTACCCTTCTGTATCTGCAAGATCTTTTTTGTTCAAAGGCTCTTCATCTTCGTCCTCGTCGCCCACTGCCTTTGCTGCATCATCATCTACAGAAAAGCTTGTCGCATCGAACCTCTTCTTCTCACGGAACGGGTCTTCTCGACGCTCATTTCTCTTGATGATTGCTTGCGGAGGGATGATGCCTCTCGGGTTAAGGTACAATAAGTCATTCCCCGAATAGGCATCTAGGTGCCGCATCCATGAGTCGAATCTGCGCCGCACATTGTAGAGCCTGTAAAATATAAGGAATGTGAAATGCTCACAGCCCATCGCGGTCTTCAACCAGTCGCATATTATCGTAGATGTACTTTTGTTTGAAGGCATTGATGGCTTCACGGTAAGGTTCAAAAGTGATGGGTGGCCGGTAGTCTGGATGCGAGGGCTCCAGTTTTGCGTTGATTGTTGTTTCCATTCTATTATTATAAGATTCAAATATCGGCTCTTCGAGCAGAAGACCCAAAGATGGCATTTTGGGGATGAAAACGGTACGAGGCCCGTAAAGCTATCAAATATCGGCTCTTCGAGCAGAAGACCCAAAGATGGCATTTTGGGGATGAAAACGGTACGAGGCCCGTAAAGCTATCGTCGGATTGAGCTATGGATATGCAAATAGAAGACGTAACTAACCTCATCAATGATCTGCTCTGGAGTGTCCGTTCGACATGACAACACGAGTGCAGACATCATTTTACGCTAAGGATGGGTCACGATTAGTCCAAGTAGAGAGTGTCCGTTCGACATGACAACACGAGTGCAGACATCATTTTACGCTAAGGATGGGTCACGATTAGTCCAAGTAGAGTTCAGAAACACGACTTACAATCTGAAAGAAACAGTCAGAAGTCAGGAAATTTTCGATATAAAAACCAAGCAGCACCTGATGCAGCATAAAGCTTTGACCGTGGAAAAGAATACTGATCCACTCAGTTTCACCGTACACAACTGGATCTGCAACCTGAATGAGGTAAGACGTTATTCCGTAAAGCTATGATACCGCAGTATCCCGACTCACTTCAATCTTCTTCATGTGTCTCTGATTACTACGATCACTGAAATCACGCCCAACCGTGAAGTTGTGGAAGTTGTGAGTACCCTCAAACCTTTTGGCAGCTGCTCTTAAACGCTGAACTTGCTCTGGACCGACCCTCCACGCGCGTTTTCGCGTCAATTCTCCTTCATAGTTGGACAGATCCACGCCCGTCCAGAAAGGGTGAAACCGACCCTCCACGCGCGTTTTCGCGTCAATTCTCCTTCATAGTTGGACAGATCCACGCCCGTCCAGAAAGGGTGAAGGATCTCGCATTCGACGACTGCGTAGTGTCAGGAGATTGTGAAGCTGCATATCGTTGCAAGCTACGATCAATGCCGCTTTCGGGCTTTGGGGGAATTAGTAGGTACGTCGGGAAGAAGTAGGTGTACTTTCGACTATCGCAAACCCTGCATGCATCGGTAGTTCAGCTGGAGGTTGAGAGAGACCCCATTGAGCGACAGTATAGAGATGGAAACGGACAAACGGGCATTGAAAGAATTTTGAACGCGGGTCTAGCAGAAATGAAGCAATGATTTTTACTGAGACAGTAAGGACGTACAAAACCCCATAGGCGAATCTCTGGAGGCAATTCTTCGTTGATACGAGCTACCACATCTGGCACACCGGGTATAATGGTGATCATTTTCAGCGAGACCAAGTTTCCTGCAGCGTGAACCCCGGCGTCCGTACGGGCCGCTCGCGCAAGCCCAATCTGAGGAGTCGTGAACGGGGAGATTTAGGAAAGATCGTGAATTATCTACCTTCACTGGATCATCTGCGTTGTCTTGAGAGACAGCACCCGCTCGGACCAAAGCCTGAAAAAGGACACCCTCGATCGTTCTCGAGTGGTCGGGTTGACTGAGAGAAAGGATGAACATCAACAGGAAGAAGCTTTGTAAGGTAACATACATCTGCATTCCACTGTATCCCGAGCCACAAAACCCTATCAGAAGAGCAGATTGTCGTTTTGGTAAACGAGGTGCTTTGGGTTGGTCGGAAACGACCGCTCCCTCTACGGCCGCCTCCTCATTACGAGTTCCTCGACGGCGACGGCCAGTTTTTCTTTCGTCCTTCTTTGAACGAGGTCGGGCGCGTTTATCCGTAGATTTGGGACCTTCTGCTAATTCTGCAGTGACTTCGCTATCGCCTGTCACTTGTGCTCCCGTCGTTTCAGGTCCTCCTACGGCTCCCTCAGACTCTGCAATTGAGAGGGAGACAGTGGCATCTGGCTCCACAGAATCAACGTTTCAGGTCCTCCTACGGCTCCCTCAGACTCTGCAATTGAGAGGGAGACAGTGGCATCTGGCTCCACAGAATCAAATGGTTTCAATCGTTTGTTTGCTGACTCTGAATATCCTCCTCTGGTAAGTCGTGCTTCAAACTACTCTGAGCTTCCATGGTATGACTGGCTTTGACACTGGAAGAAAAGGACTTGAACGAGATGAGGCGTGCTTCAAACTACTCTGAGCTTCCATGGTATGACTGGCTTTGACACTGGAAGAAAAGGACTTGAACGAGATGAGGTGCCTGTTGGTCCTTCTGACAGATATCCGTAGAAGAAAATGACGGTGAAGTGCAAAGACACAGAATGTCCCTCTTGACATATGTTTTGGCACAAAGGGAATTCGTGCGCATAAATATTTAAATTTAGATTAGGGTCCTGAACCGACCCTGAAATCCATCCACTATTTCGATAGATAATGTCATAGCATATTCAACAATATTCAGGTAGCCTTTCGAATTACTTGGTCCTCGCAAGCTTGGTATAAATGCACCAGCTTTCTATAAACCTCGGTGACTTCCTTGCGCGGTTCTGCGACACAACGCAATCCGGTTATCTCTCCTCCAGTCATGTCTTCAAATGACCCTTTTCCGCTTCCTTGCGCGGTTCTGCGACACAACGCAATCCGGTTATCTCTCCTCCAGTCATGTCTTCAAATGACCCTTTTCCGCATTCGCGTCTTTCCACCAAGCATACTTGGCCAATAGAGCACCCCCCATACCACCTGCCTCCTTTGTGGAGGACACATAAACTTTTACACCGAAGATGTCCTATTGAAATCAATCAGATATTGTGATCGACTGTCACAATTTGTGGAGGACACATAAACTTTTACACCGAAGATGTCCTATTGAAATCAATCAGATATTGTGATCGACTGTCACAAGAAACTAAAGGCGTACAGCCGCAATTTGCCTGATGGTTTGGTTAGCGGATGATCCACCAGTGGCGACGAGGTGATGAAGATCGAGAGAATGCTCTGGAAGAATGGCCTCAATGTGTGAGCGGATGGAAAGGAACTGTGATTCAAGGATTGCACGAGGATGAGCGTCCGCCGGCAGATCGTCGACCGGTGTCGCAACAGTGCTATTCTCGGTGATATGGAAGGTATGTTGTCCTACAACTCCAGGTGGGATAATCTCTGGAAGGGGGTAGTACAAGCCAAAGTTTCCATTATTCCCCGGAGGGGTTGCCTCGACGAGCTCGTTGAAGCGATCCCAGTTACCGTCAGCATAACGGTCTCGAACCTGCTCGCGTGCCAAAGCACCGTTCTTATAACAGAGCATGGCTATTTTTCCCTTCAGATCGGTAGGATGGGAAAGAAGATGAGAGGTTGTGAAACGCTTAGGGGGAGTATCCGCGCCGGGGATGGAGAGAAGGAATGTCGTGGATGTGCCAAGAGACAGAACAGCGTCACCAGAAGCTGCAAGTGAGATAACCGAGGCAGGGTTGTCAGGAATGTCGTGGATGTGCCAAGAGACAGAACAGCGTCACCAGAAGCTGCAAGTGAGATAACCGAGGCAGGGTTGTCGCCAGTGAAAGGCACGACAATACAATCTGGAAAACATAGGACTCGTCCTCGATTACAGATAACGAGGAGAACATACCTGGACTGAATCCCCACTTATCGACAAAGTATTTATGACTTTGCCAAGTATAGTACCTCCAATAACAGGTTCAGGACCCAGTTTCGACCTTAGCTCAGGACCACCACAGGCTTCTAGGAGAAGGTCATTCCACTTGCATGTAATAACGTCCATGAGATTCATGCCACTAGCGTCCGAGATATCCACGGGAACAATACGTCCGATGAAGACAGATGGGATGAAAGAAGAGACTAGAGAGATCGCAGATGTCTCCGCGTAGGCTTGGGGATTTACACGACGAAGAAGACAGATGGGATGAAAGAAGAGACTAGAGAGATCGCAGATGTCTCCGCGTAGGCTTGGGGATTTACACGACGAACTAGAAAAAGCGTTGGAACTTTGAAAAAGAAGATCATGGAGGGATGTATCAAACCTTCGCAATCTGGTTGCCCGTAAAGCGTTCATACGCACGACTGCCAGAGAGGTCGGCCAATGCCTGCGCTCCTCCGACAACTTCCTCTAGTTCCTTACATTCCTTAGTAGTGGAAGAATCTTGCCAGATGGGAGCATTGGGCAGCGAAAAGGCAACAGGTGATAATTGCGAGACCAAGGATTGCCTAGGGTCGAGCGAGGAGAGAAGAGACTCTGCATTCTTGGACCAGTAAACGGACCCATGTTGCTGAATCCAATGTATGACTTCGATAGGTCCAACGGCAACACTTAATGTCCACTCACCTGTCCAGCGCCCGAGATGGCCGCTATCTTGTTTATCTCAACACCAGCAGCCTTTATGCGCTGGAACAAGAGATCGAAAGCATCAAGCCACATCGCGACGGGGGATTGTTTATCTCAACACCAGCAGCCTTTATGCGCTGGAACAAGAGATCGAAAGCATCAAGCCACATCGCGACGGGGGAGTAACTTCCCCTTCATCAGGACCACGGATAGCACCATTAGTCGTTCCATACGCCGGAAGATCTTTATCAAAGTGGACAGACGACTCGTGAATGACAGTTGTATCCTCGTTTATGATGATTGCTTTGAGTTGTTGAGTAGATAGATCCAAACCCAGGAACAACAGACCAGACGAGGCGATGGACATGGTGGGGGGAACCGCGATGAGATGTCTTTGAGCCTTCTTGACACTCCGGAGAAATTCTGGGAGAACAATTCCAAATCCAGGAACCGATGTAGAAATACACTCTTGATAAGTTTCGATACTAATGCATTCCCTCTAAGTCCCTCCGTTAACAGCTGAATGTGGAGCTCTTCAAAATGAGTATTTGCTTTGCAGTATCAGCATTTGCCAGGTGCCATTTGTCTGTTTCTTTTTCTTCTGATTCTTGGAGAAATTATAAATCCAGGCTGAGCACTGAAATTAGTGGAGCAGAAAAGTGCCTTTCAATCTCACTTTAACTTGACACGCAGCACCTTCTCCGAGTGAATTACTAGAGTTTAGTGGAGCAGAAAAGTGCCTTTCAATCTCACTTTAACTTGACACGCAGCACCTTCTCCGAGTGAATTACTAGAGTTTGGTATTGAACAAAAATAGTTCCTGCTCATTACGTCATCGACAACAGCATCACTTCACTTTCTTGGCTTGAACAGGTAGTACTCAGTACTCAGTGCTTGCATCGTATGTGTGCATCTGGCAGCCTGCATTTCTGATGGTGTACTACATATAAACAATAAATAGTACTCAGTGCTTGCATCGTATGTGTGCATCTGGCAGCCTGCATTTCTGATGGTGTACTACATATAAACAATAAATTCATGCGTGTTGGCCTGGTAGATTTCTCCAGTGATTCTCGTTGCAGCCCAAATGCATGTAACGGACGAAATTGGAAACGTTTGATATAACACATGGCGAAGAGAATTAGATGGAGCAAAAGATCAAGCTATCGATATACTGAATTGTAGCCTTGAGGAGCAAAGTCGAACACTCTGACTTCCCCAGAACTATCACCGCTGGGGGCGTACGTTAGCAATGACAAAGACCAGAAATGTGACGAAGACGACGTACACCACAATCGGGTGTTCCCCTTTATATCTGTTCCCGACGGAAAAGGTAGCCACATCCGAATTGGTCTCCGCAAGGACACTACCATTGCGGAGATTGCTGTCGGCTTGCCAAGGATTCCAAAAGCGCACACATCCTATGGAGATCATGACGCCGTTAAAAACCTGGATGAAGTTCAATACAACTAGCTCACCATCATTTCCACCAGTTATAAGGCCAAAAGGCAGTATCGAATCTTCATCCACCCATTGAACTTTCACGACACCGTAAGAATGGTTACCTGGATGAGTCCGCGGTGGACCATGATGCTTGTATTCAAACAAGAGTCTGTCAAAAAATCGCGAATCGTAGACGTGAGTACAATTGTCATTGCGGCCAAGTGCGAGATAATTGTTGTCTGGACTAAAGGCTGCACTGGTAACTTCACCTTCCGTACCCGAAGGGAAGGAAGGCAGTTCTATGGATGCAACGGCTGTGGGGTCCGAGCGCCTAATGTCGTATATGCACACAGGGTGGGTGTGATCCTCTCTGCGTGTGATCAAAGCCAATCTTGTACCTAGGGCAATTAAAAGTCCCTTTGATTAGCGAAGGCATATTGAATGTACCATCATTTGTAACTGCAATTTCATCTCCAGCACCAATCTCATCAAAGGCATATAGTGGTTTCCATTGTTCCACATCAATTGCTTTGTGGTATCCAGTAAATGTTGCAGAGTCTACGGGCTCCGAGGAAGCAAAAAGATGATTTGCTGTGGGGTCACAGCCCCATCTCATGGCGCCAACATAGTAATCTTTCTTTTTGTGACCGGAAAGGGAGAGGGGCGACATTTGGACGGGATAACTGGTTATATTGGAGAAGAGGTGTAAAGACCTAAACGGTCAAACTTAGACGTGAATAATCACGAAAAGGATTAACCATACTTTTCAGCAACTGCAATGACAGATCTGGATGTATCTGGGCGGAACGCGAGACCTATAGGTTGATGTGAGACTGTGCGAGGGGTCAGCTGGAGGCTATTTAGGTATACAACTATTAAGATTACACGAGAGTCGGTCATCCTTCTTGTACGTATTTGTTTCATCATCGAATCTCCATATATGCACAGTCTTGTCATTCCCTGCAGATACAAGGGAAGAACTAATGGATCAAAACGTTGAGATAAGACAGGCAATCTTTAAGAGGACGAAGTTCACCTGCATGTATCGAACTTGACGTCATTTACGGTGTAGTATTTCTCGAATGGCTGTAACGACGCTGCCTCAGATGCATTTTGCATACTTCTGAGGCGGGAATGCCCTGGAAGTATTTCAGGTTCCCCATTCCACACCATGATGGATCCCTCCCTGTTATATGGGTCAATATCACCTGTCATGCATCATGTAAGGACGCGCGAACTCGGATGGAAACTGAACAGAATATACGAACCAATCACATTGTCATCCGCATGTCCTCCAGTGGTGGCACTGGCTATTGCAACCCAAGGCCCAGACTGTTCGATATGATTAATAGCTATATTTCAAAAGGAAATCAACATTTGTCCAATGACTAAAAATGGCTGAGACAGTACATCCGGGGGCACGTTTAAACGAAGTAAATTGCTTCATTGGCTGGACAATACGTTGCCGACTACCACGACGTAACTTGGTCGGCAAGAAGTATGCAATTAGACGGGGAGGTGGCGGGACAATAAAACGTCTCTATAAAACATGAGGACAAATTCAATCCAGCGATTAAAGATCGTACGGGTGGTTTCCACTCAGCAAGTTTTGTAAAGGGGTAGGGGTGAGGATTGCTAAAGTCAAGTTGACGATATCGAGGTTTCGGTTTGGAACTTGATGCATTAGATGCAAAGAGATATTCCGGGTTTTCTGGGATGTCAAATGTCATCTTCTCTTGATTAACTTTTGGAGGTTTCCACTATGCGACGTTAAAATAGGGCACGGTATGTAGGCTGGGTCACAACATACAATATCTTCGTTGTTGAGATCATACCCTGCGTGGCACCGTGCATAGGCTTCGGTATGTAGGCTGGGTCACAACATACAATATCTTCGTTGTTGAGATCATACCCTGCGTGGCACCGTGCATAGGCTTCTCCTCGTCTGTCTCGTCCTCTTCCTGTCTTTGCTTCTGCCAAAGAATAAGCCTTTCCGCGTATATTGACTGATGAGCGAGCTAACCTTGGGTCTGCTCTCAATATCCTCACCGTCACTATCCAGCTCGAGAAATCTCTTGGTTGCTCCGTCTCTCGATTGCGATGGCTTTGAGAGAAGAGAAGAGTCAACTTCGTCATCAATAACTATGACCCGGTCTGATTCAACCTTGCGTTTCTTCAAAGGGGTGAGAGAAGAGAAGAGTCAACTTCGTCATCAATAACTATGACCCGGTCTGATTCAACCTTGCGTTTCTTCAAAGGGGTTGGGAAACCTGAGATGGGAGACATGTCAATGCATTTAAAGCGCTGTATGGCTTTCTGAGTTTGAGAGACGATAAGGGAGCAGGGCGCTTCGTGGTATTCCGCCCGAACAGTCTGGAGGTTGGTCGATGCGAGACCTTGGTGCGGTGAGGCGGCTGGCGCGAAATTCGGGATGGAGACACCTCGACGACATCATTGTCATCAGTGAGATCAATGTGTATCTCTTTTGTGAGGTCAAGAACAATCTTCTCGTCGACGTCGATGACCTCTTGTTTCGTTAACATCCTTGGTGTGGCGGGAATCCCGGTCCGGTTCTTAACAACCATACTTGGATTAGGTAAGCGGCATATTTTCGAGGCAGAACACTTCAAGCTGCAGGGATAATGGTGGTAGGTATGCATTGCTGTCGTAGAGAATATCAAATGATTCCCCATCTCGAGTAGAAAATATCCGTTCTGCAGCATGCCCCCGAGG
Organism: Macrolepiota albuminosa; assembly: GCA_027475525.1. Taxonomy (NCBI): domain Eukaryota; kingdom Fungi; phylum Basidiomycota; class Agaricomycetes; order Agaricales; family Agaricaceae; genus Macrolepiota; species Macrolepiota albuminosa. Next base: position 2,531,330 of record JAMWFC010000116.1, read on the forward strand.
TACACCTACCGCTCCGACCAGGCGACCCAACACCTACATCGAGGAATCTCGACCCTTTCATGCATCCGTTTGCACGGGCGAGGGAACGGACGCGTGCCTTGAACGCTGCAAAGATGGAACGCATGTTTGCAAAGCCCTTCGTTGATGCTTTGGAGGGGCACATGGATGCTGTTGAGGTTCTTGCAAGGCAACCTGATTCATTGACCACAATTGCAAGCGGCAGCTGGGATGGAGGTATGTCTTCATATTCTTTCAATCCAATACCAGCTGATGAATCCGATTGCCAGGAATAATACTGCATAATCTCTCAACGCGGAAAAAGCTGGTCACTCTCCAACAGGCACACAAAGGCAAGGTGTCAGGATTGTGTTTTGCAGATGGAGACAGGCTATTGAGCTGTGGTGTGGATCGCAATATTAAACTCTGGTCAATTGGGAATAACGTTTCCGACCAAGTACGTGCGAGTTCAATGTGTCCATCTTTTGTCGCTCATGAGTGCAAGTTCAGCCTCTGACTGTATTCCCGGGAAAGTCAGCTTTCAAGTGCGTAACCATTGTTGCATGAAGATAATCGTTCCAATTGTACTGTTCTAGTTCAATAGATCACCATAGATCTGAACCCCTCTTCGCTACCGCTTCCAATCTCGTTCAAATATGGGATGAAACCAAGTGCGCGTTTTCCCTTGAATACGTCGAATACCTTTTGACGTAGCACAGGAGTGCTCCTGTCTCCAACCTAACTTTTCCTACATCTACCGAAACCATCACAAGTGTTCGTTTCAATTTAAGTGAACACTCCGTACTTGCCAGCATAGGCTCAGACCGTACCTTCACGCTTTACGATATACGGACAGGCAAAGCGGAACGCCGAGTCATCATGCAGGTGAGCAGGATCTCCAGAAATCAAGTCACTTGTGAAAATGGGTGCCCAGTTCCGAAGTAACTCCCTCGGATGGTCTCCGATGTACCCAACGACCTTGCTGCTTGCGTCTGAAGACCACAATCTCTATACATTTGACATACGGCATCTTTCAACGCCAAGTCAAATCTATAAGGCTCATGTTGCAGCAGTCATGAGTTGTGATTGGAGTCCCACCGGTCAAGAGTTCGTCAGTGGTGGATGGGATCGCACTGTGCGGATATGGAAGGAAGGTCAGGGACATTCACCAGAGGTTTACCATACAAAACGCATGCAAAGGTAAGTATCATCGTGCGGATATGGAAGGAAGGTCAGGGACATTCACCAGAGGTTTACCATACAAAACGCATGCAAAGGTAAGTATCATCGTTGTAGCCCCTGAGCTGTCCTTCCTACACAGATTCTTCACGCAGAGTGTCTTCTTCGATATTCTCTGGGGATGCCAGATTTGTTCTTACCGGTTCAGACGACGGCAATGTTCGGATTTGGAAAGCGAAGGCGTCTGAAAAACTTGGTATCATTACGCACGTGAGCGGGCTGCAATTGAATACAGAGAGAGTCTCAAGAATCGGTGGAAGATGGACAGTGAGGTCAACAAAGTTACAAGGTTCATCTCCGCTTGTTGTGTTATCGTACATCTTCTAATGACCATGGAAAACTTGTTCTAGGACGCGGCATTTGCCAAAGTCGGTGTATCAGGCATCAAAGCTCAAACGCACAATGCTGGAAGCACGGCGTGTCAAAGAGGAGAGGAGAAGGAAGCATACACGGGCAGGAGAGACAAAACCAAACGCACAATGCTGGAAGCACGGCGTGTCAAAGAGGAGAGGAGAAGGAAGCATACACGGGCAGGAGAGACAAAACCAAACCGGAGAGGAAGAAGGTTGTCATTACCGAGCAGACTTGACTATTGCACTTTTCTCTTTCTGTGGAATGTCATTCAAGGAGTTTCATTCCCCTTGTTCATGGAGTCTGTGGACTTTTAGAAGTATATATTTTGGTCATTCAAAGTGTGAAAGGAGAAGAGATCAGGATGCATCGATTCACATTCATATCTGTAGAATATTCAGATGCTGCATATATCGCCCGTAAGTAACTAGTATTTATGCACTATTTGCCCTTAGAACCATGTCTTCTAGTGAAATAGCTCGATATCCGTCTCCATCAATGACTGGTGCCCATACGGCGTCATCCTGAATATACACTACCAAACCTCCTCTTCCATCGGCCGTCGGGCTGACGCGATACAGCGGCATTCTCGAGATCTCATGTGCACGTCCAATGGGAATGAACAGAAGATTATGCGCCGCTGCAAACTCTTCCGCGATGGATCGGAACGTGATCTCATGTACTAGTGTGGATGGTCTCTGCGGACCCTTTGCGGAAGCCGCATTTGTGCCATTACGAACCGGTGTGCTCGCCGCTGTTAATTCAGCACGGAAGTCTGGGCGGGCGAGCTGATTAGGCGCATCGGGCCCTAGCTCGATTGCCTTGTTCATCAACTGAAGTCCTCTTGTAAAACCCCGGCCAACCCCAGGTAAAGCATGAACGGATTCCGGAAATGTGCCTTTCCAGAAGGAATACCACTGTGCAACTTCCTCGAAGCTGACACGAGGCTGGATGAGCCATACATGGAGGATGTCGAGCCATTTTGGGAAGAATTCCATCTCCAGAATTTGCGAGAAAATGGAAGACCGAATGATGTGCTCCCATTGCAAAACATTTTGAAGAGGCTCCATCTTTTGATCTCGGGGGTTGACACGGAAATCGTCCCGGAGAGCGGCGCCCAACTTAGGCACAACATATTTGAGCAACATTGAATCCCACTCTCCGGCATCGAACACCTGGAAGATAAGAAAAGAGTCTAGTCCGTTGTTGATGAGCAAAAGATTATGACGAACCTCTTTCCAAGCAGGCAATTCTGCGGGTATCTTTTCACCCACCGTCCAACTCCTCAACAAACTCTTGACCTTCCTCCTCGCGTCACCCAGAAGATCTTCCATTCTAAGTCCCACGTGCGGAAGCCAAGGGAAGATAATTGATTGCAATGAGACTTGATCTTTCTTAGGATTCCAGTTGTCAACGGCTTTCTGTACTTTCGGGAGTATGAGTTGGTCGAGGAGGTTATCACGGATGAAAGGCGGAAGGAAAGTGCACCAAGCTTCGTACAGCTTCACGGCAGGGATGGCAATCTCAGGTAACCAATCATTGTTTATACAAGTCCGTACTTTTGGCAACCAAACGTTCCAAAGTAGACTTTCAAAAGGTGTCATTGGTCGTTCACTAGACAACATGAGATCAGTTATCTGGCACTGACTCGGTATCACAAGATGCTTACATCGACTGGGGAGCCTGCGCGGTTTTAGAGCCATAGGTGTCGACCTGCAACTCGGATGGTACTTCCTCTGTATTGACTCTGAGCGCACGCCGCCACGTTCGAAATGTTGAAACAAAAGCCGTTGGATCTTCGAGGGGGTTCCAACTGGCTACCATACGTCGGACAATGGGGGCTATAGCTGCCACCACAATCTCGTCTAACCGATACCGCTCAAATTCGCGGGTAAACTGATCGACCAAGCCGTAAAATAATGGCGAGAAGGGTTCTAGAGAAACCTCATACATGGAAGAAAGCTCCTTAGCTTTAGCATTGATGTCGTTTGCGACAAGCTGAACTTTTTGCAATCGCTCGATAACTGATTTGGCAATTAATGAAATTGCAGAAACTTAGATATCGAAAGACTCACGTTCTGCTTCATCTGCCACTTTCTTCCTGAGCCGAGTATCCTCTTCCATGGCAAACTTCTTTCGGTGGTCAAGAGCCCTCGCCTCACGTGCGAGTCCATCGAGGTCGCTTTTACAAGCATCAGCAATGAGCCGAACGTTGTGTCGAACTTCAGGTATTCGGGTTGGATCGTTCGATGGTGACCATGTACTCAAGGAGACTTCACCAAGTGAAGAAACCTCGCGAGGCTGAAAATTTTGCAGTGTGTAAGGGACACAAAAGTCTATATTATAGGAAGAACTTACCACAGCACCAGTAGCATCTATTATTTGACCTATACCTGCAGCGGGTACCTCTTGACCTGCTTCAGCAAGAATTTGTTCGTATGTCTTATGCTCGATTTTTGTCTTCACTTTCTTCGGTCGCTTCCAGACATCCGACCGTTTCTGCTCTTGTTCCCTGACCTTCATACGGAATTTCTTGGATTTTGCATCTTCATCGTCACTAACATCCTCTCCACGACGCCTGGCTTCTCGTTTCGACTGTTCAGTCTTCTCTTTAAATCCTCTGTACGCAATACCCATGTTCTGGGGCCGTAGCTTACTCTCGACAGGGGTTACGATACCCTCCCCAGTAGTACCCAATCCTTTTCCCACTTCCCAACCCATCTTTGACAACATACGTGCACCGAAACTCCCTGAGATTTTACTGAAGTGTGTCCTTTCTTCCGCGCTGAGAGGAACGGCGGGCTTGGAGGACTGCGCATTGCGCTCAAAGGAGCGCTTGCCAAAGGCCGAGGGTAGATCTTCTGTAGACTCTGGAGTAGATGTAGACGGTGTATTTCGAGATCCAATGCCACCTTTGAAGTTGGAAAACCCGATACCGCCAGTGGAAGCCAGAGATTCAGGAGGCTTCTTTGCACCAAGCCCTATTCCCCCCCTCGCCGGTCTTTCAAGTTCCTCCTCATCGTCGACCTGAATTCGAGGAGATGCTGGCTTCGAGTCTGACTCATTTGAGTCGCTTGATCCCGAGTTGCCTCCTCATCGTCGACCTGAATTCGAGGAGATGCTGGCTTCGAGTCTGACTCATTTGAGTCGCTTGATCCCGAGTTGGCCTCTTCTTCCAGTCCCTCGTTTTCATCTACATCTTCATCATCCGAGTCTTTCTCATCCCCCTCCTCATCCGAGTCCAAGTGCATCTCCTTGTCAAGGTCTACCTGTTTGTCACTTGAAACGAAAGCCGGTGCTTTTGTCCAATCGCTTTTCTTCCTCGATTTTCCTTGTCAAGGTCTACCTGTTTGTCACTTGAAACGAAAGCCGGTGCTTTTGTCCAATCGCTTTTCTTCCTCGATTTCGTTGAACTGTCAGCTTCGTCCTCACCGAAAATCCCATATAAAGCGTCTTGTTTGCCGTTCTTCCTCCTCCTTTTGTGCTGATACGGATTCTCAAAAAGCTCGCGCTCCTCTCTTTCTGTGGGATCAGCTTCTGGGTCAACATAATCTAGTTCAGACTCGTTATTGGAATCCGAATCGTCGTCATCATCAAGGAACCTTTTTCTGCGAGGCATATGCACATAGAACTGAGTTAGAGTAGAAAGTGTGGTGTAGCGAGAACCAAAGTCAATACTATATCACCGTCCGAAAGTACAAACCCCACGTGGTCAGAATGCCCGTATCCACTGAACATCCTCTCGACGAACCACCAGCTACCGTCAGGCCTCTACGCAATCGTAACGTACTTGTCCGCTCGGACTGACAGATCCGACTCTGCTTGAGTCCAGAATGTGTCATATGTCGTTATGGGCTTCTGCGTGACAATAATAGAGACAATAACAATTCGTATTGTTTATGCATGTCTAAACTTCCATCCTCAATATTCAACCGCAAGGAATCATGGTTTGACAACAAAAGAACATCAGAACCACCATGCTGTCGCAGGCCAAATTTAACAGCTCGGTTCTCAATGCATTGACCTTGCAATTGTTGCAATTGTCCCAGCTGATCCTGCGCGTGGGCAAAGTAATCTATCACATAGTATAAAATACAGACGCTGATCCAACGAATGCAATCCGCCCTGTCTTCGCATCCAAAGTCATGGCCTTCACGAAATCTTGGACACGACGCGTTTCGGCGGGTGTCGTGTCACTCTTGGTCACTGCTCGCTATGCTGCTTCCCAATTACCAAGTAGTTACCCTTTCAATTATCCAAATCAACCTTCTGGCGACTTCAGTCCAGCTTGGCAGCAATGTATGTCCTTTGATTGAGATTGGTGATAAGATGCCTGTCACTGACCGTCTTCAAAAGATTTTCAAGTGACTCAGAGACTTCCCAATGTAACATTCAGTACCGGTGGTGATGCTTACGCTGGGAATCTTCCTGTTCAACGTGATGGACACCCAAACAACACTTTATTCTTTGTGGGCTTCGAGAAATCCACTGGCTCTCTCACAGAAAAGAAAAACCGTGAGCCATGGGGCATCTGGCTGAATGGAGGGTATGGCGCGTTTTTGTGTCGCTTGGTCAATTATTGAGCTGACGTGGTTCTGTCGGGGGCAGCCCTGGTTCGTCGAGCATGTACGGAATGTTCTTTGAGGTATGTACAGACTGGGCCTTGTACATGAACTTTCGTCTCATACATCTGCAGAATGGGCCCATACGGATACACCCCGACTATTCGGTGACATCAAATGATTACAGCTGGAATAAGTTGGCAGATTACTTCTGGATTGATCAGCCTGTGTATGTTCTTCGCTTCGCTACTTTCCATAAGATGGAAGTTCATTTGATCTTTATAGGGGCGTTGGATATTCTACCGCGGATGCCGATGGATACGGTCAGTCCCATAAGATGGAAGTTCATTTGATCTTTATAGGGGCGTTGGATATTCTACCGCGGATGCCGATGGATACGGTCAGTCTTCTGCAAGAACTTGAGTATACAGAGTTGCTGAGAGAGGTTCCAATGCAGTTGCTGATGAGGATCAAGTTGGAGCAGATTTTGTAAGATCAATTGAAAACCCGGCTCGTGTTCCATGACTTATAATTGTTAGATGGGCTTTTTATCGAATCTCGTCAAGGTCTTCCCTAGCCTTGCGACGCGCCCGCTCCATCTAACCGGTGAAAGTTATGCTGGTTACTATATTGTGAGCCTTGTCTTTCCTCGATCGCATGTGACTCATACCGGGCTAGCCATACATAATGAAAGCCTACTTTGGATTGAAAAATCCACCCGTCAATATTGCCAAAATAGCCATTGGAGACGGTGCTATCGCTTCTGGACAAGTATTCGAACTTTTGCCTGCGGTTTGTATTTTCATCAGTTTTCGGAGCTTTCCATGTTTATCTGGACATCATTCTAGCTCACGGTCATTCAGACCCATCCACAGTTAATCGGGTACGATCAAGACGTGTACAAATACTTTGAAGAACAGTAAGTTTGTTAACTTGATCCTGTTGATCACCACTGAAGAATATAACCTACTATCTAGAGCTAAGCTATGCCATTACGATGTTAATCTAACATACCCTGAAAACGGAGTCATCCCGCCTGTGCCGTTGAACCTGCCCACGCAGCGAGACGTACCTTTCCTACTCAGAAAGTCTCTCAGTCGAAAAGGTCTCATGGCAGAATTGAACAAACGATACGCACTTAAAAAGCGTAAGCTTTCAAGACGCGAGCAAGAAAGGAGTCGCGCTGCCTGGAAGAGAGACTTCCTGTCTGACAGACCTAGTGGAGTGATCGATCCTTGGGTAAATCCCCGAGCTTTGTTTGTTTAAAGGAGTGGATACTAAAAGGCGACTAGTACGGCTGTTTGCAACTTGACATGTTTATTGACTATGCCATCAATTACACGTTCCCTTGGAGTAAGTCTTTTTTCATCGGCTGTAGCGTTATTAATCCACGAATTGTCCAGGTTTGAGCAAGAACACTTCTACCTTTGGCTTCGACGTGTGTATAACGATCGTTAATTTTCGAGTTCAGTTCTAACTGATATATGCAGGTCTACGATGTCACAGATGCTACGAACCCCCAGATCAACCAAGATGCTAGTGTATTCCTCAATGGTAAGCGCACACATACTCATTGATTACTTTGCTCATGTTCGACATATTAGATCAAACGGTTAGGGATGCATTTCATGCACCCAAGAGTAAGGCATGGGCCGAAAACTTCGACTTCGTCTTTGGAAATCCCGATGGACTTAGTAAGTCACCCCGTTGATAATCCGAGAGGAAACTTATTGAGACCTGCATAGATGTTGATCCTAGTGAGTCTCTTCCCTCTCTACTATCAAGGCGTCTGACATTGTAATGTCACTGCAGGCACTGAGTGAGTACATTGCCTATGTTTTTTTTTGCGAAACAAACTTGACGTTTGATTAAACAGGCCCATGAATTGGCTAACGGAATTCGCAACTAACGCATCTGCCCACGGTGTTGGTGTCGTGCTCTATTCTGGTAATAACGATGCTCTTATTGCGCATAGGGGGACAGAAAGTATGTTCTTTCCTTCGAACTATTTTTGTCGGCTGAAGCTTAGCATATCATTCTTATAGTCACAATTCAAGTACGTTTCCACTCTTTGAGTGAGCTACTGATCATTCATTGTGATTGCCAGAACACGACTTTTGGTGGTATTCAAGGATTCACAGTCAAGCCTTCTACACCATGGTACAACGACGAGCACCAATTTGCGGGTATCATTCGTCAAGAGCGGCAATGGACATACGTGTTATTTGATAACGCGGGCCATCTGGTTTCCGGTGACAAACCCCAAAATGTACGAAACTGTTTTGATTTAAGTGTATCGTGAGGGCTCACAACCCCCTAAGGCCTTTGTGTTCCTCCGCGAGTTTGTTCTTGGCAAGAACCAGAGAGGGTTGGTGACCAAGACTGCTTATGGTCAGGTTGTCGTTATCGGAGGGACCAATTCGACCTTGGCACAAGATGTCTTGCCTGGTGGTGATGAGATTTATTACGGACCTGGGGCCAAGATCTCGGGACCAATTCGACCTTGGCACAAGATGTCTTGCCTGGTGGTGATGAGATTTATTACGGACCTGGGGCCAAGATCTCTACCTATGTGTTTCCTTCTGCAACTCGAGCGGCCTGGGAATCGTTCATACAGACGGAGACGGCATTGCCATCGTAGACTGCTGCATAATGATCATGTTCAGTTCGGATTCGACGAAGACGTACCGATGTCTGTACTTAAATCTAAAACTTGCTCTGTTGATTCATAGCGGACGTTATCATTTCAATGATTGTAATTACAGGAGATAATGGATAAATTTTTCTTTTCTGAAGGCCCGAGATGCGACCAGGTTCACGAAAAACATTATAATGTAGCCTGCAATGCCATAAGTACCGAAGCTTGCAGAACTCTTGTAAGAATCTTTCCCGGATATGGTTACTTCTCAACAGGTTCCATTGTCAAGACTCATAGAGTTTAGTAGGCTTGCAAAGTCATAAAAAACACTGCCAAGGCCAACTTTTACCGCGTTGATGGAAAACAAGACCTGGTCAAGAATTGAATCTGAATGTCATAAAAAACACTGCCAAGGCCAACTTTTACCGCGTTGATGGAAAACAAGACCTGGTCAAGAATTGAATCTGAATTCAGTGCCGTCCGAGAGACCAGCCACTCACTACATAGTCATTGCCGACACTCCCACATGCTATGATATCCTCCTCAGGCTAGACGGACCACAGCCGCACGCTCCAACCAAGTAGTTTGGAGTTACGAGGGCGAGTGGCGCATTCCACCCACAACTTATACCACTTCCCAGCTGTCAACTGGCACCAGAATTCATGTGTTCTCATCTTGCAAAAGATGACAACGCACTTCGTCATCGCATCACGCACACGCAGATGTTGCAAATTGCGCAGGGAAATGGCTCATTAGATAGCTTGCCTGTGGACTCGAATTAGGTCAACTGAGGCATATATTCTTAGTATTAATATGTCCTGAGCCATAATTGTTTAGATTGTAATTATCCTCGAATTAGGTCAACTGAGGCATATATTCTTAGTATTAATATGTCCTGAGCCATAATTGTTTAGATTGTAATTATCGATTAGTCTGGATATTTATGAATTGAGAACGTGACGCGTTGACGCTTACGCGTCTTCGAGGTCGCTACTTTTGGCTTTTACACAATGGATGCACAACCCTCATCATCTGCCGGCGCCATTGACCAACGCAGGAAAGATGCTTTCAAGGCTTATCGAGAGGTCTCTTTACACAGGTTTTCAATACAACTCTTGTTGACATTCGCCTCTTTAGAAAATGAGAAACCATGAGACTATCAGTGAAAGCCTTAAGAATCGTGTGTGGTTTTCTTTTTGGTTGCCCTTCTCGTCTAATGCGATCCAGTTCGTTTTTCTCTCAAGGACTTGGAAAAAGAATATGCTAAGACGGAAGACGACATCAAAGCCGTACAATCTGTTGGACAAATCATTGGTGAAGTCATGAAGCAACTTGACGATGAGCGGTGTGCGTTTGACGAATCTATACGCTACTTGAAGACTAATGAACGGTTTATAGTCATTGTCAAGGCTTCTTCAGGACCGCGTTACGTCGTCTCTTATCGTCCTGCACTTCCTGCGGCGAAGCTCAAAGCTGGAACTCGGGTTTCCCTCGATATGACTACGCTGACAATAATGCGGATACTACCACGGGAAGTTGATCCTTTGGTGTACAAGATGAGCCTGGAAGATCCTGGAGGAGCTTCGTTCGCGGGAATTGGTGGTTTGGGGGAGCAAGTACGAGAACTGCGCGAGGCAAGTAATGATATCTCGCTTCACCCAGAATCTTGTAATGTCATTAAATCTAGATCATTGAACTACCATTACTCAACCCAGAGCTCTTCCTTAGAGTCGGTATAAAGCCGCCGAAAGGCGTTCTTTTATATGGCCCTCCTGGAACGGGCAAAACCCTCCTTGCGCGTGCTGTTGCTGCTACCTTGAACACGAACTTCTTGAAAGTCGTTTCATCAGCTATTGTCGACAAATATATCGGCGAAAGTGCACGTGTCGTAAGAGAGATGTTCGGGTATGCGAAGGACCATGAACCCTGTGTGATATTCATGGACGAAATTGACGCTATTGGTGGCCGTCGTTTTTCCGAAGGGACGAGTGCAGATCGAGAAATACAGCGGACCTTGATGGAGGTATGTTAAAGATTGTGCTCGAGATCATATATTGCGATTCACACTTTTGCCACGATAGCTTCTCAATCAAATGGATGGCTTTGATTCGCTAGGAAAGACGAAGATAATCATGGCTACGAATCGTCCGGATACTTTAGACCCTGCTCTCCTCCGCCCTGGTCGCCTAGATCGCAAGATTGAAGTGCCCCTGCCCAACGAACAAGCCCGGTTAGAGATTCTTAAGATCCATGCTGCACCTGTCAATAAAGGTGGTGATATTGACTATGAGGCAATTGTAAAGGTACGTTCCAACCTTTCCTTCTTCAGATTTCCAATTATTTAAACCGGTGTTCAAGCTTTCTGATTCCTTCAATGGTGCTGATCTACGAAACGTCGTGACGGAAGCCGGCATGTTTGCAATCCGTGATGATAGGTCAGTTAATGATGCAAAGGAAAACGTGAGGTTATTGAAATTTGTTGTTTGTCAGAGAGTATATCAATCAAGAAGACTTGACAAAAGCTGCCAGGAAGGTTGGGGAGGCGAAGAAACACGAGAGTAAGTACCTGTTTTCGCTATCCCTTTACCTCTGACTCAACGGTTACTTTAGCCAAGATGGAATATTCTACGTAGAGGCAGAGTGACCCACTTATACCTATAAACCAGACCAGATTAATACAAATTCCGCGCTTAATTTGGCTGTGATTATAAAAAAAAAACGAACAATCGTCCCAAAGAAACACTATGTAAATTACATCCGCGTGAACAGTCCAACTGACTTAAAATCCGAATATTCTTCCTCTCTTTTTCTTCTTCTCATCCTTCCCTGATTGGGTGGCTGTCGAGTGAACAGACGGGGATAAAGAGTTTGTCGGTGACATCTTCGGGACCTCAAGACGTTCACGAAGGGCGGCGCGTGATGATGGCGGCGCAGCACGTTGTGGAGGTGGCGCATCTTTGGTATAATACTTCTCATCGTAGAACTCCTGGAAGGTTCGTGTACCTTGCCTCTCATGGAGACCATTGGGTAAAGCTCTTGAGCCAACACCACCAAGTTCTAGGACCTTTAGATCATCGACAAATTGCCGTGGCGTAATCGTGTGTGTCGAACCTTGAGTCAGTGAAAAAGTTCGATCAGGACCTTTAGATCATCGACAAATTGCCGTGGCGTAATCGTGTGTGTCGAACCTTGAGTCAGTGAAAAAGTTCGATCAAGAATTGGATAGGAAACAAGGGTAACGTACCAAGATAGACATCTCTGTTCAAGGTGCTTGAGAGTTGATAAGATTCCCTCAGTTCTGAGAACGTGGCTCCACCAACGACGAACACTATGATCCGTCCTCGTACTTCTAGTTGTGATACGCCCGATCTTGCTCTATGCCACGATGGCTTCTGGCTACGAAGAGATGTTGGCTGTGGGGTAGGGGACCGTAGACTCGAGGGCATCGGTGCTGATGCAGGAGTCTCCTTAACGTATGGGAACAACAAGTTATCTAGCTTGCCAGCCACGTGCTCCTGCAATACTGTTCAGTCTCGCTCAGTTCAACATAGTGGAGAATATATACCTCAAGAAGTGCCCTCAACACCGGCTTATAGCGAGATAGCTCGTACTCATCATCATTAGATGATTTTTGTCTGAACTTCTTCTTGCTGTCCCGGTCCGCGGCGGTCTAAAAGACAACTGATTTTAACAGGTTATCTAACATTGAGGGGTGACTTACTCTGCTTATCCGAACACCCATGTGAACCAGTGCATTTACAGCGTCCTGTTCTGCCAAGGTCAATCGCGCGTGCTGATAGAGCCTCCTACGGTCTTCCTCAGGTACGCCGTCACGATATTGGATATACAAAGCGACGATGCGAACTTTGTTTATATTCCTAATTGTGGGATGTCAGTAGTTGCCTCAGAGAAGAACCTCAAGGAACACACGAACACAACGTCCCGACTATCAAGAAGGGGTACCATCTCCTCTACAAGGTGCTTCGGTGTCTTTCCTTCTGCGGTGACACCAGTCGCACAACACTGGAAAGGAGAATCGTTGGAGAAGAAGAAGAGGCGAGATTGACGGGAAAGGACATACCTGTTCAACATTTGCGACAATAGGGAGTTTGTTGCGCTCAAAGATCGCCATACAGTCCTGGGCCATATTCAAATGTAGAGAGAACTGAGAGGCAACATGAACACATGGGTATTCGGTAAATGATATAATACTCGAACCTTCTCTCGCTGTTCTTGATATTGCGGCAGGTTTGCAAGCATATCTTTCATGTCATTCAGACTTGCGGCGGCACCCTCTCTGCAAGGTATGGCTCGATGCAAAGCAGCTCAGAAGAGGAAACCTAACGTACCCCTGGAATACAGCATTTTCTTGCAAAAACTTGTTAAAGTCTCCCAATAGCTTATCAATTGCTTCTTTCATGTGCATATGTCGGACTTCTGTCCAGACTGTATCCGAGTCGGATAGTGTTGCGGTTTTGTCTTCGTACGCGCCGACGGAGGATTGGAATTTATACCTGTTGTGAAAGTCAGATGTGGATAAAGCAAGGATTTACGCGACGACGGACGTGTATTTGGCCCCGTCTTCTATCGGGAGAAGATCATTGACCATAGCTTGGTACGTGAATTCATGAAGGAAAGGGGCGACCATGTCCATTGTTCGGTCAGTAATTATTAGAGTCGCTCGCGGACGTGATGCTTCTGGGCTGCCCGGTGGGTGTTTCTATGAAGGTGGTTAGCATCAATAAACAACAAGGTTAGGTGGGCAATGTACACCGAAATCAGGGTTTTGCTTCTTATGCTCTTCAAAAGCATTCTGAACGAAGAAAGCGAGTATCTTTGTGGCATGGTCATTCTCAACGGCTTCGTAAGCTCTTGCTTCGGCACCACGCGCGAGGTTAGTACGCCACCGTGAGCTGGTTTCTGGCGGAGGTGGCGGACGTGTTGAAGCGTGAGGTTTAAGAGCACCCAGTGGAGGATGATGGGAAGGCACGTAATATCGGATGAACGGGAACTCATTAAAGGTAATGCAAACATTTGATATCTTGTGTCAGTAGCCATTGAACATTATTAGGCTTGCGTCAGGAAAAGGCGCGATACACACCATTTTGGCGGCAAATCTCAAGTCCTCTTCAACACGAATCCGGGCCGATTTGAAGGCCATATCATTCTGCGGCGGGCTATACAAGCCAAAGAACATTGCTGGTTCTTGGATAGAGAATGCCTGCGCCTCCGTTGCTGGCAATCATCTCAGGGGGTTGCCGAGATATCACAATTGGAAGATTGCGTACCCCAGAAGTTTAGAAACACCTCTCTGAGTCCCCGCAGATATGGTTCAGCAGTCGACGTTGTCAGTCGTTGGAACAACTGTTCATCCAGACCTGGTGATGCATGGGCGTAAAGATCAGTCGCGGGAGTCCGAAATTGCACCCATGTACCTTCGATAAAGAACAGATGGGCGCCGGCATATTGCTTGACCTCCCCAGAGAAGTCCTTGATTATCCGGTCGACGTTTTGGGATGTCGGCATAAGTAGGTATAATGCCTCGAAACCAGGCTGGGGGTCGCGATAGTTGGAGATGGATTCTATTACTAGGCTCTGTCGGACGCGACGAACTCGCTGTAGGAGAAGGAGAACATACAAGTAACATTCTCCTCTAAGACATCGAATTGCTTAAGCGTCGAGCCCAGCAATCTCTGCGAGTGTTCATCGACAACTAATATCTTCCATTTACTGGGCGGATTGACGGAACGAAGGATTTCCAGAAACTCTACGAACAGCGAGATCAACCCTGAAAACAGAGAATAAACAAGCTTTGAACACACTGTTTCTTACTAGACTTATCAAGGATGCCATGAAGAAATAAGGAGCCGCGATTTGTCCCAAGTCTCGAAACGGCGTCCCTGGCTGTATTGACTACGGCAATATCCGATCATGTGGCAGTGGTATCGTAATCGGGTATAAACACTATGTATCTCTTCTAAACATTTCACATGCAGAATCATCCATCCATTATCAGTAAGTCTATATGAACATCGCCATAACACCTGCTACTATAGCTGTACCAAAGAAAGGGACTGTGTTTGTGTAGCCAGCACTCTTCGAATCTTTGAAATCTAGAACACCATCTCCATCAATGTCGAATCCACCTTGTGAGTTGTTGTAGCTTGGGAATGTGTTATTGGTATTAGATTCAAAATAGAGATTTGATGCGGATATGTTGCTGCATTTGCCAATGGCCTCCAACTAGTTTATCCATGTCAGATCCTGAAGTGGAATAGAGACAGATATTACCTTGAAGGGAGGGTTGTGGGTCAAAGCTGCATCAAGGGTATAACCGATGGCGAGATCCACGGTGATCTGGTAGAGGTCGTGCTGGAGAACAATGAAGCTAAATGTACGTGTTGGTAACACTGATGATATCGCAGCCAAAAAGAGTCTACTTACCCAGTGTTGATGACTGTAGCGTTAGAAAGAATGTTTTGGAAGGTGGCAAAAGAATTTGGTCCAGCAACCAAGCCACCAGCAACTTTCCAATCTGATTAATAGTGTAAGGAGACTTGGTGCAGACTAGAAGGCAGGTAACATGCCGTTAGTGTCAAATGGGACACCATCAGGTGTACGAGTCCACATGATAGGAACCAAGCCCATTGCGTGTGCAATAGCGCGGACCCGATCGTCTATTGCATAATCGTCGACATAAGTCAAAGAAGGAAAGGAAACAGCAGGAAGGGCCGTACCGATGTCGCCATAGGGAGGTCGCATCGTGGTAGGGGTGACACCGAGAACAGTGCGGATGGCATGTCGAGTCCATCCCAGCTCAGCCACGATCTGCTCGTTCGTCAAAGACGTGAGATGCTATAAGCAGGAGGTCAAAACCTATTCAACTCTGATATATGGGTACTTACCTTGTGCGACCATGTGTGAACGCTGATTTCATGGCCAGCCATGTATTCTTCAAGTAGGACTTGGGGGCGCTCAACCACACGGGATCCTACAACGAAAAAAGTCGCCGAGACGTTCTTCTGGTTGAGGTAGTTCAACAAAGTTCTTTGACACGACGTCAGTCATTAAATGTTACGAACAGATTCATAGAACATACTGAGCTGTGGGGGATGATGAGTGATGTTTTTGACGGAAAGAAAACTACTTCAACTTACTATAAGGTGATGGTCCATCATCGAAACTTGGGAAACATCAATCATACCGTTCATACAGACACTCGAGTTACTTACCTGACGCCCCAGGTGAGTTTGTCGGGACAAGAAACAATATCTATCGAGATGTTAGTGAGCGAGGAGATGCTCAGAATCCAGAGCGTTACCTGTGGGTCGTGTATAACCTCCACATGTCCACCATCCGCGGTTGGCGGCATCGGCGGCGGCGGCGGTATCATTGACGCAGGAACCATCCACAGTCGGAGGAATATTCGGAATATTCTTTCCTTCAAGCTCTTTCATCCACATCGCTACTTCATCCGAGTCTTTTACAGGTCAATCGCGAGATCCAGCATAAACGAGCGCAGACAATCACCTGTAGAAGGGATATGATCCTCCGCTGGCCAATCCGCAAGGTTGAACACGACTAGTGGTTTGAGCGACGATAAGGCGACGTGGTCAAATCTGATTAGATGAGGACTTACAAGGAGTTGGGAGCGCAGGAGCACCAGAGACGGGAGGAGAAGCACCCGCAGAAAACGTCTGGCTGACGGGAAGTGTAGTTTGGGAGGGCATACCAAATGTGATGCTCGAAAGTGGGGGGATAGCAGTGCCAGTAGGAGCTTGCAAAAGGGTGACTCCAGCCGCTGTAGTCGCTCCAGTCACAACCGCCGCTGCCTGACGTTTGTGAACAATCTCAACATGACGGGGACTCAGTGCATTGGCATGAGAGGCAACCAGAAGAGCAACAAGAGTCGCGAGAGAAGAAGAGCGCTTCATGATGGGTAGCGAACGGACGAAAAAAAGAACGGCGGCTGCGCTTATGGCGCGGATAATGGTTGAGGGGGGAAAGAACAAGAAAAAACAAATCACCACACAATATCGCGAGCCAAGGATTTTTTTTCGCTCACGTGGAAACCATAATACATACATCAAGGTTGCGGATAAAGACTCGGATGTTGTCTAAGATGCACAAAATTCGGCGGCTAAAGACGCTTCAGCCAGGCACAGACTACAGTGTGCAAAAGTCCAGTTAAAGCCACCAGTGATGTATCGTTTGAGCCTCATAAATGCATCAAGAGCGTCTTTGAAGAAACACTTACACCGGAAGGGCCGCCGCGATGCGTTACGTGTTGATGCGACATCAATCTCTTGGCCTCTGCGGATCTGATCTGAGGACTAAGTAATCGCCCGATAAGGTATTTACATAGCAAGCTCGTACCATTTCCCGCTCTTGTTTGAAAGACCAAGGACACAGTTTCGTGTCATTCATTCAAACTGAGGTCACCATGACTGTAGCTCTCTGGACCGCCAATGCAGCAGCTATTGCCTCAAAGCATCCGTCACCTTGAAAGAACTCTCAAATAAACAGTTGTCCCGAGTCTTGAAAGGCCAAGGACATGATCTCATGCACAGTTTCGTGTCATTCATTCAAACTGAGGCCACCACAACTATAGCTCTGGACCGCCAATGCAGCTATAACCTCAAAGCATCTGTGACTTTAAAAGAACTCTCAAAAAATACAAACAGTGTATAATCCCTAGACAAGTCAGAGAATCACTCCTGAACAAGGCAGGAGAAGTCCACCATCCCAACCAGAAGAATCCCAATACGGCAGTGATGACCACCCCACATATGAGATAGATAAATATCTAAGATAGTCATGCACCTCACAGCTCGTCCATGTCACGCAAACCACCCACGACAAGTTCCCAAGCCAAATCATCAAATACGCCATACACACTTCTTCGCCTTACGACGGACGAGAAAGAAAGTCAAAACACCAAAGCGACCAAGGCTCGCACGACGACGATTCTCAAGAAAGCTCCCAGCTCCCATCACCACTTACTCCTACACACACAACACACACAAGTCGTGATCCATCATTAATACGAACAAAATACAGATGCAGGGTCGGGGGGCGGGGGGGGACTAGAGGAGGGTAAATATCGACGACGTAAAAAAGAGAGAGAGATAACAACAACAAGCGCAACAAACAAGTCGTGTCGTATGTAGAAAGCGAAAGATAAAAAAAAAGAACGCGAAGCAACGAGAAAAAAGAAAAAAACACTCAGCAATATACAATACACGTAAAAAAGAAAACAGAAGACCACTCCACTCCACTACAAAAAAAAAAGAAAAGAAAACGCATCCCAATCACCGGGGCACAGACATCATCGACGCCGAATCCGACAAAGGCCGCTGCGACCCCCCCACCGCCGTCGCCGCCGCCGCCGCTGCTGTCGGGCGCAACGCAAGCACACGATCATCAGACACGATCAAAATCTCATCTCGTCCTATCCCCTGCGGATTCCTCGGCGGCGGATACGCATTAGGATGCTGGACTTGAACTTGAACTTGGTGTTGCGGTTGTTGTTGTGGTTGGTACTGTTGTTGTTGTAGTTGCGGTTGGTACTGTTGTTGTTGCTGTGGTTGTGGTTGGTACTGCTGTGGTTGTGGTTGCGGTTGGTACTGTCCATACGGAGGCGCGCCGTATCCCCCATACGCCGGAATATGATGAGGCGGAGGCGGAGGCGGAGCATAAGGATTATGATACTCATATCCCCCTCCTCCCACATGCGCATGCGGATACGCCTGCACCGGGCTAGAAGTACTCGTCGTAACCGAAGGCGGCGTATCCGCAAACAACAACCGCAAGTTCGATCCCTGTATGACCTGCGACAGGTGCCCACTCTCAATATGCCGAACCTCGACAAACGACGGCTCAAACGCCAAAACATACGGTTCATGCAACGCTTCATCAAATCAATAACCTAGAAGAACAAAAAGAAGCATTTTATTTAGACTCACCAAACCCGGTCGGGTTACCCTCCCAGTAAACCATAAAGTCTTTCCGTGATTGACGGCCGTTCTTGTTGACGTAGAAAGCAAACTCTACACAATAAATACGTCATCGATTATAGAGCATAGTAAAAAAAAAAAAACACAAACCATCATAACACAGCAAAAACTCGTTATGAATCCGATAAATCGCCATGGGCCGTAAATTCTCCCGCTTGCGTACAAACTCGAGGTTCTCGTCATTAGGATCCAGCAACCCCTGAGTATCCAAGCTCTCAAGATCGACAATCTCAAAACCTCTAGAGCACCCGACACACATCTTGGTCTTGAGATAATGAATCGACGTCGACTCTACAGGGATATAAAACTCCTTTTCATCACAAAACTCGTCAGCAACGGCAACCGTCCCCAACAACATGTCACACGTACTCTGAACAACTTGAGTGTATCGTTACCACCCTGCAACAACTTGCGAAAGGTCGGTTTCGCACGTCCCCGGATATTTTGGTCAATAGGCTCCAATGTCTTGAACGTGCTGGACAATTGACTCGACTTGACAATACAAACCAAAACTCTTCCAAGACAAAACCCGGCCTTGAAAAACGACGTATGGGAAGAGATCCGTTTTGCACGTTTGAGGCCGGCAAGTGGGTCGTTGGGATCCAACGCGTCAAGGGGAAACGTAATCACTTGTCTCTCTGCGACAAAAAGTAAACCAAAGCATCAAAGGCGTAATGGGGCGTCATTTACCGGACAAGACAATCAGGAGCTGATAATCCTCCAAAACGTCCACTTGCGCAACATCCAGCAACGCTAGGACCCTAATAGGTTCCCGCCCAGCATCTCGAAGGTCAGTAAAATAAACACCGTCGTTTGTCCCGTACACAATCTTCCGTCCACCATCTACATATATTTCATCAGAGGGCAATCAAACAACAAAGGACACAACACCACTGACTGAACGGCGCCGCACAATTAACCCTATTAGGCCCATAAAAAAACCCCTCGTTCAAAACAACCGTATCAAAAAACATGCTGCGCTCACGCAACATCGTCTGCTGCTTAACGATCAAATCCAGCCACTTTTTGTGCAGGACCGGCGTGGGCGCCCACAAGACGAGATTGTAAAACTTGCGCCCGAGATGCATGAAATTGATCCAGTTCTGCCCCTTTGCTTCGGCCTTGACAACAATGGGCGGGACACCAGTGGCCGATACGCGGTTCAGAGACGACTTTCTGACGAGTGCGTGCTTGCCTCTTTTGTTTGCGGTCAGTGCTGCGTCTTCTGGAGCCGCGATGAGGAGGAGTTCCAGTGGGATAGGCTGAGAAATTCCATATGCATGTGGTCTGAGGAAAGGATACAAAGCGTGCTCACGCGTCGATAGACCTTGAACTGTTCGTGCTGCTTGGTTTTCATCGGCTTGGTGAAGAGAATGGCGTGGTCAAACATGTAAACTTGAATGTCGCCGTCACGCTTGTTGAACGTATCCTTTCCAATCAATTGTCGACCTTCCTCTTCGAGACGCAAATCCTGCAAGAAGCGTCAGCAAAAGTGATGTATCAAATGCAAGTTGACGCACGACTTGCTCTCCAGGTCTGAAAACCAACTGCTGTTCAAGCTGCATGAGATTGAACCGGTTCTCGGTCTTGCCACTCTCTTCGTTGACTCTGCGCAGGAAATCTCGGACAATGGTTATCACTTTGGAAAGAGCCAACTTGTCCGGACTATCATCCGGAGTATGCTTGAGCACAGCTTCGAGCAACAGAGGGTACCTTGCCAGTCTTGTCGTGGGTTTGGTGAGATAGGCGTTCAATTCGAGTTTGCGAGATTCGGGAAGTCGTTCAGTCGTCTGGGACCCATGTAACTACGATCAGTAAATATGGGAAACAACACACCTCGACAAACTGAGCAAAAGCAGGATTGGCATTCTTCTCCTTTTCAAACTCGTACTTGCCATACAGCTGATGAGAACCGTACTGCACAAACGGACCAAAATGAGGGACGACGTCCAAAAGGACGTCGCCGATACGCTCGACAACGGCATAGGATTTTTGGCGTTTATTGAGGGCGTCGCGTAGGCGGGTGTTGACGGCAATGATGTCGTGGAGGTTCCAAAAGACTTGGGTGAGAAAGTCTGTTCTGCGATCGGGGGAAATGACGTCCGAGTCTTTGAGGCGGCCTATCCATGTCTAGAAGAGAGTGAGTGAAAGACGAGGCCAAGTAGAGGCGCGTACATCACGAAGATACTCCATGTCGCGTACGAAATCGCGTTCGGTGTAAATGACCTCGTTGATAGCCTCCTGGCGCTTCTTTTCGGCATCAGAGACGCTATTGACGATTTCCTGAGGGACTGAATGGATCCAGAGGGTTCCAGGTTCCTAAAAAAAAGTCAACAGGACAGAAAATGAAAAGGAAGAAAACTTGCAGCAATGTCGCCCAGACTCTCTCTGCTGATTTGTTTGGACAGGCCTGGCTGGGGCTTCATGTTGAGTCTGGACTGTTGTTCGAGGCGTCGTGGACAAGCGATACTGTAACACAACTGATCGCGTGAACAGGTTGGAGAATAACAGTCTGTGAGCAAGGTGAAAACGCCAGATGGGAGAGGAACGTCGTCTGAACCGACAGAGCCCTTTCTAGGTCTATTTGGGACAAGGGACGAGGCATCAGCTTTTTCCTAAGTGGGGTCAGTGAAAAAGAAATGGGCAAGAAAAGGAGAGATACCTCTGCAGACGACTCTGTGCCGGCCTGGAGAGGAAGATTGGCAAAGTCTACAGTGACATTGGGAAGGTCGCCGCTGACAAAGGGACTGGGGAGCTTTGTGCGAAAGTGGTACAATTCAGCGGCGCTGTCTCGTAATCGGTGGTCGTAGGTGACATCATGAAAAAACTTTTGCGCGTCCAGCGCGCGACCCAAAAGAAGAGCAAGGTTGCGGTCAGTGGTCTTGATGATATAGGCGATTTTGTCGACGGCCTCGCGACCGTCAAAGGCGTCCTTGTAGGTGAGACCGTCCTTGACCTTGTCTGAGAGCGAGATGCGGTCTCGGAAAGCCTCTGCGACGCGGGAGAGGAGGGCGGGATATACGATGGGGGTTTTGCGGACGGGGCGGACGGAAGGGGGGGAGCTGCGGGGGTGTTGGGGACGGGAGAGACGTCGCTGGTTTGAGTTTGCAGCAGACATGGACATGGACCTGTCCTGTGGGGCGCGGTCACGGGGCGGGGCAGAGAGTCTGGGCGCCGAGGCAAAGGACTCGAAGGATCTGCGGGGATGGGGAGGGGGCTGGTCGCTGGCGACGGAGGATCGGACCGAGGGAGAGATGTCGTGGACTGGACAGGGCTGGGAGGGAGTGAGGGGGCTGTCGGGAGAAGAGAGAGGGACATACGGGATCGCTGGCGGGAGAGTCGTTGCGTGCCCAGGGGAGTTCGCTGTCGTCATCGGCGGGGGGCGGGCTGAGGGCGAGGGCGAGACGGGGAGGATGGCGTGCGGGGTGGAGGGACGTGACACGGGGAATGGGGCGGTGTGGGTGGAGGTAGTGGGGCTGGTGGTGGTGGGACGCACCGGGGCGGCCAAAGATGTCCTCGTACGCAGCATGGCGCTTGTCGGGGGGCTGGCGGGGGCCGAGCGGGCGGTCCATGGCTGCAGGAGCAAAGCTTGTCACGCTGCCGACGGCCCGGTCAAAAATTATCATTATTTACTATCTCGGAATCTGCCGTCTCTTTTCTCTCCACACCCATGCCCGCTCCCAGCCGCGCTGCCATCCTTGCCCTCTACGCAAACTCGCTCCGCGTCTCGCGCAGCTTCTCGTCCTACAACTTTCGCGAGTACTTTTTGCGCCGCACCAAAGACTCCTTCCGTGCCATCCAGGTGTGTGTCTGTCCCTCTGTCCGTCGCTGCCCGCCCATGCCCGCACAGGCAGAAACCGACGCCGCACGCGTGGGTGCCATGTACGGAGACGCGGTCAGGGAGCTTGGCGTGCTACGGCGGAGTGCAATCGTGAACCAGCTGTATGGGGGATGGAAGCTTGCAGTCGAGAAATAAATAGACCAAAACATGCATGATGTCACTCGGGATCTGCCGGTCCATAAGTAAAGTCGTCGCAGCGTGGCATCGCCCAATGCCGCGCAGACTGTCTGTCCGTCCGCCCACCGACCCTGCCGTGCAGGCGTCCAGCACCCTCACCATCGTGCGCGTCGCCTCTCCCCCCAAACCCCACCACCACCGCCCTGACCGCCTCAGCTTTGCCCACGCCTCCTTCGGCCCGCCCTCTCCGCCCTCGTCCCCCCGTGCTCGCCCCTCATCGCCCGTCCCCCACCTGTCCTCAGACCAGCTCGTCAGTCTTGCCCGCACATCCACCCGCTGCCCGCCCGCCACCGCCTCGACCACCTTCACCCCTCTTCCCGACGACATTCTCCTGCCTTTTATCGATCGCCCCTCTGAAGTCGCCGCTCTCATCGCCACTCCCCCCTCTGCCAAACTCTTTTCCCTCCTCGAAAAGACCCTCGCTCCCGTCACAGAGCCCGCCACCGATCCCTCACTGTGGACCTATACCCAGCTCCGTCACCACCTCACTCATGTCTCTCGCCACCAGGCCTCTGATGCCGTCTGGGTCCTCCAGGCCCGCAGATGCATCATTTCCCATTCAGAGCTCATCTGGGAAAGAGTCAAGGGCGCATTGGGTGTCCCTCCTGAGCTCGATGTAGATTACGATCCCCATGATTGCGCCAGCTCCCACAGCAGCATCGACACCGACGAAATATCCGACGATCATGGTCGCTCTGCTCGAGGTCATTGGCCGGACTGGGACGCCATCATGGATTCTCCTCTTTACGCTCGCAGGCACTCTGGCCCAGGCTCTCCTGTCCTGCCCTTGTCCCTTTCCAGGCAGCAGGACCCTGTCTCTCCTGAACACCGTCCCGTCTCCCCATCAACCTTGCTTTCCATCGAACCCCTCCTCACCACTCAGCCCCACTCTGACCCTGGAGCACCCGGTCTCGGAGATATCCAAGAAACCGCCGAAGAAGACGAAGAACAAGATCAAGAACCAGAACAAGAATCCCACGACCCACACCTTGTCACCCCTTCTAGCATCCACGGTCTCCGCATCTCTACCACCCGTGTCTCACTCTCCGACCTCTCAGGCTCCGTGTCCTCTGACCGCCCGCTCTCCCCCATCGCCAGCTCGGGTTCCTTGCCCCAGCCTCTCTCCCCCATCTCCCCACTCCCACCTTACGTCTACCCCGCTCCGCGCTCCCGTCCTCCCTCGGGCACATTCGTCCGTCCCCAGCTGGGTTCATACGGCCCCGGCAGCCCACCTCGCGTGTTCCGCCGTTCAGGCTCGTCCGGGTCGTTGATGTCCCTCAGAGGTCACGCGGGAGACCACGAGGGCGATGGGTACGCGTCTGACGGCGGACACGACCGAAGCCCGCTTTTTCCCAGCAGTTTTGCGAGGTTGAGTGCAGAGCCTACTTTGACGCATGGGTGAGTCGTTCATACGTCGTAATAATAGGTTGTGTTGGTTGACTGGTAATAGGGAATCTCCACACAAGCAGGGTGCTACTGGGGGCAGTGTGTCGGGGTATAAGCGCCTCAGTTGGGGCACGCATCCGGCTGTGGCTACGAGTAAAGAATAAGAAAAAAAAGCTCTGGTTGATAAGATGTAATTTTGGTGTACGGAATATACAAGTTGGGTCCACAAAACGTGTGACGTCACGCGTCAAACCACCAGGTCTCAAAGCCGTTGCGTTTACGGTGGGGACAAGATGTCTCCAAGGTCCTTTTGGATTAACCTCAGCCTCAGAAGCACTGAGTTGCTCTCAGATCATCCGCATCGTGAGAAAACTTGTATTCAGGTAACCTACAGCGAAGCATTTGGGAATAATTATACACAAGGCTATTGTTTGCCTTTACCTACTTGGTACACAATGCACATTTACAAGTTATGCCATACTTTGCGAGTAACACTTTACGTTCCTTTCTGGTAAGTGAGCTGTCGTCAATGTAAGAAATTGTAATTTCTTCGTCCTTTGCGAGGGGACAGAGAGCGCGGATTTGCATCGAGAACGAACGGACGTCGAAATCCCAAATTGCGTTGGGCGTGCACCTATAATAAATCGAGTCAGAACTCGCTTTCACGTAGAGGTATTCCCGTACTTGTGATTGATACGAGAAACAAGTTTGAATATCGCAGCATTCCTAAACCTTTCCTTCCCATCTGCGCTATTGATCACAACAGACAACGCGTTCATCTCCATGCGATCCAAAATAGGACCTAGCCCCTCTTTCCTCCCATGTGTTTTGAAAGCGTAAAACGCCTGCTTGTCTTCATCCGACAGGCGATCAAGACACTTCTCAAGCAACATGTTGTACTGACGCATTTGCAACTGCATGACCTGTGCAGACGAAGCCTGCAAACCAGGAGGCATGTTCAGGGGTACGCCAAACGCCACAGCGGGGATGAGGAACAACGGTCGTTCGGCAACGACGAGGTCGCCCGTGTTGATCTTGCAAGACGCGAACATGCCTCCTGGGCCTGCACCCCCGTTTGCCGAATCTGGATCTGGATTCACTACTCTGTATCTCGTCGGCGTGGGGCTGGGAATCGCACAGGGAAACCCGGGCGTCGACAGAATTGCGAGTTCCTGGAGCCGGCCTTGGAACACGCAGAGAGAGTATGGTCCGCTTTGCTGGAAGAGGAGAGGATGCGGCGGTGGTGGTGGCATCATGGTGCATTTGAACTCGTCGTCTGCCTGTGGCGAAGCCCCGGGGGTGTCGTAGCGGCAATCTGTGTAGGCGCAAATGAATGATGGAGTGGGTCCATACACATACATATAGGCTATGACGTACGTACGTGGGTGAGCGAATACTTTTTGGCTGGAGTGTACCTGTACCGGCGCCACGGGGGGTTTAGGTTTCTTGGTCTTGTCATTGAGGAATCCACGTTTCATTGTGTGCAAGTTGGGTGGGTGTGGCCGATGGCGATGGCGATGTGAGAGCGTTTATGTTGGCTGTAAACAAAAACGAGACGCTTCTTTTCCAGTAATAATAATTCAGTTCTCCTGACAATAGTAGTTGAAAAATACGTGAAAAAAAATAGTTCGAGTGTTGCTTGTCTGCTACAATAGTGGCCTTGGCCTTTGGCCACAATCAAGCGACAACCAGCCTTGTGCCATGACCAGGCCGCAGCAAGCCCAAAAATCACGCAACAAGACGATTCACAGTACACCATGAACGAGGAAAAAAATACACTTACGTGTGGGTTGGAGTGGAAGCGCTGAACCACGCACTGTCCATGTCAGCATTTCGAAGGAACGACGTGCGGCGTCAAGATAAGATAAGATCCTCGCGATTATATTTTCCAACAAATCGTATTGTGTGGGTCCCAAAAATCAAGCTTTTGCGTCACCCCCCCATGTCGGTTTTTCCTATAACTCGGCTATTCCGCGGGGAGCGTCTCACTGTAGCAATATCTGGGCCTAATATCCAAGTCCTTGACACATCGTATGGATCCACATTTTGTTCCTTTACGCGTCGATTAATGGCACATCAGCACGGGAGATGTACAATCTAAAGTAACAGCCTCTGCTGGACCCGTCAGGTGCGCGGCGGTTGATCAAGGCTTCCGCTACCTCGCCACTGCGGGAGACGACAAGATACTCAAGATATGGGCGATCGAAGGTCTGAAACTAGTGAACGAACGGTAAAATCCAAAGTCTTACATGTCCCATCTACCATATCCTAAACCAACGAACTCTTAGCGAACTCCCGAAACGCCCAACCGCGATACTTTTCACGGCAGACGCAAAGACCATACTTGTCTCTGACAAGTTCGGCGACGTGTTCAGGTCACTTCTCTTGTTTCTCAGTATCAAAAGAACTTTTCGTCGTTCAACACAATATAGCACAGTTACGCGTTCGAATTCACGTCTTTGACGGAGAAGCAGAAGAAAGACGCTCTTTCCTCACACGAGAACCCGTCCGGCGGTTCCCTCGTTCTCGGACACACGTCTCTCCTCAACGCGTTCGTCCTGAGCCACGACGAGAGATACATCATCACTGCAGATCGCGACGAGCACATCCGCGTCAGCTGGTATCCGCAGGGGTACAATATCGAGATGTACTGCCTCGGTCACACAAAGTAAGTAAACAAAAACCACCATCCTATAATAATAACAACGAGTAACTGATCCAGCGACGCGGCGCAGATTCGTCTCGTGCGTTCATAATCCGGCTTTTGCGCCTGCGGAACTCGTGTCTGGTGGGGGCGACCCGATGCTGAAAATCTGGGACTGGATGTCCGGTATCGTCAAGCATGAAATACAGGTGTGGGATACCGTTGAGCCCTATATACGTATACGGAGCTCCAAGAGAAAGCGCGGGGCAGACGCCGAGGACGCTTCTGAGGCTAGGCGGAGGGGACGTGGTAAGAAGGCAAAGGCAAAAGGCAAGGCGAAGGCTGAAGCAGAAACCACTGACGCAGGAGAGACTCCTCCTGTCGCTGAGACTTCGGATGATACTCCCGCTGCACCTATAGACAATCCAGTCGGTGTGGAGGAGAATGTGGAAAAGGTGCTTGTGATTAACAAGATTGAGACTACAGCATCGCGTCGTATAATTTTCAGTGCGGTGGGGTGAGTTTTTTTTCAATACCATGAAGCGGAAGTGGCTTTAATAGTGCTTCTAGTGCAACAGCACTGTTTTTGGTTGATTATCCAGGCGATGGGGTAGCTGCGGATATTCGTCCACTCGAACTAGGGCAACCCGTTCTCGATTTTGTTGTTGCTCAAGACAACCGGATATGGGTGACTCTAGATGGCAACTGGGTTGACGGTACCGATCCCACGAATAAATGTTATTTTCTGGTTGTCGAGATTTCAGAATCTGGAGAGGTACAGCCTCCATCGTACATGTCGTATTTCTTTCTCACATCCCCTCCAGCTTTTGAAATCGACCTCCGAGTCACCCATTATCAACGCCTTGAACTCTACAATTCTGCTTCCAGGTAGGCATCGTACATTCTTCCCTAGTGATTCACTGACTAAATGAACTCCTACAGCCACCGAGGATGACATTAAGAAATTGGAACTTTACATCGATCTAGTCGCTATGCCGAAAGGCTATGAAGCAGAAAATGACCTCGATGGCGACACCGCGCCACCGGAACCGGAAAAGCAGAGCAAACGGATACTTGGTCGGCTTAAAAACAAACAAAAGGTGATTCAAAAGGAACGAGAGTTGGCTGGTGCCGGAAACGATGGAACTCAAGAACCTGATGTAAAAAAGGTCAAATCAAGTATTGACGATGGCGGACAGGACGTTAACATGGCAGAGGCATAATACTGGTAAAATTTACACTTGAGGAAAATACATATCAATCGGACTGGGAAGGAACATATTCCGACTTTGGGCGACTTCCAAGCTCCGTCTGCATGTGTGTCATTCAAAAGCAGCCATGGCAATTGAAAAGAATCATACCTTTGCATAAATCTGCTCGATCCAGTGCATGTTTGCAATAGAATCCTCCCTATCCACCCACGTCTGAGCCGTACGTCCCTTGACACGATTAACAAAAGCCTCTAATTGGAACCGGTATGTCGTCCACCATGCCTCTCCCATCCCCTCCATCTTCCCATCTGCAAAGGTGTATACTTTTTCAATTCTTTTCTTTGTTTTCTTACCAGCGTCCTTTGTTGTCACCTTGATCGAATGGTAAAGAGTAGGCATAACAAAGTTGTAGACCTCAATCTCTCCGCCCTCGAGTATGATGTTTGCATTCACGAGTGGCATAGGAGGTATGATACCATATTTCAGAGGCATTGCGAGGTCGCATTCAAGCGACGCAGTTACATCGTTAGGAAGTGCAAGTGTTGCAGTAGTCCTGCGATCGATATTGGGTTTGAAAGACGGCGAAGAGTTGACCGGGATGAAAACGCTATATTCAGCAGAGATGACGGAAGTGGGATTGGAGGACGATAGATATCGAATGACGTTGAGAGTATAACAACCCATGTCCATGAGGCTACCCCCACCCAGAGCATAGTCGTACCTAATGTCAGTGGTCTTCGGTCCTAGTCCTTTGGGAACTGCGAGTGAAGCCGAAATATGTTTGATGCTCCCCAGCTCTTTGCTGTCGATGATGGCTTTGACGCGTTGTATGGCGGGATGGAAGCTGGGATGACCCAGAGTCAAACTCTGGCAACCATGATTAGAGCAAGAGGAACTCACCGATAGTGGAATGCCTCCAGAAGGATGAGTCCCTTTTTTTCGGCAAGGTCAAACATTTGACGAGTTTCTTCGGCAGTGTCTGCGGAGGGCTTTTCGAGGAGGACATGTTTTCCGGCCGCCAACGCCTTCATCGTCCATTCATAATGAAGACCATTGGGCAACTTGGGGATAATTTATTAAGAGATAGATGTATATGGCAGAAGAATCGATACACGTACAGGGTTATATATCGCGTCGATTTCAGGATCATCGATCAACTCTTGCAACTGTATGTCAGAGGCCAGTGACATTGACAGGCAGAAAACGCAGAGCGTTACCTTGATACCCATTAGGTCCTCCGTACGCCTTTTCAAAACCGTATTTTTGCGCAAACGCAGTCGCTTTGGCTTTGTCGCGCGCTGCTACAGCATAGAGGATTGTTTCTGGGTGATTTTTCACGGGAGAAACAATTGCTATTGGGGCAATTGTGGCTGCACCCAAGACCCCGAACTTGAGAGGCCTACTCTCCGGCGTAGACACAGCCTGGCATACAGGAGGATTCAGACCCTGCAGTAAGTAGAGACTATGTATATAAGAGGCTCCTTATCCAGGAAACTAATCACCATACCGTATAAATCCTCTTAATGAAGCCGATTATGGAGCTCATGGGAGTAAATTGACAGGATGTTGCGTTGCGAAACGTACATTTCTTAACCGATATTCCAGCTGATGAACACGCGACACAATTATAGTACTTTATTTGTCAAGCGTTCTTCAGTGATTGGCTGAAGATTACCCTCTTACTTTGAGGAGAAGACTTGGACGACATAAACACTCAAAAATCGCAATAAAAGATCATTGGGTAGCCCGTATGAAGGACCTCACCGGACAAAATTATAGTAATTGATTAAGTTTTTCAAGAGCTGAATTTCGATCAGAACTGTGCTTTTATCTAATAACTTCAATTGTTGAATTTGATCCCAAATTTTTGATTTGATATTAAGTTCTCACGTTCTTGTTTGCTTTCGAGCTTTGATTTCGGACTTTAAATCTGTCTCTTAATTAACGTACAAAGGATGTCGATGACCCTCTGTCGTTATGGTAAGGTCTCCATAAGATCTCTTGAACCGTTCCGTCGCGTGGATGTATGTGAACAGGTCTTTCACTGCGTTGGGGTCGCTGAGTAAGCTGGCCATGGCATAGGTCCTCACCTGATTGACAATGAATTAATGACACGTCATACACGATATATTATAGTAACTGTTGGGGGTACCAGAAGACAGAATGGTGCTTGCTGACACATATGCTATTCTCTCTGGAAAACAATGGGGATTGTTATCAATGGCATGCAATTTTGTCATGTGTAACTTGACAGGTTCAAGGGATGGCTATCTTTAGCCTCACGATGCAATATCGTCTCGTCGTCCAGAACAAATGTCATTTGTCATGCTTCCCTCAAACGCCCCAGGACTATGATCAATTTTGTATCAGAAACCTGTGATCTCGCTGCTCAAGGTATCGGTATACATGAATTTAGCGTTTCTCGGCGTCGATTCTCTGATGTCCAACTTATTTGGCCAGATTGCGCTTGCGTTTACAGGAGCACATTGCACATGCTACAATTTTGTACATCCGTTGTGGACATCATCCACAAAGTCTCCACTAGAATGATTACCGGAAGTGCAGCTGGACGTTACTCTCCTATGGACGTGCTGCATCGACTCCTAGAACACTTGTGCCCTCAGCTTCCAAAAAAGGCCTGAGCCGAAATCATGAGCCGAAATTGCAAGCCGAAATCCCAAGCCGAAAGCACAAGCTGAAGTCAACAGCTGAAAATAAGCAGCCAAAACAAATACTGCTATACAAATACCAGAATCATCGTGAGAAAAATTCCATCTCAAAAAGTGGAGAAATCTAGTCAAAATCAGGTCAAAATCCGGGTGCAAATACATATTTCCCTTGGGAAAATTTTGTCCGGTCAGGTGCACCAAAAGCCCGAGAGAATAAACGTACATACTACAAGGGCAAGATCATAAACTTTTCAACAAGCCGAGATAATTGGAAACAAACGACACCCTTTAAATTTCAACATTCATTAGTACAAATATTCAGTCCCACCTTATCACAATGAAGAGTGCGCGACAGGAAGTGTTGTTTGGAGTGAGTCTGGGTGTTTTATCGGCAGAATAAGAGAAATAAATTAGATACCCGATGTGTCCCGAGTCAATGTCTGAGATGATAACTTCATCTTCCCCGTGTCGCGCTTGTGATTCAGAGGATGTTGGGATAGAACGTGAAGTCATAAGGCAAGCTGAGGTGTCGACAGACTAGTTTGAAGGAAATTATATAGAATACTACATATCAATCAGACGAGAGAGATTTGAGGTAACGAAAAGTGAATGTCTCCCGAGTCATTCCCACTGCTGACATACAAGAGAGTATCCGAAAAAGGAAAAGGCAGAGGTCCGTGTCAGTTACCCGCCTTAGCTTATTGCTCAAACCTTTAGGGTCCTCGAATTTAAACTCACACGCTTTGATCTCCGTCAACCTGAACTCAGATTCATCAGTGACAACTTTAACTGATTTGGTTGAGTGGTCACGGAGGCACGATGGACATCCAAAAGCATTCTAATGGTTGATTGATCAATCATGAATTTCAGAAGTCATAATCCTTCCGAATCGTGTCCCTTTTCGCTCAGTATGCTGCCGATTCATTGCGCCACACAACCATCTATCTGTTGGTCACTGATCACAGAATGGCGCTAGCAGATGTTAGTCTCTCAGAACGTTATGCGTGGGTTTCTGCATCGGCCCTGTCATAATTTTATTCTCTTACAGGTCAAAGGATGTGTGTGGGCATTGATGGTTTAACTGGTGTACGTGATAGAATGAGCAATGGCGCTTCGTAGCTACGTTCATTTTAACCGATATTTCAGTGATGTGAATAGATAGCTCCTTCCGTTTAAACAAGTTCATTTCAGAGATATCTCACGTCATATGGAGTAATTGACTACATCATTCACGATTGAAACAAACAAAGTCCTGTTATACGCGCTGAAAAGAGCTGAGACGTCAATCAACAACGAAGCTCAACCAATTACCAAATCCCGGGCCACTGGCTGAGATTAGCAGGGTTCATCCACTCCGTGATTCCATAGGACTCGTACTGTTGTCCGCCGACGTCGTAGCCTCCAGTGTATTTTGCAATCCAACGGTGGTAAATGCTGGCAGTAGGATTCGCAGCGATGTTAGTTGCATGGAACGAGACATTTTTGCCTTCAGGCAAGAGAAAAACCACGCGAAACTCAGTCGGTGCAATGACGTTGCTATCAACAACCTGGCCAATTGGGATGATCATCGAATTATCAGTTATTCGCGTCCCGATGATGTTGCACTGGCTTGCTACAAATTCACCCTCGTAGCTGGAATGGCCAGAGTTGATGGAGTTGGTGCCATTGGTCGGGCTTCCGCTGAAAGTGACAAACGACCACGGCCCAACCTGGGCAATGAGGGCATACCATGACTTGATGAAGTCATTCATGGCGTTTGGTCCCCAGTTGGAATCCTTATAGCCTGAACCATCGAAACGACATACCATGACTTGATGAAGTCATTCATGGCGTTTGGTCCCCAGTTGGAATCCTTATAGCCTGAACCATCGAAACGAACAAGTTTACTGCCGACTAAGACATCAACGGTCGAAGGACCACCTAAGTGTGCGGTAATTAGCAGATGAAACGTCTGTTGACGGAAATTATGACACTTACTGGGGATCGTGATACGCCACCCTGTTTTTTTAAAGAGAATCTCCTCCGCGGCGGTTAACTCGCGTCCATCTGAAACCAGATCATCGAAGAAAGGGGAATCGGAAAGACCGGTACCACCACATCCAGTCCGAGCAGAGCTTTCAGTATTAATTTCGATAGTTCCAGTCAAATAGAGAGTGTTAAGAAAAACCGAAAACTTCTTGATCCGGGGTGGCGATGAAGGTAATCTCATTGTTACCCCAGCTTCCAATGGTGACACCGGAATCGTCGGGATATACTGAAGATGTATTGAACACCATGGTTTGTGCGAAAGGAAGGCCGTCTTGGTCGAATCCATTGATTTCAACGGGATATAGTGGAATATTAGAAGACCCAAATTGGAAAGTATTGCCTGTTTAACCTGAGCAATAATGGCCAACCTACTGTGGACAAAGTTGACCAACCGTGCTTAAGAACTACTTCAATTGATGGGGGCACACCATTCGGGGCAGGCGTCTGACTGACGACTTGTGTGTACCAGGAATCAATAGCGCGGTTGTCTGCTGTAACGTCAATGTGCGGTCCTTCCCAATTGCTCAAGTTAGCCGCAACGGAAAATTGAAGTACTTCGGAAGTAATCGACTATCAGTCTGGTATTTTCACGATTTAACCAATAACATTGAGCTTACGCAAAGATCCAACAAGGAAAACGGGGGCAAAAGTACCAAACATTGATGGATATATGAAGGCGACGTGGGTAGGTTCTTCCGAGGCAGGTGCCAGATGGTGATGTTTCTTTTATACACCCTCAGGCGCGCAGGCGCTAAAAGCGATACCGCTAGACACGTTGGATAACGGAATCAAGTTGGACTGAACACGCATGCCAAGCACGAAGCTATGTCCTTGTATGAAAAGTAATATTCGAGTCACCCGTCGTATCCACATGTCAGACGTTCAAGAAGGTTTATCGAGACAAGGGGAGATCCTTGAGGCAAAATCGTAGACATAAATGTTCTTGTAGGAACCAAGTTTCAATATGATTAGTTACACAGCTTTCAGGCTGTGTTCACGGCGCACATCAATACATGTCCGACATGATCGAGGTATAGAGGGGCGGGCGGGTCCGGTAGAACCATAGCATGTGGTGATGATGACGAAAGATTGCGTTGTGCAAAAGAGCGAAACGAATCTGTTTGCGGTTCATGTCCTCATTTAAAGTCATCTCCAAAGGAAAAAAGTAATGCAAAAATTGAAGGCAAGTTTGAACTTGGCGCGACGTTGATTGATATACATGTAGCAATGCACGAGCAGAGCATCCTAGCGATTTAATGCATGATCGGAAGAAGCTTTCGGATCGTGTCAGTAAGACTGACTCAGGAGATTGGTCTACCGGTTGAGAAATGCGTTTACTTCCTGACCAGTGCAATCTGCAGTCGCATGTCAAGCACACCACCTAGACTGAGGGAGTACGACAGATCCGTTATGAGATGATAAGAAAGGGTTCGAGATCACGAGATTTTTCCGAGACTTTGCTAGTGACTAGATCCAAGTCGAAAGTCTGGTATGGAATTACGACGTTTGCCTTCAATTTGGTCTTGATAGCTCATTCATATGCAGAGAACTTCGTGAATGGGAGGTACTACATCTAAGCACACATGTCAAGATGGATGTCGAGCTGCGTCCGAGGAGCAGATCTCCAAGGGGATTTGCGGATCCGGTGCAAGGTTATCCAGGTCATAGAGAAGCCCGCGCTGCGAAAACGAGAGAGTTTACTAGAACTAGTCGTAGCGAGTGGTTCAAGAACATAGGCCCGTAGCAGAAGCCCGCGCTGCGAAAACGAGAGAGTTTACTAGAACTAGTCGTAGCGAGTGGTTCAAGAACATAGGCCCGTAGCTCAGCTCACACTAAAGTAGCGGGAATTGTTATGTAATCAATAAATTAATAGCAATATCCTAAATTGGCATCTGCTTTAGTGATTACTATGAGCAAGAAGAGGTCGGGTCATCCAGTTTATGTTTTGAAAAACCGACTCTGACTATGCCACAGTTCTAAACTAGATCTCTTGGTTCGTGTTCGGTACTCCAATCCTCTCCCACCGCCGCCATGTCCTCCAAAACTACTCGACATTCCAACAAACCCCATGCGCTACGCGCGACCCGAGTTTCTCGATGCTTTGGCTAACGAAACGCCACTACCCATGATTGTGGATGCAGAATGCGGAATGCCTCTTGATCTTGGAAAGTTTGAGTGCCTATGGGAGGAAAACGGAGATGATTCTGGTTGGTCTATTGCTTAAAACAGTATTGTCAGACAGTTGATATATTTTGGACTGCAGAACTCAATCCTGACCCACAAAATTTACCACCTCTTGATCCCAAAGACGCTTTTCTCCTTGGTGACTCGACGCAATCCTATGCAAACGGGTCTTCAGGTTCTACTCCATTAGCAAATGTCCCATGGCTACGAAAGACAGAGTACATCAGTCGAGAGAGTTCACAGAGATCTGGTGGACAGGAACAGTACGACACGTGCGGTTTTCTATCCACGGATCGCTAATGTTCTTCTAGAAAGCAAGCTCAGGCTACAGCAATTGACATATCCCGTGCAGCACAACTCCGTGACATTGAAGCGTCGTTTGCTGCATGCAATGATAATTTCTCTCTCGAAGACTTGCGACATCCAAACAAACCAGGAGTTACTGCTGTCGAGTCCTATGAGATTCTTCCTGATGTAGATATCTGGTCCAATCAATACGATCTCTTCAGGTTCTCCGAACGGCCTGGAGATAAAGCTATTGGTGTACGTTGTCACTCCTCCTACATGCGTCTCTAACATTCCTATAGGTGGAGGACCCACGGTTGGATTGTGCTATTCTCCGCCCCATGAAAACTGAACACGACTCATTCCTGGCATACTACCTCACCCAAGATGACGATTCAGCGCTCAGATTCAAGGAGACGCGGTTTGCACTTTCACCTTATGAAATCCCGGAAGAACAGGAGGTTAGTTTGGGTGGTTCAGTTCAACGCAGGCTAACTTCGATCCTTAGGAGACAATATATAACTTCGTACGAGACTATGAAACAGTCAAAGTTGAACAAGAAGTTCCAAATGAATTCCTGCTTGTCCTCGATGATATAACTTCGTACGAGACTATGAAACAGTCAAAGTTGAACAAGAAGTTCCAAATGAATTCCTGCTTGTCCTCGATGATGGCGAACCTCCGGAATCTCTCCATGATCTTACAAATGGAGTGAACATAAAACATCACGAAGATCAAAAGGTGCCTATTACAAAAACATCGAACGAAAGATGACCCTCAAGAAAAAGCGAGCAACCGTAAGTCTTATCCTTGCTCCAAGCACTCATTAAAAGCAATTGTATCTTTAGATTTACGAAGAGTATGACGACAAGTGGGAGGTTATTCGTCTGAAACATTCTGAAATGAGCAAAGAAGAGGAAGACGAACGAGAAGAGGCTTTGGCGGAGGTTGTAGACCCCATGTTCTTGATGATAAGAGGTGACGTAGATGCGGACGGTGATATCGAAGTGGAAGATGGCACCATGAATGGTGGGTTGGACTTTGCAACATCATAGACAACCTCCCTCCATATATATATCACCGCATCTATTGTATTTATGCTCATGCCTTTGTAAGCCTCTTTCGATAGACTGGCTTTGCAACTCATAGTCTGAGGCGATTGATTGTTGAGCAGGAATATACTCAGAATAAAATACAGCATGCTGTTCATAACGATGGTGGATTGATGGGTGACATATGAACATACAAATATGCGGCAGACGGTGAAAATAAGGGAACATAGAGCATGCTCTATGCCTCTGTCAGCTCACGCAACCGACGTACAGTGCTACACAAGAACCATCAGAACAAGTCTCCCGTGGTCAGTGAGGAAACGCACCTGCGCACGGTGGCCGCAGCAGTCGTCGAAACAGTCCATGCACCTCCGGCGATGACTTTTCGGCATGAGTAACAGTTCCAGATCCCAACTGCTGTTCTCTTAACGGAATCCTGCGAACCGCCAGCCCTTCAGCACCTAGTTCATCTGGATCGAAGACCACAACGCACCTTGCCGCAGAACGTGCAGGTATAACGGGCATGCTGGGAAATTTCCATCTTTTTGACCTGCTTACGCAGGGAGGCACCATAACGCTATACCAGCCAATGTCGGTCAGAGCGATTTTGGTTTTAAAAGATAATATGTATTTCGAGACTCACAGTACCGTACTTGCCCGTGATTCCGACCTTCTTTGTACGTTTCGTCTGCGAAAACCTTCAACACATGCATAGAAAATTCAAGACAAGAATTCTGACCATCTTCAGGAGTGGTTTTGAGGATTTGGAGGTTTCGACAACTGATAATTTGGTCTATTGCGTGAGAACGTCTGTAGGGAGTTTGCCGGGTACTATACAGTACGGCAGCCACATCTACCACGTGGACGGCTGCGCTTGCCTCTATTTGTCCTGTAGACCACTGCATAGCATGTCCAAATTAGATTATCAAAACGAATGAATGATTTGTTATTTAGCCGCCAGGAAGCTATGTACTCTTACAAGAGCTAAGAAGCGAGAGATTGTGTCTTGTACACTAAATGTCACGTAAGTAAGTCGTTCGAATGTAAGTATCGTCGTAACTCTGTTGTTTGATCTATGGATTGCCTTTTGAACGTGTCGGCTGACTTTTGTATTTCGTGTCTTCATTCTGGTTCGTAGACATCAACATATCCATACGTAGCCTCCGCGCATTATAACGAGCTTTAAAAACCATGGATTTCACTCTAGACTAAAACACAAGTGTCCGTACGGGTGTTGCACTTCGTCCACAGTTGCCCGAGTAGATCTACGAAGTACTCGAGCAACTCTGATTACAGTCAAACTCTTCATAAAAACGTATCAACCACGCCATTTATAAACCGATGATGCTGGGCAGAAAAATTCATTCGTCAGTAACTTTCACGACCCTTGGTGGAAAAGCCTGCTTCATCTTTGTTCTTCCTTAAGGATGAAGTGAAAAATCAATCTTAGCTATCTCTGCTGTCCATCTTACCTCGGAAACCGGTTTAATAGTGTTCCCTTTTATCCAGGACATTGCGGAATGCCTTAGTCTTTGGCCTGGCTTGTCGCAAATACAGATATTAGTTGCCAAGAACGGTAGAATTCACATCAGGCCAAACCATTGTACAGCATTAGTGGGACAGTGGGTATTAGTCACCTGTTTCTCCATAAATTTTTGGTTCACCTTACTCTATGAGGAACTAAAGAGAAAGGTGGATCCCAAATTGGAACGTAAAACGTAAAACAATATCAAAAAAACGACCATGAAGAGTGCAGGTCACTACAAACGATAGAGAAATGAAGGTATAGAGATCAGATACGAAATCAAGTTCCTAAGGCTAAAATTTGAAAACTGGGTATATGACTGGGATATAGTATCATCCATTGTTCAATCTACCATCCATCAACTTTGCCACCATAGCGCTTAGGTAATTGTTCAGCATCAATGATTGGCAATAGCGCCTTCCCAAGTGCATGGTGGCCAGTCCCCACGACCGACATCTTGGCTAATGTTGCTGCAGGCAAAAGAGGCTTGAAGGCCCAGAAGATCCAGTTCATCAGAGTCGGCACATTGACAAAGAATTTCTTGTACTACAGAGCATAGTTTGCTTTTAGGTGGGAAAGTCATATTGGGAAACATACCAGCAATTCTGGATAGTGACTTTGAAAGATATTAGTCGCCTCGCTAGCAGCTGCTTTGGACTTTGCGTCTCGGCTTGTCAAGCCCACACCAAAGTAATCTGATACAAAAAATCAGTCAGGGACATATAAAAACTTTTATTTGTACCATGGATTTGAACAGTCTGGTCAATTTCAGTAAAGTCCAAAAGGGCAATGCTTTTCTCTTGGAGGGCAACTCGCCATCTATAGATATCCTATTAGCCAATAATGCGTACAACAGCGAGTTCACATGCCGGATGAATCTTTTTGTATCACTGAAAACCTCTGCAAGGTTATTCCCTCCATAGATGTTGTACCTGTGGTTGATAAAAGGATGAACAGGTAGTGACATATTAGAAACTTACACAACTGGTCTTCCCTGGTGGTCGTGTCCAAATATACGTCCCACATTTCCAAACACATCTTCAGGGAATTCTTCCTTGAGGAGTGCATCGATATTTATAGACGTACGCCATCTAAGGGTGGACACAAACATGTCACGAGCTTCGACAATGTTAAGGTTTCTATAAAACTGACATTAGGAAACAAGGCGCTGAGAAATCTTAAGCTCACCTTGGTCGCAGGAACTTCATGAGCACTACGCTGACCCTGGCATCCACTGCCGGGGCCCTAGGGTCAATATTTACACCCCAGAATGTGATAGCTTTCTCGCTAGCTTTCGGGTCGTCTGGGAATCCTTCTGAAAAAATCTCAGGGAGCTTTTCCTATATGATTTGTAAGTAGCTATCGACAAGTGCGTACCAGTGCGAACGCACCCTAAATCCCTTCAAAGCAGCTTTTCCTATATGATTTGTAAGTAGCTATCGACAAGTGCGTACCAGTGCGAACGCACCCTAAATCCCTTCAAAGCTCCCATTCTCGCTGGGTAAATTGTCGAGTCAAGATATTCTGTGGCTCTATAACTTCACCGTCTTTTGCATCTGTCGCTATCGGAGCAGGCGTACTAGTGTTCTTCATAGCGTCCAAAGCAGCTGAGGGGGCAGAAGTAGCGGTTGGTTCAGGAGCCGGAGTTCCCTCAAAGACAGTTGCTGCTGGAGTGCACTTTGGAGGAATTTCAACAGTTGAAGACACCTCCGCAGGTTCTGGTGTTGCACCTAGCTCAGCTGGAGGTGCAGTCAAGGTCGAAGTTGGTTCTGGGAGGACCGCAATAGTAGATGTAGTACTAGTAGTATGCTCAGTGATCAGTTCTGAGGTAAGAGCAGCATCTAATTTGCTGGAGGTAGGTGCGGTTTCGGCCATTGTTAGCCTCGACTAGGGTGCGTGGTTGGCTCGTGAGTTTGTGACGGCGTGTCGTGATCTCAAAAGGTTCATCGTTATTTCATTTACGAAAAGTCAGAAAAGCTTCAAACCTACTTGAGACATTATGCATTGACGACTAACTAGATTCGGCTTAGCGTTGGCGTATATATAAGTTCAATTGAGCATTCATGTAAAGCCGTTTGTTCTTCGATGTCGATTTTTCAAATGCTCAGTCTCAAAATATATAAAAGGCGTGCCAACGGTGATGGCAAAACGAGCCTATTTTTCGCCCTGTGCTTCTTACGAAAAAACTGGTGACGGCTCAACTGATCATTCGCACAGCTGATGACGGGCACCGAGATCAAGGATACAGGTTGCCGTGGTCACGTACTGGCTGTCACACATCCAATTCGTTCTCTCCGGATGTCCAGACATTGACTTCATCCTTACAAGCACCACGACTTCGATCCCGCTATGTTTGAAAAACACTCTACTCAGGCGTTTGATGCTCGCAAGGTCTACCCTTCAGACCCCATTCATCCAGGATGGGCCGTAGACACCCGCCTGGTTCCTCTCCTCGACGAAAAGGACGACAAATATTCCATCGCTTCCTATTCTGCCATTTGTTTCACTTCTTTAAAGGCCTTCATAGCTCGCCATCGCCAGACCAACCGGTCTTCTTCGATTTCGCCTAAGCCCCTCTTGTCTACCACACCTCAAGCCTCGTCCCCAGTCGTCTTCGCATTCCTATGCGTACTCTGGTATTCGATGTCCGCGCTGGCTTCTAACACCGGCAAGCCTCGTCCCCAGTCGTCTTCGCATTCCTATGCGTACTCTGGTATTCGATGTCCGCGCTGGCTTCTAACACCGGAAGGCTATCCTTACCCAATTCCGCTATCCTATCACCCTCACATTCATCCAGTTTGGCTTCGTCGCCATCTATTGCCTTCTTTTCATGTCACCCCTAATACGCTTCTCCAAATTTCGAGCGCCAAGCCGGACCATCGTTCAGAACACTCTCCCGATGGGTATGTTCCAGGTTGGAGGTCATATGTTTTCCAGCATCGCCATTTCGCGGATTCCAGTCAGTACTGTACACACAATTAAGGTGGGATAGCAATTAAGCTTTCATCCTGCTGCATCATTAAAACAAGCGTGTAGGCTCTTTCTCCCCTGTTTACTGTCGCAGCATATGCCCTCCTCTTTGGTGTCAGTTACTCCACCAGAACCTATGTCTCTCTCCTGCCTTTAACAGTTGGCGTCATGTTGGCTTGTTCATTCGACATGTCGGCTTCGAACGCAATAGGACTGCTCTGTGCATTTGGTTCCGCCCTTGTCTTTGTAAGTTCAAACATTTTCTTCAAGAAGATCATGCCTACGAACGGAGGGGTTCTGACACAACCGGTTCATAAACTGGACAAACTGAACCTCCTACTGTATTCAGCGAGTATGGCTTTCATCATCATGGTCCCTCTATGGCTCTATCACGATTTCCCTCTCCTCTACGCCTCAACGACAGACCCATCTCATGTGACCCATCCTAAAAGCGGCCACGAGACACCACATTCTGTTATGTACTATATCTTCATGAACGGCACTGTCAATTTCGCCCAGAACATTATCGCTTTTGTCATCCTGTCTTCTACATCTCCCGTCACATATTCTATTGCCTCCCTCATCAAAAGGGTAGCTGTCATATGCATCGCCATCGTCTGGTTTAATCAACGAGTTCACCCCGTTCAAGGTTTTGGAATTATCCTAACTTTTACGGGCCTTTATCTGTACAACAATGCTAAATCGGATGTGGAGAAGGGAGAGACGAAGATGCGGAGGGTGGAGGCTGCTCGTGATATGATGTTGCCCACAACTAAGACGGATTTAATCTTAATGGCTGGAACAGACTACCCACCGGACTTTTTGACGGCGGAATCGAGCAGCACGGGTGTTGGTGGAACTGCCCATGGTCGACCGAGGAATGTCTCATCGGCAACATCACATACGTTCCATCATCCGAGCACGATCTCGCCGCATTCTCATACGTACCCATTGCATCTCGCAACTCAACAATCCCGCGATACCCAGAGCGCACGAGGCCCATTTTCTTACCCGTCCCCGCCGTCATCAGTTGATTCGCCACCTTTGGAAACAGTGCTTCTGCCGGATACACAAATTCCATTGGATACCCACTGGACCAAGCGGACATATCAAATGGCAGCGGTAGCCTCGTAAGACAATAACGATTGATATAAATTATCCTATGGACTTCGCACAAGCGGACATATCAAATGGCAGCGGTAGCCTCGTAAGACAATAACGATTGATATAAATTATCCTATGGACTTCGCATATTGACACTTATTCTCCTCATATCTTACAGGTTCCCTTTGCAATGATTTTCATAGAGTTCAATACCCTTCTTATTTATAGACAGGAAAACTGTCTAGATGTTTTTGTGTCTGTGTTGTCCCTTACACCACCATCCATTAGAGAACTACAAATTGCTGATGAGTGTAAAATTACATATGGGGAAATCAATCACAAAAGTCAGATTGCTTGGTAATCGATAATTATAATATGCAACCTCAATGCCATCGTTGCGAGCTTTGCCGTTATTCGACATTTGTTCTGGAGTTTGTTGTGCTTGCTCT
Source organism: Macrolepiota albuminosa (assembly GCA_027475525.1). Taxonomy (NCBI): domain Eukaryota; kingdom Fungi; phylum Basidiomycota; class Agaricomycetes; order Agaricales; family Agaricaceae; genus Macrolepiota; species Macrolepiota albuminosa. Next base: position 2,573,658 of record JAMWFC010000116.1, read on the forward strand.
GTGCTTTTGTCGGTGATAACCATGGCATCTGTCGCTGAGTACTCAAGAAAGAGCTCTCTTGTTCATACGTCGATGCCGACAGAAATTTTTGTTTCAAGTACAAAGAACTTGAACGGTTCTTCTATTTCTGCACAAGACAGCATGAAAACAATCAACCTCCTTGGTCCTTACGAAGGGTGTGCTTACTATTTAAATGACTGCAACTGCAGCTCGAGTCTTTCTGGCTCGCCTCATCGGTTACGAAATAACCCGTACTTGAGATGGCCGGATATCCCTGGAATTCCGGTCCTCAACAAGACGGGTTAGGTCATGACTTCGATGATCATCTCCTTGAGTTCAGCAGTGGATTCGATGATCACCTCCTTGAGTTCAGCGGTGGATTTCTACCTCGCCGATCAGCTGCCCGAATCGCGACGGCGAACTTTGCTCTCATAGCGTTAAGGCATCAGGAATATGACGGTGGCGAGCAATTGATTTCGCACATGTCAAGCGCATCGACAGTTGAGGTAAGTTATCTAAGGCCGTCATCTCTTGGCATCCAACATCTATTTTTACAGGAAGTCAAAGGGCTCTGTCATATCTGGCTATCACAGGATGACCTTTCGGTTCTTGATATTATTCGAATGCCCGGATTCGAGTCAAAGGGCTCTGTCATATCTGGCTATCACAGGATGACCTTTCGGTTCTTGATATTATTCGAATGCCCGGATTCGAGAGTACATTACGCAAGTTCCGGGATCTCAAATCAAGAGAGCCGCTTCAAGTTCATTTCATATGGTCGATCAATGGTTGCGGTAAATAGATGACGTTTTAGCTATGTACTGGGCTCAACTTTGATGTAGGGATATGGAATGTCTACCTAGGGCTTCAGTCGCTGTCTTAGACAATGGTTACAATATGGTGGCTTGCTTGAAGGTCCGAATTCCAGGTGGGCGCAAATATCTGGTTTACGATCCTCAGGCCACTGGTTCAGGTCCTACTAAGTATGCGATATCGACTTCGCCTACTGAAATTGCGAAATTCATGTCCCGCGCCATCACAAGCACCCCGACTGAAGGCGTGCATAGGCTTGATTATGCCTCATTCATCGAGATGAAGCTCATAGAAGAGGTGGACATTGACTTCCAGATCGCATTATCGCAGGCAGTGGAACTCAGTTTACAAGACACAGGCAGGACGAATGCAAGTTCAGCGGGACCTTCTACTATCAGGCGTCCTCGAAGGTACCAGTCCGACCAAAGAATCAGTCTTCCTGACGTGATCCCTTCCGAACAAGAGCAACTGTCAGGCGTCCTCGAAGGTACCAGTCCGACCAAAGAATCAGTCTTCCTGACGTGATCCCTTCCGAACAAGAGCAACTGATAGGATTACCGAACATTACATTGCAGAAGCACGTGGAGCTACTCGTCCGTCAGTGCCTAATGAGGACAATGCATTGGATGGCGTTGAGTCACCTGCAAACCTTCAGTGTGGCGTTTGCATGGAAGATCAGGCTGAGAACAGGATCATTCGGATTCCAGGATGTCGACATGGCTTTTGCAAAGATTGTGTTAAAGGAACAGTCCAAGCAGATATAGATTCGATCAATTTTCCAATCTTTTGTCCGGTCTGTAGAGCGGCTCGTGGCACAGCAAAGCAAGGCCGTGTGTATCTTGTAATTATTCCACTTGCTTATATTCTCAACCTCGTCCCGCAGAAATTGACGAAAGACTCGTACTTCGACTTGGGCTCAAGAAAGACTATATTGATCGCTTTAAAAGACTACAGAAGGCTGAAACTGGAGTTGAGGTAACGTGTCCCAGGGACGTCCCTTTTTTTGCTCTTACTCACAACCTGGGCGTTGACCACAAGCTTTTATAGATGCAACAAATCTGATTTTGTCGACCGTAAAGTTTATCGCTCAACAGATCGAATCGTCTGCCCTGCTGGCTGCGGATGGAAATGGTGCAAACGCTGTCAGCAACGTATTAGATCGAGTGGCCCACCTCATTCTTGCGATGGAAGCTCAGAGCTGCAACTCCTTTCAGAAAGGAATGGATGGAAGAACTGCCCAGGTCTTTACTTTCCAGATGTGGATTTCATCATGAGTTAATGCTTTCCGTTATAGGCTGTAATACTCTCATCGAGAAGACCGAAGGTTGCAACCACATGACTGTAAGTCATTTACAATGTCTTTCGTATTGGATGAGTATTGACTTAACTTTGACACTTCAGTGTAAAGCCCCGGCCTGCAACACGTACGTATTCACATCCAGATCCCTATACTTCATTTCACTGAATGAACATGGCGATATACTTCGGAAACAGTCACTTCTGTTATGCCTGTGGAGGTGAAATTATCAGGTCAACGGATCCAGTGGGAGTGGCCGACGCTGTACAAGCTCACAATCAACGTTGTGTTGGGAGAACGCCTCAGAACCCAAACCTTGCAGGCCGAAATCAAATTATTAATCCGCCTGTTGCTGAACCTCGACAACGCGATAACCGGCCATATGAAGGAAACCATAACACATACCCTGTGCCCCATCGTGTTCCTCGCGCATCTGTTGCGCACCATCGTGTTCCTCAAGGACATCCTGTATTTCCCACTGTACCTCATCCTGTCTTTTACCAGCCCCATGTACCTCGCCCTGTCTTTTACCAGCCCCATGTACCTCGCCCTGTCTTTTACCAGCCTCATGGACCTCACCTTATCTTTCATGGACCCTCTGTGCCTTACGGTGCTCCTTTTGTATACCCTCCACACGTCCATCGTCAACCGTGTCCGCATCACCCACCGTGTCCGCATCACCCGAGACATTTTTGACTTTTGACAACGGACCTATGCTCTATGTCCTCTATCACATGTCTGTCACTCATGCTTTTCAGCTCTACAAACCTATGCCCTTTTGATTACTTTTTGTCATATCTATGCTATCCATGACTCTTCCTTATGCTTCTCAGCTCTTACAATACCTATGTCCTTTTTTCCTTTTTGTCATATGTCATTATGCTCTCCATGTCTTCGACTCCATACCTATGTTGTCTGCTCTTTTGTCGTCTGTCGTTGTATGAATCAATAAACCGAAATCTTGTGATTTCTGCCAAGCACTGCAAGTAGTCTTTGGGTTATCAATGACTAACTTGAAACTGTTACTATGGTCCTTGAAACTCAACACCTGGACATGAAGCTACTGCAATCTTCGCTAAAAGCCCATGATCAATCATTTCCTAACTCAACTCACCAAGTTCTTACCCTGCGGCAACCGAAGAATAAGTCTGAATAACTCTATTGACAATCAATTGGACCCAGATGGATAACGCTTAGAACAAACAAGTGATGTATTGAGCGTGATCAGGTCAAGTCACGAGTCACTAAATTTCTCACGTGTCTGTTGCGGCAGTGAAGCAAAAGTCTTTCGTCAACGGGCCCACCGACATCCTCAAGATCCCTCAAGCACTTTTCTCCGCACTATGGTCGGTATGATCCCGTCTCAGAGTTCCCAAGAGTCCATCCCATACATTTTTTTCGGTCCTGGCGCTTCAATTTCGCTGGATGAGCCACTCTACTGCCGGATGACCTTGGGACTCGGCTCTAGATCATATGAACTGACCGATTCATTTCGCAGGCTCGAGGACCCAAAAAGCACTTGAAGCGTCTCGCCGCACCTTCCTCATGGATGCTCGACAAGCTGAGCGGAACCTACGTATGTGAAGGTTTTAGGGTGGATTAGGTTCGATTGCTGAAATTACTCGTTCACCAGGCTCCCCGTCCCTCTCCTGGTCCCCACAAGCTTCGCGAGTGTCTCCCTCTCACCATCTTCCTTCGCAACAGGCTGAAGTATGCTTTGAACGGTCGTGAGGTCACCTCGATTGTCAAGCAGCGCCTCATCAAAATTGACGGCAAGGTCCGCACTGACGAGACTTATCCTGCCGGTTTCATGGGTTCGTGATGAGATCTTTGCAAGGGAGTTTTCTGAATAAAAGAAAAACAGATGTCATTTCTATTGAGAAATCCGGCGAGCACTTCCGTCTCCTATACGACGTTAAGGGTCGTTTCACTATCCACCGCATCACCCCTGAGGAGGCTTCCTACAAGCTCCTCAAGGTCCGTCGCGTCGCCATTGGTGCCCGCGGTGTCCCCCATATCGTTACACACGATGGTCGTACCATCCGTTACCCTGATCCCCTTATTCAGGTCAATGACACCGTCAAGTTCGACCTTGAGCAAGGCAAGATTGTTGATTACGTCAAGTTCGACACTGGCAATATTGTCATGATCACTGGTGGACGAAACATGGGGAGGGCGGGTGTTATCGTGCATCGGGAGAAACACGTCGGTGGATTTGATATATGATCACTGGTGGACGAAACATGGGGAGGGCGGGTGTTATCGTGCATCGGGAGAAACACGTCGGTGGATTTGATATCGTCCATGTTAAGGACTCTCTCGACAGGACGTTCGCCACCCGGTGTGTTATGCTCATCTTCTATCTGAAATTTGCAGACTCACATGATCCAGTGTGACCAACATCTTCGTCATTGGTGAGGGCACCAAGCCTTGGATATCCTTGCCTCGGGGCAAGGTACCAAACTTACAATTTCGGAGGAGAGGGATGTCAGGAGAAAACAGAAGGCCTCAGAGTAGAGAGCTTCTTCATCACCTTGTTTCTTTTTGCATTATGACATGCTCTGTATGCCTTCCAGTTATGCCATAAAATTCAGCTTACGGGAATGCGACAATGCTTGGTCAGTTACAATTCCGAGAGTTTATAGATAACAAGCAGTCGTCAGTGACTACAGATTAGCAATAAGTTACCAATAATCGATGTGTCTATATGGAACTACCTCATCCTTCCCTCTCTTCTTCCGCTCAACCTCCCATTTTGCAACCCATTTGGCCATTTTACTCCGAGAATTTTCGCTACCAACATTCACAGTCGCTATCATCTTTCCCCAATCGAAAGACATCGCAAAACAAGTTAACTCAAAAAATGATGAGTGTTCAGAGTAAGGAACGGGAAACAACTGCAACGCAGACGTTGACTGGCGAGAAGGACGCAGATTGGTGTGGTTAAATCCTCGATGAGGATGTGAGATGATGGAGGCAATGGTCGGGAGTTGATCTGTTCCTGTGGGCGGCGTGTACCTTGGCAGAAGGTGCATTGATAAAAGGAGAAGATGGATACGAAAAACAAACGTACGTCCATCCCGTAGGCCTAAATCCAGCCGCCTTGTTAAATTTACCTTTGAAGTGCTCCATATATGACTTCAGCTTGTCTGAAGTTATAGTCCCTAGAGGGACAAGATGGACGGTCGCCTCTAAGGGATCTGACGTCAAGAGTGCATCAAGCTCTGCATCAGCCTGGCACCGAAGAATAGCTGCCTTGCGCGTGTCACAGTACACTTTGGAATTCAAAGCGTGTGCAATGGCTGTTAAAAGATAAGCCAAAGGCTACATAGAGTTCACTCTGGTTGACCTTTAACGATGCGTTCCTTTCCAATTAAATACGTCCTGGAAAATGCAGAACATTAAAAATGAGAGACAAATGCGTGGAGAAGAATACAGTATCTTACCCAACAACAATGAGCCACGTTTCAGTCCTTGACTTATTTCCAATGTTTTTGGAGATCGCCCAGTTATCCATCGGGGTCGATGCATGTTCTAGTGCTTCACCTGCAACCAGTCTACGGGCAAGCTCCGCACACGCGGAAATAACCAAAGGTTGAGGTGGAAACGTATACTACGAAGTATTATAGGAGGCTTAAAACTTGATATTGATTAAGTAACTGACCTTTGGATCCAAATAGGTCGTATCCAGGTAAACATGGTCTATCCGTTTTCCTTTGACAACCGGGTGTAAAAGATGGCGAGGAGATGCGCGGAAATCGCCACAGTGAAGGTACCGGAATATCTTACTCGAGCCAACCATGGGTGACTTGAAGCTGCTGTCTCCGGCGTTGACGGTTTGACGACCCTCGAAAAAAAAGAGACATGACCCCGGACAATGGTTTGCTTCAATGAGGGTAACACGTACTCCACCTGTATTTGGGATTTCCGTGGGTACACCATACGGGAGAGGATGAACCCATCGTTGATTGACTGAGAGCATGTGAACGATGAGGTTCGCTGTGCCTTCGGAACAGTAAATGGGTCCACTTTTCCAATTGGAAGCCAAATTTGTATAATGATCTGAATGCGCATGTCTAATGAGAATCGTTAGAGTGTAACAACAGGAGTGTAAGATTGGGGCTATACGTCAAAAAGTATGCAGTAACACCTGGAATTGTCCCATATCGAAAAGCATCAACGGCGATTGGCATGCCCTGCAGAACTTTGTAGAACGGTGCTTTGCGTCGACCACCATTACTCTTGTCAAGTCGAAGATCGCGTTTCTCAGGCACGGTTGCCTCTTTCCATGCTTCGTTTTCCTTATGTGAGGACATAAGTACCGAAAAGACATTGTCGTTTGAAGGCAGTCGTATATTTTTTTCATTGTTCATCGACGGTGAGAGTCCTTCAAACTTTGGTTGAACAAGAGACGAAAGCGGCTGAAAGCAATTGTCTTCAGTTCTATCGATACTTTTGGCCAAGGGTGTGGACCCATAATCAGAACATCCCCTAGAATCCAAACATAGATTGACATGTCTTATAAGCTCCTAATGGGAAAGTTAATCTTAAGTACTCAGATATTGTCAGGGCTTACAAGATGTGATAGCCCGTTTAACAAGATATCACAAGAAGGGCACTTTGTGACCCTTTCGTGATCAGAGTCTATCACAGTTAAATCTTCTTTTTCTTCTTCTTCATCAGGCACAGGCGCAAGAGTAATTTCGTCGTCGCCTGTCCCCCAATCATCTCCAACGTCAGGAGGGAGGTGCAAATTCATCGTGTTGTTAGTTTCGTCTGGAATTTGCAGCTCTTGACATTCAGTTCCGGGAAGAACCAAACGTGAAATAGCTGCGTCCTGGTCTAATATTGAGGTAGTACCATCATTTTGAAGTAGAAGCGTTGCTTCCCCAAATGACAGTACGGAGTGTGACGAAGGTTCCGTAAATGTAACACCAGCGCTAAAGCCAGTGTCGAGGAGAGAAGGAATAGCACAATTCTGAGTTGGAGTCTCTTGTCTCAAAGCCGCACCATTGGGACAAGAAGAGGGTTTAGAAACTATGGGATTCGAAGGCTTTTGCTTGAGACCATTATGCGATGTGATATCTTGGGCTTTGCGAAAACTACATGCGATTGCGGGTGAAACACACGCGTTGTCGGTTGACGCACCGGGATTTTCTACGAATGTAACCTCCCCAGAACTATTGCTTCGACGGCGTCTCTTTGTGGATCGGATGACCTGAACCACTTCGGGCTCGCTATCCGAATCGTCGATGATAATTATATCTTCTGGTGTCACGAGGGATTTGTGATGACCAGTGGCCTTCCTTTTCTCTTGAACACTTATGGACGAGCTTCCAGCAGCATTAAAAAAGTCGTGCAGAGTAACGGCTGATTTCACTTTTTTTTTGGATGAAGGCATAGTATGACTTGAAGAAGGGCATTGATGACGTGATTCAGCTTTGACACTTGGATAAATAAACTCTATGATATCATCTTCGACGGAGGCAGTTCGAACATCGTTTCATTTCATCCAGACTAATACTCCATAGCGCCAAACGCGGGTATGGGTTACGAGGGAGTCGACTGTAATACTCTCCGTCGACACTAGTCATTATTGCTTTCATTCTCTGTACACACATACGTACTTGGTAATCCATCCTGAGAATGCAATGATCTCTGTGAACCTCGGCAATTGGGGCACGAGTCGTTTCTACATGACCAAGCATTCGTCTTGACAAGTGCTATCATCTACCTCCCTCAACGCTTAAGATGTCCACTCAACCTAAGCCTGAATTCTCCCGACCAACAGCCATCCTTCATAGGACTCCCTGGACGCCACCCGTTGCCACGGGTGCAGAGGGCATGTACATCGACCTTGAAGATGGCAGACGAGTTCTCGATGGCGTTGGAGGAGCCGCTGTAGTGTGCCTGGGGAATAGCCACCCAAAGGTAATCCAGGCGATGAAAGAACAGATTGACAATGTATCATGTACGTCGACAATCGAACGTGCTCTCATCTAATTATATTCCGGTTATTTAGATGTCTATAATATGCAATTGTCAAACAGACCTGCAGAGAATTTGGCCAACAAATTAATATCTATGAGTAAGGGAGCCTTCACTGCATGTGGATTCGTATGTGGAGGTAGGTAGCCTTTCAAGTTCCAGTTCCCGCAACGATTATACTTCGCGCAGGTTCTGAGGCCATGGAGAGTGTTATCAAGCTCGGCAAACAAGTATGCATTGCTCCATTCTTCTTCTGGACTGTGATCTGACAAGTCTACCAGTATTATGCCGAGATTGGACAGCCGCAGCGCAAGAATTATATCGCGCGACAACTCTCCTTTCATGGCAACTCTGTGACGACTTTATCTCTTGCTTATCACCCTGCTCGACGTGCTCCATATGTCGATCTTCTCAACACGGAGTGTTTTCACCACGTGTCCCCTGCATACGCGAAACGATTTAAGAAGCCAACCGAAACAGAAGAACAATATGTGGAGCGTCTGAGGCAAGAGCTTGAAGACAAGTTCATTGCTCTTGGACCAGACACCGTCATTGGATGTAAGCTGTTCTCTGTTCATGCAATGCTCAATAGGCATCTATTTCACTTGTAGTTGTCGCGGAGACGGTTGTAGGTGCCACGACAGGTGTTGTGCCGGCTCCTAAGGGTTACTTCAAAGGTATGCCTGAATTTATGGAGCGTTGATACAACCTGATCCATGTCTCAAGCCATGAAGTCCGTTTGCGACAAGTATGGCGCACTCTTCATTCTTGACGAGGTAAGGGTTGGTATATAATGTAATTCACTAACGTGTCCTTCAGGTTATGAGTGGTATGGGCCGTAAGCGTCTTATGGTCAACTGTTTGAGGATGCAAACTTACCGCTATCAACAGGCATGGGAACTTTACATGGTTGGGAATCATTCGGCGACAACGTGGCAGTACGTTGTCCTATATAATGACAACTTTCTTCGTCAATAACTTTTGAATAGCCTGATATCCAAGCAGTTGCCAAAGGTCTAGGAGGAGGGTAAACATCAATCCATGCTAAAAATTCGTCATGCTGAACCACACATATAGTTATGCCCCTATTGGAGCTATTCTTATGTCCAAGAAGGTTGCGGACGGAATTAAGAATGGCTCGGGATTATGGAAACATGGTCATACTTATCAGGTAAAAACTCCTGGTCTCAAGCGGTGATTCTAATTTAGGGTTTGCACCTCTGTAGGGTCACCCAATTGGTTGCGCAGCAGCCCTCGCTGTCCAAAATGTGATTGAATCCGAAAATCTCCTTGATAACGTCCGCAAGCAGGGTGCATATCTAGGTTTGTGGACTAGCGAAACACAAAGATGACTACTAATCTCACCTTCTAGAATCCCTCCAAGCAGGGTGCATATCTAGGTTTGTGGACTAGCGAAACACAAAGATGACTACTAATCTCACCTTCTAGAATCCCTCTGCAGAAGGGCTTGAAAGGCCCTAATGCCCTGGCTGCCCAGTATACATTCGACATTCGCGGAGGTGGTGGGTTCTGGGGCATCGAATTCGACTTTACAGATGCGACCAACCTCGATTTCGGTAAGGAGGCATTCGCTTTCCGTGTTCAGGCTCGTGCGCTTGAACTTGGCCTTGTCATCATCGGCATGACTGGTGGAGCTAATTTGGAAGGAACCAAGGGAGATCACGTCATTTTGGCGCCTGCGTACAATGTTACGAAGGAGCAAATTGAGAAGATTGCCGCTATTCTAGTTCAGAGCGTTGAAGAAGTACTGAAAGAGGTGGCTGTCCGATTTACTTAGGATAATTGCAGATACCATTCGAGGCTTGAGTGTCAAATACGAGTCTGTTCCATCATAAATCGAAGTCAATCTCTTGACACTTTGGTGACTGAATCATCTCAAAGCATTGCTTGAACATGGAATATCTGGCTGTCTAATATTCTCGTGTTTATCGCGTTATCACCTTCCGTTGGCTCTAATCGGTAATCGCATTGGGAATCGCCTATCGAGAATGTGAGACCAGAGAAGACCCTGTACCATCACTGCAGATGCAGAGAAGTGACTACATGGATGAATGTTGCGCAGACTCATTAGTGAGCAATATATCGCCTATCGACAACTAGCTCAAACAAGTGTGCTTGTGAAACGTCTGTTGTAATTAAGAAGTATTACGTTCTTATTGTTCATAACCACATTGCGATTTTATTCCTTGCGTTCCTTGTAGCTATCCTTTGATGAGAAATAGATACACGTTCCTTTGAAGGGGTCAATGCGCTTGTTCTAAACAAGAACGGGTCAAATGGCAGTCGCGCCACCAGTGCTTATATAAGACCAGATTGTCGGCAAGTGTGCGTGGTCTCGCAACCTCACAGGCTTGACGTCTGCTCCTCCAACGCTCGACATTGGAATCGATGGCTTGGGGCATGCACTAAATGGACTTACAACCTTCTCATCATCAAGAAGCCACAAGCAGTGCCAGTGTATCGACAGCCAGACAACAATTTGACCAGCCCTCTGCTCTTTCTACTGATTCCAAGACATTACGCTCTAGCGCCCGGGTCAAAGCCGCGAAATTAAAATCCAAGCAGAAGTGCAACGACAAAGACCGTGACTCGACAGTTCAACACTCCCAACTTTCATCATCTTCGGCGGTTCCGCTCACTGATACTGTCGTGCCCCGTACCACCCGCGCTACCACTCTTAAATCCAAACGTTCCCGTGAAAACATCGCAGCAAAGGGAAAAGGAAAGACGAACGATTCACCCGAGGAAACCGCACTTCGCACCACTAGACGGTTAGTCGACATCGATAGGTGCTTCGAGGACACAAGAACACTAATCTGGATACCTGTAGCGCCCGACGCGGAACTTCGTCAACATCTGCTCCCTTGACTATCAACGAACCAACTTCAGACCCCAAAGGCAAGAAGCGTGCCGCTCCGGAACCTCCCTCTGAAGAAGAAAACGTAACCGGCACTTCCTCCAAACGCCAGAGAACATCTTATTCCCTCCGATCAAATACTCAACCCGCCATGCCGCGTAAGACTCGGTAAGGCTTTTAATGCCTCTATTTCATTTTTTTTTTCAAACTATCGTTCTTTGCTCTAGAGCATCTAACAAGGAGAAGATGGCATCTGTCAAGACGAAGATATCGGCCGCGAGTTCATCTCGAATTGAAGATGAGGATGTGGAGATGTTGGACGCCTCCTACAAATCGGAGCATGAAATGTGTCCTGATGAAAATGAGGAACAAACAGGCGTAGGAGAGGCAAGTGAGGACCACGACGCAGGAGATGATGACGGAGACGACGACGACGGTGTCGATGAAGGTAATGGAGATGTTTCAATGCCGTCTAGCGATCCTCCCGTTCCAGGCAACATTGACGCTTCGGCGGCTCTGGCGATTTTCGGTGACTATCGACAGTTCGGCTCGTACATGATGTCATTGTCATCGCGCCTGAAGACCATGCTTAACAACATCAAGCCCACCGCTGACCCCACGACTCGACTCCTTACGCTTCAAGAATTGAGTGAACTTCTCAGTATCAGCACCGAGGACACTCTGGCTGGATCGTTCCAAGTTGAACAATTTGTTCGTGAGTTAGTCAAGGTTCTGGGTGGTCATGGAGTCGACGAAGATGAAGATGAAGATGACAACGAGGACCACATAGAACAAGATGAAGATGCCGCTCTTGCTGCTGCGTTAGCGATGAGTAATGGCAACACATATCAGGGCGATGAAAACCTTGAAGCCCAAGTGCTTGCTTGTCGCTGTCTGGCAAACCTAATGGAAGCTTTACCTGGCGTTGCGCACACAGTTGTCTATCACGGTGCTATCCCTGTGCTTTGCAGCAAGTTAATCGAAATTTCTTATATCGACCTGGCTGAGCAGACTCTGAGTGTGAGTTCAGTAATTGCTCTTCTTGCAGACATTTCTAGAATACCCCATAGACGATGGAAAAAATTTCTGATCTGAGTGTGAGTTCAGTAATTGCTCTTCTTGCAGACATTTCTAGAATACCCCATAGACGATGGAAAAAATTTCTGAGAGTTTCCTAGTGCAATCGTGCGCGAGGGTGGACTTGCTGCTCTCCTCAACTATTTGGACTTTTTCTCTATTGCGGTGCAACGTACAGCTCTGCAAGCCGCCTCCAACTGCTGTCGGAATGTTGCTCCAGAGCATTTCCCCATGATCAAAGGTGTCTGGTCGATAATCGGGAACTGTCTGACTTATTCCGACCAGAGGCTTGTTGAATTCGCCTGCCTTTGCGTCATCCGTGTTATTGATTCTTACCATCGCGCATCAACCGACAATCTTGAAGCATTAGTTGACAGAGATTTAATTAAAGCCATCAACACGTTGCTTCTTCCAGCAGGTGGATCTTCCTTGATTGCTCCCAATACATATACTCTACTTCTACGGGCACTAGCAACCGCAGCGCGAGCTAGTCCAAAGATTACGATTGCACTTTTGGAAGCTGACATCGTTGACACACTGTATCAAATACTCACTGGAGTCTTGCCCTCATCTCTTGAGAATGGTCAAGAACAAGGCAATGCCAACGGTGGTCAGGGTTTGGGTGGCGGGTTGGCCGATATGACAGTCATGGAAAATCTGGCCCATCGACCCAAGGACCAAGTCGAAGAAGCGTTGAGTCTTGCTTCTGAATTGATGCCGCCCTTGCCCAAAGGTATATATTTTAATCAAGATCATAGTGTGCCAACTACTAAATGTTTGCAGATGGTGTTTTTGATCATAAAGGGTACACGGAGAAGGCGCTCACCCGAATGGTCAAAGCAAAAGCGAAAGCAGATAGAGCTGCTGCTAGGTCAGCTGCACTAGCTGCTGAGAAAACCGCTGTCATTTCTCCGCCTCCTGATGAGCCTTCTCCTGAAACGGTAACTGCGGAGACACATACTGCATTAGATGCACCCGAGGAACCCGCCGCGACTGTATCTGCTCCGGCGAGTGTCGATCGAACTGAGCTGTTGCGTTCAAAGCCCATTGTTGTTGGCCGTTTCATGCAACTCATGGTCCCCATCCTTATTGATGTATATGCTGCGAGCGTAATCACACCGGTTAGGGTTAAGACATTGACTGGGTTGTTGAAAGCCGTTAGCTTTCTTGATGCGGATGGTTTGAAACAGGTCCTCGCGGTGAGATTCTCAACGTCTTTGGATGCTGGGTTACTTGTTCTAACATTTCACAAGTTTGTACCTGTGGCTAGTTTCGCTTCTTCGATTCTGTCTTCCAAAGATCACCCATCGCTTGTGATTGGTGCCCTGCAACTTGTCGACCTCCTTTTGGTTAAGGTTCCAGCTTTGTATAAGCCAAGCTTCCGCAGAGAGGGGGTCTTCCATGAAATTGGAACGATTGCTGCGCGACCCGTCACGTCCTCAAAACCTAAAACCAAAGATAAGGAGAAAGATTCGTCTGAACCAACTTCAGCAGAGTCTGGAAGTGTATCTCCCGCGCCCCCGATCTCGGTAAACTCTATAAGCGGTCTCAAGAAGCTCTCGTCTTTGTCATTGGAACCTGAAGATGCAATTACCTTACGTTCGAGGATTATTCAATTCAAGCATCTGTCCAGTGACATATCCCATGATGAGGACAGCGCTTTTACGACTCTTCGCCTCATCGTCGACCGTATCTCATCGCAGCAAGTGACGGAGAAGGAGTTGTATGACGTTTTGCAGGAACTTGCGGAGCTTTTTGCGTCTCCTCAAACCTCAGTCTCTAGTTTTGAACTTCTACAAAGCGGTGTTGTAGAGGGTTTGCTTCAGTTTGCAACTGACCAAACACGAACACGTACGTCTAACAACCTCAGTTATGATGAAGCTGATCTATTGCTGTAGCCGATGTCCGGAAGCGTCAAGAATTGTTATTGGATGCGTTTTGTGCTCGTCGAACAGCGACTTTAGCTGGTACCCCATCGCCCTTCTCAGTGCTGGTGAAAAAGCTACAGGAGAGTCTAACCAGAATCGAATCTTTCGACGTTATCACGGTCGCTCAAGGTATTGATGGTCAGTCAAAAAGATGCATCTTGTTTTTGCCGCAACTCTTTCAACGTTTTCCTTAGATTCAAAACGTAGTTCACCCTCTCTATTAGCCCGACAACTGCGCTTGCGGCTCGTTGCTGGAGATGAATCAGACGTTCCCCGGAATCTGCACAATATCGTGGTATCCATTCATGCAATTGCTACTTTCCAGGCGCTGCACGATTATCTACGGCCTCGAGTTGCTGGCCTTCTCAGTAGTGGTTCTCGCCTTCATGGAATGTTGGCAGCTCTAGCAGGCTACACTAGCGCCAGCCTTGAAGCGAGTGCAAATGCTTCTCGATCATTGAAACCCCCTGCATCTTCTGTTGAAAGCAATCCAGATTCCACAACGACGTCAACAGGCGGACGAAGACGCAGCTTGCGACTCAGTGCCAAGAATGCCATAGCTGCTGGTGGAACATCAAGCATGGACACCGAATCGGCAGGCGCCACTATAAATGCATCTGGAGACGGTGTGCCCAAGTCAACTCCTGAAGTTGGGCCTCCCTCTGTTGATACCGCACCGAGCGACACTCTGGTAGATTCTGAGTTACAAGCAGATTTTACGGATGATGATGAAATAGATGCCGACGTTTTTGATGATGATGAAGTTGACCCTGATCAATCTGTGTCCGAAAAAACAGTTATGCTTTCTGTTGTTGAAGGTTTGCATCATGCTACAAAAATGTGGAATCCTATTGACGGTCGATTGCCCTAGATGGATCCAAAGTAGAAGCTCAGACACCTGATGGAACCCGCGTAGCAACACCAAACTTCTCAGCAAAAGATGCTCCACTACCGTTGAATTTGCGAGCACCCCAGGCGACCAAGGCATCATATGCTGCTGCTCTTAAAGCCAAACCGTCAGACTGGCACCTCGAATTTTCAATGGATGATCATGTTCTGCCTTTGGATTTGACAATATATGGTGCAATTCACCAGCATGAAATGCGTAAGAAGACTTCAGCATCACCGCCGAGCATGATCTGGCAAGGGGTATATACAATCAAGTTCAAGAAAGTTCAAGGTCCAGCTGCAGCCTCGGATAGTACGTCGCAGATGTGTCCCGCGGTACCACATACTGATACTCTCTTCTTAGCCCGTGCAGATGGATCGGATATCAAGGTTCGGTCGCCCAGCCCCACAACATCTTCTCTTCCTGAAGACGCTCCTCATGCCAAAATTTTACGCCTGTTGCGTGCCTTGCATCAACTGAACACAATGGAGGCGGAGCGACAAGTCTTTTCCGGAGACAAACGAAATTTACCTGAGTCGGCCTTTGTAAACAATAAGTTAACTGCGAAATTAACGCGTCAGCTCGAGGAACCTATGATTGTAGCCAGGTAAGCTACCATATTGTCGCACGTAAATTAGTCTTAATTCGATGAGTCACAGTTCCTGTCTTCCAGACTGGGCATTGGACCTCCCTCAGCATTTTCCGTTCCTCTTTCCATTCGCCACACGCTACAATTTCCTCCAATCAGCATCTTTTGGATATGCCCGCCTGATTTTGAAATGGCAAAGTCAACAAAATCGTAATCAAGACAGTTCACGCCGAGACGATGGTATCGGTTTCCTCGGACGTCTACAACGACAAAAAGTCAGGATATCCCGAAAACATATATTGGAGTCAGCTGTAAAAGTCTTCGAACTTTATGGATCCTCATCCTCCATACTCGAAGTTGAGTACTTTGAGGAGGTCGGAACTGGGCTAGGGCCTACACTGGAGTTTTACTCTTTGGTGTCTAAAGAATTCGCGCGAAAGGATCTCAAGATATGGAGGGATCATGATGCGTTGGGTTCAAGTCCTTATGTCGGCCATCCTAGTGGCCTTTATCCTGCACCTCTCGGTCCAGAAGACGTTGTCAGCGATGGAGGACTGTAAGTAATCGCTGATTGTTTAAGCGTGGGTGATTTGACTGATCAACCAAAATTCAAAACTTAGGAAACGCACGCATCTGCTACGGGTCGTCGGGCAATTTGTTGCGAAAGCAATGCTTGATTCGCGAATAATTGACTTGACATTCAGTAAAGTTTTCCTTAAGTTGGTACTTGGTGAGGAGGTCCCTCTCACTATCGCTTCTCTCAAGGTGTGTGTATAGTCACCTTCAAGCTATCAGCTAGTCTCAGATTCTTTCCAGCTTGTCGACATTGACCTTGCGAAGTCTCTCGCAAAGTTGCAGAGCATTGTTGCTTCCAAGTCGCTATCGCAACAGGACAAGGTTCGTTGAGAGATGACAAAGGAATTTTCATTTTCCCTCATGTTTGGGACAGCTTTTGCAAAAAAGTACAAAGGTTGAATCAATTTCAATAGAAGATCTTGCGCTTGACTTTACCCTTCCTGGATACGATATCGAACTCAAGGTCAGATGAGATCCCGTCTCGTTGTACGGTTATCTAATACTACTTATATAGCCTGGAGGCAAAGAAATATGTGTATCATCAGACAATGTTGATGAATACATTAGTGCAGTAATTGACGCAATACTTGGAAAAGGCGCAATGGTACAAGCGAAAGCCTTTAGAGACGGGTTTTCAAAAGTGTTCCCTGTCACTGATTTACGAGCTTTTTCTGCGGATGAGTTGGTCATGCTGTTCGGCAATTCCGATGAGGACTGGAGTATCGAAAGTCAGGGTTACCTTATTTTTCATGCTTTCACTTCTCATATAAGCTTTCCAGCTCTTTCTGAAGCGTTAAAAGCAGACCACGGTTTCAATGTCGAAAGTCGAGCAATTCACGACCTTATTGAAATAATCTCAGCCTATGACAACTCGACGCGTCGTGCTTTCTTACAGTTCATTACAGGCAGCCCAAAATTACCAATTGGAGGTAAAACTTCGCCTCTTGTGGAAGATAGGTCTAACATAAAATGAGATAGGTTTCCGTGGACTCAACCCACCATTGACGGTGGTACGCAAGCCACATGAGCCCCCTCTTACGGCGGATGACTATCTTCCGAGTGTGATGACTTGTGTGAACTACCTCAAGTTACCGGAGTATAGTTCGAAAGAAATAATGAAGGAGAAGCTGCGGATTGCCATGCAAGAAGGAGTCGGGAGCTTCCACTTATCATAACTTTTGAATCTTGATTGGACTCATTCTTATTTTGCGACTGCTCGACGGGAGAACTCAGGACTAAGGCTATTGAAATAGAAACATATCTGGGTATAAATTAGTCATCAAGCTTCCTAAAACTTGTAAAAGGAGACTACCGGCATATGGTTTGGCTGTGAATCTATCAAAATTATCCATAATCGAGTGAACAACTACGGAAGTCTAAAAAGATTCGATCAACGGATGGGTACAGGACTTTTGAAAGATGTTCCTTTACCTGTACGTCCCACACCTGTTCTTCGTGTTCAACAATGTCACGGTAGTGTGATTCTTTCATGTTATCAAGTTCATCCACCTGGCGCTGCGGTACAAGAAGGGCTTTATGAAAGTTTTTGATCATCAGTTTTCCATGTATTTATAGTACATTATTCAAATAACCTCCTGGAAGGCGTACGAGAAGTAGAGATGATAGCGATCTGGAGCCACGGAGCTAGAAGATCTTAGCAACAGGCAAGAAGGCAAGAAGGCTTGTTCTTACCAAGCTCAGGCTCGAAGCGATCCCCCCCCTTCTAGATAGTATTCCAGAGCCAGGCATCTGGGCGTCTGGGCATTTGAAACTCCCGTCGGCCTCAGTCTTCATCTTCTCGACATTGGACTGTGATGTATGGTCTTTTCGTGGCCATGGTGTGGATTGTTGTAAACCTTGAGTGAGGAGGGGTTCGATATATAAATCAAAGAAGACTTATAGATGACTGTTCTTCTCGAAGAGGAGAATTTTTGTCTTTCTGTATAGGCTGGCACATGCTGATATTAGCGCTAGCACGATATGACGGATAGTCATAAAGCACTTTCACGAAAAGTCACACAATTACTTTCAACACTCTAGAAGAACATATATTCCTACATTACTATAATGACATCTACCTACGCTAGATAGCTAGCTATGGACATATCAGCAGAGACAATCCACGGTAGACGATGAACTAAGGAGTTGAGATACAACAAAATTAGAAGGTAAGTAAAAGGGGCATGTGGAGGGAAAGCTTGCCAACACTGCAAGGAAGAAGAATACAACATGGCGTAAATAACAGCACTTGGAGGATCAGTTCACTTGTGAGAACCCCGAACTTGCAATTTCTGTAGTCCGGAGATGATCTTAGGTTCCAGTTCGTTTTCCGAGCCAGAACTTGAAGCCGTAGCATAGTCTTCCGAGTGCTCTCGTCCATGGGTTGGACCTCGAGTTTTCAGCTCAAGGGCCTGATGTAAAATGTCGACCGCATGATTCTTCACAATTTTCTGGACATTTTTATCGTACTGACTCAAACCGATCAATGCTGCCGTTTCATAAGGCCAGCCATGAGCACCCGCAGTCTTCCATTTGCCATTATTAATAGAGCCCATAACGATGTGACACTGGTAACAGCTTCTTTTGCTGCAACCCACTGGACGTTCCTCTTTGGCCATATCGAGTTTATACATGTAAAGGATGATTTGAATTTCGGCATGTATCTTAGGCCTGATAAAAGCATCTTGCTCGTAATCGTCTGACCAGAATGTATTGTTCCATTTACGAAATCGATCCTCTAAATATTCGAGAGTCAGACTCTGGATTAGCTTCTTGTCTTTTATGCTTTGCCGTGCAAGCTCCTGTGCAACAACTAGAACGCTAGGAATTGTGATCTTCTTCTTGTTCATCTCCTTGACATGTTTTGGCAAAGCTATTCCTTGTGATACCCAAGTGATATCAACTTCAGAAAACCCATGAAGGAATTTCATGAGATCGGGAATGCGTAAATATCGGCGCATCTTGTCAAGATTCCTCCAAAACTTTGCAAAGTCGTTGTCTCCATCTTTAATAACCTTTTCTGACAAAACAGGGCGGCCATTAAGAAACAACAAGTTATCCATGAAGTCCCCAAAAAATGATGTTTCTGTTAAGGTGACTGCAGCGTTCGCAAATAATTCGAAACGCAGACCCATATCTTCTCTTTTATGGTCTAGTTTTAATCCCGTGACTAGGATTGTTATGATCTCCTCAAGAGCTTGCTGAATGTTGGATATTTTATAACCATTCGACTTCCAGAGAAGTAAGAGATGTTTGCCTCTACCAGTAAATCCGGACTGTAAGCTTCCATTATTGTTCCGAGAACAATATTCTCTAATAACAGACAGAAGCATTCCATCTTTATTCAATCCTTCGGTCAGGTATCTGAGTTTGTTAATGTGTGCTTGAACTTTGACTATTCCACGTTTGATCAAAAACGGCATCAAATCCCTGAGCTGCTGGTTTGGACCTTTCAATTTTGCCAGAAATTCTTTAGCGTCTGTTGCATCATCCATACTGGCAGCATCGTTTTTGGCAAGAACGATTGTGATAGATTTTCCATCACTCTTTCTCCAGAAAGCTGATGCAACCACATCTCCCTTCTCACCAGTCGCCATGCAAGTGGCGATAGTTTCCAGATGGTGCATCTCTTTCTGAAAATAGGCAGGGCGGTCTGGATTGGTGACTTTGATTGTTTCATCTTTGAACCTGAGTGCAGCTAAGAGGCGCATGTAGCCTGAATGCTCAGCTTGATCTTGGATCAAGTTACTCGATGGAGGAGGCATGGGTGCAGATAATGCAGATGAAAGATGAATAGAAAAGATAACGGAGGTGAATGTGCTTGGTGCGAAGTGAAGTTGTAATTGGCTTTGAACGTTCACGTTGCGTTTGAAAGAGTAGAATGGTATTCTATGCGCAGAACTATCAGGACGGGTGGAGGTGAACTTGGATGACTCGGAAGAGGTATGTGTCGGTCCAGGAATTCGGAGTTTGAACTAGTTGTTGAAAGACTCGTCTCCAACTTGTTTTGTTTTTGCCACAAGATGACGTCCAGTACGACTGAGCCGCAAATTCAGGCTCATCTTTCGGAAGATTTATACTTCATGAAGAAAATGTCACCAAGTCGGCTTTACCAACGTGGAGGTTATTCTCCTCCTGAGGCACGCCTACTTGATATAGTGGCTCTCTTCTTGGCTACTGGGCCATCGAATCCCACCATTGCTACATTCTGGTGGGAGAGGGGTGCCAAACTATACATAGCAAAGAGCCCCTTTGATCACCAGAACGATGCCACCGATATCAAAACATTCTTTCTTCACCTCACACAAGCACAGAGTTTCAGCAATATGATCCCCTTTCTTGCCACACATAGCCAGGCTACCGTCAACAAGCGAATATGCAAACTTCGTCAGTCTCTATGGATAGGTCTCAAATTGTTTAGTGGACCCCGTGAGAAGGAGGATCCACTCAATTATCTCGAGAGCACCGTTTTAGACTTGGAACCACCATTCGTTTTCGATGGTACCCAAAATGCCATCAGCACTTTTGAAAAGCTCGTCATGGCCTCTCGAAAAATGCTGTCCATTCACCGACATGTTTTCTTTATGCGTCGTCAAGAACCATCTGCCTGTTATTTGCAACGGCACCTCGACAAAATGGCCCAATATCTCCATGTCGAAGCCCTTATTAAATTTTGGAAAAGGAAAAAGCATGGAAGAGGTATCGAAATAGTGGTGGTTCCTGGCATTGAGACTGGTGATGCGCCTCATACCTTCAACATGGAAACAATCTTAAATCGGCATTTGGCCGTGATTCCTCGGAGATTCTTATCGAGTCCTGAAGAACTTAGGAGTCAAGTAACGCGTCGCTTCAGATCATATTCATTGTCCATCACAATCACCCCACACGTTCACGCGGAAATTGTGCTGATTCTCCACGTATCTGAAAAGATCGAGCTGCAGCATTTGAAGGATTCTGCAGAGCTGCTTATAGGGAGTAACAAGACCAGCTGTTTCGCGTGCATGTGCTGGAGAAAACATTTCAACTCTGTTTTTCATACGACTTGGGAAACCACTTGTACTTATAGCCAAATTGCTTTCTTCAGCATGACTTGGAAAATGATGTCAGTGAATAACGTGCCGCGCTTTCACTGGGCCATTCCTTGCACCTCATCAACAATTGATTCAAGTGTACTAAGTGGCTGTTCTGAAGCTGTTCTCGCTGGTGTCCAGGGTGAAGTGAAATTACTGGTGGAAAGCGAGCTTGACAGGGCTGATGACATACTTAATTGAAGGAAGAGCAGATTTTAAGGATTTTGAGAGGTATAATGGACTTTCTCCCTGACAATGGGTAGATAAATTATATAACCGCTTTCCTACATTGTAACTCTGCAATCTTGTTCCTAATCGCTATCGTCCCTTCTGCTCTCTTTGTACATGTCCATACAACTCTAAATATATGCATGGTATAGAGTTTCATTATTCCTCGAGGCTGTGTAACAAATGAGGCAGACTACGGAGGGACTTCACGACGATTGACCAACTTCGCATAATTTCTGAGTAGCACTTTGTATTGACTTCTGATAAATTCCGTTTCTCATATCAAAGAAGGCATCAGCACAAGCAGACTAACCTGAACATATCAAAGGCGCTGATCTGTTCAGAATCAACCCACCTAGTCTGAAGTCTAAAAATCGAGTGTAACAAGGGAGGTCGGACCTAGATTTGGAGCTGTTCTTTCTTGTCAGCTTTTGACCTCTCAGGTCTGGAAAGCCTGAATATTTGTCAACAAGCAAGTTGCTGACCAAGCATGATGTGAATAGACCTTTGTTGACCACCGGCCACCATGTCTAAGCACCATCCCGGTCGGTTCAGTTTCTCCTAAACTTGTTGCGAACACTCATATGTGTTCGAGATTTGATTATGTGCAGGCGTCAGCCAGGAATAGGTTGGTTTCATTCTGTACATTACGCGATAGTCAGCTCATTTGTTGTCATTTAGCTATCGGCCGACTTTGCGAGAAATGCGACGGAAAATGGTATAGCTCCCAGTATTCATATATTGTACGGTGTCTAATCATCATCATTGCAATAGCCCCGTTTGTGACTCTTACGTCCGGCCAGAAACTTTGGTACGCATCTGTGATGAGTGCAACTTCGGTACTTATGGGGGTCGATGTATAATATGCGGTGCACCTGGTAAGCCTGGCTTCTTTATCATCCAAGACAAATATGAATTTGACTTTTAGGTATCTCCGACGCGTACTATTGCGCGGAATGTACGCGACTCGAGAAAGATCGAGATGGTTGTCCCAAGATTGTCAACCTTGGAGCAAGTAGAACCGACCTTTTCTATGAACGACGTCGTTTAGGCTCGTCATTTCCCACTGTGGCTCTTTGCTTCCACTGACCCTCAAAACAGGCTTTAAAAAGGGCTGATCTCGTTTACTCAACACTATATTGTTCTGTATTATATAGGTAGTTTTGTTCAAAGCCAATTTTCCAAATATCAGCATCTAGTCAATACACAGCGTATGGGATGATAGGGGGACTCTCCGTGGGAGTCTCTAGATTGGCCAATCTCCTGCTTCAGAGTTAGCTATGACACTTAGGCTGACAATAGGAGAACCAACTGGAGTATTTTCACATCCACCTATATAATCTCGTTAATGTATAACTTCAGTAAGGTAATTGATAATTCACCAAGGATTTGAAGGCCAAAAAGACATGTGTGTCGTTGTGAGTGTCAACAGCTTCACATGTATCACATAAATCTCGTGCACAGTAGGCACACCGGAACCATGTGCCCACAATAACCTTGATGCAACGATCACAAAAAGAATTTACATGCTTCAGATTGTTCAGGTAGGCTGTAAGTAGAGCAAATGAACCTTCGAAGTCTAGGAAAGGAACATATCCTTTTACCTGTGGGCTCGCTTGTGTCCACAAATGGGCTGTGAGGACCGACAGGTATCTGGTATCTAGATATGTCAATGTTGGGCTGTAGATGATGATTTCATAGAATCTTACAAGATTGGGACCATGGGAGAAAAGCTCTCAATAGGCCTAAGAACTGGTCTGGGCAACTTGAAGAATATATGCATCGGGTCATGTACAAGATATGACCTTTGTTCGCAGTTTTCGCACTAAACAGATGATTATTGTCTATGCGAAGTCCAAGTGTTAGTTCATACTAGATTATATGCTCTTGGAGAAGAAGGACAGTTGGCACATTGGTACCGGATCCCAATGATGGTCTTGAAGGGGTTCAGGTTTAACTGTATTTGCAATGAGAAGTAAGACTCACGAGACCACAACTATTGCAGAGTAGACGATGGTCATTCGACGGTATTAGAGCATGCCGAGAGGCATTGCCAACCACAGTACGAGCGTAGGAAGACACCACTGAACTGGCCTTTGACCACGAGGCCGACAGTCCGACGCTTGCTGCATCTCCTCCTGTCCAGAGGTTGATGGCCCTTCGACTGGCACTCTCCAGCTGCAGGAAGTGTGAGCGACCATAGCCATTACTATGTTCACAAGTTCACAAAAAACATACTTCTTGCATTTCTAATGGATATGGTATCTGACGCTTGCACTGAGTGCGACTTCAAAGGTTGAGGCATTGATCAACTCATACCTTTATGAGGATATGTGAAGAGTTATGTCCACCGTCGGCGGAATCAAGATTTCCAGGAAGGCCAGCTGACTCACAATTCGCGCAAATATCCACACAGGCACAGATGGCGCAGTGAAATCGAGCACCGACGATGTCTTGTAAACAACTGACAGATCCCTTAACATGGCAATGGAAAGTCAGCCAATTAGTTGACCTACTGTGTACACTTGACACCTGGGTGTTTCAGCGCTAGGTTATTGGTGTAAACACTGATGAAAACCTGATTTATAGAGACCCAAAAACTCACGTTCTTCACCTTGAGGGTCCGGAGGGCGGATTAAATGAAGATCAAGATCGTTATGTGAGGGGGACAACCTGTCTGGTACATTGAGGAAAGCGTGCGAAGGATGTAGTTCGTGTACTTGACTAATAAACATTTTAAGCCTTGATGCACTTGTTGAAAATAGATGTTGAAAACTAACCTGTAACACGCACGACACAAGTTGATGTTTGAACATGATACACACTTGTATCGTTTGTGAAAGGTAGTCGCCTGGCAAGTGGAACACTTGGATACTCGGACCTCGTCTTGCTCTGTTTCAAATACCATTGACTTTGAGCCATCACTTGACTATAAAATGCACTAACCAACTTCCTCCCACCTGTCGTGTGACCAGTACTTTTGCAAGAAGGTGTGCCGAAGCTCGCCTTTCTTCGGTGCTGCTCTTCTCCATTGAGATGCTACCTGTGCATCACCATTGACCGAAATCGGCATTATAGGTGACGTACTAGACGCCGCTTCGATCGCATGATGGACTCCAGCAGACTCCATACAGTTGGAACACAATTCAAAGCCTTTCACTGAAGGTACTTCCGGGACAGTAAGGCTAGAAGCAGAAGGAATGGAGGGAAGGTGTCTGTAAGCTGGTAGTGATTCAGAGCTACCGCACGGGTACATCTGCGACGATAACGAGTGACTGGGAGAGGATGATACTGAATGTATGTCATGTGGTTGTGGAGGATAACTGAGGGAGGAAGAGCTATTTGTTTTCCCCTTACCCTTCAGAATCTGGTCGCTCATAACAGGATGTTTCTCTCCACATGTGGAACAAACGTATCGAATCAAGTCTAGTAACGTTCCGCAGTTGGAACAGTCTGTCAAGCTGTTTTTAGGGGGAACAGTGGGCGGAAGATACTGAAGCAGCTCTCTGTCGACCAAGAAGTTTGTGTTGCCATCTGTCGAAGAGAATTTTTCGTGCGAGGGCTGCAGGTTCGGATGTGTGGAAGAAACCTTTGGATCGCGCGCCCTCTGGGTTTGGATCTGCTGAGCCGCCAGCCAATTTAAATGCATAGAAGAAGGTCTTGTCCTCTGAAGAATGGGTATCGCTCCGGGCGGGGGACCATCATCGTAACCAGAATCTTGAACTTGCGAGACAGATGAACCCGCAGATGTGTAGTTATAGTAATATCGCCCGCGAGGGTCTCTTTCCAGCGCAAGGTCCCCACTAAGCCTGTCTTCATCGTCCATCTGTGGGTCGAGGGAAACGTCATCAGCCGCTGATAGTTCAGGCAGTACTCCAAGCATGGTATGGATGTGACGGTCGTTTTGCTCCCTCAACCATGCTTCTTCACGACTATTCCTCGCTAGTGGATTAGAATGAACGTTCGGTGTGCCTTGTGCTAGCTCTCTTTGGAGCTTGAGGCGTTGGAAGACGGCAGAGGGATCTGTTAGACGTTGGCTTGAGGAGATCTTGTGAAGCTTGTCAAAAAGTAGACCTCCACCTCCACTGATTCCACTTACAGGTGCGGCTGACCCTTCTCGACCTCTATTTCCAGGAGGACACGAAAGCAGTGTGAATCGCGAACCACTTGCACTTACAAGAGAGCCAGTGCCATCTCCCGTTTTTAGGTTGCTTGGAACGGCTGACCATGAGGAGACAGATGGACCACTGTTATCACGAGAGCTAATCGTGACCGAATCATCGTCTGCTACAGGAGATTCAAATGAGAATGACTGTTGACTTCCATTTCGTCCCCGATACTCGTCCAAGCTGATCAGCGATGATGTATCTGAGAGACTGGGGCCATCATAATCGACTGTAATCTGGACCTTGAGGGTCACTTTTCGGCTTCCAAAACTACGACCTGACAAGATGGAGGCTGCTGAAGACAATGGTACATCATCCCCGGTGTGAAAGTATTGGATTGCTTCAGTGAGGTCTGTATCGTTGGTAATTGTCGTTATCTCGCCGTCATCGTCTTTGTATGTAATCACAAACGATGTAGGAGAGAGCGAATAACACTGTTCGATCTATTTAACATTGAAAAAAATAGTGTTACAGATGTGCAAGCTGCGGGAGATGAACCACGAAACACCTTCTGCCGAAGCAGTTCATATGTGCAGTTGCGCGCAGAGTCAAAAGTAATCTTCTTATTCCAGCTATCCAGAGAACATTTGACAACGAGCTGCCTGCTAGTTCTGTTGTTCATTCTAGTGTAGAGACTGGAGAAGGAATGATTTTGATGACTACATAACGGACCATACCCCTATTTGGGCCACACCGGCGCCCGCAGTCGTTCGGGCGCTAAATCATTGTAATTTCCACCAATGTCATCAAATAACCATTCTTTTCCAGACACGGTGTCATGGAATATACAGATGTAGTCCGACGAGCAGGTTACCAGTCTCTCTCTGATGTCTCTCCTCTTCTGACCAACTATCAGGTCTCCTTGAGCGGTATCACATTGCGAGGTTCTCGTCATTGGATCTGGATTCCTGCGTCCTGATGGCTGCACAATATATACCTCCAAAAGGCCGTCGTTTGGATAGACCGACGATTTATGGTGCTCTTGCCAAAGTTATCGAAGTTCACACCGCATTAGGTGTTCGTTTGAAGGATCCTGCGAAAGATCCGGTTTTTGAACGCCTTGAGAAGGTTGAACTCTCCGAAGTCGTAGAATTCTCTGACAATTGCGACCTTGAAGCAACGATACAAGCACAACTACTACGAAAATTTGACGTAACGTCTAATCTACCTCTTTGGCGCGTCGTGATTTTAGGAGACGGTACCGTCTGCTTCGCCTGGCACCATGGCATCGGTGATGGCAAGAGTGGTCTTGCTTTCCATCGCGCTTTTCTGACCTCCCTACAATTGAATGAGAGCCGAGGTGGCAGTTCCGTACTGATATCTCCAAAGAATGATTTGGTTCCCCCCATCGAAACGTTAGTCGACCTTTCCCCGTCATGGCTGCATATCGTTTCGACGCTTTTTGGTTTATACGCTCCTGTATCATGGACTAGTGCAGCTCATTCATGGACGGGCGGCCAAGTGCCCACCGAAATCACCTTTCAGAACCATGTTCGACTTCTTGAATTCTCTCCCGATGCTGTTTCCACCCTCCTCAAAGTATGTCGCTCTCATAAAGCAACGATAACGTCGACATTTCATGCGCTAGCTGTTTCTGTCATATCTGACCTCGTGATGTCCGATAAATATACAGCGATATCCTCTCTTGTCCCAGTATCCCTTAGAGGTCTTTCGGGAACGTCCAGCGATGTAATGTGCAACCATGTGTCATCTCTGCATCGCCATACGAAGATAAACCCGACATTTTCCTGGGAGTACGCATCCCAGTATGCAGCAGAACTTCGTTCTTATGTCAAAAAGTCGGTGGAGGAAATAGGAATGCTTT
Organism: Macrolepiota albuminosa; assembly: GCA_027475525.1. NCBI lineage: Eukaryota > Fungi > Basidiomycota > Agaricomycetes > Agaricales > Agaricaceae > Macrolepiota > Macrolepiota albuminosa. Next base: position 2,600,981 of record JAMWFC010000116.1, read on the forward strand.
CTTATCTCAACGGAAAGTACGACGAGTTTTTCCAGGGAATGTTGGGGAAGAAACGGCGCGGTGGATTCGAGCTTTCCAATGTTGGGCGGTTTGAGGCTGAGAACACCTCAACGGACGGGACACAATGGTTAACTGGGCGTATGGTCTTTGCCCAATGTGATGTAGTTGTCGGCGCCGCTCTCAAATTGAACGTGGTTGGTGACGCATTTGGAGGGATTACTATGTCTGTAATCTGGGGTGCTGGCTCCGTTTCGGATGTCTTTGCTGAGAGCTTCATCGTCAAATTTAGGAATGGTGTTGATAAGTTTCTGAGTGAAGAGGTTGTGTAGGGCTCATGCATCGCTCATGGCTCATGTCATTTCAATCTTAATTAGAATATCTTTCTCGATGGTTCATTGCGTATTTCCATGAGGATAAGATCAAAGTATTCTCCATCATCTGCAGGTATGGCGAGCCTGGTTTCGTCGTGCCAAGGACTTGAAGTTGAAACTCTATTTCCTGATTTCCAGGTCATTTTCCCATCGTCTAAGCTCCATTCTCCATCCACTCTACAAAGAGGTTTACTTATGGACGGCGCTATTTAAATTCGCTACACGACAGTGCTGACGTCGACACGATAGTTCTACTCGTGATAGATCAACCTGGCCTCAGATTTCTTGACAGTCGTGTCGTGTTCTATTGGAAAAGAGGATGCTCGGAACTGTAAATCCTACTAGCGTGCTGCCGCGAAAGGACTTGTGAATCTAATTTCTCTCTCGAAACAACGTCCAGAAGTCTAAGAGACGAGAGAATAACAGATTGCGAGTAGGGGAAATCAGATATCAGAACTCTCCCTCGTGGCAATCGGATCGGTTGTGGGGGTGGCTGTACAGGTCGGATTTCTACTGTCCCCGCATTAGGTCCGGAACATGGAGTTCTCAAAATCAGCTGTCATCAATCTGCATTTTATCCCATCCAACAGATTTTCGCCTCAGCAGTGAGCGGAATTGGGCGGAGTATGCTATTCCTGACAAGGTTTTCAGGCTCAAAGTTCGGCCAGTCTTCTCTATTATTGTTTACGAGTCGCCATCTTACCATGCCAACCTCTGCAATTCGGCCATCCTCACGCCCAACTGCGTGGAAGGCTGCTGCTCCTGCTTCTCCGCCTGGAACGAAGACCTTTTCAGCAGAACTGCCTAAACTTCCGGTCGCAAACCTTCCAGACACACTTGCTCGTCTGAAGCAGAGTCTGGCGCCGATAGCCCTGTCGGACGAAGAGTATGCTGCAGTTTCCGCAAAGATTGACCAATTCGCTGTTGGACAAGGGCCAGAACTTCAGCGAAGACTGCTTGCACGAGCTGAAAAAACTCGTCACTGGCTTGAGGAATGGTGGGATGATGGTGGTTACTTGGGTTACAGGGATTCAGTACGTTCTCAACGATGTCATTCTATTCCCATGGTGTTAATTTTGAAGATAGATCGTTGTCAATGTCTCTTATTATTGTGAGTGCAATCAGAATCTGTGTGATTTTCGATGTTCTTCATATGTTTCATAGATGGATTTGACGAACAACCATCACACTTACCCCAAACTCCTGCCGCGCGTGCCGCTAGTTTAGCGCGTGCTGCTATGATTTTTCGCCAGAACCTCAAGAAAGGTTTGATGGAAGCAGATAGTACGAAAGAAGGGCCTCTTTGCATGGATACATATCGGTGTGCCTTGTCTATCACATGTAGATATCTTCGGACTGCTCACACAAGGCTTAGGTGGATGTTTGACTGTTGCCGCATTCCTGGCCCTCAAGGATTGGATTGGAGCATTTCTTACGGGAAAGAGAATGATCTAGGCGACTCTGGTCACTTGATTGTTTTCAGAAATAATCGTGTTTGGAAAGTGGACGCGACTGATGGCGGTCGGATTTTGAGCACTGCAGAATTTGAGAAGTAGAAATTTTTTTCGTGACCTCATCACGTACTGAACGTACTGATTCATTCGGTTCATCAGGAGGATCCGTTACATATATGAAAATTCCAATGGTGCTTTTCCAGGCGTTGGTGTACTTACTGCTTCCAACCGTGACGTTTGGGCCAAGGTATGGCCACTATTGTCAGCTGAACCAGCTGAATAATGAACAAATTATCTTTAGGACTATGCAACTCTCACTTCTTCTGTACACAATACTGAAATTCTTACTGCCATCCAATCAGCCGCCTTCGTAATCAGCTTAGAAGCATTCAGTCCCTCGACTCCAATAGAACATAGCCGTGCCCTGTGGCACGGATCAGTCATTGATGGTGTCCCGACTGGTTTACGAACTCGCTGGGTAGACAAACCCGTACAATTCATCGTTTACGACAATGGCGTCGCCGGTTTGATGGGTGAACACTCTGTAATGGATGGGACGCCAACTGTCAGGCTTTGTGACGAAATCCTTGAAATGCTTTCCGACCTCACGTTCGACCATGGATCACCAAATGTTCCGTCTACATGTCTTCCCGTACCTCTCGACTGGGAAATTACTCCAGCAATCTCTCAAGCTATTTCAACGGCTGATGCTGCTGCTATAGAACTCATCGAGAGTCAAGAGCTTGGATACCTCCTTACGTCATATGGGAAGGCCGCTATCAAGAAATTCGGGGTATCTCCAGATTCCTGGGCGCAAATGATTGTTCAGTTGGCCTATCGACGCCTCATTGGCAACGAGAAGAGAATAGGCGGTACGTACGAAGCAGCGACGACCCGAAAGTTTGATAAAGGACGTACCGAGGCTATTCGTGTTGTGACTAGTGAATCCGACGCTTGGGCAGCTAGTATGGACGATCCTGAGATTCAGAATGAAGATAAGAAGAAACTTCTCATCGCGGCTGCGAAAAAACATGTCGAGCTTGCCAAGAATGCAGGGAATGGTCAAGGCATTGATCGTCATCTATTTGGCAAGTTGAATAATGTCAATCGGATATTCATAAGATTTATTTATCATCTTGGTAGGTCTCAAGAAAGTTTTGAAGGAGGGCGAAAAGCTTCCTGAATTGTTCTCCGATCCTGTCTTCCTTCGTTCAAGTCATTGGGTTCTGAGTACATCGGCCATCTTTTCAAAACATTTCCCTGTCTATGGCTGGGGAGAGGTCTGTCCGATTTTTTCAATTGCTGATGCCTACTTGATTCTTTCTATTTCTGAAGGTTGTGCCAGATGGTTTTGGTGTAGCGTACATGACAGGTTACGATGGTACGAAACTTTGGCTCTTACCCATATGACGATTGAATCACGCGTATATCCAGATCGGTTGCAATATACCATCACGTCTAGAAGGGAAATGCCCAATGCCAAGTTCTGCGAGGAGATTTCAAAAGCTGCTATTGATCTATACGCTTTGTTCTGTGGGGCGGGAAAGTCTAAGCTGTAGATTACCTCAGCCTTGATCTTCACCATCTGGTGTACTGTAGCGGAGTGTATGGTGCCAACCGTCGCATGTCCAAATAGTGTCTTATTCCACGTAACGATAACAGGGGACCAGTTGTTACCAATACTTGGAAAAATTTTTGGGCTCTATTTACCACCGCTAGGTATCCAGAGCTCCCAATCATCACGGTAGGTCCAAAGATTTTCTTCAACTGCACCCACGCACAATCGGCCATCTTCTCCTTCAATGATTGATGCAGTACCGGCTTTCATCAGCAGTGTCGAGCTATTCACTCTCATGGCCGAAGGTTTCACGCACAATGTTTAACAGCAATCCAAGGTGATTTATGCAGGCAAGTAGAGCAATAGGAATGTCATCAGTTGGTTTAGTAGTCATTGTTACGCAGAGATATTGCTGGTTCTTCATTTTGTACCTTAGATTCAACCACCACAAAACTTAGTCGGTTCGTGCTATGCGCAGAGTGAGCCTACATAACGTTTCCGCAACGGGGGAAGAGTTTTGTACTCAGTAGCTTGCGCACTGCGTTGGTAGCTTCCCTCTGTGGGTGCCAGCGGATTCTACCAAGGTCACTTGGGGCATCCGTTGGTGGCAAGGGCGTTCTGTACTCGTGCCTACCTGACCAGATGGTGGTTGGTGGTTCAGTTGGATCAAACTTTGCTTGTGCATGTTATGATGGAGGATCGAATACTTCCTAAATTTTGATTCGAAACTAGTTTGCTGCTTCAACACAGCTGATACGTATGCATGTCTTCCTCTCAACTTCACCCCATGTACATCAAAAACAAGATGAAACGAGAAGAAGTGGCCCGTAAGAACAGAAAGGCCAAAAATCAGCAGAAACTGGAAAGACGACTTGCCATAGCCAAAGCTGAGGCTAATGACCCTGCTGCGAAGAAAGTGAGTACAGACTGTGAATACATTAAATACATGCTGACCATCCGAATATCAGAAACGTCTAGCAGAAAATGTTCCGCGGACCCTTGATAACATGCGCGAGTTTGATCCCTCAATATTGACGGCAGATCCCAATAATGCTGGTCCGTCATCGTCACAAGATGCTCTAAACGAGGCAGCGGCAGACATCGAAAACGATCCATTTGCGTCGTACTTCACCTCAAAGGATGATCCTAGTTTGCCCCCGAAAATATTAGTCACTACTTCACCCAAGGCATCCAAATCAACTTACGAGTTCTGCGATGAGTTGGTGGGTGTGTTTCCTGGCGCGGAGTTTATTCGACGGAAGAAGGGTAAAGGCTTTGAGATGGGGCGTATAGCTGGCTGGGCTGCTGGGAGGAATTATAAGCATTTGTTGGTTGTTAACGAGGACATGAAGAAGCCAAGTGCGTCCTTTTTTGCCTCCTTGCAAAATCTCTGGCCGGTTTCGCTGATACGTCTGCCCTATCAGATGCCATTACACTAGTTTACCTACCCAATGGACCAACAGCCTACTTCAAATTGACTTCCGTCGAACTTACAAAAAACATATTTGTCGTAACATTTCTTGCCGTTAATGTACCACACAGCTCATCTAGTTACCAGGGTCATGCCCGTGCAACTCCGCATCATCCAGAACTTGTCCTAAATGGCTTTGTTACACGCCTTGGTCACGCCGTTGGGCGTATGTTCCAGACTACCTTCCCTCCGCTGCCGGAATTCCAAGGACGACAAGTTGTAACTCTTCACAATCAGAGAGACTTCCTGTTTTTCCGAAGACATCGGTGTGTTCTTGTATCCAAGTCTTGCGTTATCTGGTACTTACCAGGAATACCTAGTTATGCCTTCCGTTCAACAGAAAAGGTTGCGCTGCAGGAAATTGGACCGAGGTTCACACTTAAACTCAGATCATTAAGAAAGGGATTACCTGCTGTGCTTGACTATGGCGAAGCACCCAAACCGTTAGAGTTAGATATCGGACCCTCTGGAGAAATAGAAGAGAAAGTCGATAAGCCATCCACGGATGACACCTCCGAGTCAAGCGACGCCAAACCTCGTGAACAGTTTGTTCCACCGAAAACGGACGAGTATTTATGGCAATGGAAGGCAAGTCCCCGCTTTACACTTATCTGAAACGCTTTAATCAAGGACCATTAGCCCGAATTGGAGACGAACCGTCGAACATTCTTCCTCTAGTCAGATGTTTTGGTTTTGTCCGCTATATCCCTCATGTTGTTGGATAACTCTGACCGGTACTAATACATGTGAGATCGAAAAGTCTGATTAAGGCCTGCGATGTTATCAAGCTTTCAAGCTCCTGTCTTCTTTTCATCACGCTTGAACTGTGGCTACGTACGAGGATATGGAAAACTATTAATTATTTCATCTTGCCAAAAATGATCTTTCATATTAAACACATGTATGACACTTGCAAGCATCACTATCATTCATTAAATTGTTACATGGCTGTGTGGGTTTCAAGCAACGCTTAAGCTTATCTTACAGGAAGGTCAATATGGAAATGGGTATGCAGTGTTGCCTATGTAAGTATCCTTTCTAAACACATTAAGCAAGTATGAAAGGTGCTTCAAGTCGAGACGCTGTCTATATTTCGCGTCTTGTCAGGCTTCTGTGGAAAGCATGTGAAAGACTCCCTGGAGGGTGATGGAGTTACATAAAATGAGAGTCCATAGTGGCCATACTTCGGCGATGTGAACGCTTCCTTCGACATTGGAAATGACACTTGTAATGGACCCATGACCTGTGTCTCTGCAAAACTTGATGTATCAGCAATTCAGATGAGCAAAGAACTATTGCTAACCTGGGGTGCTTTCCTTCCTACGACGCAATCGAAAAAAAAGACAGACACAAACGATGCTTATCGCAAGGAACATCACCGCGCCTATCGTTCCTCCAACGATCCGAGAAACGTGTTCTTTCTGAAGTGACCCATTTGAGGTGTCATCTAATGAAAACGATTGATGATATCCGGTGAGTGTCGAGCTCAAAGGCGATGAAAAGCTTATAAGTGACGAAGGCGCAGCTGTAGTGGATAACGATTAGATAACACAATGACGGAATCTGTTCTTATGTACCAAGAATGAAGATTTTGTCTGAGCGGCAAACTCGTTCAGTTCATTAGGGTAAGACACATAGCTACGTACCATGGGGGGACGCCGTCCTCGTTTTATCGTCGGTAGGAAATGGCTGAGATCTGGAATGTCCGGGATGGTGACACGAATTAATCAGCAAAGCCGGAGCCATGGCCGTATTGAAAGGTATATTCAGAGCTCAAGAACTAGGAGGTGAATGTAAGCAACAGATTGTGGGCCCTCCCACGAGCAACAATGGAGGCCAGCTAAACAGTTATGTAGGATCTTGTCATTGTATTATCATGACACTAGATCATTCATAAATAGGCAATCTAGATACCAATCGTGATCAGATTTCCTGAAGCTCTATCCTCTTGCCCAGTCGAGTTTGTGAGGGATATATATGCTATGAGTAAGGTGGACGCCCAGAGGCACAAGGTCAGATTGGCCTGGAGACTTCGTCGTTGTGTGACATGTTATTGTCCCGTTCATGTTCAGGATAGACAGAGTCAACAATAGGTCAGATAACAATGGGATCCAATTCAGACGAGGAAGTCCTTATGTTTTGGGGGGTCGAAAGGTAATTCCGGATTCCGATCATGACTTCCAGTTTCGAGATATCGAAATTAGTGGCGAGCTCAAGCGCTCAAGTCAGAAGTTACTAATCCAAAGCCAGCCGTATCCATAACTTTTTGACCTTACGCGATGAATCTCCCTGCCAAGAACGAGGAATATGGAACGAAAGAATATTGGTGCATATTCCAGTCTTGTTACTCTGGAGGTCCGCTGAGCTCACTTACTAGGGATCAACGCTATACAAAGTAACTCAACTCGTTACCATTGGAAACTTCGTCCTCATTGTAGATGCATCAGGGAAGTTGATAATGGTCACTTTGACTGGTTCAAATCATACGCAGATCTTGCTCCTTTTATTCGAGATCTCATTCCAGACAAGGCTTCGCGAATCTTAATGCTCGGATGCGGAAATTCCAAGCTTTCAGAAGAGGTGCATTTCGGAAACTCTAAGCAGATCGTTCAGTGACTGATCTGTTCTTGAGATGTGGGACGATGGATATAAAAACATTGTCAATATTGACGTCCGTATCTAATGACATCAGGACTTATTTCATACTGACAAAGAGATGGTAGTACTCGTCTGTCGTCGTGGAACAAATGCAACGGCGACATGAAGAGCTTCGACCGGAGATGGAATGTAAGAATATCAGGATCAATAAATTCCATTGCACCCATATTTTTTTATTGCTTACAGGGCACGAAATGGACGTCAGGGACCTAAAATTCAATGACGATTCTTTCGATTTTGCTATTGACAAAGGTGTGTCCATCAGAATTAATCTCGTCGACCTCGACTTCATCAACATATGATCTAGGGACTATGGATGCCATGATGACGACTAAGGGCGACGTTTGGGTGCGTGCGATGGGCTTGGTATCAAGGGGTGTTTGAAGACTGTCCTGACATTATGCCTAGGATCCACCAGAACAAGTCGTTCAAGATTGTAATAAAGAAGTCGACGAGACCCTAAGGTTCATCTTCAAGTTCTTCATATTCAACTTAAGCAGTCCATTCATTTTATTGCAGGGTTCTTCGCAAGGGCAGGGGAATATTTTTGTACCTGACATTTGGGCAACCTCATTTTCGAAAACAGTACCTAACACGACCTGGAACGACTCTCGAAATAAAACGATTAGGGGAAGCCTTCCATTATTATTTATACATTATCCGCGCATAAACAGAAGTTTCGCCATTACTGTCAGTGTTATCATCTAGAACAGGAACTTGACATTTTTGTAGAAGTCCAGCATCGGATTCTCCCCATTGCGAAGACGCGTTCTGTTTAACTCTGCGTATGTCTCCATAAATTCCGAATGGGTGAAAACATTGGATTTACGCTCCCCCACGGGAAGACCGCTGGCCGAGGTAACACCATCAAGGGGACTTCTTCTATCGTTTGATCGGTACGAAGAAAAATAGTCCTCCCCAAGTGAAATGGATGTCGAGGTCGTCATTAATGGAGTAGATCGCATTTCTGATTTCGATTTAACTGAGGGATTCTGATGAGACATTATGTGTTCATACATATCTCGTAGATGTTCAAAATTTGTGGGAAAGAAGATGTCGAAATAGCCTTGCCTTACAAGGAGGGTAGTACATGGGACCGTGGTATTTCGGAACCGCGTCTGTACAACGGGTGCATTGACACCGTTGATTGTATTGGGTAGAGATGAGAAGTCGGAAAGTAGTAGACGATGCCGAGGGAAACAATTCCGGAGGGTACGCAGAAGACTTAGAAGTCGGGTAGGGATATACTCCTCGCGTGAGAGATTGGGAGCAAAAGGCATGGATAAATAAAACTTGCGCAGCGCATCGGAAGACTGTAATATCCTGCTGACAGGTAATGGATGTTTAAGACGGTGCCTCAAGTCTAAGAATTCAGCGATTAGAGGGTCAGAGACTGGCGTATAGATCGTCTCAAAATCGCCATGAGGGTCAACTGTAACAACCCCTTGGTATGGTTCGAGCGTTTTGAGGTCATATCGGACTACATCGTGTGCGAAATTGTCCTACATGTAGTGTTAGATGAATGAATGGTCCAGCCCGTCGACGAGAACATACGATAACCTCCATGGCAACGAAAAAGCAAGGCGCCAGTTCTCTTGTCTCCCAATGAAAGATACTTTTGTGCGTGACTCTGACATTCGGGTGAACCTTGTATAACCTTTTCTTTTGCATCTGGACCAGCCTGCCGCTGATCTCGATGATATTATAACGAGTTCGATCGTATACCTCGGGGTGTACTTCCTGGAGGTAATCGAGAATATCCACTGCTAAAGTCCCATTCCCGGCACCAATTTCGTAAATTATGAAATCTTCGTATGGGAAGTATTTTAACAAATACTCCGCCACAAGGCATTGGGCAATTGCCCGGCCAAACCAGGGCTATGGAACAGCACATTCTCTAAACACGCGAATTTGAGATGGACACGACAGACATACTTTGAAGAGTTCTGTTGGTGTATGCCACAATTGCCTACCAGGACCATCGTGCTTGTCCGCACCATAAGCAGCATACTTGTGCGCGACTACCTCCTGAAATTCCGTCGAGTCCCTCAATGAATTAAATCCAACTGCGCTACCGTCTGTGTTGAAGATGTTTGCTTGATTCGGAAAGTAACCATAGTTTGGATTGTACAGTGAATCCTCGATGAAATCGCGTACGAGCATTTGCACACCACGAGGCGGCCCGGTAGCACGTTCCAACGTATTGGCAGTAACAAATTTCAGGTCAGAGTACTTCGTCTGTGATGTCTGAAGGAGCGGGGAAACGTTGTAATTCCATCTATCGCGTGGTACGTTGATATCGTTTTTGCCTTCAGTCTCGGAGTTGGTCCTATTTCGTGCTCGGGAATGCGTCGAGTAGAAACAGCGCCGCAGAACGTCATGCGCCGGGCGTTTCCAAAGACATCTCGTGAAGGCTGTGCCCAGGTTTAACATAGACGCCAGGGGTCCCGTCAGAGCATGAACAAGTGCGATATCGGGGAAACCTTCCGAAAAAGGAACGACCAGAAGAGATTTATGCACACGTGACAAGGAAAAGGAACCGGACCCGCCCCCTGGTTGTCTCGATCTCCTGAATATCTACAACAGAAGATATGACTTCTGCTGGGAGACTGGTGGAGACATGGATGGCCTCCGGGAGAGATGACGAACTATCGGAAATTGTCTCAGGTATACCTTTCAGATATCTCGACATGACCTCTTTGACCAGGAAGATTACAGAGATATCTGAGAATAAACTCACACTTTTGGACGTTGTCAAAGCTTTAGGTGAATTCCTTACTTCCGAAGAGGACACCATTAGGACCAAAGGTATAGTCTGATATACTAATCTAACGATTGTTTTAATCTGTCTTCGACAGGTGTTGATCTTCTGTCATTGGTCTTGAAACGCTGTCCGACTGAAAAACTCAATCATCAATCTGGTATGGACCTCTCCTTTTCTGCTGTGATTGTCAATGTCATCTTATCTTACCAGTTGCGCCCCAGTTCGTGTTCTGACGACATTTTACTGTGGAAAGTTGGATGATACTGAGACTATCATCCCCGCGTTGAATGGCCTTCATACGCTAACCTCACATCCATCATGTTCTTCATACGATGCTACTTCGATCGTACAGGCGTAAGTTGATTTCGGACTCCAAATTCACAAAATCAATACCCTGCATCTCCAGTATCTTCGTTCACGTAAGAATGAGAGTTCTTGTGCACTCGGTTAGGTTCCTGGTATTCTCGATAATTGACAATCTTATGGCTCGAAATCGGGATGGTACGTATCGAGATGTCTGTCAGATCCGTGCTACAGGTACTGACATCCCTTTAGCTTTGAAGAAAATGGGGAAAGCCTTCCTTTCAGGATATGCCTCGCTTGCTGAAGGCGAGAAGGATCCTCGCAATTTGCTCGTCGCTTTTGCAATCGCTCGCGTCATTCTCATAGAATTCGACATTGCAGAGCACGTCGAAGTGTGTATTAAATCAAGTTCCTGCTAACCTCTTCTAAACACAAACTCTTTTTAGTCTTTATTCAACATCACATATTGTTACTTCCCGATCACATTTCGTCCTCCACCTAATGACCCTTATGGGATCACGACCGACGATCTCAGAAAAGCACTTAGGTCAATGCCTTGTTTCCGAGTTGCTCAAAAACTAATGGTTATACAGAGGTTGCCTCAGTGCGTCTCCATCTTTCGGTTCACTTGCCATACCCGTGTTTCTAGAAAAGCTGACGGCTGGTTCTCCTGCTACCAAGGTATTACCGCACTTGCTTCGATGTCCGCTCTGATATAAATCCATCTTCAGAGAGATACCCTTCAGACTATGTCCATTTGTTTCCCGGTTTATGGTTCTGCACTAGCTCGCACTTCGGCACGTCAACTATGGAATGCCCTCAAACTAGAGGCAAGTCTTTTACACGTTTTCGCACAAATTGGCCCTCATCCCGAACAGATTTTCCAACCTACTGACCCTTTGACGGAAGAGGAAGCACTTAAAACTACACAGGCTTTAGTCGCAACGATATATCAGCACGAAGAAGATGCGATTGAATCAGATGTCGATGTTCAAGGGCTAGCTAGGGACGTATGCGAAGAGTGCATCCACATCCTACGCGAGCCAGAAAAGAACCAGGCGAAACCTGCCATCAAAGTTCTCTGTGCATTCATGTCTACAACTCGTAGGTTTTCCTGTGTTCTTAATAAGCTATCTATTGAGACCTTTTCTTCAGCATCCGTGTCGCGATACACGCTATCACAAGCGATCCCTCATCTCGTAAAATTATTTTTGAATCCTGACGAGATTTCCAACCGGTCACCAATTCTCATCTTACTTGCGGACTTGGTAAACGCTGCTCGTGATTCTATGCCATCAGACGTTACGCATTCGACCCTTGTTCCAATGATGCCCTACAAAGACGAGGTCCTCGGCATTGTAAGCGTTGGTGCGAAAGCAGCGACTTCTCGCATCCCAGCTATTGGTTTACTCCGAGGTCTGGTCAGCACAAAAATGCTTCTTTCAGATGAGGAATTGGGTTTCATCGTTCACTCCGCCAATGAGATATTTATGGATGAAGGGGCAGGTAACGACGACTTCAGGTATGTCTCTCTTATGATAGATGATTTTATGATTCAATCACGTCACGCAAAGTGATTCTGCAATCCTGGAAGTACTATCGATAATCTCCAAGACTGCGCCACAACACGTAGAAGAGCAAACATTACCGCTATTGTTCGATGCGCTACCTGAACGGGCACCACCTCGAGATGCGCCGTTAGAAAGGATCAAAGTTTGGAGAATATTGCTGGCATTGCAGACCCTCTGCGTCCAACAACGGTTGTTTGAAGTCCTTGTCATACGGCTCACTACGAAGGTCGATTTGATCTGTCTTTCAACGAAGCACGATTCCATAGAGGACGCGGAGCCGGACGCCGCATATGTCCACTCTTTACTCAAGACTGTTGCAGACACCTTGACGACCAAAGTTGATTCGGGGCACCTCGACGTTGCCAAATACATCGACCGTCTTGTTCCTGGTCTATATAACCTTTTCTTCTATTCTGCACTACAACGGGAATGGACAATAGTTACCGACCATCGTCTTGTGAGGGTGACGTCGGATATTATTACATTGGTCACACAATGTGTCCCTGCTCAGTCAGTCATTATCTTTGAGTGATATTCTTAATCATTGCGTTCAACACCGTCAGCAGACGACAAAGGGCCTTTATCGCATCTGTGTTCGATGTATTATCGTCAGGAAAAGTGCATGGGTTTGCGGAAGGCCTTCAGAAGTTCCCTGCTGACATCAAGCTTCGACTTTTCGATGTAATATCCTAACCCGTCATTTTATTATTGAGCTTCTGACGGGAATGATAGCCATCTGCTACAACAGCTCAAAAAAACCTGCTTGCGTTGTTGACCGCAGGTGTTATTACCGCCCACAACGAGGTTAGTCTTTTCATCCCCTGGTAAATGCCATCTCATCTATGTTCCAGGTTTTGCCCCCCCTGCCGTCACTTGACATGTTTTTCAGTGATTTGTTGAAATGGAGTATTCTGCAAACGGATCATTATCTCCAAAGAGAATCTGCGTGGCACTTGATCTCCTCCGTTCTGAATAAACATGCTGACAGTAAGTCATGTACGACCAACCTAGAAATCAAATGTCGGTTAACCCTTGCTTTTTAATAGCTGCGGCAGCGTTCTTGGAAGACAAAATTATAAACTTCTGGCCGAAGTTTATCGCTACTAGCGAGGTGTCTATAGAGCAGCGTCGCTGGGGTTTGCAAGCTTGGGTCTGGGTGCGATATGGTCCTCATTGCTTGTTCATGACATGAATTCAAAATCGCATCCAGATTTGCAAAGCTTTAGTCGTGCAGAAGCATACTTCTCTCGCTCGCTTCACAGACAAGATTTTTGAGCTATTAGCTGATGATCATATTGGTTGGGATGCTGCGAGGACGCTGGGAGATATTGCAAGCTCCGATCAAATACTAACGAAACGCAATCATGCTGTTATGAAGGTAGCAGCTTATCCTTTCTCTGAATGCAAGCAGCTGATCCTCCATTGAGATCCTACATGCTCAAAGATTTGTTAATGGTATCCTTCCACGCATAATCGCAGGCGCGCAAGATTCCAGCAGTACGTACATAGCATTTGGATTCTAGGACTTGTCGACAATACATCTTTTCAGAACTCCTTCATGAACAAACTGCATATCTGGTTGCTCTGACGTCCTTGATCAAAGCTATTCCCAAAACATCTTTTCAGAACTCCTTCATGAACAAACTGCATATCTGGTTGCTCTGACGTCCTTGATCAAAGCTATTCCCAAAACAGCCTATTCACATGAGATGACAACAGTGCGTTGTGAAAATGGCAACCCTTTGGTTTTATAACGATGCGTTTAGCTTATGCCTCTACTCATACGAGGATTAGAATTAGCTGACTTCAATCTTCGAGCTGACGTGATTGACACACTCCTTGCTGCTGCAGAAGGCGATACTCGGACCATAATTTAGTCTCTGAACATGCCCCTGCACTTGTGACCTATATGTTGAAGAACAGTGTAGTCAGCGAGATGCCTTCCATTGTGCGAGCTGTATCTTCCGTCGGCTGATGGAGCTAGCTGACCATAATATCCTGTAGCGAGTAAGAACAACTGCATTGCAGTATTGGGCATATTGCCGAAGATTGTACGGTACGACGTACTACACCCATCTAAGTCAAGAGTACTTCGCGAATTGGCGAAAGTCCTCGATGACCCTAAAAGATCCGTTCGAAAGGAAGCTGTGGACACACGGTCAGTTTCACTTTTTAATTGGCGAAAGTCCTCGATGACCCTAAAAGATCCGTTCGAAAGGAAGCTGTGGACACACGGTCAGTTTCACTTTTTTGTCATACATTGTTTTTCTGAATGTCTCTTTCAGAGCTATATGGTAGGAATTCTCAGACTCAATCCCTCCATACATGCTAATCCTTTCCAGGTTCAAATACAGTGGATAAGATTTTGGTATGCAACGGGGTATCGATAACAGGACATCCGTCTAATTGAAATTGTAGATGATGTGTGGTGGGAGTACAAGTAGAAAAGGAAACTAATGTATGATATATGTTAGCCAAGCTAATTGAAATTGTAGATGATGTGTGGTGGGAGTACAAGTAGAAAAGGAAACTAATGTATGATATATGTTAGCCAAGGGACCGTGAATGCGATGCGTGGGTATCCATGTTAATCATGAAGCAGCTATGATGATGGCCTGAGTTTTGACGGTCGCGTCTGCCAGAGCGCATTCGAAAGCCCGCAAATGCTCCTCCACAACCTTCCGACCGTCTACTCTTCTCTTGGTGTTACCAGTGTAGGCGTTGTCGTGCTGTCAAGTTCGTCACCTTCTATTATGCCAGCCTCCCACCTGTCGATTCTTATTCTACTTTTCTCTGCATTGTCCCAGTCCGCACGCCATCCACCCAATTTGTTCTTCAAAGCGCGTATCTTCCTTCCTGCTTCTGTTGTAGCAGCGCCATTGACTTGCGCGTGTTCAGATATTGTGGAAAGCGATGAAACAAGGGAGGCGGTGAAAGAGCGTAGATGTGCTAGTTGTAGAACAGTCTTTGCTGGGGTGGCGTCTCCACTTATTGGAGGGGGCAGGGGGAAGGAATCTTTAGTGGGAGAGGTGACAGCCCCATAATCATCCTCCTCGTCCCCAAGGCGGTCAGGATCTGTTTCCCAATCTTGAGAAAGAGACTTGTGTCGGCGATGGGTGGGAGAAGGTATTTCTTCTTCTATGACAATATCCAGTGTAGTTTGGAATTCCGGCTGAGACGACGGCAATTGTTTGTCTTCTGACAAGTCATCCATCGAAGAGAGCTCCTCTAAACTGCCCAAAACTTCCGTGCCACCAACTTCTCCTGAGATCTTCCTGAATTCTCGCTCGTATTCGAGTAATTCCCGCACTTGTCCTTCACGATCTCGTGTCGTCTCATTGATTCGGCGGATGACGTCTGAAGCGATGCGCTCTAGTGCTGGTGGCTGACTTCCGAATGTACCAGGGTCGATATCAAGTGTTCGGAGATGCAAAAGAAATTTATCAGTAAAATCAAGATTCTGAGCAAGGAGCTCCATTGCGTCTTGTTGCGGCCTTTCCTTCGAATGACTCCTCGAAGCAGACGGGGCACCGAACACGGGATCAAGGTTATGCGAAGGCTGGTTAAAGTCGTCTTGAGGTATTT
The DNA here is from genome assembly GCA_027475525.1 of Macrolepiota albuminosa. Lineage (NCBI taxonomy): Eukaryota > Fungi > Basidiomycota > Agaricomycetes > Agaricales > Agaricaceae > Macrolepiota > Macrolepiota albuminosa. The sequence continues at coordinate 2,616,716 of JAMWFC010000116.1, forward strand.
CGGACCCGAAAGAATTCGGACCGAGCTCCTCCGCGAAGGAAGAAGGGTCGTTGCCAATGGTAATTTGCATACCACCTTCGGGCTGCTCATCTTCTGCATCTTCATCGTAATCGATTCCAAACTCTTCTGCAAGCAGTCTAGATCCTGTGCTAGGCTCCGGCATAAGGGCCACTGCCAGCTCGTGTGCAAGGGAATGACGACCGTTGGCGGCGTCGTCGGGAACGACCAAGCCACGTAGAGAAGATGTAGATTTGCGATTCTTCATTGTTGGGCGCGAAGGAGATTTACGAGGAGATACGGAAAGAAAGTGAGACTTGTGGTTGAAAACATCTTCCTGAGCGTCGTTCTGCATTTCTAAAGAGCCTTCGCTGATCAAATGAGCCGCGAACCATCCAAAACGCAATCTTGTTACTCTGTTTGCTCTTATTTACGCGACGGACGGTCAGACATACGTCCGTGTTTTGCCTTCTAAGAATGCACTGAAACTTAGCTAGGAATGATACAATATAGTATTCATGCGAGGCGTTACGGTCCTTGCAAGTCTCAAGGCGTTAGTAGTTGTATCTGGTGCGTCTTGTGCTAAGCCCTCAAAGGCCTTCCGATTCAAACATGTGTAAATATTGCTGTCGTTCTCTTGCTGAACCAGAGTACATAACACACCCTACACCATCATGGTCCGTTTTTTGTTTCTGTAATCCTGGTAAATACTCACCCTTTCCTTCCTGTATAGTCTACACCATCCCAATCTGCGACGGGTCTGTGGGTATGTTGCTTCTTTTTTTCCATTATAAACTGAACTGAAGGGCGCTTTCTAGACGGAACATCGTAATCCGGAGGGGCGAACCTACTGGTACAACACTGGCACGAAGGCTAGTGTTTGGGAGAATTCTAGACGGAACATCGTAATCCGGAGGGGCGAACCTACTGGTACAACACTGGCACGAAGGCTAGTGTTTGGGAGAAACCAGATGGTGAGTCAATGCCTTTCTCCTGAAAATCAGATTGCTTATTCGGCGTTAGAATTGAAAACACCTTTTGAGGTCAGTTTTTCTGTTCCTGGCAGAAAACGTGCAGTCTGTTTATCGTTTGATTTCAGCGTGCACTGAACCAGACTAAGTGGAAGGAATACTTCTCTGGTGGTCGGAAATATTATTATAATGTGAGTATCTATCTCGTTTTTTCCTAATTACTTGAGCTTAGGCTTTGGTGTCTTTTGAGACTGAAACCAAGGACTCGAAATGGGACATGCCTGATGAACTCCTCCTTGTCCTGGAGAAAGTTGAAAAGGAGAGCCAGAACAAAGTCCAGCCAGCAACTGGGTAAGGTCTTCTGAACTCCTCCTTGTCCTGGAGAAAGTTGAAAAGGAGAGCCAGAACAAAGTCCAGCCAGCAACTGGGTAAGGTCTTCAATTATGCGTACAAGGCCTGCCCAAATAACTGCCCCTGGCTTTACCCCAGTTCTATCTACGCAAGGTGCACTTGTACCCATGGGAGGCGCTGATTCATCCTCATTCAATTCCGCTTCCCAGCCTAATGGTCAGAACGGTGTTGATTTGACAGTTGGAGCACATACTGGGGCTTTGTCTTCCACCCCTTCTGGCATCCTTCCGGCACGACCTAACCTCCCTGATGATCCTGTCATCCCTCACAATGGTTTCTTGACGGTTGAAGAAGGCGAAAAAGCCTTCATGCATCTGTTGAGGAAAGCTGGAGTTGACGCTACTTGGACATGGGATCAGACGATGAGAGCCATCATCACGGATCCGTTGTACAAGGCACTCAATACTCTTGCAGAGAAGAAAGCGGCATGGGAAAAGGTGAGTAGCTTTGCAGCACGGATCCGTTGTACAAGGCACTCAATACTCTTGCAGAGAAGAAAGCGGCATGGGAAAAGGTGAGTAGCTTTGCAGACTTGAGACAAGGCGTGATTGGATCTCCTTCGGTAGTTCACAACAGCGCTTAAAGCAAAGGAGCAAGAAGAGAAGGAAGCACGATTGGGAAAGTTGCGCCCGGCCATTCGTAACATGCTAAAAGGAAATCCCAGTGTTTTTCATTACACGACTTTTAGCACAGCCGACAAACTTTTTTACCAGCATCCCATCTGGCAGCAAGCCAGGATAGAATCAGAGCGTCGCTTGATCTTTGAGGAGTACGTAGCAGAGCTCAAATCGCGTGATGTGGTCAGTGTTGTTTGTCCGTTTTTAGGCCTTCGTTCGACTCATAGTTATCATTGAAAAAACAGCAAGCGAGTCGGGCCGCACGTTCTCGCAGTGTCGCTAAAGTTGTCAATCTTTTCAAACAACTTAACGTCGACGTCCTTACGCGTTGGAGAACAGCTCATAATATGGTCCTCGAATCACAGGAATGGAACGAGGACTCAGAACTTCGAAAATTGCCCACACTCGATATCTTGCTTGCCTTTGAGGACTACAGCCGTGTACGAGAGCGTGAATACGAAGATCAGATGCGGAAGGCGCAAGTTGAAAAGACGCGTAGAGAACGCAAGGCGCGCGAGTCTTTCAAGGTACGAGGATATTCAAAGTAGTGTAATTACTCTCTTCATCTTCATGGAATATAGGAGCTGCTTCAAAGTTTGGTCAATTCCGGAAAAATCAAAGCACGGTCCAAGTGGAAGGAGGTCTATCCCATTTTCGCGGATGACGAGCGTTACCTCTCCTTGCTTGGTAACCCTGGCTCTAACCCTCTTGAGCTCTTTTGGGATGCCGTTGATGCCCTTGATCAAGAACTGGATCGAAAAATCACTGTTGTTGAAGCGGCATTTGAGCGACACAATGTACAGGAGGCTCAGAAGAAAGGTGAAGATAGGGACAAGGTTGTAGGCTTTGTTGTGGACCCCGAGACGACAGAAGAAGAATTTAGGAGTGTCGTGGAGGCAAATGCAGACGAAGCTGTGCATGCACTGATGAAGGAAGATTTGGTTGAGATTTATACTACAGTGAGGTTTTGGAATCACTTTGGCCTAAGTCATGACTAAAGGTTATACTTTCAGCTTCATGATGCTGCGGTGAAAAAGCAGGCCGAGGAGAAGAGAAGGGCAGAGAGAAAGCAACGTCATCTGCAGGACGACCTCAGATATGCCTTAAAGAAACTTCCAGAGCCACTGGACATTAATCTATCTTATGACGATGTTTGTGATTGCCTTTTCTTCTCATCATAGTCTAACTGTGCTCTTAGGTTGTACCTCTGATACAACATCTTCCTGAGTATATTGCTGTGGATGATGACGAAGGGCGGCGCGCGGCCTTTGCGAAATTTGTCAAAAGACAAAAGGTGAGACAATCTGAGATGACTTCTTTCACGTCTCTCATGAGGTTATAGGAACGACAACGGGAAGCGGCGTCTGAAGATGGCGCCTCCACAACAAGCCGCAAGCGCAAGGAGCCTGCGCGCGATCACCGAGATGGTGATCGTGACCGGGGTGACCGTGATCGCGAAAAGGACAGAGACCGGGAATCTCATCATCGTGACCGCGACAGGGAGCGAGACCGCTCTGACAGAGTGAAGGACCATGATCGTGATGCAAGAGGATCAAAACATGACTACCGCTCATCGAGAGACCATGGCCGGGGCGATCGCGACAAGGACTATGACAAGAAGCATGGATATCATCGGGACGACGACAGAAGGAAGGACAGGGACTCTCGTGATGATAAGAAATATAGCAGAGAGTGGGAAGATGGTGCGGGCGTCAAGTCGGAGCGGGAACGCAGTGCGTCTGTGTATAAAGAGGATGCGAAGCGAGACGCATACGACGATCGGCTTCACGATGAACGTGCTGAAAAGGTTGGCATGCCGACCTTGTTTCCCAGGACTAGGACTAATTAGTGTTGTCTATATACAGCGAGCGAGACATGACCGTGAAGAGTCATTGCGAGGTGAACGAGCTGAGACTCCGGAAGAGGGTGAAATCTAACCAGTGTCAAATACTTTGCTTTGTGCTCTTTGTTGTACACGTTTATAGTTTCCTTCAATATTAATATAATTACCTACAAAAGCAAATGAATAGCAACATTATGGAGTCGCTATGAAGAGGATTCTATTGGAATCTCGATTTCGCCAATACGGAGACGGGTGTATGGTTGTTTATGCGATATGGTTTTTTGGTACCCCTTTCTCCTCTTCTTTTTGAAGATGAACTCCATTTTACCCTTGGTGTGCTCAACGACGGTGGCCTGGACACGGACTCGTGAAGGTGATATTGTGGGGTTGCCCCGGAGGGTATACTCGCGTGAGCCAAGTTCATGAATCTCGTCGAGCGTGAGGACGTCGCCGACTTTGACGTCGCGGAGACGAGGGACAGTGAGAATGTCACGAGGAGTAAGGATGTGTTTCCTGCCCACAAAGTTTGCAATGATGTAGTGAGAGGGTTGGGAACGGATGAGTTCGAGTGCGGCAGTGGTGGACCCGGGTTGCGTGTGCACAGCGCGACACAGCGCGGGGACTGGAGGGACTGTGAATAGCAATTAAGACAAGAAAGTCGAACACTCACCACTGCGCGCTAGACGGGCAAGCATCGTCTGTGCTCTGGCAGTGACGATGTTTCCGTGTTGTGTGAAATTTAGAAATTGAAGCTCCGCCTGAATCTTCCGACTAACGCCGATTGTGGTGGTCAAACCGAAAACTTCCCTACTCATCCCCATATCCTGCTTCCACCTCCTTCGCCATGCACCGCATTGCCATTAGAAACTCGGCGCGCGCCCGTTTGGTGGCGGCTGCCAAGGTCTGCCTTACTCCATTTTTTTCTCATGTTCTTCCCTCAATTTCGACGAATTACAGTCCGCTCCCGTTGTCGCCCGTTCCTACGCTACCGCGAAGGCTAGTGCGTATCTTCTTCTTCGATACCTCAGAGGAACTGTATAACTCATGACGCGCTCTTTCTTTCTTCTTTCCGCCCTCTTCCGCGTTTTTTTACACGTCACTCGTAGCTGCCTCCGAGGTTTCGTCCATCCTTGAGTCCCGCATCGCTGGCACAGCTGTCGGTGCCAATGTCGAGGAGACTGGTCGTGTTCTGAGTGAGCCTACCTCCCCAGCGAAACGTGCAGCGCGCCTCAATCCAAATTTTAGGTGTTGGTGACGGTATCGGCCGTGTTTGGGGTCTCCGTAACGTGCAAGGTTAGTTTTTCCTTCCCTCTGCGCGTCAAGTAAGTTAATACTTGAGCTCCTTGTCGTCACCAGCCGAGGAGATGGTGGAATTCTCTTCTGGTGTTCGTGGCATGTGTCTGAACTTGGAAGCCGACAACGTCGGTGTCTCTATTTTCGGTAACGATCGTCTCATCAAGGAGGGAGACACCGTCAAGCGTACTGGCCAGATTGTCGATGTCCCTGTCGGCCCTGGTCTCCTCGGACGTGTCGTTGATGCTCTTGGTGACCCCATTGATGGTAAAGGCCCCATTGAGGCTGCTGAGCGCCGCCGTGCTTCGCTCAAGGCCCCTGGTATCCTTCCTCGTCGTTCCGTCAACCAGCCTATGATGACCGGTATCAAACCCATCGACGCCATGGTACCCATTGGTCGTGGTCAGCGTGAGCTGATTATTGGTGACCGTCAAACCGGTAAAACTGCTGTCGCTATCGACACTATCCTTAACCAGAAGAGGTGGAACGATGGTCAGGATGAATCCAAGAAGCTGTACTGTGTCTATGTTGCTATTGGCCAGAAGCGTTCCACCGTTGCTCAGCTCGTCAAGACTCTTGAGGAGAATGATGCCATGAAGTACACCATCATTGTTGCTGCCACCGCTTCTGAGGCTGCTCCCCTTCAATACCTCGCTCCTTTCTCTGGATGCGCTATGGGAGAGTGGTTCCGTGACAACGGCAAGCACTGTAAGAGCACATAATTTTTCTCGATCCTTCCATTTTTACGTGTCTTTCTAGCCCTCATTATCTACGACGATCTCTCGAAGCAGGCCGTCGCTTACCGTCAAATGTCCCTGCTACTCCGTCGTCCCCCCGGTCGTGAGGCTTACCCCGGTGATGTCTTCTACCTTCACTCTCGTCTCCTCGAGCGTGCTGCCAAGATGAGCGACAAATTCGGTGGAGGATCCCTTACTGCTCTTCCCATCATTGAGACACAGGGTGGTGATGTGTCCGCCTACATTCCTACTAACGTTTGTTGTGCTTTCTATGCCCTTTTTTTCTTTGCTAACCTTCCCTCATCAGGTCATTTCCATCACCGACGGTCAGATCTTCTTGGAGGCTGAGCTCTTCTTCCGTGGTGTCCGCCCCGCCATTAACGTCGGTCTTTCCGTGTCTCGTGTCGGTTCGGCTGCCCAGACGTAAGGACCTGTTTCAGGTTGTGTTGGACATTTACTTAGACTTTTGTCAACAGCAAGATCATGAAGAAGTTCGCTGGTTCGCTCAAGCTCTACCTTGCACAATACCGTGAAGTTGCCGCCTTCGCCCAGTTCGGTTCTGATCTCGATGCCTCGACCCGCTTCCTGCTTTCTCGTGGCGCCCGTCTCACTGAGCTCCTCAGTAAGTTCAAAATTCTGATTTTACCTATCTATATGTTACTCACTTCTTTATAGAGCAAGGCCAATACCAACCCTTGCCTATGGAGGTCCAGGTTCCCATCATCTATGCTGGTGTCAACGGTCTCGTACGTTATTGTCACAAGTCTTTCATTGTTACATTCAATCTGATCGAATATTTCTAGCTCGATACTATCCCCGTCGAGAAGATTACTGCCTGGGAAGCCGAGTTCCGTCAACACCTACAGACATCACAAGCCGCTCTCCTTACTGAGATTGCCTCTGGTACCGTTACACCTGAAATGGAGGGCAAGATCAAGAAGATCGTTGAGGACCATGTTGCATCTTTCTCTTCGTAAAACTACCTTAAGACGTAATTGCGTGCATGCTCTAGATTCTCGATGATGTCTAGTTGTCGTCGAATCCAAAATAAAACCGCTTTCTTTTTGCTGTGCGGGCACATTTCTTTGATAAGTCTGAACAAGAGATGAGATGAGATTTGCTTGATGTTGCTGTCTTACCAATTGTGTTCCAAACAAAACAAAGAGTTACGCACAAGATCTTATCTTATCCGATTACAATGACTGATATCCGAACCCGAAAGAATCAAGACTTGCACAATTTTCCATTATTTTCAAAGGTTTCACGCGTTTCGCAACAGGATGACCACTCAAGCATCGACTATAAACGCCGAATCCATCGCGCGGGTTGCGAAGGAGGCGTTTGAGGCTTCACAACTGACATCATCGTCTCAGCGCGTTGACGCTCTCCACGCTATACGATCAGAGCTCGAGTCAAGGCGCGAGGCAATCCTGTCCGCAAACAAGGAAGATCTACAAGTTCGTGTTCCGATCTTTCCGGACAATAAGCGATGACTGGGTTCTTCTAGGCTGCACAAGCTGAAGTAGATGCTGGTCATATGTCCAAATCTCTACTTGCGCGACTTGATTTGGGCCGAGGTGACAAATGGAATTCAATGCTTCAGGGCGTCATTGACGTTGCTGCCCTTCCTGACCCAACCGGCACGGTCACGTATGCGACGGAACTTGACGATGGATTAGAGCTCTACAGAGTGTCGTGTCCCATTGGTGTACTGTTGGTCATCTTTGAAGCTCGTCCGGAAGTCGTAGTGAATATTGCATCACTGGCGATCAAATCTGGTTCGAATGCGTTTTGGTGTATTAGTCAAAGTACTGTGTTGACTTCTCTATCAGGAAATGCTGCGATATTGAAAGGGGGAAAGGAATCAAATCGAACGACGAAACTGCTTTCCGAAGCTATTCAGGCCGGATTATCAAAGGCCTCTATGAAAAGTACATACATCCAAACTATTGAAACTCGAGCGGAAGTTTCTTCTCTGCTAGCCATGGACCAATATATTGACCTCGTCATTCCTCGAGGTAGCAAGCAGCTGGTCAAAAATATCCAAAACAATACGCGCATACCTGTCATGGGTCATGCAGATGGCCTATGCTCGATATACCTCGATGAGACTGCTGATGTGCAAAAGGCGAAACGGGTTGTTGTGGATGCTAAAGTGAGGCTTGTGATATAAGTCTCTATCGAACAGCTAATATATGGCATTGATAGATTGACTATCCCTCTGCGTGCAATGCGGTGGAAACTCTCATTGTCCACGAATCCTTGCTCAATACAGTCTGGCCGGAAGTTGCCAGAGCACTCTTAGCTGCAAATGTTGAATTGCTTTGTGACGAGCCTACGCTCAAGGTGTTATCATCTCTTCAAAATTCCCCACAAAATCTTTCGAGGCTAGTCAAGGCATCAGAACCTTCCACGTACGACATCGAGCACCTCTCTCTAACTATTTCCGTCGTCGCTCTCCCCTCGCTCCAAAGCGCGATCAATTTTATTAACCATCATGGATCTGGGCACACAGACGCGATCATAACAGAATCTGAGTCTGCTGCGTCGACGTTTTGCCGTGGTGTAGACTCGGCGAGTACATTCGTTAACGCAAGTACGCGGTTTGCAGACGGCTTCAGGTATGGGTTTGGAACAGAGGTTGGCATAAGCACTGGGAAGATCCATGCCAGAGGTCCTGTTGGGCTTGATGGACTCGTCATCTACAAATACATGATGAGGAGCAAAGACAAAGCTGGGCACATCGTTGGAGAGTTTGGCACAGGGAAAAAAAGTTACAAACATCAACCGATCGAAACCTCCTCTGTGCCATTTTGATTCTGACCTTGCAGGGTGGCCTTCATACAGATTGATGTTTGGGACGTTGTATCTCAAGGAAAATCACACTGGATGCGGGCATTCTGTAATAACGTAATTGATTCCTCCAATAAGCGCAGTCAGAATGATATCGATGTATGTATATAATAGGCGGTCCTGGGAGCTTTGCATTGGCTTTGCATGGTTCCAAAGTTGCTAGGTTGCCCAGAAAATATCGGTAAATGATAGCAATCGGCGCATTACACCACTGTTGGTTTGATACAAATCTCGGACTCCATCTCACCATGAATTGCAGGCCTACCTCAGGTTTATAGCAGTGGTGTCGATGGCTGGACATCTTTAACGGGGAACTTTCATGACGCAGGTTGGTTTGCCTGTCGCGAATACCCTGACAAGGCAGAAGCTTGTATATCGGCATCTGAAATCTATGCCTCTTCCGACGCCAGCTGTCCAGGCCCAGTGAAAAGTCGATATAGGAAAAACAAGAGGGATCAAGGGAAATCGGTTCTGCCAACCTATTCTTGGTTCAACTCTGCTGCTCTCGATTTTTCGGACTCTGAGCGAGGCAAGCCAAGCAAGGAAGAGCAAAATTATGAATTGCATTACTACTATTAGGTCTCGATTACACTTGATTACACTCGCTGCGATCTAGTAGTCACGGTATCTATATTTCTGCAAAACCTCTGCCTGCTCGACACCAATGTCGAAATAATGTCAGAAATCGTTAAGTTCATCCAGTATAAAGAACGTAGACAAACCGAGGCACCTGGAAGGTTGATATGGGATGAAAAATGAAATCTATCAATGATCATGGCAATCGAAGTTAGCATCGGGACTGCAAAACAAGTTGAAGAGAGCCATACCATGATTTTGAGTTGGCAAGCATGCGATACTTCTATCAAAGGAGTGAGTAATATATCAAGCTATCAGCTAGTTTGGCATACTTGGTGACTTTCGGCATCAAGGGAATCCCAATACTTGCTGAACTCATGCTCCATACCTGTCGAATTTTGCTTAATCCACTCGCGTTTGCAGATGCTCCTATGATTACAATGATCAAAAACGAACACCAATTTGATTATAAGTGACATACTTTGCATTATTTGCCCTGCCTGCCGATGCCTTCTTTGACTTTTTCAGAGTGCTCGATTCTTTCGGAGCATCAGCAGCTGGTTCCTCCGGTATCCTTGAAGCTTGCATAGGACCGATATTTGGCACCACTGGAGGTAGTTGCGGCGCTGCAGGGAGATTGGAGCCTGTTGAGGATGTGATGGTCTGGTTCGAGAGAGGTATCATCAAGGATGTCAGACTGCGAAGATCTATATAATAATTATGTTAGTTTCAGCATCTCGATTGACTATATGCATACTTGATTGATGAGAGGATTTTTCTACAAGAATCTTCAACAAATGTCTCCAAGTGTGTAAGCTGCCGTGCTATCATTTGATTTTCATGAAAAATATCAGCAAGCTTGATATCGAGATGTCAAATTGCTTGCCATGTATCTGAATTTGAGCGCTCGCCAGACCAAAAATGCATATTTGTAGGATTCTATCATTTTTAGTAGTTAATATCTTACTGAGTATACATTCAGACCATACCATAGAGTTCATATTAAAGTTTGATGCTCGATGGGTTTGGTATGCATGCTGATTGTCAATTTCGAAATTGTTTTGAAGCCTGGAGGATCTAGCTTGATTTTGACTAACATCAAATTCATCAAGAGAGAAATCATTAGAGAAAGATGAACATCCTGGTGGAAATAGAGAAGACATAAACAGAGCAGACGTAGCGTAAGAGGAAAAATAGAAGTATAGCAGTGTTGATGTGGATGCGTTGTTTGGAGTACACTTTATAATTAAATAAACAGAGCATATTTCGTAAATCAGTACTATTACAGCATTGTCTACTTCAGCATTGTCTTCTTGGTAACTCTCAGCGAGATCTGGCTGCTCCGCTGCGGTACTAGTAGTGGTGATTTTTCTGTTATCACGCCGCGAGATTGCGGCATCTCTCAGAAGCTTTTGATGGGCATAGTACGTTGTTTTGGATACCTGCTTTTTATGTTTGCAATACAGGTGACAGTCACAGAAGTAGCGTCGTTCTTTGTGATTTTGAGATGAGAGGCTCGAGGACATGGCAATGCCAGTATACAATCTCACGTGAGTTAGATGAGACGAAGAAATCAATCAAATTTCAAATTCAGCTAGGCGCCTAGGCGCCTAGGCCTCTAGAGCTATAGGAACGATGTCGACGATGCCATATGCAACAACGACGTGGACAAGTTGACAAGTTGGAGGACGATGTTAATGAACGTTAATGAACGTAATGAACTTCAATATGAATTTAAGTCTCAATTGTGTCTTGCCTTTGATTTCCCTTGATTACGCTTGTTTCCCTTGATCGCTCTTGTTTTTCCTATATCGACTTTTCACTGGGGTCCAGGTCCAGGCATCTTTCATCCGACGTTACGTTCGTTGGGCATCGACAAAAATGAGTATATACTCGCCAACATCGTGTGCTATGTCATTTGATACCAGAAAAAGCATCTTGTTTTCTATCCTACGTACAACATTAAATCTTTTTGACCTGTCCAATGACTTTTGAGTCTGAGGAAGACTTGATGGCCCAACTTCCAGCTTCCTGCCGTACAGAGGTTGAAGGGCCGATGTCAATTTCGTCAGAGCTTCAACGCTACAAGATCGCTCTCGATGAAAGCTCGTCGTCAGACTTTTTATAATACATAAATGCAATATCCAGAACTCTACATACTACAATACTAGACATAGGTTGTCTCAACAGAAAAGACTGACAAATACCGTCAGGTCGAGGAGATAATCATTATGCTTGGTCGGCAGCTTCTTGCTAGACAAAGACGTCAAAATGCAGTGCTGTCTCGTCCATAGCATGCCAGGGGTCCGGTGAAGGGTTCCAGGTTATTCAGGTGCAGTAAATACCTTACAACCATGGAACATTACAGCATATCTGATTTCGTCTGGGTTTCGGGATTTGATGATTTCACCTCCACATTTATAGCAGAAGTGACTGCATTATAATTTAGTTATCTTACGAATCTGTGACGTTAAGCACAATAATACTTACGTATTGCACGCAGGGGCCGGACACTTCAGAAAGAAAATTTTCAACATATCGGAGTCAATAGGACATCGTTTTGTTAATTTGAAAAATTCCTTACAGTCATATGGTTACATCCTTTGATCTTCTCAATTAGCGTCCGACAACCTTGTAACTCGTTAGTGAGCACGCGTTTTCGTTCGTCGACGATCCTCACCTGGGCATTGTTTCCACCCCAGACTTTTGGAAAGGCTACGTAACTCTGCGGTACTGTCACACAAATGTTTTGGTCCTTGACGATCTATTTTTTTCTGGCATTCCTTGCACCATAGGTGCCCACAACCTACAGGACATGAGATCTCATTTGTTTCATTATAGTCAGCCCTATCGACGAAGACCGTGTTCTTGCACCTGTAAGAAGTTCCCTTAGTCGTGAGCGAGTATACCAGGAGATGACTTTACGAGTTGCAAGTGACTTTAATGGAAACATCAGAGTTTTGCAACTCTTCAAAGATTTCCATTTCCGTGTCGGTTATACCAAGTTTTCGTATGATGGGTTCGTCAATAACTGGGAAGATTATAATAAACTTGAATAGTATCGGTCGTGAAACATACCGCTCGGGACTTCTGTTCTTCCGTCCTCCGTACATGCAGGACAAAGGACGGGGAACTTGCGAGATTTCAGATCTGCTTGTACCGTACCTTTTAGACAATCTTCACAAAAAACGTGCTGACAATCTGATAGTCGAGTAACTAACTCTTCTCGGTAATTGTCCATACACACTCCACACTCAAAGACGGAATTTGAAGACAGTACTGCCGGTGTGTCAATGTCTTCATGTCCTTGTGGCATATTCAATGTTTGACTGTCTGAAGACTCTGCCTCGACGAGAGATAGCTGGAGGATTTGTGCCAGCGCCTCCTCTTCATCAGCAAGTTCCACAGCAAGTTGCATTGCAAATGCGGTATATTGAGTGCGCATGAATTCTTCACCTGCTATGTCCCTCCCCGTGTTCCTAAGTGACGTGCGTGAGTATTGATAAGAATGACAATGGCACTTCGTACAAGTGGAAATTAGAGTTCTCATATACTTCAGATTGAGCGTTAACTGTGTGCTGAGTCTGTACCGTCGGTGCGGGCATGCCCATTGTTGAAATCTGTCTTGTTTCTTCTGCTTGACCTTGCCTTTCTACCGTCGAAGATCGAACATTCTCTGTATGCTTTGATTGGGTTTGCAATGTTGACTGGCGCATACCTGTCTTTGCAAGCTGTGTTGCTTCTCCTACATCGGTCTGCCTCAAGGGTTCATTTCTCCTCGATATGTTTGTGTTATGAGGGGGTTGTGGGTTGGCTGACGTCTGGTCAACCTGTGAGTGTTCTAATATCGCGCTACCTGACGCGTTCCCACGGGAAGTCGTCCGACCAAGGAGGACATAAAAGGACACCGTTTCATCAGACCCGGATTCCTGTGGGTGAAGGTTACTAGCAATAAACTCTGCTGTCACCCTTGAGGAATTGCTCAGATGAATCTCAACAAGTCCAGATGTGGTAACTCCAGCATTGAAAGCCAAGTACATTTTCCCAAGGAGATTGTGATACTGGAATTTCAAGCAGCCCAAGCAGTCCCTACCATTGTCGATAATAGCAGCTGCTAATGAAGTGTTTCCCATATATCTGTTGAAATGGTAAAATAATCAGTACGAGAGTAGATTAGGTCAACTCACGCGTTGAGCAATTTTCTGAGCTTCTTCTGGTTCTTGTTTACATCATTAGTGAAGCGCATCATGGGTTCCGAGAGGATTGTGGATTTTCGGAAAAAAGGTGTTTGGATGATATCCCATGACGAGAGAACATCCGCTGCAGGTGACCAATGTTCGCAAATCGACTGCGTTGCCTACACTTGAAAGATGAATTGAAGAAGTATTATGAAAATCACAAATGGCTCACTCTTACTGCATCCAACGTCAGGAGCCAGAGAATTAATTCATCCCCCTCTTTGTGACGGTGCATTTCCAGTGCAAGTCGAGCAAAATTCAGAGTTGTCAGTCGACCACCAGACTGACGGGGTAGATTCCCAGCAGTTAACAAGATTGGCTGGCCGGCATATGCTTGTTGGAGGTGATCCTGGGTTCCGAAGTGGTAATTTTCTCGTTCTCGTTTTCTGTGCATTTGCGACGATTGGGATTTGGAAGAAATTCACGAAAACAACACATAATCTTTAACGGTTCAAATACAACACGTAAAAGGCCTTGTTATCCGCGACATAACAGCATCCTTGTGATAGTCCGACGTGGTAACAGTGAATATAACGGCGTTGACAAGGTCAATTGAGGTGCGCCACGTTTTATTGTGCTGCGTGTAACTCGTATTGATCATACGAGTCCAATAAGATAAGGCAGTGGTGCTGGAAAAAGAACCCAATAAGAGAAATCGACAGATGGTCAAGAACAACAATCATGTCACTAATGTCACATCATCAGTGCTTAGTATAGTACTTATACGAAACGGTGTAGTAACAAATGCCATACATACAAAAGTATGTGCACAACAAGGACAATGTTTCAGGACCTTTGTACTCAAGTCAAGCTGAAAGTTGTCCATGAACAAAGGAAATCACATTTAGAAACTTTCGTCGATCCAGGTAGCGTAATCAGATCCCAAAACTTGTTCATGCGTGATTAAAACGTTGAGGGGTGTCTCATACATCCGCTTAGAAGTGTCCGATCCAGCGCCAGTGTTAGTGTACTCTTGGAATATACTGTTACGACGTGATGTCAGTTGTAGTTTATGAACTTCACGAGATCACTTGCGGTGTAGCACCGGCAGCCATAGTTGTCCATCCTGCCGCATTGATGATATTAGGCAAGACTGATCTCTGGAAAACAACTCTGGCGAGCACTCTCCAAGGACGGCCAAGGTAGACCTTCTGAGTCAAATCCGTAGAGGTATTACTTGTAATAGTCGAGCTGTCAATGACGTAGTAGCTGGTATCTGTAGCTACCTCCCTCGAGTTGGCAGTAATTGCACCACCACCGATAGAGGACAGAGTACACTCGCCGAACCATGCTGATGCCGCGCCGTAAATATAATCAACTGCGCCCTCGATGTAGCAGTTGCTGTAATATTGAGGGCCATCAGCATCGGCAAGAAGAGTGTCCTATGACTATGAGAGAAAGAACGACGCGGAAAAGTTGTAGAACGCTGACCTGGTAACCATAGAAAGCACAACCATAGTACCCTTGCTTGGTACCCCTGGCAGCCAAAGCAGTGGCTTGCACGCCTGGTCCGTATGTATTCCTTATGTTCACATTGTACATCTTAAAGTTGTTGCTATGGGCACGGAAGGTCGATGAGGGGTCATTGCCACCATTATCTTGTGCGTTGAGATTGTAAGCAATTGTAACCGTATTGGCTTTCCAATTTCCTCCACTAGGAAATCCATGTGAATGAAGCGAAGCAATGGAATGTCGCGAAGATACACTTACTCAGTAGAGTATCCATATATCGTCAAAGGACCTCAAGTGTGTGAAGTGAGCGAAAGAAATCATAATGCATCATCCATAAATACCGCTGTATGTAACAGTGACCTGTTCTACATAGGTGCCTGGATAGATAAATATAGTGGCCGCAGCGGTACCGCCGAGCGACGCTACAGCTTCACTGACAGCGCTAGTCCGTAAATTCATGAGATAAAGCCTAAGAGACAGTGCACAACGAAAAACCTATATTCTCCCCCCTGCGTGCCTGTTTGTCGAACTATCTTAGCACCATTGGGAGGTGTCGTAAGAGCCAGAACAGCAGATATGCTCAAAGCCAGAGAAGCAAAACGCAGTAGAACCATTGTTATGTTTCCCCAGATATGTATTTCATTGGCATTATATTTAAATTCAAAAGGACGATGCGGTGCGAGCGGGACCTCTAAGGTCGTCTTGCGATGGTCACGAGTTGAGCTGCGGATAAAACTAGGCTTAAAATCAAGAAGTTCTCGACGTGCCGGGTAGGCCCAAACTTTTCATCGGAAAAATCGACAATTACAAGGAGTGATTTGGTTTTTCGTGAACGGGCCGCGATTCACGTGCGGACATTTCCCGCGTCATGTGTCCTCCTTGATCTTTATTACACATGAGAGCTTCTATCACTTTTGAACAACGTCTTCCATGCCTCGGCGTTTGTTAATTCATTATGAGCATCCGTTAGCGCAATTCCACGGACCGTCGGCCCTTTCTCAAGTGATGTTACTTGCTGGAGATTCTACGTCTCTAATAAGCTCAATGCGTTTCAAACCAATTAGTGAACTGTTCCAGCCATGGTGAAACCGTACTTTTCTGTGTTTTTTGGTCTAGCAATGTCAATCTTAGTCGCTCGCGGAAATCATATAGAAAAACGCGCGACCTGCACAGTCACCTCCGCCCAGAGTGTATCTGTTGACGATGTTCCAGCTATCCAGGCAGCCATCAAATCTTGTGGTGACGGTGGAGTCATAGTCATACCTGCCGGATACACTTATCAGATACTGACGACTCTTGACTTTACTGGATGTATAAATTGCGAGGTCCAGATTGAAGGCACTCTCAAACTTTCTTCCGATACTGCATTCTGGAACGGGGTCCGGGCAGTGATGCTTTTGTCGAACGTTAAGGGTGCAACAATACATTCCAAGACTGGAAGCGGTGTTGTTGACGGAAATGGTGTCCCATTCTGGCTTGGTTAGTGTCCTCCTTTAATATACGTAAGCGTTTATCATTCAACAAGTTCTAGCATTCGCTGCAGATAGCTCATATGCTCGGCCGACACTGATGTATATCACTGGGGGATCAAATATTGTCGTTGAGAATTTATATTTTAAGAAGTCAGTATGTTCATTCCATGTCGTACGGCGTGTGTTGATTTTCTCAGTGCTCCAAACGTCTTTCACTCTGTGACTGGCGGTGCGACAAATGTCATCTATCGGGGACTCAGGCTTAATGCTGAAACCTATGAAAATGTCACACCTAAGAATACTGACGGTTTTGATGTCGGCGCGTCCCATGTCACAATCTCAAACGTTACCGTCACTAATCAGGATGACTGCGTTGCTTTCAAGCCAAATGCGAACTATGTTACGGTTACAGACATCACTTGTACTGGTTCGCACGGTCTAAGTGTAGGCTCTCTTGCAAAGGGAAGTAATGACGTAGTGAGTAGGAGAATCCCACCTGAACTTCTCATATCGATAGAGCATTTGTCAGGTTCAAAATATCTACGTTGATCGAGCGACCATGGTAGACTCAGCGAAAGCTACCGGAATTAAATTGTACGACGGAACGTCAGGCCACGGTGTCGCCACTGTCCGGAATGTAACTTACAACAACATCGTCGTGAAAAACTGTGATTATGCCGCACAGATTCAGAGTTGCTATGGTTCCACCTCTACATGCGTGGCAAGTAGCCACATAGTCACGGATGTTTATTGGAATAACATCTCGGGCACTACGTGAGAACTTTGCTTTGAGAATAAACTAACGACTCATCCACGGCCTAGGTCTTCGAAAGATGACCCTGTCGTCGCCAACTTGAATTGCCCTTCTTCAGGAACTTGTAACATCCACTTCTCCGGGTTTACTGTCAGAGCTCCGTCAGGCAAGGCCAACGTATTGTGCTCAGCCGTGGATGGTACACTCGGAGTGACTTGCAGTGGTGCTGCTTCAGGATAAATACACCCTATGGTATGCGTGCTTTCAAATTCTATACAGATCTGCCTAGGTGGTAATGTAAAGAAATTGCTCTCAGTGGCTTAGCCAATTGTCTCGCACCTTCAGATTCGGGCATCCAAGATTGTGAGGGTTTATCGAATTCATTATGAAGTCCTGTCAAGTTGTTGCATGTGCGGGAGAAAAGTTTGGTCCAGTCTGCATAGCGAGGGTTGTGTTAATCGTTGGGAATGGACACGTAGACTTCCAGCAGAAAGCAAGTTCACAGAAAGATTCCTGAAGTGAGAAAGGTATGAGTATAGAAGAAGAATCATAAATTTTACAATCAAAGGTCCTTCGGGAAATAAAATGTATTGTGCACCAATGATGATGCATTGAGCGCGTAGTCTCCGGATGATTGAACATATGACAAATCCGTCAGTAGCTCATTAAAAAGATGTTGAGTAGTCTAGCGAAATCAATACCGAATAGATATATATAACAATCAAACTTCCGGGGTGTCAACACGAGGTTTTTTCTCTGTATTCGATGAAACCGCTTCCTCATCCGCTTTCCTTTTTTCTGTTGTCTTTTTCTTCTTCACCATAGACGTTAGGTCATTGACGACACCAGGGACTGTACCAGAATCTGCTGACGATCCCGCGTTTAGTTCTTTATCTAGTGCCTGCGCTGCCATTGTAGGTGCCGACATAGTCCCGTCAGTGGAGTCATTTGGTGCCGCCTTTAATTCCTCGACCTGTACGAGTTGTTAAACTAGTGTCCGGTTAAGATGACATGGTCTGACCTTCAATGCTAGGTCCTCTCTGAGCTCAGATAGCTCCTTAAATTCAACCTCAATTTGTGACTTTGACATGTTTTGCACCAACTCGTCTCTCACGAGTCGAAAAGCAGTTGATTTACCCTTGCCTTTTGCGCTTGGTTTTTCTTCTTCGGGCAGAGGAGGGAGCTGACCAGATAATCCATCGCGAAGCTCGGCTAGGCGGCTTTCGACACTTTGTAAAGCCTTTTCCGCCTGAGCAATTGCATCGGACAAGCGTCCTGGGGTGAGGTCAAGCACCATGCTAAGCTTGTAGTGAGCCTCGGCAATCTGACGCGACGTTACGGGAAGTAACTGTGTCTTGAGGTCAAGACCTGCTTGGTAGTCCGTAATAGCCTGATCAAATTTCTCTGTGATAGAATGAGAATGATTTTGCGGATACAACGTGAGACGACAAACCCGTTTCTAGAGATACGTCCCCTAAAGTAATATAGGTATCTGCGAGTTTGAGTTTGACCTCATCGTCGTCTTCCTGGTCCTTCACTTTGTCATAAATCGCTCGGGCAAGATCAAGGACTTCCCAGGCAGCATTGAAATCGTCCTCAGGTTCACCATCCTCACCATCTTCATCTTCGCCTTCCTCTGTCTTTTCGGCTTCAGCAATGGTCTTCTCCGCTTGTGCAAAGAGATCAACAGCAGGGTCGTCATCTCTATCGACTTCCTCCGCATCACCGGAGAACGATAAGATAGGCCCTTTTCCATTCATACCGACAGGGACTACACGCGAGTTATTATCAGGAAGTAGGACGAGAAATGGCACATACCATCTTCCTCCTCGTGACCGTCCTCTCCCTGCTCCTTTCCCAAGACAGTGCTCTGCGATATTGCATTCTCCAACAAAGCCTTTCCGTATAGAAAGTATAGGTCCGCCGTTTCTGGGCTATCTTCACCGACCTCTCTGGTCCTGAGGTTCAAACGACGCGTTAAGACGCGACAATAACGGTAGGTGGGAGAGTACACGCGGCTTACATCAACTCAAGAGCAGTGGCATAGTGCTCGATTGCTTGTTCGAACTTTTTGAGAGCAAAGGCGCGTTTCGCGTGTTCTATGGCGGTCTCGACCGTGACCTCGGTACTTGGCGCGTCGGCAGTCGGGGGTTCATTGGTCCTGAAGGCCATTTAACCATAGTATATCCAAGAGCATGCGATACTTACGAAGTCATGATGAAATCCAAGGGCAGCGTGGAGAGAGTAAGGAATTTGAGTACAAAGGATCGCTGGGTGTTAGTGTCAAAGCCAACAGAAACCAACAGGTCACTGTGGGAAGCCTCGCGCGTGACAGCCCAAAAGAAGAAAACAGGTCGCGTGTAGAAACTTGCACTTTTGCGCCAAAAAATATCCATTCATTTACAGGCTCAAAGCATAGAAAAAAGTAACGAATGTAGGGTATTATCATCAAATGTTAACAAAGTCCCGAAAAGCGATAGAGATGAATGAATGATCGTGAATGCAATTAAGGTAAGTAAATAGCGGAGAGATACAGGAGAAACGGGACCAGGGGTAACTAAATTAGGGAAGCACCGTTCTGTTGCTGAGGATTTTGGCGAATCGTAGAATTGGAGCCAAAGGTACCCGTTCCGCTGAAGAGGTTAGAACCAAAAGAGTGGGAACTTAGAGTGGATGTCGGAAGACTTGGGGCAGGCGGAATTGTCGAAACTGCGGTGTTAGATAAACCTATCATGGACGCGCGAAAAGGGTTGGCAGCGCTTCCGCCAGTCATCTGCGGTCGCAGGCCTTGACCTACTGTAGAACCACTGCCAAAGGTTCCTATAGCCCCAGTCATCTGACTGGTCATGAAAGGTTTTGTGGATGAGGTGCGAGATGAGAATCCACCAGTCAATAACGTTCCAGTAGCGCTTGGTACCGCCCCTGTACTGGTCATTGTGTGTTGAGGCGTAACTGATGACGAGTCCGGAATCGGAGGCAGAGATTCCATTAATGAGGCACCAAATGACGACATCGGCTTGAATGGTTTGAGTCCAGCAAAGCCTGTTATCTGCGATTTTATAGGCGCAACGGACGATGCAGAGGTATTGGTTGTTCCTGTGGGCTGACTTGAGAGGGAGGAAGGCCATGTCGAGTCGGAAACCCCGGAGCTGATGGTGGAAGCTACCGTTGATTGAGCATTGAGAGCACCAACAGGCTGGGCGCTGAATGCACTGGGTTGGCTACCAGATGCATGTGGTTTATTGCCGAAAGCAAATGAAGACGCCACACTGGATATGTCGGTTGCTCCGGGCCCCAAAACGCCAGAATTGAAACTATTAAACCTGCTCTGCAGGAGATTGTCCTGCTGCTGCTGAGGCTGAGGAAGTGTCTGTTGTTGCTGAGGCTGCTGAGCTCCATTCTGTGAACCAAAACCCATGCGTAACTCTAGCAATGTCGGCTGCTTGGGCACAGGTAGAGGAGCAACTGTAGTGATAGGTCCGAAAGGATTTTTCGTTCCAGTTTGATGAGTTTTAACCGGTTGTATGACAGGAGGTGAATTCGCACTGTTAGCTGTTGACCCAAAGGAAGTGAGTGGGGTAGATGATGGGCGTGCAGGCACATTTGCAGGTTGAACAGAGGAAGAAGCTTGCGCAAAATGCGATGCGACGGTAGATGTCGTAGAGAAACCAGCGCCTGTCGATGTTAACGGCTGCGAAGGGTAAAAATTCTGGATACCTGTAGCTGGATCCTGGTTCTGGTTCGGGAAGGGGTTCTGAGTGGCCTGTCCAGGCACACCGGTTCCACCGAATAACTGCATTCCGGTGGATTGAGAGAACATCATACTCTGTCGGAATGGGTTAACTCCCGTCGCTTGTGGCCAAAGAAAGCCGGTTGGCTGAGGTGGTTGAGGTGGGGCAAAATCGGCAGATTGTGGCTGATGCGCTGGACTGATGCCGGTGGCCTGCGGTTGTTGTTGAACGAGTCCTGTGAGTTGTGGTTGCGTCGACTGGGTAAGGAAAGAAGCGAAAGCAGGATGGCCAGTTCGTGGCTGTTGCATAGAGAAAGGGTTCGTTTGGGTTGCTGTTGGTTGAAAATTGATAAATCCAGTCGGGTGAGCTTGTGCGAACGACCGACCAGTTATTTGCATTCGGGCAAATGGATTTGAAATATTTTGTGTTTGAAAATACGCCGTGCCCGGGCTTCGTGGATGTTAAAGATTGTATTGAGAGACAGATAGCTATTCACCTGTTAGTTTGAGGGTTAAACATCGTGGGTTGCTCTTCTTCAATGGCGGCGAAGAAGTCGAAGGTACCTGAGACAACCGGCTTCGATGTTGAGGCACTAGTTGATGCGTCCGTAGGAGTCCGATTGGGCAAATTTGGTGTGGAGGCATCTTTAGAAGCTGAAGCTTTTTGAGGGTCATGCTTTTGTGGGTATAAAATCATAAAAGACAGGATTAACGTGCTTACTGTTACTGGTGTCGGATTGCTTCGATTTTTCAGGTGCCTTCAGGCCCCTGTCTGCTGCCTCCTTGGTGGCTTTATATTCGATCCTGTTTTGCTCAAAACCAGGATCTTCGAGATATTCCTGAAGGGAACCTGCCAACGATACCGGTGCCTTCAAATTGTATCAATCACTGTATCTCGAAGCACAGGACATGTTGCTTACATGCTTCAAGTTAGGGATTGGGACGCTGAGAAGATTCTGAAGTTTCTTCGCCACCCCAAGGAACTCGACGACACGCTCTGTTTGTTTACAGAAGTTCCGATATATACCAAGTGCTTCCGTTGCATCTATATGCGACATTTCAAAGTAATGTTCTAATGGAATATTCAAGATTCGCAAAGGAAGTAAAAGAGGGGAAAATACCCAGAAGATTAATAACACCCTCATTTCCCGCTTGGAACAAGATCAAGAGATCTTTGACGAGCATTTGTAGTGCAGCAATTGTGAGTTCATCTTCAAGGTTATCCAGGTAAAACTTGCAGATGTATATGAAAATTTGCTCAATCATATCATGAGAAGAAACGTACTCGGCAGTCCACCAGTGTACCAATCATATGATGAACCGCCTTCGTTTCCCTGAGCAAACCCTTCTCCACCGTCATTACGCGCAGTTTCCTTCCCACGATTGTTTTACTCCTTGTGGGACCCGTGGAAGTTGATACAGAAGCAGAGGGAGTATTCTTGGCGAATGGACCTTTACCCTTTTTTGAACCTCGGGTCGTTATATCTTCGTCAACAGAGGCTGAGTTACGCATATCTCGATTGTTTTCAGCTTGGACACGGATAGCATCATGCTTGAGGTCGCGATAGGCGCGGATACGTGACTCGAGGTAAGCTGCATAATGTTGTAGGTTTTCCGGTACGGCATATCCTGATCAGAAACATGCAACCTGATTAACAACTAGAATGATGGTATTCCGGAATACTCACCTTCCCAACTTCCAGCCGATACATTGCGTAACCGGAGGATGTCCGAGTTTGAGAGATAACCCAAGACGTTGTCTGTTGCACCATTACGAATCATAGTGTGCAAGACGATCAGGGCCTTAAATACGACCTAAGAAATAGTGTAAAGTGAGGCATTGTCTCAGAAAGGTCTATATATGACATGCAATAGTGTTTGGTTCCCGAAATCGAGGGGAAAGAGCCTTGCAGACATCGTGAATCGCTCCGTCATCAGACCATGTTGCAGCTATTATGGTGTCGAGATACTGCAGGAATAGTATGAGCGTCTTGCCACAATAGGTGGTGGAGAGCTACCTTGGCCTTTGGCACTGCAGCCTTGGGCTTACAAGCTAGTTTGACGACCTTGTCGAAACTCGACATGGCCTGTTCAAGGATTCAAAAGTAATCACGAAGGGAGTAAGTAACTCATTTGAACTCCGACGACGCGACCATCCTTTCGATGCTCGTTAAGACGAACCTTGGGTTTCTTGCGGAAAGGCAGACTGAGCATGGTGCTGGATGATGTCAATGAGAAAAAAGGGTACTTCCACTGGAAGACACTGTATTTTTATCCTTCAGATCCCGTTCGCGGCTCAATAATATTCTTCAATTCATACTTGATGCAAAAAACGCATTTTCCGGGAGGACAGAAGCCACATGTACATCGCGGAGTTCTTTCGGGATGCACATCGATACATGGAGCTTTAATCACATTCAACTACAGACGCTTAACCGTTCGTTGAAGTGGTATACTTGTGTTTTGTGAAGACATTGCTTGTGATCGTTGCGATCACCGGAACGGGCGGGCATAAATCAACGGCACAGATCTCAGGGTCGATGCCGAGATGCACTAATTCTTCACGCAAAAGGAGCTCGCACGCAGGTTATAACATGCATAATGTGGTCACACGAAAGGTGGATTTGAATTTAATAGCGCGTTTAACATTTGTTTTTTCTGTTTGAACACCAGAAGCTCTCGAGTCTTTGACTTGTTCCTATTATTATCTTGTGATCAGTGGAGTTGGAACTTTCCCCACGATCATTTATCCATCCATGGCCCAGAAACCTGCAGCGTTCTTTCTTATACTTACAAGGTCTGCTCTCTCCTATTACGGACCAACCCCACGCGCTCAATGCTTCCGTCGGCAGAGCCATTTGGCGAGATGTACAATAAATACTTTGGTATAGTCCGCCACCGCCCGCTCATTCGCAACATTCTCTATGGTTTCCTTGTCCTGTTCTGTATATACCTCCTTGACCGAATAATGCATACGCGTCATTCGGGTTCAATGCTTAGCAACGAGACAGACAAGCTTGTGATAAGGCCACCACAAGCTTGGGAGGAGGCAGCTGCGCAGGTACGCAGGGCATTTTTGCATGCGTATCACGGATACGAACGTTATGCCGCCCCTCACGATCAATTGTTGCCTTTGTCGAGCAATCACAGTGACGAGTATGTTATCCTTTCCACGTGCTGCCAGACTTTTCAGGCGGCTCTTGCAGATTCAATGGCTGGGGAGTGACAATCTTTGACTCCCTAGACACCATGCTGATCATGGACCTCAAAAACGAGTATCTACGCGCCGTCGATGTGGCTAAAAAGATAGAGTTCTCGCTACCTGACGTGATTATGGCCTTTGTCTTGGTCAGAATTAACTTCACTTCTCACAACCATGATAGGGGCAGTTTGCACCTTACTTTGAGACCGTTATTCGGTACCTTGGAGGCCTTCTCTCTGCATACGCTTTGTCAAAGAACCAGCTTTTTCTGGATCGTGCTGATGAACTTGCAGTCAAGCTGAATCCAGTGTTCAACACTAAGTCGGGTTTGGCTTTATTCAGCGTCAATCCTACAAAGTATGTTTTCGTGGACCCATAAAACACAGCTTGATCAAATGTTCAATATCAGTCGCAAGACGTCCGGTCCAGAAGTCGGAATCCTAGCCGAGATTGCGAGCTTGCAGTTGGAATACAGCTATCTTGCCAAGTTGACTGGGGAAAAGGAGCATTTCCAAAGAGTATGACGTCTGATCACTTACCCCCCAATGTATACTAACCAATTTACTAGGCTGGTATTCTGTTGAAGGCTTTTGAGAATGCGAATCTGGAGCACACAGGCGGAATGCTTCCGACCAGGTGGAACCTTACTTCCGCACAACCCCACGACGGTCAACTGCTCAACTCACTCCTATTTTGAAAAACAACTGACAGCATGATAGCCCATGTGTCTGTTGGTGCACAGGCCGATAGTGCACACGAATACCTGCTCAAGCAATATTTGATGACCGGAAAGACGGATAAGTCAAGCCTAAAAATGTGTATGTCCTTCTGATTGGCGCGTGATTACTCACCTACACAAGATGAAGATCTTCGGGCGACCACACACATCATCAAAAAACTACTCTATATATCTCCAACCAGGCACCTTCTCTATGTCACAGACGAAACTATGGATCGCGGGGGTGGGAAGTCACATCCTAGCCACACCTTCGAGCATCTTTCTTGTTTTCTGCCTGGTCTTCTAGCTCTTGGAGCGCATACGTTACCCCTAGATGATCTTGGATCACTCGGTATTACACTTGACGACATAGACTCTGATGGAACATTCGGTACCGCCAGGACAGATCACGAGATACTTGCAGGTTTCAACCTCAAGAAGCTTCATCTTTGGGCTGCCGAAGGGTTAGCAGAGACATGTTATATAACTTATGCGGATCAGCCAACTGGTTTGGGACCCGATGAGATGATATTTAAGACCGCGCCTCAAAAGAAAATATGGGATTCAATGGCGAGTCAGTGGCGAGCAAACAGCCAAGGAACTCTGTGGCTGGATGCGATGAAAAGGTGGAAGAAAAGTGGCAGTCGTGGTGTACCACCTGGTCTTGAAAACAAGAAACCAGTTATTCATACTACAAGGGGCGTCACTGGGTCGCAGAGTAATAGAGACTATGAAATGAAAAAGGTTGCATATCTGTTGCGGCCAGAGGTATGCTTGCGATTCCTTTGTCTAACATGCGACCTCATCACAATCAGACTATTGAATCGCTGTACATTCTATGGCGGGTGACTGGCGACTTGAAGTGGAGAGAACGGGGATGGAGGATTTTCGCAGCCATCGAGACTCATGCCAAAACTCCAACTGGGTATGCGAGCCTCAGTGCCGTTGATGTTTTGCCGGCTAGATTATATGATGACATGCCAAGGTATGTGGTATATTCAGTGGTAAGCAGGGATCTAATACATCACAACCACAGCTATTTTCTTGCAGAAACGTATGTGATGCGAAGCATTTCAGCTGGGTGTTTACTGATTGCTTCTGTAGACTCAAATATCTATACCTGTTGTTCATTGACGAGGACCCATTACCGTTAGAAGAATGGGTGTTCAATACGGAAGCGCATCCGTTTCCTGTATTTGAGTGGACACCGAGGGAGCGGGAATTGTTTGGGAAGTTATAGTCTTGTAATGATAGAGTTCTCTAGATAATCAATATATTGATTGCATAGTCACAAGATCGCACATAATTTGACTTGTGGGCGTACTGATGCATAGATCGGGCGAACGGAACAGCGGTCCGGAACTACCATATGATTGCCATCAAAATGATGGCATGTACTTGGCCATGATATGCGCGAGTTGGAGAGGGGTTCTTAGAGCCTACAATGGATCAGCCGCCCGCCCTTTTAAACTCAGGCTCTCCTCAGCACCCAAATCCATCTTTCTTTTTCCCCGCGCAATACACATGGCCGCTCACAAACAAGGCGAATTCGTAGGCTCCCTTGACTGTGGCACGACGTAGGTTTTTTTTTGTACAAACTATTGACTTTTTCCTGATTTCTCCCCATTAGTTCCGTGCGCTTCATCGTTTTCAACAAGAATGCAGATATAATTGCAGAGAATCAGCTCGAGTTTCCCCAGTATTACCCCAACCCAGGGTGCGTCTTGTTTACTTCAGGTTTTTGCTCCCTCCAGTTCATGCCCTACTCCGCAGATGGCACGAGCATGATGCCGACGAGATTATGGATCATGCTAATCGATGTATCGCATCTGCTATCCAGGACATGGTCAGTGCCGGATGGGCACACGACAGTGTCAAGGTCATTGGTGCGATTTTCCCCATCACATGATTGTCATTTAACCTAAACGTTACCCCGGTCTTCTGATTGAATTTAAGGTGTAACCAATCAGCGAGAAACAACGGTCGCATGGAGCCGCAAGACCGGCAAACCACTTTGTCGCGCCATTGTCTGGGCTGACTCTCGCACAAAGCACGTCGTTGCACATTATGAACAGAAACTGGAGAACACTGGTATTCAGGTCCAGCCGGGTCAATCGGTCAACGGCAAGGAGGGCACTGAGCTCCTCCGGAAGATGTACGCCGTGTTTAAGCTCTCTGCAACAGATTCTGATCGGTTGTGTATGTATGCAGCACCGGACTTCCTCTGTCTACATATTTCTCGGCCATAAAGTTGCGTTGGATGATCGACAATCATCCGAACGTCGCTGCTGCACATGAAAATGATGATTTGCTCTTTGGTACGGTAGAATCTTGGGTCGCTTATGTTCGTTTTGCATTTGCTTCATTGCAATTTGGCTTATATCCACTGACACATTGATAGAACCTCCTTGGCGGTGTCGACACCGGAATTCACATTAGTGAAGTTACCAACGCTTCTCGTACTCTCCTTCTCAACGTATCGACTCTGCAATGGGAGACCTCTCTCCTGGAGTTCTTTGGCCTCCGCGAATCGATCCTTCCAAAGTTAGTCTCGTCATCAGAGGTCTACGGAAACGTTGCCTCGGGACCACTCAAAGGCGTGCCCATTGGTGGCCTCGTCGGAGACCAGCAGGGTGCTCTCGTTGGTAACAAGTGCTTGGGTCAGGGTGAGGCAAAGTGCACGTACGGAACGGGCGCGTTTTTGCTGTTCTGCACTGGTGATCAGATTGTGAAGAGTACACACGGTTTATTGAGCACGGTGCGTGATGGTTTTTGAGACGTGTTTCAACGATGTCACTCAATAGAGAAACAAGATCGCGTACCAGGCTGGTCCTGACGCCAAACCTGTGTATGCTTTGGAGGGTAGCAGTAAGTTTCTCATCTTTGTGTTTCGAAATAACGTGTTTGACGCGGCATACCAGTTGCGGTCGCCGGAAGTGCCGTCAAATGGTTACGCGACACTATGTGCCTTATCAAGTCTGCCGAACACGTCAACGAGCTTGCTTCAAAAGTTCCCGACTCTGGAGGACTTTACTTTGTGACCGCCTTTTCGGGTCTCCTTGCGCCTTACTGGGATCCCGGTGCTGCCGGGCTTCTTATTGGTAGATCGCAGTTGTGTTTTTGCGCCACGTTTACTAACGACGATATTCAAAGGTATCTCGCAATATACTAACCCATCCCATATTGCACGTGCTACGCTCGAAGCGAATGCGTACCAAACACGTGCTATCATTGAGAGTATGAAATTAGACTCTGGGCATGATCTCAAGCACCTCAAGGTTGATGGGGGCATGACCAATGGTGACCTTGCCATGAGTGTTCTCGCCGACGTCGGTGGATTCACCGTTGTCCGACCCGAGATGAGGGAGTAAGTGTCGGTCACTCAATGTACCAACCACTTTGTCTGATGATTATCCAGATCGACTGCGTTGGGCTCTGCTCTCCTTGCCGGAGCTGCGATCAAACTTCACGGATGGGATCTCACGAAACCGGAAACGCTTGCAGAAGTCAACACAAAGGGAACTCGCGAGTTTGTTCCTCAACTCGCCCCGGAGGAACAGTTGAAGCGGTGGGAAGGCTGGCAGCGTGCTGTTGAAAGGGCCAAAGGATGGGAGGAGGGTCATGCTGATTAGAGTCTACGTTATACCACATACAGTGCTCCTTTTATTCTGCTAACATGTACATAATATAATGTTCAAGCCCTGATGTACATCTATCCCTGTCCCTGACAGCTGCATCGATAGACATTTGACTCTCCGGATCCAGAGGTTGTTCTGGACTGGGGCCTCTCCGGAGCGACGGGCCGCCCACAGCCAAATAACTACAAATACGATACATTTTTGAACCTTATTTGCGATCAAATCAACAGAAAACCGTCAAGAACCTTAGGTGCGGTTACTGTGCACTTTTTGCTTGCCCTATTCCAGTTAACCTCTGCCCTCAGTCACCTTCTGACTCATCAACCATCCATAAAAATGAGTTACGTCGCTAAGGGTGAAAAAGAATACGATGCTACTGGTGCCCCGGTGCCCGGAGCCAAGATTCACAAAATCCGCATCACCTTGACCAGCAGCAACGTTAAGAACCTCGAAAAGTGTATGTCTTTTGATTGAATTTAAGCAGAACTGCCTTGTTTAATCCACTTGAAATGTAGTCTCCAACGACCTCATTAACCGTGCCAAGGACAAGCAGCTTCGTGTCAAGGGGCCTGTCCGCCTCCCCACCAAGGTCCTCAAGGTTACCATGCGTAAGACTGTAAGTGTTTCCCACTTTTGGAGTCGTGTTGGGTGCTGACGAGGTTGGTTAACCAGCCTTGCGGTGAGGGTTCCAAGACCTGGGACTGCTTCGAAATGAAGGTTCACAAACGCCTGATTGATCTCCATTCCTCCAGCGAGATTGTCAAGCAGATTGTACGTATCTTTTCATGCCATTCATTATCGTGGCGATTGACTTTTCTCTAGACTAGCATCAGCTTGGAGCCTGGTGTCGAGGTCGAGGTTACCATCTCCGCTTAAATGTTTGTTGTCTGCAAAACATTGTTCTGGATTAACCTCCGCGATTTGCTATTGAGATGCAAGGCCGAATGTTACTATCTTGTGAACAGCGCAATAACAAATTTAATTTGAGACGTTGCGCACTTGATTAAATCTACCTCGCAGACTATAATGGTCAGCACACAAAAAACTTGATGTGTTTATCCCTCTGCTTTTTTTAACAAGGCGAATACTCACATTCATCGCTTATAATGTCTTTTTGAGCCCGTGTGCCAGCGAGATCTGGATGGTACGGGGCTGAACTAAATCAAAGCAGGTGTACCACGACAATGGGGATAGAGTTTCCACGGATAGGTTGATATTGCTGCTCCTCTGATAGTACAGGCTGATGATCAGACGGAGTATTTACGTGGACCAGATGCAGTCTATGAGGTAGTTCGAGGTGTTCTTGTCCTCGTAGACCTCTTTATCGGAACTACTCTAGGATCCAAACGTAAAAGTCCTCCACAATGCGGTGAAACAAACATCAGTCTTTTCATTAGTTTCAATGGATATATCTACATGAACGACAGAAATACACGGAAAAGCCGATTAGTAAAAGTAGTCTCAAACTGAGTAAAAGGGTATCCTCAATACAAGCGAAATAAAAATACTTTCAAAACAAGTGAACGAAGATCTCTTGCATGCACCTACCAGCTACGAGGCCGTGCCAACCGATGCCGTAGTCTTAGGTGTAATTGGCGTCACAGGCCTCGATGATCCTTTGGCCGCTCTCTTCAACCACGCCTTGACACCAGTACTCACATCCTCCTTCTCATTCTCCACATTCATCTGCTGTGTCCCACTAACGTCCACACGAACACCCATACCGAGGCCCATACCCATGCCGAGCCCCATAATCCCGAGTCCAGCACCGATACCCGTGTTGCCTGTGCGTGGGAGCTGTCCCTGCTTCTTTGACGAAGAAGATGAGGCACGGGAGGGGTACTGCGATGGCTGCGGCTGTGCGGGACCGGAAAGTGACATCGATGACGAGATGGCGGGGGCTTGGGGAGAGGTGGTGTCCGACAACGACGAGATGGATCGCGACGATACGGAACGCAGCAGAGTGTTTGGCGAACTCGAAGTTGATCTCGCTTCGAGTGTCGTACCGCTCGAGGAAGCTCCTGGTCCTGACGTCGAAACAATGTAGGACATCGGTGTTGAGAGACGTTTCTGCTCTGCGGACTCAGACCTTGACATTGGTGGCGAGACACCAACAAACGACGTAAACATTTCCGTATTAATCATCGGCGTAGACGGATCCTTTGACTGACGCTGTATTGGCGTTGCTGCAGGTCTTTCTGACATCCCTTCAAATGGATCAGGGACATACACCGTAAACGGGCTTTCCCTCTCCTTATGCCTAGTCTCTACAGGATTAAACAGCGCCTCAATCAGCAACTCAGTCGTTCTGGTACCATAGGCAAGCGGAAGCCGCGACGGATCAAAGAATTGCGTCGAAGAACGTTTCTGCGTCCGGATGGGTGTCGGTGCGGGCGTTGGCGTGGCGTCCATGTCGTTTCCTTTCCCCTTTCTTCCATTAGCCTTGTTTATCTCTACCTGTTTTCCTTTCGAGTTTGGCGCTGCGCGACCTCCCAGTATATCAAATTCAAGCTCTTCTTGATCGTAGTATGGCCCGTAGAGATCGAGCCCTTTAGGACGGACGCGGTATATGTCGCCTTCAAACCCACCTAGAAAGGAATCCCCTTGGAGTATGCTGGATATTCCATTAAGGATCTCTCCTTTTGGGAGTGGGGGGGCGGTAAATGTATTGGTTGTGCTAGACGTAGTGTGTGGGGTGGCAGAGACGGAAGTGGTGGTGGTGGTAGCGGTGGATGGTGTGGAAGGGATGGGAATAGGTGGCTGAGCTGATGACGAGGCGCTGGTGCTGGGAATATGGGTGAGATGTGTTGTAAGCTGGAGAACCATGTTAGCCTGGATGTTGATAAGAGATCAGATGGAATGGCACCTTCAGTGTCGCGTTTGTCTTGCTTTCCCTTAGTAGATATCGTCTCTCTACTTCTCCTTTACTTGCGTACTGAGCCAGATCAAGCATAACTACACCAAATGGTTTAGGTTTGACCTCGGGACGCGTGGGATCACGCTGAAGAACGGTGAGCTTGACTGGGCACGGTAATAGCATTGACAAAGGGTCTCTATCAACGTCCATACGTACAAGTAGGGAGAGAGTATGTTCCCATACAACTCCATGGTCTTTTAGGCGCAAAAATGGTGTTTGACCGCGCGCAGGCGTGGTTGGCGCACTTACAGATGGAGGTAACACAGGCGCCGAGGATGTGGAAGAAGACACAGTAGTATCAGTGGATTTTTGTGCCTTTGAAGAGCCTGAAGATGACGAAGATGAAGTAGCTGTGGTATTCGCAGAGCACATGGAAACGTGGCCATCGACAGAGTTTGTCCGGTTGGACCCTGTGTCTGCGAGAGCACCCTGCTCAGGAAGATCGGTATACTCTGTATCGCGCTTCTCTTTCTCTTTTCTGCGCGCTTTCCGTCGGGCTTTGAGGCTCTCGAACAGCCCAGAGCCAGATTTGTTACCTGAAGTACCATGTGCATTCTTAAATTTCCACCTAACGGCGAACTCTCCGCTCACGAGGGGGATATTAGTGATCTGGTGTACGTGAAGATTGACATGGAAGAAGGCATGACGAGGAAGAAGGTGATTAAGTTGAGCACGAAAGCCTGAAGTGGGGTGGGCCACATTGGGAGTATGCAGCTGCGATGAATTTAATGAGCTGTCATCGTCGTCGCTGCCGTCGAGCAATGTGAAGGGGTTTGAAAGAACAAATTGGTGCTGAGGTGCAGCCATGGTGTGCTTTAATTATGGCCTTGATCGTGTTTTTTTGAAAAATAGGCTCATGGTTACGAAAAAAGGGAAGAGTGTGAGTAGTTCACTGATGTCCGGTGAACAAAGCCGGGCCGATTTTACAAGCCGGCTGATGGGGATAAGGCCCTTCGGCAACCTTCGTGGCCAGGTGGATGGCAGTTGCATTTTGACTGTATGAAACTCCTTCGGGCGTCCAGGGTTCACTCTAATTCAGAATGCTCATTTATTCTTTACAGAACTCAAGCTTCAAGGACAATACGCAACTGGTCTTTCCTAGGCCATGGCTGTCCCCTGATCGATACTGTATCTTACCTTGTATGTTCCCAGATATATCACAGCAGCATGGCGCAGTTGGAAGCGCGCGGGGCCCATAATGCGGTACCCCGAGGTCACTCGATCGAAACGAGTTGCTGCTATCTCTCGTTAGGTTTGCTTTTCTTTTACCTGTCATCATAATGAAGGTCGTCTAGATGTATAAAGTACATCGGCATCCATCCCTCTGCGCGCGTACTGCAGATGAGCGTACTCACGTAAATCTATTTACCAAACTTCTTTAAAGGGTTAGACTTCTTTTTGCCACCACGACCACCACTCGAACCCCCACGACCACCTCTTCCTCGGCCCCTTCCACGACCTTGCGAAACCTTGTCTTTCCTGAAGGGCACAAATCCAGGCTTCGACGTTTCCGCCTCAGTACCATCCACAGTCACAGGAACAGCAGCAATTTTCGGTAATAGATACTTTGGAACGTGCTTCATGTGCGGCTGTATTCTCGTAGGATGAAGTGGCTTGTCATGACGAAGATACTCAAGATCCAATGGATTGTCTTCAAAGTGTGCCTATAGTCCCCATCGCCCGTCAGCTGGCTGCCTTGCTGCTATGGATGATGGGAAATGAACTGACCTTGAGTTTGTCAGAGTTTATAATTTCAACCTTGAGTTCCTTCAGTCGCGCCTCTTTGATTGCACTCCTTGTAACACTGCGCAGTGCATCCTCCATACGATACCGAAATGCTTCAACCTGCTTCATGTCAAAGTTGTACTCTTTGATTTTGCTTCCCCTTGCTCCCTGTTCCTTCTCAATCTTCTCAAACACACCCTCGTCTCCATGAGCACTCGGTAGGCATCCTACGACTTTATTTTTCCCCCACAGATCATGAGGAACAACGAAGGACAAGGCCATTCCTGTACGACCCGCACGTGCCGTACGTCCAACACGATGTGTGTACGACCGAGAGGTAGTTGGAAGGTCAAAGTTGAGCACGCATGCGACGTCGACGAAGTCTACACCTCGCGTCACACCGTACTCTTTGTCATGAGTTTTTCGATGTTTCCGCTTGCGGGACTTATTTGACGAAATCGAGGAAGGTTCTGGCGCAGGAGAGCCGGCACGCTTACGTTTTCCTGTTGAGGTAGCAGGTTTTGGCAATTCGTCTGATGGTTCCTTTGTAGGTTCCTCCGAATCCGTAGGCGCCGACTCGCGTTGAGCAGATGAAACTAGAAGGGATGAGCGGGAAGGGAATAAATCTTGGACATACAAAACGAACATTCTTCAACTACTCCATCGTCATCCGCCTGGTCTTCATCGTCAGTGTCTTGCTCTACAGCTCCGCTCTCGTCCGTAGCAATGATGTAATCATAAACACCCTTGTTGAATTCCTGCACTGTGTGGTATCTGGTTCAAGCAAGAAGGTTACTGAGCCGTAATAACTTGGTCGACTCAAAACTCGCCTTGAATTTAGGGGCAGTTCTGAGTTAAGCACGCAACTTTTTATTGAAAATTGCTCAAGAAATAGTTTGAGGCGATAGCTGCGGTCAACATCATTGACAAAGATGATGCATTTACCCTTGATGAGCTTGAGCTTGAGGATGACATATGTCAAGAGGAATTTGTCCACTTCAGAGCATCTGTTTGTGGTCAATATCGGAAGCCAAACTAACAGTTTAACATACTTGACGGCGTATTGACTGAGGTGCGCCGCTTCGTCTTCGTCTTCCTCGAGTTTGAGAATCGCCTGTTTATCGTGTCAGTCTCGAGATCACCGATAGAATTTTGAGGCCCACAGGATTACGGAGGGTTAGACCTTTAAGAAGTTCTACATCCTCGGTCATGGTTGCACTCATCAGGAAGGACTGGTAGACCTGGGGGAGGAAGGCGCCACTAAATATTTGCCGAATGTCTTCGTCATGTCCGTATGAGAGAATCAAATCAGCTTCATCAATGACAAGAGAATCTAATGATGTGATAGAAAGGGCCTAACGTAGTACATTGAAGTTCGGAATGGATGATGGGGTAGCAGAGCTCTACCTTGGATTGAAGAAGTGCCAAAGCACGCGAAGGAGTCGCAACAACGATATCGGGTTTGTCTGAGAGGAGAATGCTAGTCAAAAAAGGTTGTATCATTAGGTCAGGCTCAAAGCACGGTAAATACTATATATCTACCGTTGGAAATGTGCTGTTGCCCCTGTGGACACATTCAACAGAGTAACGTCCGGTTCACAGTAGGTTAAAAGGCCACGCAGGTAGGCAGAAACTTGTTCAGACAATTCACGAGTGGGCACCAGAATCAATGCACGTGTGGCTTGCCGTGTCTGATCTTCAGCAGGTAGTGACTATCCGAACGCATTGTTGTCAAACACTTTACACAGTCGATAGAGACATACATTTTTTATGCTCAAAATTTTTTGTACTACAGGGACACAGTACGCTGCTGTCTTTCCACTTCCTGTACGAGCACGGGCGAGGATATCCCGGCTTTCTAATGCCAGTGGTATAGCTTTTGCTTGAACGAGGGTAGGACGCGCGAAACCAGCATCAGCGAGCGCTCGTAGGAGGCGTGCATCTAATAGATGAGAGAAGGACGCAAATGACGACTTCGCAACTAGACGTTCTTCAGCCATAGGCGCCCGTTGTATGAGAGAACTTTTCCTCTCAGTATAGTTTTTGGTGAATTGGATCAAAATTATCAGCGGACTTTGAATTGAATGTCTTCCCAAATCGCTACCTCCAGTGAAAAATCTATATGTAGACTGCGAGTATACGCTTCATGACTGATAAACAGATTTTAATGTGAATTCTGCTATACAGATGTGGTCGTCAATTTGCGAAATACAACTGTCCAAGCTGCAACGTAGCCTATTGTTCTCTGACATGCTTCCGCTCCGAAGTGCGTCATCGGCACTGTCCCACTCTGCAATGTTTACTATCCGCAATACCACTTTAGATTCACGCGCAATGCTCAGAGACATTTTACAAGAAGGAAGTAGCGACGCAGATACAGTCGGAACCATCCAAAACGTTACAAGAACGAATGAAGATGATGGAGATGCTGAAGAAGTTCGAGGAAGAAAATCAAGAAAACACGAATTTAGATAGTGAAGGCGAAGACGATATGGAAGATTTTGCACGCAGATTCGGGGACGTCAACCTCGGTTTGTGTGCATCAGTCCGTTTTGGACGATTTCCTCATGGGTTTGCTAGATGCTACATCAGCTGCCGATGTGTGGTCCAAACTCACACCCGCTGAGCAAGCAGGATTCCTAAAAATCATGGACGATCCCAACAGTGATAAAGCTCGACAACTACTGGCGAGTGAAGAAGTAGAGAACGTGCGACGTGAACCCTGGTGGGACGCGCCTGCAGTGGAACCTAATAGCCCGTTATTCCGTCGGTACGGTTCAAAGCCGGAGCCGCTACTCGTACCTGTCACAATGGTCATGCCTGTACCGCATGGACCGCCGCTCCACTATAACATCTGCGCAGTATGGTATGTGGCTAATCTTACAGATAGAGCCACCTGACAATAAGGTACAGTATCGCATATGCATTTATCACACGGCACCTTTCTGTATCTCCACTATCATCGCTTACACCCGAGGATGTTGACTACGATGAGGCCAAACGTCTAATCTCGCAGTTGGTTCCTTTTCTTGTCGATCGAAAGTCAACAACGCTACACCCCAATGTTTCCAGTCTTGTGACGGACATTTGGTCGAGGTTCAAGCCCGTATGTTTTCGTATGCTGATGCAATGCATCAATCATTGACCGAACGAAATTATAGGGTCAGGTGTCTTCCGAGTTGTTTGCGGTCCTATTAAAGGACGTTGCTCATCTGATTTGTCCACTTCCGGTCATAGCAGTTACAGCAGTTGCATCACGAACCCGATCAGAAAAATACTATGATGCAGCTTCTCATCCACACTTGAATACCGTTTTGGCTTTATCAGATCTTACAAAGCTGTTTGAACGTCCTATGAATGGTAACAAGAACTCTCATGTCACGCACAAACTACTTTTCTATGTAGCGCACATAATTTCCACGCCGTCTTGGAACCTCCGCGTTCTCGCGGAAGAACTTGCAAAGCGATCGGCTGCTTATCAGTCAGCAGAGAAATTGGAAATGAAAATGGAACCTGAGTATAGTTCAAGAACACTTGACAAGCAGAAGGGGCAAGTTCCTGTCGTTGAGGAGATTTGACGGTGGGCGCTACTAATTGTAAGGAAAATTCTATTCTTACAGCACTCTAACCTTACAGCACTCTGTCAGTAGGGACCCAGAGGTGTGGTAACACATGTGGCACATACAGAAATACGCGTATTGCACATGTAACTTCTCCGCCACAGCCTTCAGGCAAGGCAAGAAACCTTTGGTTTTTATTCAAGTTGTAGTACTCATTTCAGAATCTACAATTTGCCAGTTTCTGGCCTGATGAACAAAATTGCATGTATTGCCAGCACTCAAATCTACAATTATTTGATTGATTAATCCTGCATGACTGCGGCTATTTACAACTCCCACCACTTCAATATAGTTGTCAATCATCCTTGCGTAGAATACGAGTAATTCAAAGGTTCTCATTGGCGTGATATACATATCGGACGTCTTGATCAATCACCGATGAGACCGGTCAAAGTGAAGAGGTATGATCAATGTGGGAACGAATAAGACGGTCTTTGATATGAATTTAGAAGTGCTAAGGCGTCTTCGCAGTTCTTTCCTACACCAGCTTCCTGGATCATTGAAAGAATAAATCAGAAGAATCATTCAGAGGATTCTTCAAGAGATCAAAATCAGATCCGGCCTCAGAATGTGAATTGAATCATTCCAAGTCATTCAAAAGTCTAGAAGAGAGAATATCAATAGATCGAGATGGAAGAACATCGAGTCCGACATCGGCGGCGCCATCTGCCAGCGTTTTATGAATACCCCCTCGGCTTTTCACAAGCTCCAAAATTATAAGGGCATTGTTTGTATCGTACGGAATGAATGCGTTTCATTCTAATTAGAGTGCCTTACTACGCCTTTACTATACACCTTTACTACACCTATGATTAGAGGGTGGGACCACGCTGGTAAACATATCCCATTCTTTGGCTGTACTTGGCCATCTCTACCGCCGAGCCGAATTCAACAGCCAATCGGGTGCTCGGCATTTGCGACTGCGAGGGTACTCACCTTATCGCACGTGAACGGATAAGGGTAAAAGGACCCCGACCAGCCTTGGATGGCATCGATGATGGTCTCCACAGTATCCACACGGATTTCCCTCGAAAGGTCATCTTTCTGACACTGGCAGACAGCTTATGTGAGACTCTTTGAAGAACTTATGGGCAGGAATCTCGAGTCGACTACTTTCCTCGTCTTCTTTTGATTCTACCCTTTTTGAATCCGATGTCAGACGACAATTGTAACGGTGGATCGGGGCAGGAAGGTTTCCTAGGCCTTCGTATTGGCGCTGTCTTCATCATTCTTGCCACTTCGACCTCGGGTGCACTTTTCCCTGTTCTCGCCAAACGAACGTCCTGGTTAAATGTGCCTAAGGCTGTCTTTGAGTACGTTTCCGTCTTCGCCAATATTGGAAGAAATTAATCAAGTTGTTGTGTTAGCTTCGCCAAGTACTTTGGGTCGGGTGTCATTGTAGGTCCATATTCTGGTTTTATTTGAATCATTGGGCATGAATTGTTTGCAGATCGCAACAGCGTTTATTCATTTACTCGGTCCTGCCCTTGAAGAGTTGCAGGGTAACCCATGTATCTCACCTGAATGGGACATCTACGTTCGTGCTGCCATGATTAGTCTGCTCATACGAGATTGCTCATTCTGCTACGCTAGCCGTATCCCCTGGCGTTGTGCATGCTTAGCCTCTTTTGCATCTTCATCGTCGAGCTAGTCGCATTCAGGTGGGGTACAGCCAAATTACAAAAGCTTGGCATTGGTTATGGTTCGTGTCGAACTCAACGCATACGTCTGACTGGGGTTCGAGGATGACGCTTTGTTTCTCCTAGACCCTCATGGACATGACAGTGGATCTCATGCTGCACATGGCCCAGAAACTGATGTAAAGAAGGCGGATGCGGAAGCACCTGGTGAAGATAAAAACGCAATGGATGCGGTGGGACAGGTAATTGGTGTCGCGATTCTTGAGTTTGGGGTGATGTTGCATAGGTAAATAAACTCCCGCCTTGGATGGTTGACAAACACTTACATTGAAGCCAGCATACTTATCGGGCTCACTCTTGCTGTGGATCAACAATTCAAGATACTCTTTATAGTTATCATTTTCCACCGTATGTTTTTTTAATTATTTGTTATTGTGACTAATGGAATTTTCTCAGAAACATTTGAGGGATTGGGTGTTGGCTCGCGACTGGCTTATATGCAACTACCACGGGCATATAACTGGGTTCCTGTTGCGGGTGCCTTGTTGTACGGTATCACGACACCTGTTGGGATTGCCGCTGGGTTGGGAGTGCGGACAACGTATAATCCCGGCAGCGCAACAGCATCCATTGTCAGCGGAGTACTGGACTCACTGAGTTCCGGCATCTTGGTGTACACGGGTCTCGTGGAGGTGATGATTTATCCCTTCTGTGTGGGTTGCAGTACCTGATGTCGCGTTGTAGCTCCTAGCACATGAGTTCTTGTTCAACAAGGAAATGTTGGAGACTTCTAATGGGAAACTTGCCTACGCCCTTGGCTGTATGGTTGCTGGGTGGGCTCTTATGTCGCTCCTTGGACGATGGGCATGATTATATGCAGTCTATTCGGAGTTGTATGCATGTACATTTATTAGTACTTATGTAGTAAAAAATTTTGGATTTGTTGCTATTTTTGGAGGCGGGCCGGACGGCATCGTCGCAAATTGAATCTTAGGGTAGACAACGATGAGCATACCCAATGGCTCAACACCAAAGTCAGAAAACAAGATGCCTCCTGGCATGGTCATGGGCCCCGACGGAAAGCCCTGTAAAATCTGCACCGCGTTCCGCAACTGGCGGCCCGGGACGACGGAAGCGGTCGACAAGGAGGGCAAGGGCGGACAACGTTTACCGTCTAGGGCAGCTGCGATGGCAGCGTTAGCATCAGGGACAGCCGTTGCCTCTGCTGCGACAACATCAAGAACAGATGGGCCACCCCCAGACTGCCCTCCTGACGTCGAGCAACTAGGCCGCGCGACTTGGACGTTTCTGCACACCACGGCGGCATATTATCCCGAGCGCCCAACGTCAACTCAACGTGCTAACATGCTGATGCTATTGCGCTCATTGCCGCTACTGTATCCATGCTCAAACTGTGCGGAAGATTTTGGTGATGACATTGGGAAGAATCCACCGGACGTAAGCGGACGTGTGGGATTGAGCAAGTGGCTATGTGAGCGGCATAATGCGGTGAACGAGAAACTAGGGAAGGAGCTGTTCGATTGTGGCAAGACGGACGAGCGGTGGAAGGATGGACCGACAGATGGGAGATGTGATTAGAAACATATAGACGAGTGATTGCACGGAACCAATATTAATGCATAATGCGTCGTCCCCGTATCTGGGTCGACCCCGAGTCTGCCGCCCTGCCCCGCTCCTCTGTCCCGAGGCCCCTCTTGCGCTGGATTCCATTCGCCATCGTCTCTCTTGTCATCGTCTCCCTCTTCGCTTTCGTTCGCTTCCAATCTCCACAGTTCCAGCCCTATGAATCACCACCTGGCCAGCACAAGTTACCTTCGCGTCCTTACCCAGCATCTAGGCCAGTCCAACCACCGCACAGACAAGACCAGAATTGGTCTGCTCGTGCTGACAAGGTCAAACAGGCATTTGTGCACGCCTATGATGGCTACAGACAGTATGCTCTGCCCGATGACGAGCTAAGGCCTTTATCAGGCACTGGGATCAACAAGCAAGTCATATCTTCTCAGATTCGTCTTCTCGATGTTGATGGAATTCTGAATTCTAAAAGCCTAAATGGATGGGGATTGTCGATTTTCGATGCCCTCGACACAATGTGGGTCATGGCGCTTAACGACACGTTCGACGATGCCCTCGAGATAGTCGCAGACTCAACATTTGTCTCGCCAGGAGTACGTCGTCGACCGCCGTCATCCCACGTTAATTTGATCTCTCACACTTCCCAGAGTGATAGATTCGCACCATTCTTTGAAACTGTTATTCGTTACCTAGGAGGCATGCTGTCTGCGTATGCACTTTCTGGAGAAACTGTGCTTCTGTCCCGCGCCGACGACCTCGCTTCCATGCTGCTCCCTGCATTCAATACTACCAGTGGCTTTCCGATGTACGCTGTGGATCCTCACACGTCCGTGTTGTGATTTTGGGCATGGCCAATTTTAATTTACACATTTAAATCACGCAGTGGCCAGAGACGGATGGGATGGAACGGAGATAATGTCCTATGGTCAGAGGCATTAAGCAATCAGCTTGAATAGTCAGTCCAGTCTTCTTGAGTAGCCGATATCGAACCAAAACATCTTATAGCAAATATCTCGCACGCCTGACCGGACGAGCAGAGTATTTTGAGAAGGTTTACATACTCTCGTCTTAGTGCTGAAATTCACTTATCATCCCATCAGACGGAGCACATTATGCGTCAGATGTACGACATTCCGCCGCATGACATTTACCCAACGCTGTGGAACATTGAGACAGGCCGCCCTACAAATAGTATGCATACCCTATCTGAAATGGGAATAATCAAGCTATAACGACTTGCATCGCAGATGTGTTTTCCGTTGGCGCCTTTGCCGACAGTGCACACGAATATTTACTCAAGCAGTGGCTCTTGACAAGCCGATCCGAACCCAAGACCCGAGAGCTCTGTGCGTCCTTCCTTTCTTCTTCTCGCTCATAATGTTTAGGTTTCTCAGATCTTCGCTCCATGAATGCAGTCATTAACAACCTCCTCTATATAACGCCCAAACGACAACTCCTTTATGTGACGGACACCCGGGAATTTGAACCCTCACACACATTTGAGCACCTTTCATGCTTCTTGCCGGGGCTCCTCGCGCTCGGCGTCGGCACGCTCGATCTCCCGACCAAAGAGCGCGAGCTGCACAGCTGGGCTGCCGAAGGACTTGCGAGGACGTGTTGGGCGACGTATCTGGATACTGAGACGGGTTTGGGACCCGACGAAGTGCAGATGCTCCCGGGTCCATGGGTCGAGGGTGGGAGAGGGCGTTGGATAAGGCATTTGAAGGAGTGGGAAGAGAAGGGGAGGCAAGGTGATCCGCCTGGGCTGGGGACGGTGGAGAAAGCGAAGGAAAGGGAGTATGTGTTGAAGAAGCGCAGGTATTTGTTGAGGCCTGAGGTGAAACTTGCCCTCGTGGAATGATATTGACAGCTTAACGAAGTAACTTGTGTCTAGACGTTGGAGAGCTTTTATATCCTCTGGAGGACGACTGGGCAGGAAGTCTGGCGTGAGCGGGGATGGTATATTCCTTGGAATGCCTTTTTGTTCAGTCCTTGACGACCATACCAGGACGATCTTTCAGGCCATAGAAACACATGCACGAACGGAGTATGGGTATGCCAGCGTAGGAGATGTCGATCGTTTGCCTGTGCAACAGGTAGATGAAATGCCAAGGTAAGTCGTCTTCATGGCCTTTATGCATGAACTCACATTTGACGTGTTTTATAGCTGGTTCTTGGCCGAGACGTATGTCTTTAAAATTATTTGTTTTAACCAGGAGACTAATACCAAACTAGGCTAAAATACTTGTATCTGTTATTCATTGACGATGATATTTTACCTCTTGACAAATGGGTCTTCAACACCGAGGCGCACCCTCTACCGATATTCAAGTGGAGGAATTGGGAGAAGGAAAAGTACGGCATACCCTTATGATAAGCTTGAGTATCTATTTAGTTATAAGTACACTTTTGGATGGTTATGGATTCGTTGCGAACCGAAAATCTTGTAAAAGCAATGTTGTAATTCAACCCCAAATTCAAATATCTTCTCAGAAAATTTGACTTGTCATTTTCATCATCGTCTACTGGTGGCAAAAGCCGCCACCACTCAGGCCTCAGACTGAGAATTAGAACAGATGAAGACACGACTGATCCGAAGTTTGTATACATTCCCCACTGCTACAATAGATAAGACGGCCCGAAGATGCTGCTTTCAATCTCGTTGTCCGGTCTCAAAAAGAGTCCGCTATGCAGTGTTTTAGCTCATTATCATAAGCCACACAGGCGTGATGATGCTTTAGCCTGAGGGTATTTGGAAAAATCTTAGTTTATAATGGCTGGAATAAAAGCGGCCGCCGGACGCCTTCCAGGACTTTAAGTCCTTTGATGAGAAGGTGATGTAAGTCCTCATCTTGAGTTGCTGGTATATGTGCTTCGGGATCCTTGGGATCAAAATGTGGAGTTGTGCTGTATGTCAATACAAGGTGCTGTGTTGCCAAGTTGATCACATGTGCAAGGCAGCTAGAAAAAACTCAATGATGTCTATCAGATTAGTAAAAACTTACTTGATTTTTCGCTTTTTCCAAAGAAATCCCTTTTCTGTTGCATTGAAAATGTGTTGTGCAAATTCCTGAAGCATTGTGGAGTTATTTGATGCATTGTTGCACGTTATATGACTGATCTAAAGAGGACAGATCAATAATCTATAAATGCTTTATATGGTAATAAATGATAGTCACCTTGTGCACAATACCAATCTGGTCAACTAATTTAAAGAGTGCTTGACCTAAGCGCTCACCATTATGGGCATTGCAAAGCTGCATAAAGCCTACAAGTGCACTCTTAAGCTCCCATTGCATGGCTGTTTCTTCAATCCAATGACCAGTAACAGCAAAATAGCCATCAGTATTTCCTGCTTGCCAAGTGTCACAAGTCAGGCTGACATCTCCATTCACCTTAGAACTCTAATGAAATAATAAATTCAATGAAGGTCACATTAATATTGTAAACTGTTACATTGAGTGTTGTTTTGACATTTTTGAGATGGCTTTGGAATGACTGTTTAATACATGCTTGCATTGACTTTCATCCTGGAATTTCAACACCTTCAGTGGCATGAGATGCTACATCAATCATGTTCTTGAATTTTGGGTGCTCGAAAGCTTGAATTGGCTGAGCAACAGTATTAGATACTTCATAAAATCAAATTACAAAAAGTATTGCACCTGATTAGCAGCTACAAGCCATTCAATTGCAGCTTTATGAAATTCTTTGTGTGTATACTTAATTACATGTTCTTTAAGCTTCTTCTCAACAAGATCACAATCCAGGGTCTATATCATGTGCTCTGCATCATTTGACATCACCTGGCAGC
Organism: Macrolepiota albuminosa; assembly: GCA_027475525.1. Classification (NCBI taxonomy): domain Eukaryota; kingdom Fungi; phylum Basidiomycota; class Agaricomycetes; order Agaricales; family Agaricaceae; genus Macrolepiota; species Macrolepiota albuminosa. The sequence continues at coordinate 2,660,530 of JAMWFC010000116.1, forward strand.
TTTGAGTCAAGTTTGTTCTCCTGTGCCCACTTTTGGTATTTCCTCTAATAAACAGTTCATGTAGTAGTTCTTACTGAATAATGTGCCTCAAGATGGCACTGTAATATTGTGCTCTCATTAACAATAGTATTTTTATTGTTAGATAATGGCTAAAATTAGCAACTAAATAGGGGGCTCCTTGATCTCTTATCACCACATGCACAGCCATGCCATGACCATGCCTAACCTGCTGGTATGCCATTTACATGGGCCCCTGCCTAGCAGGTAGATCAAATGATGGAGCCCTCCTTGCTACATATACTGCCAACATGCATGCCATCCTGCACACCCTAGATGGGCCCAGCTCAGCTGGATGGTGATGATGCCAACTATGGTTAGGTGCGCTAGACATTATGCAGTACAACACCATCTCCAGCACCTGGTGTGTGTAGTTGTAAAGAGTCCTGACAGAGTCCTAGTGTGCTTGAGTAAATGTAATAAGATGACATGCTTGATGATAGTGTTTTGGACACTACCTAGCAAACTGTAAGCGCCATAGTCAAGGCAAAGATATTGGAAAAAGAAGGAATAGCACAATGCAATGTGCTTATAGGTGGCACTGTAAATGACAAAGTCAATAAAGACAAAGCTAGCACCCAACTTAATGACAAAGTTAGATTAAGCTAGCATGATTTGAATGCTGAGTATAATCTGGTGCTCAAAGGGTTACAATTTGTTGTTATATACATGTAAAGTAGCTATCTTTTATACTATATGCTACTGTATTTTCAAGATAAGTCCATCTGCAGCACTACTAATTAGCGTCTCTCCTCATGGTTCTAGCTAACAGTGACATGTCAACAGCAACTGGCAGCACATGAGTGACGGCAACCAATGGCATTATAGCCCATTGGCTATGGCGACTCAGAACTGACTTAGAATTGTACAAGTCTGCTCATTTTTTAGTATAATTCCGATTGGCCAGGCTTCTCCAGGGTATGGTCAGAAAATCCTTGACAGATGCTGTGAGCGCTAATGTCAGTGCTAAACATTGTGTCAACTTCTGATAAGTCAAAATGTTGGGTTTGAATATATCCTGTGCCATCATCATTGATTCTTTAGACTTTTGGTTGAGGTGCCTCATCAAATGGCAGCACCTAATATTAACCTGGAATAGATGAGGACTTTACACAAAGCCAATTCTAAAAATAAATATTATATGACCTTATTTAAATTACAAAAGAAGTTAAGAATTTTGATTTATTAATTGATCTTTGTTTACCATAGTAAAATAGAGAAGGAAAGCATAGTAAAATCAATATTTTTTATGCTGATTCATGTAAGTCAAAGGAACTTGGACTTGTATATTACACAAACACTTTGAGGTAATATTGATTAGATATTCTAGTTGACTGAGCATTGAAAAGAAATCAAGGATTGGTAAGGAGATTGCAGACCAAAATGTATTAATAAATTACATTCTCTACAAATGCTACAATGTAAGCATGAAGCTTACGACATGCGAATAGGGGTCCCATCGGATGGGGAAGGGATGGGATCGGAAGTCAAGTCTAAACTTTATTCTGAAACATTGGTTACATTTCGGTATATAGGGGAAGGAGGGTAGTGGATCGGGGATTTTTTGCTGTCTTTTCGTACTGAATCCTAGTATTGTGCCATTCTGTTCTGGTTCGCTAAGTGAAGCTGGACGCGCGCAGTCCACTTACACTTTTTTTTTGAATCGCACAATACGCGTCGACCGTGAAGACTACCCTCCGCTCGACGATTTAAAGGGTCCAGGTCGGTTGGGTACGCCACGTAGGAAGTAGGGAATTGGCAGAAGTAACGCTAGAAAAGATCATAGGAGAAAAAGAGGGAAGGGTCCCAAATTCTGGTTGACAGGGAAGCGCTTTTTTGGAGTCAAGAGAGAAGGGACCATCGTCATTGTCGGATAGTTGGGGGAAGGGAGGAATATAAAAGGGGTTTCGGTCCACCTTTTCAAACTAGAGAAGGGAGGGCGTACTTCACGCATAGACACCCTGGCACGCACTCGTTCACAGACCCAGCGTCTACATTCTCGTTCTCGCTCTCGCTCTCGTTCCTGTTCTCGTTCTCGTTCCTCCTCTGTGCAATCATCTCGTTCTGTTTCCGGAACATTACCCCCTCAGCAGGATCGATTTTCGAGCCTGTCTGATCCTTCTTTTCTGTCCGACCTTTCTCGCACGAGCTCTCCGACGCCTTCATCCGCGTCTTCGACATCAGACGAGTCCGAATTACAATTTTCGGGAACGGGGGTGACGATGTCCACAAACTTTGGTACTACGTATACGGCGCAGGTCTCGCAAATCTCTGCCAGTCACGCCCCGCTTATCTCCCGGAGAACTATTGGCCCTCGCCAGCTCGACGCGTTCGAACACTATGCAAAGAGATATTTCAGTCATAAGGGGATCGGAGCAGAGAGGCAGGTGGAAAAGGTCTTATATAACATTGACTCGAGTGATGTTCGAGCATGGGTTAGGGAGAACGAAGATGAACTCAAGGCCCTCACATTTTCCGTTTTTATGGCACGCCTTAGGGGAGAGGTTCTGGCAACGGACTGGATGTGGGAGACGGCACAGCTGTTGACGAAGAAACAGGGGGAGGAGGAGAGGTTTGCGGAGTGGGCGAGCAACCTGAGGGAGGCAAATGACACGTTGAGTTCTGATACCCGTTTTCACATCGGTCCCGATAAGATGCGTAACTATCTTCTGCTTCACTGCCACGAGGACTTGCGTCGTGAATACCATATCGGAAACAAGGATGGCTGCTATGATGGGATTAAGGAGTTCTCGAAGTGGTTCCGCACAGTTTCGGATCTCGATGTCGCCCTGGCGGCAAGAAAGGCTCAGATAAGTAAACATCTTGCTGCCGCCATCGCCGCCTCGTCGAAATCTCACCTTAAGAATGTTACGAATGTGACGAACTCTAATCAGACTTCTAAGGCAAACGGACCAACCACAGACACTACTCCGAACTCGTCAGGACGCACGTATGTGTACCCACTCACTACGGAGGAGAGAGGGTTGTTAGATGAGCACCAGGGGTGTTATCAGTGCCGTCGCCTTTACGTCGATCATCGTGCAAGGGACTGTCCGGACAAGGGGAAGGCATTGACCTTGGTAGAGTATGGTACACGGAAATTAACGACGGCATTTGCTGAAGCGGCGAAAAAGGAGTTCCAGCGTAAGGAGGAGGCAGGGAAAGGAAAGAGGGCAGGTTCATCCATCACTGTTGCGGCTGTGTTTGAGGGGTCAGATTTGGATGAAGACAGTAGTGATGCAGGTTCCGAGTACGTTATTCCTCGGCACATCACCTACCCTTGCCTTGTCTCGGGTCCCTCTATCGCTCCCATTTCTGTTCCAAGTGCACTTATTGACACGGGATCCCCACCAGCATTGATTTCCTCGACGTTGGTGAAGAAATTGGGGCTGCCAACGCGTAAATTGAACAGGCCTTTGTCAGTATCGGGGGTTTTCGCTTCTCAAGGTTCCGGGTCAGAAAGAATGCTATCGCAATACGTCAAACTTGTAATTATATCACCTTGTTCGCAATGGAGATCACACTCCCAAGTGTTTATTGTATGCCCGAATCTACACACGGAGATGATTCTGGGACTCGATTTTTTGGAACGCAATAAATTAGTTATCGACCTTGAAGCCGGTACAATTACGGATAAATCTTCGGGATTCGACCTCTTACATCCCTCTCGCCCTGCTCGGTGTGAGAAAGTTATTGTTGAGCCACATATTCGGAGAAAAGAGGCGAAGAAGAGGGAACGGATTGAGAATGAGTGGATTCGTCAGGGAAGGAAGGACATGGAGACTTCACGAAAACTTGTCCATTTCGAGTTAAGTGCATTGTTCGCGCAACAATCGGAGAAGTTCGCGGATGTGGATAAGTCCGCGAGTACTGGTGAACCACGTTTGTTAGGGCTGGTTAGAAAGAGGATTGAGGAACTTGCCTTAAAGGACAGATTGAAGGGGATGGACATGAAGATGAAACGACGTTTCAAGAATCTTTTCCCTGATGGTATCCCTCATGCCGACGAGTTACCAGATAGCGTGTATCACAGGATTCAGGTGAAGCCACTTGCCAAGATCACGGTTGCAAGATCCTACTCGTGCCCACGTAAATTTCGCGACAGCTGGAAAGCCTTGATTGACAAGCACGTCGCTGCTGGTCGAATCCGACCATCCTCGTCACAGTTTGCAAGTCCTTCATTTGTGATTCCGAAGGCAGATCCCACGGCTCCCCCTCGCTGGGTCAATGATTATCGTCGACTGAATGCGAGTACAATTCCGGACAATTTTCCTCTGCCAAGGATCGATGACATTCTGGCGGACTGCACGAAGCCAGGCACACGTGTGTGGGGTAAAATTGATTTGACGGATGCATTTTTCCAGACCTTAATGCATCCGGATGATATAAAGTACACTGCGACCCTGACTCCCTTTGGCTTGTGGGAATGGGTTGTTATGCCCATGGGCCTCCGCAATGCGCCGGCAACTCAGCAACGTTGTGTCACGCTCGCCCTGCGTAAATACATAGGAAAAATTTGCAACGTTTATCTTGACGATATTATTATTTGGTCCTCATCGATAGAGGAACATGAGAGGAATGTGATTACGATCTTAGAGGCTCTGAGGAAGGCTAGGCTATTTTGCTCTATGAAGAAGAGTGACTTGTTCTGTACGGAAATCGATTTCCTCGGGCACCACATATCGGAGAGAGGGATCGAGGCAGACCGTTCGAAAGTTGAGAAGATATTGCAGTGGCCGGTTCCTCGTAAAGCAAAACACGTTCGGCAGTTCTTGGGCCTTGTTCGTTATGTCGCCGCTTTCCTCCCTGCGCTGGCTGAACATACATCGGTTTTGACGCCGTTAACCAAGAAAGAATTTAATGGGAATTTTCCGCCCTGGACCAGCTCTCATCAGGCAGCGTTCGAGGGTATTAAGGCCCTCGTCATTGGTCGCGACTGTTTGACGACTATCGACCACGAAAACTGTCACGACCCCCTCCCTCCGGGCCCACCCCGGGACACCCCCGGAACACCATCCGGGACCCTCCCTCCGACCCCACAGGACACGCCCCGCCATCACGACCGCCGACACCGCCATCACGCGCATCAGGACCGCCATCAACCGCCACCGATCGCCATCAGCCAGCCCCCGGGACCCCTGCATCACAGACCCCGGGATCAACCGCCATCGACGATCGGATCACGCGGCTCGCATCAAGCCATCACGCATCACGACTCCCTCCGCGCCAATTGATCGCGCGCTCCCCACGCGCGATCCCGGTACGCACCCCCTGCCGCTACTCAATAACCCCCGGAACCCATCCCAGACATCCCGGAACCCCGAGACCCGGCCCCGTAGTACTTATAGCGTAGTTCCTTGTTGTATTCGCTAGTCTTGATATTGCATAACTGTTACTTGGATATTGCGTGCCCTTTTGTTTGACTGGTACGCCTCGTTTGGTACGCTTCGACTGGCACGCCTTAGCATTCGCGTGCTATAAGTTTGGTACGTTTGTTTGACTGGTACGCCTCGTTTGGTACGCTTCGACTGGCACGCCTTAGCATTCGCGTGCTATAAGTTTGGTACGCACTCGCGACTCTTAAGTTACTAACTTGGTCTCGTCTTAGAACCTCCGGTTCACGACTCGACCCCCTCTAACTCCCAGCCACTTTCATCCAAAACCCCCGGACTCTAGTCCCCTCTCCCGGGATTACCCTGTCCTCGTCTTGAACCCCGGAGTCCTAGCCCCGGAGTTCCAGACACCCGAGTATCCGTAGATCAAGTCCGCATCGTAAGGGCGTCGCTTTCCCGGAAAGCCCCCGATTCAGCGGAACCTGACATAATATCAAGACTCTTTCCTTACACCGTTCTTGATGGCTACGTATACTCACACCTACTACCCCACGGGGTACCAGACCGACCCTTACGGACGCCCGGTACCCGACCACTACTCCGCACAGACCCCCCGCCCTGTCTACCCACCCCTCCCATACGAACCTCAGTACCTCCACCGCCACTGGGCCCCCGACCCATCCTTCTATGATCTGGGGCCCTCAGCCAGTTGGGCCCCTCCGCCCAACCTAGCCATGGCACGACCCGTGGAGGTCCCCTCGTACCGGAGCATTCCCGGGGGCCTGCCGGAGACCCCTCCTGTACCCAGTGGGCCTCGCCCGATTCCCCCCAGCGAGGGCCCCTTTGCACCCACCCCCTACTACGGTTACCAGCGCCCCGTCCCCCAACCCCGAGAACCCCGAGGACCCCCCTACCCCGACTACCCCCCTCGTCATTACCCGGCCGCCGCCGCCCCGTCCCCCAACCCCGAGAACCCCGAGGACCCCCCTACCCCGACTACCCCCCTCGTCATTACCCGGCCGCCGCTCCACCCGCTCAAACGCCTCCCTCGCCAATGGGACGACGACGCCTCGAGGAGTATGAACGGCAACGGGACGAGATACTCCGCTCCCTCAGGATCTCACCGGAGGACTTCGCGCAACGGACGAGGACGCTGCTCGTGGAATTCGGGCACGACGACTTCGAAGGCACTCCGGAGGAATGGGCTCACTGCCTGGTCGAATTCGGGGATCGCCTCACGCGAGGAGAACTCCCGGAGCAAACCATGGTAAAGTATAGGCGCAACACGATCCTCCGGGAAGAATTACAGCAACTGCTCGACGAAGTCCACGCGTCCCCCTCCCCTCGACCCCTCAACGACCCCGCGGACCCAGGTCGCTCGATTCACATTCGACGGGAACCCCCGGAACCGGCCCCAGCAGTCCCGGCAGCCCCCACGGTCCCCACTCCGGAGCAACGGCAACGGGAAGAACGGCAGAACGCCTCAGCCATACTACGGTCCCTCAACCCGACGGGAGGCCTCTTCGATCAACCCGCTGCTCGCACGGTAGGCTTGTCAACTCGCCGCAGGGCTAACTCCGTTCCTAGTACCTTCGAGACCTGGGGACAGCCTCAAAGACCCCTGGAACCCCTCCCGCGAACAGACAACGCCCGACCCCCGGCCCCGACGAACCCCGGTACAGCCCGGGTGGACACCCCTAGTACGGACGACACGTTATGCTACATTGACGAGCTCACGCGCGATAACAACGAACAACGTCCCGCGCCCGCGCCCGCCCCGGCACCAGCACCGCCCGCCACGTCCGCCCCGGTCCCTCCGGAACGCAACTTCCGCCGCGATCCGCCACCCCACTTCGACCTACGGAACCCCCCGCGACCCCCGATGCAAGCCCGACCCTCCCGGAATGAACGTCCCCCGCGCAACCCGGCACCCGACCCAGCACCTAACCCCCCTCCGCCCGACCCGACACCGCCGAACCCTCCCCGACCGCCTCCGCCACCCCCAGCTGAACCTCGAGGACGACCCCCAGGCCCTCCACCTCCGCCACTCCCGGCGTGGAGACCCGGCCCCCCTCCTGGCAGGAACGAACCCCCTTGGGACAACGGGCCTCCCGGGCGTGGTCCCCCAGGTGAGCCGCCCGGAGGAGGACCTCCCGGCGGGTGGGGCCCCGCCCTTGGTGCTTTTCCTCCTCAAGGAGGGGGGGGTAATCATTACTACTACTATTACAACGCTGGCCCCCCTCCCCGTAACGCTGCCGGACCGGACGACGCTCGCGACGCCCTCGCCCGCGAAGGACGCCTAGACATTCAGAAACCTGATGCGTTCACGGGCCGGGACCCCCGGAAATGGCGTACCTTCCTCACCCAGTGTCTTAACACGTTTCAGGCAAAGCCGCTCACGTTTCAGGTTGACAGCTCCCGGGTGGCCTTTGCCGCCTCGTACCTCCAAGGGATCGCCTTCGATCACTACACGGCCCTCATCCAGTTCGACCCCAACAACCCGGCACTCGCCCGCTGGCAAGCCTTCGTCGACGAGTTCTCCGGGAAATTCGGGATATACGACACCGTGGCCGAGGCCGAGGACAACCTCTTCAACCTCCGGATGCGCTCTGAAGAACGTTTCACGACCTTCATCGTACGTTTTGAAAAGGAAGCTTACGAGACAGGTTGGAATTACAGCGCCCTCCGGTACGCCCTCCGCCGCGCCCTCCCACAACGTATCAAGGACGTCCTCCGACTCGCCCCGAAACAACCCTCCTACGACGGATACAAGGCCCTCGTCATGCAGATCGACCAGCGCTACTGGGAAGACCGCAGCGAGTATTCGAGCTCCCGACTCCCCTGGAACCCTAGAGGAGGACCCCCTTGGCCCTCCGGCGAAGCTCCCAACCCCCAAGGTCGAAACCCCGGTCCCCCCGCGTTCCCTGGCGGCCGACCCCCGGTGAGTCGCGGCCCGCCCAATGCTAACCCCGGCAGCGGCACCCGCCCCCAGGCCCAGCTCAACGCCGCCGTGGCCACCCAAGACCCGGGCGACGCGCCAAGCCCCGAGGAACCCCCGGGAGACCCCGAAGACTTCGACTTCGACGACGAACGGGACGAGGAGGCCCTCCGAGCCAACCGGCTTCAAAAGAAGGGACGACCCTGGATCGAGGTCCCGACGGATGTGCAGGAACGACGGAGAAGGGAGGGCGTCTGCATACTCTGTGGTGAGAAAGATCATTTCATCTCCGAGTGCCCCAAACGACAGGTCATGGGACGTGCCACCTGGACCTTCGAAGGGGAGGACGCTACCTACGAGTATTCGGAAAACGACCCGGCGATTTAGACCCGGAAGACGCCCTAAATCGCGGAATCGACCCCGACGTCTTCTCCGCCCCGGTCTCGCACCTTCGCTCTACGACACTCATACAGGACACCCTCACGGCTTACCTACCCTCCCACTCTTCGCACTCCCTCCTCCTCAAAACCCGCCTCACCCCCTCCGGAACTCCCCTCAACACCCTCGTCGACAGTGGCGCCACCGACAACTTCATCGACGAAGCATGGTCTACCCTCGCCCCGGAACCCGCCCAGCGACTCCCGGTCCCGGTACGACTCTGCCTCTTTGATGGAGACGCCTCTTCGGCGGGGGACATCACCCACTTCGTGCGTATGCCCGTTACCTTCGCCAACGGACAGACTCACACCCTCCGGATGCTGGTGACCAAACTTCACCCTTCCGCACCCCTGGTCCTAGGGCTCCCGTGGCTCCGAGACACCAACCCCCGCATCGATTGGCGACACCTCACCCTTCGCCTGACCCGGGACCCGACCCCCGACGACCAGCAACTCCCCTTCGACATCCCCCACTCCTCAAAACCAACCCCGAAGGACCCCCCGGACGAGCCCCCACCACCCCCCGGACTCCAGTCCCGCTCGTCCCGATCCTTCGTCATCAATGCCAGGCTGGACGGCACCCCGGGACCGATATCGGCCCTTATCGACAGCGGAGCCACCGGAGTATTCATCAGCGACGCTCTCGACCTCCCCCACGACTCCCTCGACCAGCCCCTCCGCCTGCAACGCCTCGACGGCACCCCCTCCTCCTCCGGCCCCATCCAAAGGTCTCACTCGGGACGCGTGACCCTGGACAACAACTACGAGTTCACTTCCGACTTCCTGGTCACGCGACTTCACGAATCGACCCCGATGGTGCTGGGACTGCCCTGGCTGCGCGACACGAACCCCGACATCGATTGGAGGGCGCTCACCATGACCTTCCCGGGACCCGAAGACCACCCCTCGACCGCCGTGCACCTCCGAGCCCTAGGAGGCGACCCGACGCCCGACACCCCCGGGACGACTGCCGCGCCCCCCGCGCATGCCTCACCCACGCCCGTCCGAGACCTCAAGGCCCCTGATCGACCCCCAAACATTCCTCGGAACAAGTACAAAGGGCCGAACTACCCCTGCCGGTCTCAGACACGCGTCACACCCGCTCCGGCCGATGCCTCCGCGACCCCGACCGACCCGAGCGCACTCGACATCAAGATCATTGGGGCCGCCCCCTTCGCCCGCCTCATGAGGGACGGGACTCCCACGTTTCAGCTGCACACCTCGCCTTCTCTCCCGGAAGAACACCTACGAGGGGACGCCATTCCCCCGGAGGGACTCCCACGTTTCAGCTGCACACCTCGCCTTCTCTCCCGGAAGAACACCTACGAGGGGACGCCATTCCCCCGGAGCAGAAACCGAGGAGCAAATCCTCCGAGAAGTAGTTCCCCCGGAGTATCACGAGTTCGCTGACGTATTCTCCGAAGGAGACGCCAAGGAGATCCCCCCTCACCGCCCCTATGATCACACCATCGACCTCGAGGAAGGAGCCACCCCCCCTTTCGGCAAGGTCTACAACATGTCGGAGGTCGAACTCCGGGCTCTCAAGGACTACCTCGACGAAATGCTCGGTAAGGGATTCATCCGACCCTCCGCCTCCGCCGCCGGGGCCCCGGTTCTATTCGCCAAGAAGAAGGACGGCTCGCTCCGACTCTGTGTCGACTACCGGGGACTCAACAAGATCACCAAGAAGAACCGCTACCCGCTCCCGCTCATCGGCGATCTGGTCGATCGACTCCGCAGTGCCAAGGTCTACACGAAGATCGACCTCCGCTCCGGTTACAACAACGTCCGCATCGCCCCGGGACACGAGTGGAAAACCGCGTTCCGCACGCGGTATGGTCTGTTTGAGTACCTTGTAATGCCTTTCGGAATGACTAACTCCCCCGCCACGTTCCAATACTTCATGAACGACATCTTCCACGACATGAGCGACGTCTTCGTGATAGTCTACCTGGACGACATCCTCATCTATTCCGACTCGAAGGAGGATCACCAGAAGCACGTCCGGCAAGTCCTCGAACGCCTCCGGGAGCACAACCTCCACGCCAAGCCCGAGAAGTGCTCCTTCCATACGGAAGAGGTTGAGTATCTTGGCGTCATAGTATCCCCGAACGGCGTTCGCATGGACCCCCACAAGGTCGAGGCCATCGTCAACTGGCCGCAGCCCCGGAACGTCAAGGAAGTACAGTCCTTCCTGGGTTTCGCTAACTTCTACCGGAGGTTTATAGACAACTACTCCGGGATTACGAAACCCCTCAACCGGCTCACGCGCAAGGACATCGCCTGGAACTGGGACAGTAAGTGCCAGAGCGTCTTTAACTTGCTCAAGGAGGCTTTCACAGTCGCCCCGGTACTCCGGCACTACGATCCGGCCCTCCCGATCATCCTGGAATGTGACGCGTCCGACTACGCCATCGCCGGGATCCTCTCACAGATGGAGCCTGACGGTGGGGAGCCCCGGCCAGTCGCTTTCTACACCCGGTCCATGATCGACGCCGAGCTCAACTACGACATCTACGACAAGGAGCTCCTCGCCATCGTCGAAGCCTTCAAGCAGTGGCGAGCCTACCTCGAGGGAGCCCGACACCGGGTTCAGGTCTACTCGGATCACAACAACCTGCAGTACTTCACCACGACCAAACAGCTTAGTCGACGACAGGCCCGATGGTCCGAGATCCTCTCGGAATACGACTTCACGATCCAGTATCGCCCGGGACGCCTTGGCGCCAAGCCCGATGCCCTCACCCGTCGACCGGACGTCTACCCCAAGAAGTCATTCGAGGCGGAGCGCAATGCGTTCAATCATCGCGTGGTGATCCCTCCCGAACACCTGAATGCCGTACTGATCTTAAACGACGAAGGAACCCTGAACCAGATCCGCCGCGCTCCCCGGGACAAGTACTTCACCGATCACGACCCCCGAAACCCTTCCGACGGAACCGACCGGGACCCCGCCTTCTCTTTGTCCCCCGACGAGAAACTCCTCCTCCGGGACGGCCGCATCTACGTCCCGGATCACGCCCGACTTCGCTACGACGTCCTCCGTCAACACCACGACCACAAGCTCCGGGGACATCCTGGAATACGTAAGACCCTCCAGCTCATCTCCCGGACTTACTTTTGGCCAGGGTTGAAGAAGGACGTGACCCGTTACATTCGATCATGCGAGCCCTGCCTCCGGGCCAAGGTCCCCCGACACCGACCGTACGGACTCCTGAAACCCCTGCCGGTCGGACGACGCCCCTGGTCCTCAATATCTCTGGACCACATCGTCGAGCTCCCGGAATCTGAAGGGTTCGATGCTATTCTCGTCGTTGTGTGCAGGCTGACCAAACAGGGCATCTTCCTACCCTGCCACACCACGGATACCGCCCCGGACTTCGCCCGGCTGTTCCTCGAGCACGTCTTCGCCAAACATGGACTCCCGGACGACATCGTCTCCGACCGTGGCCCGACTTCGCCCGGCTGTTCCTCGAGCACGTCTTCGCCAAACATGGACTCCCGGACGACATCGTCTCCGACCGTGGCCCCTCTTCGTGTCCAAGTTTTGGACTTCCCTGTGTAAGGCACTTGAAGTGAAGACTAACCTCTCTACCGCCTACCACCCCGAAACCGACGGCCAAACCGAAAGGGTCAACCAGTCCCTCGAGCAGTACCTCCGACTGTACGTCAACTACTTGCAGGACGACTGGCGCGCCGAGCTCCCCCTGGCCGAGTTCACCTACAACAACACGCCGCACTCTGCCACCGGGGTATCCCCTTTCTTTGCCAACAAGGGATACCACCCTCGACTGACACTCTCGCTCCGGGACATCCCGTCACACGCCGCCCACGAGGTCGCCCGGGATCTCCAATCCCTTCACAAGTTTCTCCGGGAAGAGATCGACATCGCGAACCGGGCCTACGTGAAACACGCCGACCGGAAACGGGAAGACACCCCCGACTGGGCCCCCGGGACAAAGGTATGGTTAGATCGACGACACCTCCGCACCCGCCGGCCCTCTCCAAAACTCGATCACAAGCGTCTCGGCCCGTTCAAAATATTGAAGAAGGTCTCATCCCACGCCTACAAGATCGAGCTCCCCCCGGGACTAAAAGGTCTGCACCCGGTATTCCACGTCCGCCTCCTGGAACGACACCCCCCGGATCCCTTCCCTGAACGACGCCCCGAGCCCCCTCCCCCGGTCGAGGTCGAGGACGAGTACCACTACGAAGTCGAAGACATCCTCGACTCCCGGAACATTCGTGGACGACCCCACTTCCTCGTACGGTGGAAGGGATACGGCCCGGAAGACGACACTTGGGAGCCGCGCCGAAACCTCGATGGCGCCCTCGACAAACTCCGGAACTTCCAACAACGGCACCCGGGGAACGATCTTCCCGGGCGCAGGACTCACAGACGGCAGTAGTGGGCGTAACCCCCGCCTCTGGGCTCAGTAGGGATTCAACTCCCATGTATATTTTCTGCTTTCCCCTTTTAGATCTTACTCTCTTTTAGTACTTCCTTCACAGTAACGCCCCGGACGATGGGCAAGGTACACTTTCTCGTTCTTTCCTAACACTTTACTTACACTTCGAATACGATGGCCGAATATATACATTTTCTAGGATATACACTATAGTTACAGCTACGGACCAGGAAACCGGCAAGAAAACGGGGGCCCCTAGATCTGGGGCCCCGAATCACCCTCACTCCCGCCTCCCCTCGGCCAACCCCGGAAATCCTCCCCCGCCCCCTCTGGACCGTGCTCTCGCAACACCTCCTCGGCCAGCTGCTCCCAAGACGGGAGCTGCTCGCCCTCGTCCAAAATACGCTCAAACCACGATCCCGGGGCCGGGACGTTCCTCCGGCGGTGCGCACCCACCAGCCTCCCCAGCAGATCTAAGCCCCGCTCCACCCCGGGGCTCCCCGCCTCCGACCGCAGCCCCTCTTGGAGAGACGCGAGTGCCGCGGCGGCCCCGTCGAGGAGCAAACGGTGCTCCCGAGCCCAGCCTGGAAATGTTAGTACGGCCTAGGCATGGAAGGGGGGACACTCACTCAATGAGGCCATGCGCCCAATAACCACGTCCCGGCGCAAGGCCTCGACCAACCCCGGGCTCGAGGGACCTCGCTCCGGGAGTCCAACCCCCTGCCCCAGCCTGGCCCTCATGGCGTCCAGCTGAGCCTCAGCTCCCCCTCGGGCCACCCTCGCCTCCTCCAGCTCCCGGAGGGCCATCTCGCGGTCCTCCTCCAGCCTCCTCCGGAGTGCCGCCTCCTCCCTCGCCCCCTCCTCGCGCTCCCCCCGCTCCCGGTCGGCCTGCTCGAGGCGCTCCTGCAGAGCCCTCACTTCAGCGTCCAGCGGTCGCCCGGACAGGGGAGAGAACGTCGCCGGGGAGAGGCGCGCTGAGGAAACCGGGGGCGGGGTCTCGGTGGGCAGACGCGCCCTCTTCGACGGCCCTGGGGAAGGGCTTGGCGACGCCCGCCGCTTCCCCTTGTCAGGGCGCCCCCCGCGCCCCTCGCGGCTCCCCCCGGCCCGGGTCGCTCGGCGCGTGATGAGGACCACGGGCCGGCCCCGGCCCCCCACCCGAATGGCGCCCCCGCTCCCCGACCCCCCTGGACCCGCAGCGGCCACCTCCCCCACCGGCTCCGTCGCCTCCCCCACCGGCTCCGCGACCCAATCTCGCTCCTCGACCCCCATCCTCCGGGTGACCCCCCCCAGCGGCCACCCCTGCTCCCGGGAGACGCAGCGCGCCCTCCACAGCGCCGACACGGAACACCTCTCGTGGTTGAGGCGGCATGCCTCACACACGGACGTGTCCCGGCGGGACGAGGGGCCCGGGACCTCGAACAGGCAGGGGACCGTTCGGCGAGCGCAGTGGAGGCACTGCGCCAAAGTCAGCAACGAGACCCGAGGTAAGGAAACACTCACCGGTCCATTATTCACGCACCAGGCGTGGGTGGGTAGACCCCGGGGTCTCTCCAGGGCCTCCCCAAATAACTCCTGCGTCGCGTCCGCCCACGCAACGCGCTGACCCTCCGGGACTTCGGATACGGCCCCCACCGGCATCCCAGAACGACGGAAGCGGGGGGCAGGTAACCTGGGGCGGGGAGGGGGTTGAGGGCGGGGAGGGCGGACTGTCATCCGCGCAAAGGTAGGCGCGGGACGACTCGGGCGGGCCTCCGGGACGTCGCTGGGACCCGCATCGGGAGCAGGCTCCGGGTGCCGGCTGGGACCCGCGATAGGATTGCTGTGTTGTTCTGAAATAGGAAGGTCAGTGGGATAGGCGGACGACACGGGAAGACACTCACGTTGCTGGGCGAGCTCCGCCACGCGCTCCCGGTCGAGGCGGGCTCGGTATCGCGCGTCCCGGGCTTCCCACGCCATGAGGGGCGCGACCTCGTTCGTCTGCGGGGGCGTCGGGGAATGCGTTGGCGTACGCGACATAGTTGAACTTGACGGTAAAATTTTTTTTTTCGATACGTGGCAGGTCAGGTGCCGGATCCCACGGTTGACCCCCGGTCCGAACCACCGGCTACGCGCGCCTTGGAGGGTCTCGGCGCTGAGGGGGGGGTGATGTCACAACCCCCTCCCTCCGGGCCCACCCCGGGACACCCCCGGAACACCATCCGGGACCCTCCCTCCGACCCCACAGGACACGCCCCGCCATCACGACCGCCGACACCGCCATCACGCGCATCAGGACCGCCATCAACCGCCACCGATCGCCATCAGCCAGCCCCCGGGACCCCTGCATCACAGACCCCGGGATCAACCGCCATCGACGATCGGATCACGCGGCTCGCATCAAGCCATCACGCATCACGCCCCACGCATCACGACTCCCTCCGCGCCAATTGATCGCGCGCTCCCCACGCGCGATCCCGGTACGCACCCCCTGCCGCTACTCAATAACCCCCGGAACCCATCCCAGACATCCCGGAACCCCGAGACCCGGCCCCGTAGTACTTATAGCGTAGTTCCTTGTTGTATTCGCTAGTCTTGATATTGCATAACTGTTACTTGGATATTGCGTGCCCTTTTGTTTGACTGGTACGCCTCGTTTGGTACGCTTCGACTGGCACGCCTTAGCATTCGCGTGCTATAAGTTTGGTACGCACTTCGCGACTCTTAAGTTACTAACTTGGTCTCGTCTTAGAACCTCCGGTTCACGACTCGACCCCCTCTAACTCCCAGCCACTTTCATCCAAAACCCCCGGACTCTAGTCCCCTCTCCCGGGATTACCCTGTCCTCGTCTTGAACCCCGGAGTCCTAGCCCCGGAGTTCCAGACACCCGAGTATCCGTAGATCAAGTCCGCATCGTAAGGGCGTCGCTTTCCCGGAAAGCCCCCGATTCAGCGGAACCTGACAAAAACCCTGGTAATAACAAGATTTTTGTTACCTGTGATGCGAGCAAGAGGAGGACTGGGGCAGTTTTATCTTTTGGGGAGACGTGGGAGCGGGCGCGCCCAGTGGCGTTCGATTCTCGTCAACTGACACCCGCGGAGAAGAATTACCCAACTCATGAACATGAATTGTTGGCAATCGTACGAGCGTTACGTAAATGGCGTTGCGACTTACTGGGCTCCTCCTTTCAGGTCTATACTGATCATAAGATCTTGAAGAATTTCGAGACTCAAAAGGATCTATCTAAAAGGCAGGCTAGATGGATGGAATACCTTTCGCAATACGATTACAAGATCAACTACATTAGGGGTGAGGATAACTCGGTCGCTGATGCGTTGTCGAGGATGCCAGAACATAGACCAGTCGTTGTTGGGGAAGTATTATTGGTGAAAGGTGACGAGACGACCTTGGATGATGTTAGGGAGGGTTATGCCGTTGACCCATACACGAGGCGTTTGATCGAGGATGCTAAGGCTGGAATGTTGTCAAGTGGGGTTGAGTTTCGGGATGGATTACTATTTGTGGGGGAGAGACTCGTCATTCCGAAGTACAAAGGATTGAGAGAAAGCTTATTCAGAGTGGCTCACGACGAACTCGGTCATTTCGGAGCAGACAAGACGTATGCTTCACTACGCTACTCATACTACTGGCCTAATATGCGTCGCGATCTGATCAACGGTTACATTCCATCTTGTGTGGAATGCCAACGTAACAAAAACAAGACGACAAAGCCACCAGGACCCTTGCATCCGTTGCCTGTTCCGGAAAGTCGATTCGGGTCCGTTACCTTGGATTTCGTCGGACCGTTGCCTAAGGATGAGGGATTCGACCAGTTTTGTTCAATGACTTGTCGGGCAGGGGCTGATTTGCAAATCTCACCCACGAAAACAGATCAAACAGGGGAAGAGTTCGCACATATTTTTTTCCGCGATTGGTATTGCGAAAACGGCCTGCCTTACGAAATTATAACGGATAGGGACAGTCTTTTCACGTCAACCTTCTGGCGAGCCCTCATGAAATTATCGGGAGTTAAACATAAGTTGTCGACTGCTTTTCATCCTCAAACTGACGGAGCGTCCGAACGCTCTAACAAAACTATCGTGCAATGTATACGCTATCATGTTGACCGATTGCAAACGGGCTGGGTAAAGGCACTACCAAGGATACGTTTTGGCATTATGAACACCTACGCTATCATGTTGACCGATTGCAAACGGGCTGGGTAAAGGCACTACCAAGGATACGTTTTGGCATTATGAACACCGTGAATGCTTCAACGGGTTTTTCGCCTTTTCAACTCAAGTCTGGATTTTCCCCGCGCGTTTTGATGCCATTATTTCCACCCCCACCCACTGATACTCCGGCCGAAGACCTGGCACTTCGAGTGTTGCAAGAAATCGAGACAAATTATCTTGAGGCTATGGATAACATGATCACGGCAAAGATTAATCAGGCACATCATGCAAATCTCCATCGTTCCCCTGAAGTCGAGTACAAGGTTGGGGATAGGGTCATGCTATCAACAATTAATCGTCGTCGAGAATATGTACAAAAACGGGACGGTCGCGTAGCTAAATTCATGCCTCGACAGGACGGACCTTTTCTCATTACCGAAGCTTTCCCCGGCTCTTCTGAATACGCCCTCGACCTTCCATCTTCGATGAAGATTCATAATCGTTTCCACTCAAGCTTGCTTTCGCCTCACTACGCAAATGACGACGAATTGTTCCCCTCGCAACAACTTGAAATGCCGGGGCCGATTCTGACAGATGAGGGCCAAGAGGAGCATTTTATCGACAAGATAATTGACGAGAGGAGACGAGGGCGGGGAGTTCAGTATCTGGTCCGCTGGAGAGGATATGGTCCCGACCACGATGAATGGAAAAGTGGGAGAGAAATGGACGACACTGTGGCCCTCGACGAGTGGGAAACGTTGAAGGCGTCGATTGGGAGATAATGAATTTTTCGGAGGATGGGTGAGTGTAAGCATGAAGCTTACGACATGCGAATAGGGGTCCCATCGGATGGGGAAGGGATGGGATCGGAAGTCAAGTCTAAACTTTATTCTGAAACATTGGTTACATTTCGGTATATAGGGGAAGGAGGGTAGTGGATCGGGGATTTTTTGCTGTCTTTTCGTACTGAATCCTAGTATTGTGCCATTCTGTTCTGGTTCGCTAAGTGAAGCTGGACGCGCGCAGTCCACTTACATACAATTACTGAATAAACAATTGCATAAACAAAACAGGAAGACTCTGGCTTATGTAAGCTGTCTGTATGCAGCATTGAAAAGGCCATGCTTGTCTTAATGATAGCTGCTGAAAGTAGTACTAATAGATAGAACTGAAAGAATAGAAGGTAAAGTGAAAGAATGAAAGAAGAAACATGTTAGAAATCAAGCCATGTTCAGACCTAAGAACAAACATTAAGCTCATTCCTCAGTCTCTCTCACTTCAGGACATGCCAGAGATTTCTGAAGAAACATCCATTAAAACAGGTCATGTAATTTTTAATAGTTTTTCTCCAGAAACTTTAAGGCAATTTTTCAGAATTTTCTAGAGAAATTCTTGTTAGAAATTATCTGACCTATTTCTAATTGATGTTTCTTAGAAATCTCTGATATGCCCTGAAGTGTCTATAATTGACTGTTAATTGTACTGTACCTAAGAACAAACATTAAGTTAATTCTAAGTGTACAGTAAGTCATAATTATGCTGTTGAAAGGGTGCTACCTATGTTATCCCTATATATGTGTGTGTGGTAGATGATGCTCTTTGACCCTGGTGGCCAGACAAAGCATATGTGATTAGTTTGATGAGTTTGAGGGTAGCTGGTTACTTAGTATCTGTGGTGGCCATATACTGATCAATTCCAACAAAATAAGGAAATGAATGAAGAGAGAAGGAAGGAATAAAGAGTGAAAAAGAGAAGAAATAATGAGTCCTCTGACAGATTTATAATAATTTTTATTGTTTTATTTGAATATAATTTACAATCACACTCAAAATGAACTCAAATTGTATTTATACTACTACTTGAAGTCAATTATACATATTGCAGCTAGGCCCAAGACTGTCACGACCCCTCCCCTCCGGGCCCACCCCGGGAACACCCTCCGGGACCCTCCCTCCGACCCCACAGGACACGCCCCGCCATCACGACCACCGACACCGCCATCACGCGCATCAAGGACCGCCATCAGCCGTCACCAGCCCCGATCAACGATCAGATCATGCGACTCGTGCCGGCCATCACGCATCACGCATCACGGCTCCATCCGCGCCAATTGATCGCGCGCCCCATACGCGCGATCCCAGTATACAGCCCCTGCCGCTACTCAATGACCCCCGGAACCCATCCCAGACATCCCGGAACCCCAAGACCCGGCCCCGTAGTACTTATAGTGTAGCTCCCTGTTGTATTCGGTAGTCTTGATATTACATACTTTGCTTACTTGGATATTGCGTGCCCTTTGCTTGACTGGTACGCCTTGATTGGTACGCTTCGACTGGCACGCCTAAGTATTCGTGTGCTCTAAGTTTTGGTACGCACTTCGCGACTCTTGATTTACTAACTTGGTCTCGTCTTAGAACCTCCGGTTCACGTGTGCTCTAAGTTTTGGTACGCACTTCGCGACTCTTGATTTACTAACTTGGTCTCGTCTTAGAACCTCCGGTTCACAACTCGACCCCCTCTAACTCCCAGCCACCCCCAACCCAAAACTCCCGGACTCTAGTCCCCTCTCCCGGGATTACCCCTGTCCTCGTCTTGAACCCCGGAGTCCTAGCCCCGGAGTTCCAGACACCCGAGTATTCGTAGGTCAAGTCCGCATCGTAAGGGCGTTGCTTTCCTGGAAAGCCCCCGACTCAGCGGAACCTGACATAATATCAAGACTCCCTCCTTACACCGTTCTTGATGGCTACGTATACTCACACTTACTACCCCACAGGAACCTGACATAATATCAAGACTCCCTCCTTACACCGTTCTTGATGGCTACGTATACTCACACTTACTACCCCACAGGGTACCAGACCGACCCTTACGGACGCCCAGTACCCGATCACTACTCCGCGCAGACCTCCCGCCCCGTCTATCCACCCCTCCCGTACGAACCTCCATATCCCCACCGCCACTGGGCCCCCGACCCGTCCCTCTACAACCTGGGGCCCTCAGCCAGCTGGGCCCCTCCGTCCAATTTAGCCATGGCGCGATCCGTGGAGGTCCCCTCGTACCGGAGCATCCCCGGGGGCCTGCCGGAGACCCCACCTGTACCCAGTGGACCTCGCCCGATTCGGAGGTCCCCTCGTACCGGAGCATCCCCGGGGGCCTGCCGGAGACCCCACCTGTACCCAGTGGACCTCGCCCGATTCTCCTCAGCGAGGGCCCCTTTGCACCCACCCCCTACTACGGTTATCAGCGCCCCGTCCCCCAACCCCGAGAACCCCGAGGACCCCCCTACCCCGACTACCCCCCTCGTCATTACCCGGCCGCCGCTCCACCCGCTCGAACCCCTCCCTCGCCAATGGGACGACGACACCTCGAGGAGTATGAACGGCAACAGGACGAGGTACTCCGCTCTCTCAGGATCTCGCCAGAGAACTTCGCGCAACGGACAAGGACGCTGCTCGTGGAATTCGGACACGACGACTTTGAAGGCACTCCAGAGGAATGGGCTCACTGCCTGGTCGAATTCGGGGATCGCCTCACGCGAGGAGAACTCCCGGAGCAAACCATGGTAAAGTATAGGCGCAATACGATCCTCCGGGAAGAATTACAGCAACTGCTCGACGAAGTCCACGCGTCCCCCTCCCCTCGGCCCCTCAACGACCCCGCGGACCCAGGTCGCTCGATTCACATTCGACGGGAACCCCCGGAACCGGCCCCAGCAGTCCCGGCAGCCCCCACGGTCCCCACTCTGGAGCAACGACAACGGGAAGAACGGCAGAACGCCTCAGCCATACTACGGTCCCTCAACCTGACGGGAGGCCTTTTCGACCAACCCGCTGCCCGCACGGTAGGCTTGTCAACTCGTCGCAGGGCTAACTCTGTTCCTAGTACCTTCGAGACCTGGGGGCAGCCCCAGAGACCCCTGGAACCCCTCCCGTGGATGGACAATGCCCGACCTCCGCGCCCAACGAACCCCGGTAGAGCCCGGGTGGACACCCCTAGTACGGACGACACGCTATGCTACATTGACGAGCTCACGCGCGACAACAACGAACAACGGCCCGGGTGGACACCCCTAGTACGGACGACACGCTATGCTACATTGACGAGCTCACGCGCGACAACAACAAACAACGCCCCGCGCCCGCGCCCGCCCCGGCACCAGCACCGCCCCCCACGTCTGCCCCGGCCCCTCCGGAACCCAACTTCCGTCGCGACCCGCCACCCCACTTCGACCTACGAAACCCCCCGCGACCCCCGATGCAAGCACGACCCTCCCAGGTTGAACACCCCCCGTGCAACCTGGCACCCGACCCAGTGCCCGGCCCCCCTCCGCCCGACCCGACACCGCCGAACCCTCCCCGACCACCTCCGCCACCCCCAGCCGAACCTCGAGGACGACCCCCAGGCCCTCCACCTCCGCCACTCCCTGCGTGGCGACCCGGGCCCCCTCCTGGCAGGAACGAACCCCCTTGGGACAACGGGCCTCCCAGGCGTGGACCCCCAGGTGAGCCACCCGGAGGAGGACCTCCCGGCGGGTGGGGTCCCGCCCTTGGTGCTTTTCCTCCTCAAGGAGGGGGGGGTAATCATTACTACTACTATTACAATGCTGGCCCTCCTCCCCGTAACGCTGCCGGACCGGACGACGCTCGCGACGCCCTCGCCCGTGAAGAACGATTGGACATCCAAAAGCCCGACGCTTTCACGGGCCGGGACCCCCAAAAATGGCGTACCTTCCTCATTCAGTGTCTCAATACGTTTCAGGCAAAGCCGCTCACGTTTCAGGTTGACAGCTCCCGGGTGGCCTTTGCCGCGTCGTACCTCCAGGGGATCGCCTTCGATCACTACACGGCCCTCATCCAGTTCGACCCCAACAACCCGGCACTCGCTCGCTGGCAAGCCTTCGTCGACAAGTTCTCCGGGAAATTCGGGATATACGATGATGACGCCCAAAGTTTGGTCAGTAACAAATGTAACTAAAGTGTTACCGTACCAAGAGTTTGCGTTGGGCGCGCTATAAGTGATTTGAGGAGTCCCGGGCAGGTCCCAGAGAACGCGTCTGTGAAAAAGGGGTAAAAGTCGGTAACTGGTGTCGGCAAGTGTCAAGCGCTAAGGTAAAGCGCCTAAGGAAAATGCGGTAAGTGAACACTGCAAGGGTGAGCGGCAAGAGCACGATAAGCTTAGCGAAGTTCTAAGCGTCGATAATGCCTGCCGTAGTTGCAAGGCGCGAAGGTGTCGAAAGTTGGCGAGAGTCTGCAACTGCCGACGAGTTTGACGTTGCCGACCGTAAATGAGCTCTGAGGCGTAAGAGAGAGACTGAAGTAAGGGGGAAACTCTGGTCTATTCGTCTGATCTTATGGACAAGTCGGTAAGTACTATATATACTACAAGGAGTTCACCGTCGCCAGTGACCAACCATCGCCAAAGTGCGGTAAACTGGAAAATTTCATAGGGGTAGCTCCAACGGTTTCAGATCCCTACCGTCTTTTCAAGACCCTTGGCGCCACCAGGCGGCAGATCGCGGTACTAAACCATCAATCCATCACCCTTCTGTCTGTCAGAACACCTAAGCGACGTTGGGCACCAAATCGAGACGGTAAGTGGTGTCAGACGCCAAGGTCAAACGCCAAGCTGTCCGTCAGTTTTTGATAGATCATCAAGCTTCTCGCTAAGCGCTGTCGTCAGTGACTGATGCCATCTGTCAGTTGTCATTCCTGCTGCCATCGGCGCTATCATTGATCGGATCTGCTTCTTGCCGTGCGTGGCCGTCAGGAATGGCTTAAAATGGGTAGAACGCGTGCGCTAAGTTCGGAACGAGTGCGGCAAGGTTTCTGGAGCCGGTGCCGAGCCTGCCGTTGATGCGCCTAACCTGTATAGGGTCCTATCAACGACACCGTGGCCGAGGCCGAGGACAACCTCTTCAACCTCCGGATGCGCTCTGAAGAACGTTTCACAACCTTCATCGTACGTTTTGAAAAGGAAGCTTACGAGACAGGTTGGAATTACAGCGCCCTCTGGTACGCCCTTCGCCGCGCCCTCCCACAACGTATTAAGGACGTCCTCCGACTTGCCCCGAAACAACCCTCCTACGACGGATACAAGGCCCTCGTCATGCAGATCGACCAACGCTACTGGGAAGACCGCAGCGAGTACTCGAATTTCTGACCCCCCTGGAACCCTAGAGGAGGACCCCCTTGGCCCTCCGGCGAAACTCCCAACCCCCAAGGTCGAAACCCCGGTGACCCCCCTGGAACCCTAGAGGAGGACCCCCTTGGCCCTCCGGCGAAACTCCCAACCCCCAAGGTCGAAACCCCGGTCCCCCCGCGTTCCCTGGTGGCCGACTCCCGGTGAGTCGCGGCCCACCCAATGCTAACCCCGGCAGCGGCGCCCGCCCCCAGGCCCAACTTAACGCCGCCGTGGCCGCCCACGACCCGGGCGACGTGCCAAGCCCCGAGGAACCCCCGGAAGACCCCGAAGACTTCGACTTCGACGATGAATGGGACGAGGAGGCCCTCTGAGCCAACCGGCTTCAAAAGAAGGGACGACCCTGGATCGAAGTCCCGACGGATGTGCAGAAACGATGGAGAAGGGAGGATGTCTGCATACTCTGTGGTAAGAAAGATCATTTCATCTCCGAGTGCCCCAAACAACAGGTCATGGGACGTGCCACCTGGACCTTCGAAGGGGAGGACGCCACCTACGAGTATTCGGAAAACGACCCGGCGATTTAGACCCGGAAGACGCCCTAAATCACGGAATCGACCCCGACGTCTTCTCCGCCCCGGTCTCACATCTTCGCTCTACGACACTCATACAGGACACCCTCACGGCTTATCTACCCTCCCACTCTTCGCACTTCCTCCTCCTCAAAACCCGCCTCACCCCCTCCGGAACTCCCCTCAACACCCTCGTCGACAGTGGCGCCACCGACAACTTCATCGACGAAGCATGGTCTACCCTCGCCCCGGAACCCGCCCAGCGACTCCCGGTCCCGGTACGGCTCTGCCTCTTCGACGGAGACGCCTCTACGGCAGGGGACATCACTCACTTCGTGCGTATGCCCGTCACTTTCGCCAACGGACAGACTCACACCCTCCGGATGTTGGTAACCAAACTCCACCCTTCCGCGTGCGTATGCCCGTCACTTTCGCCAACGGACAGACTCACACCCTCCGGATGTTGGTAACCAAACTCCACCCTTCCGTACCCCTGGTCCTAGGGCTCCCGTGGCTCCAGGACACTAACTCCCGCATCGATTGGCGACACCTCACCCTTTGCCTGACCCGGGACCCGACCCCTGACGACCAGCAACTCCCCTTCGACATCCCCCACTCCTCCAACCCTACCCTGAAGGACGGGCCTCCACCACCTCCCGGACTCCAGTCCCGTTCATCTCGATCCTTCGTTATCAATGCCAGGCTGGACGGCGCCCCAGGACCAGTCTCGGCCCTCATCGACAGCGGAGCCACCGGAGCATTCATCAGCGACGCTCTCGACCTCCCCCACGACTCCCTCGACCAGCCCCTCCGCCTGCAACGCCTCGACGGCACCCCCTCCTCAGCGACGCTCTCGACCTCCCCCACGACTCCCTCGACCAGCCCCTCCGCCTGCAACACCTCGACGGCACCCCCTCCTCCTCCGGCCCCATCCAAAGGTCTCACTTGGAACGCGTGACCCTGGACAACAACTACGAGTTCACTTCCGACTTCCTGGTCACGCGACTTCACGAATCGACTCCGATGGTGCTGGGGCTACCCTGGCTGCGCGACACGAACCCCGACATCGATTGGAGGACGCTCACCATGACCTTCCCGGGGCCCGAAGACCACCCCTCGACCGCCGTGCACCTCCGGGCTCTAGGAAGCGACCCGACGCCCGACACCCCCGGGACGACTGCCGCGCCCCCCACGCAACCGCCGTGCACCTCCGGGCTCTAGGAAGCGACCCGACGCCCGACACCCCCGGGACGACTGCCGCGCCCCCCACGCATGTACCACCCCCGCCCGTCCGAGACCGCAAGGCCCCCGATCGACCCCCAAACATTCCTTGGAACAAGTACAAAGGGCCGAACTACCACTGCCGGTCTCAGACACGCGCCACACCCGCCCCGGCCGATGCTTCCGTGACCCCGATCGACCCGAGCGCGCTCGACATTAGGATCATTGGGGCCGCCTCCTTCGCCCGCCTCATGAGGGATGGAACTCCCATGTTTCAGCTACACACCTCGCCCTCTCTCCCGGAAGAACACCTACGAGGGGACGCTATTCCCCCGGAACAGAAAACCGAGGAGCAAATCCTCCGAGAAGTAGTTCCCCTGGAGTATCACGAGTTCGCTGAGCTATTCCCCCGGAACAGAAAACCGAGGAGCAAATCCTCCGAGAAGTAGTTCCCCTGGAGTATCACGAGTTCGCTGACGTATTCTCCGAAGGAGACGCCAAGGAGATCCCCCCTCACCGCCCCTATGATCACACCATCGACCTCGAGGAAGGAGCCACCCCCCCTTTTGGCAAGGTCTACAACATGTCGGAGGTCAAACTCCGGGCTCTCAAGGACTACCTCGACGAAATGCTCGGTAAGGGATTCATCCGACCCTCCGCCTCTGCCGCCGGAGCCCCGGTTCTATTCGCCAAGAAGAAGGACGGCTCGCTCCGACTCTGTGTCGACTACCGGGGACTCAATAAGATCACCAAGAAGAACCGCTACCCGCTCCCGCTCATTGGCAACTCCGACTCTGTGTCGACTACCGGGGACTCAATAAGATCACCAAGAAGAACCGCTACCCGCTCCCGCTCATTGGCAACCTGGTCGATCGACTCCGCAGTGCCAAGGTTTATACAAAGATCGACCTCCGCTCCGGTTACAACAACGTCCGCATCGCCCCAGGACACGAGTGGAAAACCGTGTTCCGCACACGGTATGGTCTGTTTGAGTACCTTGTAATGCCTTTCGGAATGACTAACTCCCCCGCCACGTTCCAATACTTCATGAACGACATCTTCCACGACATGAGCGACGTCTTCATGATCGTCTATCTGGACGACATCCTCATTTATTCCGACTCACCGGAGGATCATCAGAAGCATGTCTGGCAAGTCCTCGAACGCCTCTGGGAGCACAACCTCCACGCCAAGCCCGAGAAGTGTTCATTCCATACGGAAAAGGTTGAGTATCTTGGCGTCATCGTATCTCCGAACGGCGTTCGCATGGACCCCCACAAGGTCGAGGCCATCGTCAACTGGCCGCAGCCCTGGAACGTCAAGGAAGTACAGTCTTTCTTGGGTTTCGCTAACTTTTACCGGAGGTTCATAGACAACTACTCCGGTATCACGAAACCCCTCAACCGGCTCACGCGCAAGGACATCGCCTGGAACTGGAACAGTAAGTGCCAGAGTGTCTTTAACCTGCTCAAGGAGGCTTTCACGACCGCCCCCGTACTCCGGCACTATGACCCGACCCTCCTGATCATCCTGGAATGCGACGCCTCCGACTACGCCATCGCCGGGATCCTCTCGCAGATGGAACCTGACGGAGGGGAGCCCCGGCCAGTCGCCTTCTACACCTGGTCCATGATTAACGCCGAGCTCAACTACGACATCTACGACAAGGAGCTCCTCGCCATTGTCAAAGCCTTCAAGCAATGGCGAGCCTACCTCGAGGGAGCCCGACACTGGATTCAGGTCTACTCGGATCACAACAACCTGCAGTACTTCACCACGACCAAACAGCTTAGTCGACGGCAGGCCTGATGGTTCGAGGTCCTCTCGGAATACGACTTCACGATCCAGTACTGCCCAGGATGACTCGGAGCCAAACCCGACGCCCTCACCCGTCGTCCGGACGTCTATCCCAAGAAGTCGTTCGAGGCGGAACGCAATGCGTTCAATCATCGCGTGGTGATCCCTCCTGAACATCTGAATGCCGTACTGATCTTAAACGACGAAGGAACCCTGAACCAGATCCGCCGTGCTCCCCGAGACAAGTACTTCACCGATCACGACCCCCGAAACTCTTCCGACGGAACCAACCGGGACCCCGCCTTCTCCTTGTCCCCCGATGAAAAACTCCTCCTCCGGGACGGCCGCATCTACGTCCCGGATCACGCTGATAGGACCCTATACAGGTTAGGCACATCAACGGCAGGCTCGGCACTGGCTCCGAAAACCTTGCCGCACTCGTTCCAAACTTAGCGCACGCGTTCTACCTATTTTAAGCCATTCCCGACGGCCGGACACGGCAAGAAGCAGATCCGATCAGTGATAGCGCCGACGGCAGCAAGAATGACAACTGACAGATGGCATCAGTCACTGACGACAGCGCTTAGCAAGAAGCCTGATCATCTATCAAAAACTGACGGACAGCTTGGCGTTTGACCTTGGCGTCCGACACCGCTTAGCGCTTCGATTTGGCACCTGGCATCGCTTAGCCTTTTGGACAGACAGAAAGGTGATGGACTGATGGTTTAGCACCGCGATCTGCCGCCTGGTGGCGCTAAGGGTCTTGAATGGACGGCAGGGATCTGAAACTGTTGGAGCTACCCCTATGAAATTTTCTAGTTTACCACTCTTTGACCGCTAGCGACGACGAACTCTTTGTAGTATAAAAGTACTTACCGACTTGTACAATCATCATCAGACAAATAGACCAGAGTTTCCTGCTCCCACTTCCTCAGTCCCCTTTACGCTCAAGATCTCATTTACGGTCGGCAACGTCGAACTCATCGGTGGTTGCAGACTCTCGCCAACTTTCGACACATTCGCGCCTTGCAACTACGGCAGGCATTATCGACGCTTAGAACTTCGCTAAGCTTATCGTGCTCTTGCCGCTTACCTTTGCCGTGTTCACTTACCGCATTTTCCTTAGGCGCTTTACCTTAGCGCTTGACACTTGCCGACACCCGTTACTGACTTTTCCCCTTTTCCACAGACGCGTTCTCTGGGACCTGCCCGGGACTCCTCAAATCACTTATAGCGCGCCCAACGCAAACTCTTGGTACGGTAACACTTTTGTTACATTTGTTGCTGACCAAACTTTGGGCGTCATCAAATTGGAGCCCACCGCAAGGGATCTCTAGGGCAGAATTCCGCCAGAAACCCGTCTCCAGCGTAGGCGCCGCCTGCTAGACCAGTCGGCAGAAGGCATAGCTCCTTCCCACCCATCAACCCCACAACCACCTGGTGCCTTACCGGGTCTCTCTCTTGCCCAGGAACTACAGAACGCCACTGTAGACGCATTTCCTGATCTCTTCCCGCATTCCCTCGATTATAGCGCCGACGACCCCTTAGCGTCGCCATTTACCGTACCGCAACCCATCACCCCAATTACTCCGCTAACGCCTCTTTTTCAACTCATTTCACTTACCCCGTCGCCAATCTCTAGAACTCCTTCCCCACTACCGCTAACCGAACTCGCCAACACAGTCGCTATGGAACAACAAGTCCAGCGCATGCCGCCACGCAACCACTTCTCGGCACCGAAATGGGACAAGTCCAAGCCACGGGAGCTCTCCCAGTATTTCAAGGAGTTGGAGTATTTATTCAGAGATTGTAACATTACCGACCATACGCAGATGAAGGAGTACGCGGCAAGATACGTATCGTATGACACGGCAGAGACGTGGACAGGTTTGACCGAGTTTGCCGCCTTTGTCCCTGCCGCCCCACCCGTTCCAGCCCAAGGCGCTTCGTATGAGGACTGGAAGACAGCAGTGATCCAGCTGTACCCTGGCGCCGAGGAGGCTACCCGATACACGGTAAACGAGCTCCAGAAACTAGTTCAGGAATCTTTCGACAGTGGCACATCGTCGCTTGGCGCATTCTCCACGTATTACCGCGAGTTCCAGAAGATCGCTAGGTGGTTAGTACAAAACGGCAAGCTCTATATCAACGAGGAACGTCGCCTATTTCAGCAAGGCATCCCGACGTCACTGTGGACTCGTATTGCTCGTCGCCTAGAGATAGTTCATCAGGCCCATCACCCTGACGAGCCCTATAACGTTGCCGACGTCTTTGAAGCCGGTAAATGGGTTCTCAAGGGAACGGACACTGGCGTTGGACTGCAGCGTGCTAGGACGAGCCCACCACCTGAGCGAACCAACGGTATTATTCCCATCCCGCCTCCCACTACCGACTTCGTTAAGAAAGAGGAGCTCAATGCTGCCATTACCGCTGCTGTCGCGTCCGCCATGACTCGCATCGAAACTATGATTACCACCAACCTGACTGCTAACCGACCCGCTAACGTACCCGCACCTGGCCCTTGCCACTTCTGTGGGGAAATTGGCCATACTATGACTAGAGGACGCTGCGCTACTCTCGAGAATTATATTCGGCAAGGGAGAATTAGAAGGGCTATCGACGGCAAGATAGTTCTTACCAGTGGCGCCACCATCCCCAACTACCCGGACAAGAAGTCCTTCCAGGAGCGAGTTGATGAATGGCATAGGCACAATCCAGGACAAATCGTTACCGGCACGCTATCTGGCAACGCCAACCCCGACCCCGAACAGGCGACCCAACAGCAAATGATCCACGAGGTCTTACACTTCGACAGCGTTGGCGACCGCCCTACTTTCTCGCGGGAAGAGCGTATCGCCAAGCTACAGCAGGAGTTGGATTCGCTTAAGAATCAGGTCTTTGATGGGGTTGAAGTTAAGCAGCCCAAACAACCTCTCAAAGGATATAAGCCAATGCCTCCCGCTAGCAAGTTACCGACACCTGCTCCTGCCGCACCGCCTGCCACTACCCCTGCTACTGCTCCAGAACCATCGTCGTCCGCTACCGCTCCCAAACCGCCTTTGCCGCCTCTCCATCCCTACTCAGGGATTCCCGACCGTTACCATGCTCCCGTGCAACGAAACTTTGCCGCTCCCAAGAAACGTCCTGAAGGTGGTTACCGACCTACCGCGCCAATATTCGACATAGAGAAATCCAACCACGTCTTCAGCTGCATCATGAAAACCGCCGTCACCTTATCAGTTGAAGAGCTTTGTAGCATTGCCCCAGACGTCCGCAACCAAGTCAAGACGGCAGTTACTCCTTGACGACCCTTGGCGACGACCGTTGCCGAGGTCAAGGATCTCGACGACGCGCTCCCTGGTTTTTCGGTTACCGTCGACTCGCTGGACACTGAAGATTCTCCTGCCGACACCATCGCTAACACCACCTCTGTGGATCCAGTGGAGACCTACCTTAGGTCAGTAGACCATGGAGAGGACCCTGCCATCCTTACCGTCACTCAAGAATCACACGCTATTCGCTCTGTCGCGCTAACCATAGACAATAAGCACGAGGTAGAGGCAATTGTTGATAGCGGGTCTCAGATCATTTCCATGGCAGCCGAAGTCGCTAACGATTTAGGCCTAATTTATGACCCTACCGTTATACTAAATATGCAGAGCGCTAACGGTACGGTGGACAGATCCCTAGGCCTCGCCAAGAATGTGCCGTGCACCCTTGGCGACATCACGTTTTATCTTCAAATACACATCTTACGTTCACCAGCATACGACTTACTACTCGGCAGACCCTTCGACGTCTTGGCGCGATCAGTCGTCAAGACAGTTACCGACGAGGAAACAACCCTCACAATTAGCGACCCAAATTCCGGAATCCGACGAACGGTGCCAACGTTCCCTAGGGGACAATGAAAAGGCGCCCGCGCTAAGCCCCCGGAGTTTACCGACCAACACGCCAACGAGCCTCCCCACCGGTGTTTTCACAGACCATCGAGGAGGTGATTGGCGACGATCACGGAGATGTAGCGCTAACGCTGGAATATGACCATTCAACTGGTCTTGTAACTGTTATGTCTACTGCTTTTCTTGACCAAGATGTTTTAACTACTTTACCCACTACCGACGCAGAGCTTTCCCAGAAAAATCAAAACATTACCGACTCCTCTCTTGCCTACTTGTACCTTACCGCTTCTGAATCATTTCAAAATATTGCGTCTACCGATACGTATCTCACTACCCTTCCCGGAGCCTCGTCTCCTGCCGTTCTTGGACTTGCCGCCCCTCAGGCTACAGTTCCCCTTTCCACATCCTGGTAAGTGTGGTGACTCAGTTAAGGTTTGTTCAAACGCGCTCTCCAATAGGAGGCGGCGCTGTCGCTGGGCTCGAGTTTCCGGCGGAATTCTGCCTCAATAGAACCCCTTGCGGTGGGCTCCAAAATGATGACGCCAACTGTGGTTGGGTGCGCTGGACGTATACGCAGTACAACACCGTCTCCAGCGCCTGGCGTACGGGTTTGTGAGGAGTCCCGGCAGGGTCCCGGTGTGCTCGAGCAGAGGTGATAGGGCGATGCGCTAGACGATAGCGCCTCGGATGCTACCTAGCAAGTGGTAAGCGTCGTAGTTTAGGGGAAGTTATAGAGAAAGAAACGAATAGCGCAGCGTAGCGTGCCCGTAGGTGGCACCGTAAACGACAAAGACGAGATAGACGAAGCTAGCGCCGAACTTGGTGGCAAAGTCAGGCAACGCTAGCGCGATTTGAACGCTAAGTGTAACTGGGTGCTCAAGAGGTTACGATTCGTTGTTATATACATGGCAAGTAGCTAGTTTTTATACTATGCGCTACATTATTTCCAAAATAAGTCCATTGACGGCGCTACCAATTAGCGCCTCTCTTCGTGACTGTAGCTAACGGCCACCTGTCAACGGCGACCTGCAGCGCATGGGTGACGGCGACCAACGGCGACTCTAAAACTACTTAGAAGTGGTACGAGTTTGCTCACTTTTTGATGTAATTTAATTGGCCATGCCATCCCGGGGTATGGTCGGGGAATCCTCGACAGACGCCGTGAGCGCTAATTCCGGCGCTAAACATTGTACCATATTTTGATAGATTTAAATGTCGGGTCTGCGTGTATCCTGTCTCATCGTCATTGATTCTTTTAGACTTCTGATTGAGGTGCCTCGGTGATTGACAGCGCCAATTGCTAACTCCTTCCAGTACTGATCGGGGTTTGGTCAGAGTCCCCTCCCGCCGTTATGCTAGCGCTATGAGTCCTGAGTCTTCTTGGTCTTCAAAGTAACTGAGTGGAGTGCGCTGAGGGGCTGATGCTGGTGATTGAGATGAATAGATAAGTCTTGCCATAGAGCGCCTGTGCTAGGGCTGCTCTGTACCCAAGGCTGGTCACTAGAGCCTTTAGTGTGTCAAGTGTTGGTCGGCCTATAATGTCCCTTGATGCGCTCAGTCCGAGTAGAAGCCTATCATCTCCCCCCAACTGAAAAATTGACTGTCCTCAGTCAAACGCCGTCGTTAATTTGACTGCGCTACGGTCCGTATAATGCCGCCGGCGCCTTATAAAAGTCGTTTTCCGTACTTCACCTTCCCGTGTTTTCCTTCCCATCTTCCCAGTATGTCCACTTCTTTCGACGCCTCTGCTCTCCGCAATTTCCTGGCTAAGGCCTCCTATTTATTTGATCACGCTAAGTCTGTCGGTCCCGCCGATGCGCCACAAACCGTCCCTGGTATTATGCAACTGTCAGGTTCCGCTGAGTCGGGGGCTTTCCGGGAAAGCGACGCCCTTACGATGCGGACTTGATCTACGGATACTCGGGTGTCTGGAACGCCGGGGCTAGGACTCCGGGGTTCAAGACGAGGACAGGGGTAATCCCGGGAGAGGGGACTAGAGTCCGGGGGTTTTAGGTGGGAGTAGCTGAGGATAGGAGGGGGTCGAGTCGTGAACCGGAGGTTCTAAGA
Source organism: Macrolepiota albuminosa (assembly GCA_027475525.1). Taxonomy (NCBI): domain Eukaryota; kingdom Fungi; phylum Basidiomycota; class Agaricomycetes; order Agaricales; family Agaricaceae; genus Macrolepiota; species Macrolepiota albuminosa. The sequence goes on from JAMWFC010000116.1 coordinate 2,693,554, forward strand.
CGAGACCAAGTTAGTAATTTAAAGGTCGCGAAGTGCGTACCAAAACTTATAGCACGCGAATACTAAGGCGTGCCGGTCGAAGCGTACCAAACGAGGCGTGCCAGTCAAACAAGAGGGCACGCAATAACCAATGTAATATCAAGACTAGCGAATACAACAAGGAACTACGCTATAAGTACTACGGGGCCGGGTCTCGGGGTTCCGGGATGTCTGGGATGGGTTCCGGGGGTTATTGAGTAGCGGCAGGGGGTGCGTACCGGGATCGCGCGTGGGGAGCGCGCGATCAATTGGCGCGGAGGGAGTCGTGATGCGTGGGGCGTGATGCGTGATGGCTTGATGCGAGCCGCGTGATCCGATCGTCGATGGCGGTTGATCCCGGGGTCTGTGATGCAGGGGTCCCGGGGGCTGGCTGATGGCGATCGGTGGCGGTTGATGGCGGTCCTGATGCGCGTGATGGCGGTGTCGGCGGTCGTGATGGCGGGGCGTGTCCTGTGGGGTCGGAGGGAGGGTCCCGGATGGTGTTCCGGGGGTGTCCCGGGGTGGGCCCGGAGGGAGGGGGTCGTGACATCACCCCCCCCTCAGCGCCGAGACCCTCCGAGGCGCGCGTAGCCGGTGGTTCGGACCGGGGGTCAACCGTGGGATCCGGCACCTGACCTGCCACGTATCGAAAAAAAAAATTTTACCGTCAAGTTCAACTATGTCGCGTACGCCAACGCATTCCCCGACGCCCCCGCAGACGAACGAGGTCGCGCCCCTCATGGCGTGGGAAGCCCGGGACGCGCGATACCGAGCCCGCCTCGACCGGGAGCGCGTGGCGGAGCTCGCCCAGCAACGTGAGTGTCTTCCCGTGTCGTCCGCCTATCCCACTGACCTTCCTATTTCAGAACAACACAGCAATCCTATCGCGGGTCCCAGCCGGCACCCGGAGCCTGCTCCCGATGCGGGTCCCAGCGACGTCCCGGAGGCCCGCCCGAGTCGTCCCGCGCCTACCTTTGCGCGGATGACAGTCCGCCCTCCCCGCCCTCAACCCCCTCCCCGCCCCAGGTTACCTGCCCCCCGCTTCCGTCGTTCTGGGATGCCGGTGGGGGCCGTATCCGAAGTCCCGGAGGGTCAGCGCGTTGCGTGGGCGGACGCGACGCAGGAGTTATTTGGGGAGGCCCTGGAGAGACCCCGGGGTCTACCCACCCACGCCTGGTGCGTGAATAATGGACCGGTGAGTGTTTCCTTACCTCGGGTCTCGTTGCTGACTTTGGCGCAGTGCCTCCACTGCGCTCGCCGAACGGTCCCCTGCCTGTTCGAGGTCCCGGGCCCCTCGTCCCGCCGGGACACGTCCGTGTGTGAGGCATGCCGCCTCAACCACGAGAGGTGTTCCGTGTCGGCGCTGTGGAGGGCGCGCTGCGTCTCCCGGGAGCAGGGGTGGCCGCTGGGGGGGGTCACCCGGAGGATGGGGGTCGAGGAGCGAGATTGGGTCGCGGAGCCGGTGGGGGAGGCGACGGAGCCGGTGGGGGAGGTGGCCGCTGCGGGTCCAGGGGGGTCGGGGAGCGGGGGCGCCATTCGGGTGGGGGGCCGGGGCCGGCCCGTGGTCCTCATCACGCGCCGAGCGACCCGGGCCGGGGGGAGCCGCGAGGGGCGCGGGGGGCGCCCTGACAAGGGGAAGCGGCGGGCGTCGCCAAGCCCTTCCCCAGGGCCGTCGAAGAGGGCGCGTCTGCCCACCGAGACCCCGCCCCCGGTTTCCTCAGCGCGCCTCTCCCCGGCGACGTTCTCTCCCCTGTCCGGGCGACCGCTGGACGCTGAAGTGAGGGCTCTGCAGGAGCGCCTCGAGCAGGCCGACCGGGAGCGGGGGGAGCGCGAGGAGGGGGCGAGGGAGGAGGCGGCACTCCGGAGGAGGCTGGAGGAGGACCGCGAGATGGCCCTCCGGGAGCTGGAGGAGGCGAGGGTGGCCCGAGGGGGAGCTGAGGCTCAGCTGGACGCCATGAGGGCCAGGCTGGGGCAGGGGGTTGGACTCCCGGAGCGAGGTCCCTCGAGCCCGGGGTTGGTCGAGGCCTTGCGCCGGGACGTGGTTATTGGGCGCATGGCCTCATTGAGTGAGTGTCCCCCCTTCCATGCCTAGGCCGTACTAACATTTCCAGGCTGGGCTCGGGAGCACCGTTTGCTCCTCGACGGGGCCGCCGCGGCACTCGCGTCTCTCCAAGAGGGGCTGCGGTCGGAGGCGGGGAGCCCCGGGGTGGAGCGGGGCTTAGATCTGCTGGGGAGGCTGGTGGGTGCGCACCGCCGGAGGAACGTCCCGGCCCCGGGATCGTGGTTTGAGCGTATTTTGGACGAGGGCGAGCAGCTCCCGTCTTGGGAGCAGCTGGCCGAGGAGGTGTTGCGAGAGCACGGTCCAGAGGGGGCGGGGGAGGATTTCCGGGGTTGGCCGAGGGGAGGCGGGAGTGAGGGTGATTCGGGGCCCCAGATCTAGGGGCCCCCGTTTTCTTGCCGGTTTCCTGGTCCGTAGCTGTAACTATAGTGTATATCCTAGAAAATGTATATATTCGGCCATCGTATTCGAAGTGTAAGTAAAGTGTTAGGAAAGAACGAGAAAGTGTACCTTGCCCATCGTCCGGGGCGTTACTGTGAAGGAAGTACTAAAAGAGAGTAAGATCTAAAAGGGGAAAGCAGAAAATATACATGGGAGTTGAATCCCTACTGAGCCCAGAGGCGGGGGTTACGCCCACTACTGCCGTCTGTGAGTCCTGCGCCCGGAAAGATCGTTCCCCGGGTGCCGTTGTTGGAAGTTCCGGAGTTTGTCGAGGGCGCCATCGAGGTTTCGGCGCGGCTCCCAAGTGTCGTCTTCCGGGCCGTATCCCTTCCACCGTACGAGGAAGTGGGGTCGTCCACGAATGTTCCGGGAGTCGAGGATGTCTTCGACTTCGTAGTGGTACTCGTCCTCGACCTCGACCGGGGGAGGGGGCTCGGGGCGTCGTTCAGGGAAGGGATCCGGGGGGTGTCGTTCCAGGAGGCGGACGTGGAATACCGGGTGCAGACCTTTTAGTCCCGGGGGGAGCTCGATCTTGTAGGCGTGGGATGAGACCTTCTTCAATATTTTGAACGGGCCGAGACGCTTGTGATCGAGTTTTGGAGAGGGCCGGCGGGTGCGGAGGTGTCGTCGATCTAACCATACCTTTGTCCCGGGGGCCCAGTCGGGGGTGTCTTCCCGTTTCCGGTCGGCGTGTTTCACGTAGGCCCGGTTCGCGATGTCGATCTCTTCCCGGAGAAACTTGTGAAGGGATTGGAGATCCCGGGCGACCTCGTGGGCGGCGTGTGACGGGATGTCCCGGAGCGAGAGTGTCAGTCGAGGGTGGTATCCCTTGTTGGCAAAGAAAGGGGATACCCCGGTGGCAGAGTGCGGCGTGTTGTTGTAGGTGAACTCGGCCAGGGGGAGCTCAGCGCGCCAGTCGTCCTGCAAGTAGTTGACGTACAGTCGGAGGTACTGCTCGAGGGACTGGTTGACCCTTTCGGTTTGGCCGTCGGTTTCGGGGTGGTAGGCGGTAGAGAGGTTAGTCTTCACTTCAAGTGCCTTACACAGGGAAGTCCAAAACTTGGACACGAAGAGGGGGCCACGGTCAGAGACGATGTCGTCCGGGAGTCCATGTTTGGCGAAGACGTGCTCGAGGAACAGCCGGGCGAAGTCCGGGGCGGTATCCGTGGTGTGGCAGGGTAGGAAGATGCCCTGTTTGGTCAGCCTGCACACAACGACGAGAATAGCATCGAACCCTTCAGATTCCGGGAGCTCGACGATGTGGTCCAGAGATATTGAGGACCAGGGGCGTCGTCCGACCGGCAGGGGTTTCAGGAGTCCGTACGGTCGGTGTCGGGGGACCTTGGCCCGGAGGCAGGGCTCGCATGATCGAATGTAACGGGTCACGTCCTTCTTCAACCCTGGCCAAAAGTAAGTCCGGGAGATGAGCTGGAGGGTCTTACGTATTCCAGGATGTCCCCGGAGCTTGTGGTCGTGGTGTTGACGGAGGACGTCGTAGCGAAGTCGGGCGTGATCCGGGACGTAGATGCGGCCGTCCCGGAGGAGGAGTTTCTCGTCGGGGGACAAAGAGAAGGCGGGGTCCCGGTCGGTTCCGTCGGAAGGGTTTCGGGGGTCGTGATCGGTGAAGTACTTGTCCCGGGGAGCGCGGCGGATCTGGTTCAGGGTTCCTTCGTCGTTTAAGATCAGTACGGCATTCAGGTGTTCGGGAGGGATCACCACGCGATGATTGAACGCATTGCGCTCCGCCTCGAATGACTTCTTGGGGTAGACGTCCGGTCGACGGGTGAGGGCATCGGGCTTGGCGCCAAGGCGTCCCGGGCGATACTGGATCGTGAAGTCGTATTCCCGTCCGGTCGACGGGTGAGGGCATCGGGCTTGGCGCCAAGGCGTCCCGGGCGATACTGGATCGTGAAGTCGTATCCGAGAGGATCTCGGACCATCGGGCCTGTCGTCGACTAAGCTGTTTGGTCGTGGTGAAGTACTGCAGGTTGTTGTGATCCGAGTAGACCTGAACCCGGTGTCGGGCTCCCTCGAGGTAGGCTCGCCACTGCTTGAAGGCTTCGACGATGGCGAGGAGCTCCTTGTCGTAGATGTCGTAGTTGAGCTCGGCGTCGATCATGGACCGGGTGTAGAAAGCGACTGGCCGGGGCTCCCCACCGTCAGGCTCCATCTGTGAGAGGATCCCGGCGATGGCGTAGTCGGACGCGTCACATTCCAGGATGATCGGGAGGGCCGGATCGTAGTGCCGGAGTACCGGGGCGACTGTGAAAGCCTCCTTGAGCAAGTTAAAGACGCTCTGGCACTTACTGTCCCAGTTCCAGGCGATGTCCTTGCGCGTGAGCCGGTTGAGGGGTTTCGTAATCCCGGAGTAGTTGTCTATAAACCTCCGGTAGAAGTTAGCGAAACCCAGGAAGGACTGTACTTCCTTGACGTTCCGGGGCTGCGGCCAGTTGACGATGGCCTCGACCTTGTGGGGGTCCATGCGAACGCCGTTCGGGGATACTATGACGCCAAGATACTCAACCTCTTCCGTATGGAAGGAGCACTTCTCGGGCTTGGCGTGGAGGTTGTGCTCCCGGAGGCGTTCGAGGACTTGCCGGACGTGCTTCTGGTGATCCTCCTTCGAGTCGGAATAGATGAGGATGTCGTCCAGGTAGACTATCACGAAGACGTCGCTCATGTCGTGGAAGATGTCGTTCATGAAGTATTGGAACGTGGCGGGGGAGTTAGTCATTCCGAAAGGCATTACAAGGTACTCAAACAGACCATACCGCGTGCGGAACGCGGTTTTCCACTCGTGTCCCGGGGCGATGCGGACGTTGTTGTAACCGGAGCGGAGGTCGATCTTCGTGTAGACCTTGGCACTGCGGAGTCGATCGACCAGATCGCCGATGAGCGGGAGCGGGTAGCGGTTCTTCTTGGTGATCTTGTTGAGTCCCCGGTAGTCGACACAGAGTCGGAGCGAGCCGTCCTTCTTCTTGGCGAATAGAACCGGGGCCCCGGCGGCGGAGGCGGAGGGTCGGATGAATCCCTTACCGAGCATTTCGTCGAGGTAGTCCTTGAGAGCCCGGAGTTCGACCTCCGACATGTTGTAGACCTTGCCGAAAGGGGGGGTGGCTCCTTCCTCGAGGTCGATGGTGTGATCATAGGGGCGGTGAGGGGGGATCTCCTTGGCGTCTCCTTCGGAGAATACGTCAGCGAACTCGTGATACTCCGGGGATCATAGGGGCGGTGAGGGGGGATCTCCTTGGCGTCTCCTTCGGAGAATACGTCAGCGAACTCGTGATACTCCGGGGAACTACTTCTCGGAGGATTTGCTCCTCGGGTTTCTGCTCCGGGGGAATGGCGTCCCCTCGTAGGTGTTCTTCCGGGAGAGAAGGCGAGGTGTGCAGCTGAAACGTGGGAGTCCCTCCGGGGGAATGGCGTCCCCTCGTAGGTGTTCTTCCGGGAGAGAAGGCGAGGTGTGCAGCTGAAACGTGGGAGTCCCGTCCCTCATGAGGCGGGCGAAGGGGCGGCCCCAATGATCTTGATGTCGAGTGCGCTCGGGTCGGTCGGGGTCGCGGAGGCATCGGCCGGAGCGGGTGTGACGCGTGTCTGAGACCGGCAGGGGTAGTTCGGCCCTTTGTACTTGTTCCGAGGAATGTTTGGGGGTCGATCAGGGGCCTTGAGGTCTCGGACGGGCGTGGGTGAGGCATGCGCGGGGGGCGCGGCAGTCGTCCCGGGGGTGTCGGGCGTCGGGTCGCCTCGGAGGTGCACGGCGGTCGAGGGGTGGTCTTCGGGTCCCGGGAAGGTCATGGTGAGCGCCCTCCAATCGATGTCGGGGTTCGTGTCGCGCAGCCAGGGCAGTCCCAGCACCATCGGGGTCGATTCGTGAAGTCGCGTGACCAGGAAGTCGGAAGTGAACTCGTAGTTGTTGTCCAGGGTCACGCGTCCCGAGTGAGACCTTTGGATGGGGCCGGAGGAGGAGGGGGTGCCGTCGAGGCGTTGCAGGCGGAGGGGCTGGTCGAGGGAGTCGTGGGGGAGGTCGAGAGCGTCGCTGATGAATACTCCGGTGGCTCCGCTGTCGATAAGGGCCGATATCGGTCCCGGGGTGCCGTCCAGCCTGGCATTGATGACGAAGGATCGGGACGAGCGGGACTGGAGTCCGGGGGGTGGTGGGGGCTCGTCCGGGGGGTCCTTCGGGGTTGGATGACGAAGGATCGGGACGAGCGGGACTGGAGTCCGGGGGGTGGTGGGGGCTCGTCCGGGGGGTCCTTCGGGGTTGGTTTTGAGGAGTGGGGGATGTTGAAGGGGAGTTGCTGGTCGTCGGGGGTCGGGTCCCGGGTCAGGCGAAGGGTGAGGTGTCGCCAATCGATGCGGGGGTTGGTGTCTCGGAGCCACGGGAGCCCTAGGACCAGGGGTGCGGAAGGGTGAAGTTTGGTCACCAGCATCCGGAGGGTGTGAGTCTGTCCGTTGGCGAAGGTAACGGGCATACGCACGAAGTGGGTGATGTCCCCCGCCGAAGAGGCGTCTCCATCAAAGAGGCAGAGTCGTACCGGGACCGGGAGTCGCTGGGCGGGTTCCGGGGCGAGGGTAGACCATGCTTCGTCGATGAAGTTGTCGGTGGCGCCACTGTCGACGAGGGTGTTGAGGGGAGTTCCGGAGGGGGTGAGGCGGGTTTTGAGGAGGAGGGAGTGCGAAGAGTGGGAGGGTAGGTAAGCCGTGAGGGTGTCCTGTATGAGTGTCGTAGAGCGAAGGTGCGAGACCGGGGCGGAGAAGACGTCGGGGTCGATTCCGCGATTTAGGGCGTCTTCCGGGTCTAAATCGCCGGGTCGTTTTCCGAATACTCGTAGGTGGCGTCCTCTCCTTCGAAGGTCCAGGTGGCACGTCCCATGACCTGTCGTTTGGGGCACTCGGAGATGAAATGATCTTTCTCACCACAGAGTATGCAGACGCCCTCCCTTCTCCGTCGTTCCTGCACATCCGTCGGGACCTCGATCCAGGGTCGTCCCTTCTTTTGAAGCCGGTTGGCTCGGAGGGCCTCCTCGTCCCGTTCGTCGTCGAAGTCGAAGTCTTCGGGGTCTCCCGGGGGTTCCTCGGGGCTTGGCGCGTCGCCCGGGTCTTGGGTGGCCACGGCGGCGTTGAGCTGGGCCTGGGGGCGGGTGCCGCTGCCGGGGTTAGCATTGGGCGGGCCGCGACTCACCGGGGGTCGGCCGCCAGGGAACGCGGGGGGACCGGGGTTTCGACCTTGGGGGTTGGGAGCTTCGCCGGAGGGCCAAGGGGGTCCTCCTCTAGGGTTCCAGGGGGGTCGGGAGTTCGAATACTCGCTGCGGTCTTCCCAGTAGCGCTGGTCGATCTGCATGACGAGGGCCTTGTATCCGTCGTAGGAGGGTTGTTTCGGGGCGAGTCGGAGGACGTCCTTGATACGTTGTGGGAGGGCGCGGCGGAGGGCGTACCGGAGGGCGCTGTAATTCCAACCTGTCTCGTAAGCTTCCTTTTCAAAACGTACGATGAAGGTAGTGAAACGTTCTTCAGAGCGCATCCGGAGGTTGAAGAGGTTGTCCTCGGCCTCGGCCACGGTGTCGTATATCCCGTAGTGAAACGTTCTTCAGAGCGCATCCGGAGGTTGAAGAGGTTGTCCTCGGCCTCGGCCACGGTGTCGTATATCCCGATTTCCCGGAGAACTCGTCGACGAAGGCTTGCCAGCGAGCGAGTGCCGGGTTGTTGGGGTCGAACTGGATGAGGGCCGTGTAGTGATCGAAGGCGATCCCCTGGAGGTACGACGCGGCAAAGGCCACCCGGGAGCTGTCAACCTGAAACGTGAGCGGCTTTGCCTGAAACGTATTGAGACATTGTGTGAGGAAGGTACGCCATTTTCGGGGGTCCCGGCCCGTGAAAGCGTCGGGCTTTTGAATGTCCAATCGTCCTTCGCGGGCGAGGGCGTCGCGAGCGTCGTCCGATCCGGCAGTGTTGCGGGGAGGGGGGCCAGCATTGTAATAATAGTAATAATGATTGCCCCCCCCTCCTTGAGGAGGGATCCGGCAGTGTTGCGGGGAGGGGGGCCAGCATTGTAATAATAGTAATAATGATTGCCCCCCCCTCCTTGAGGAGGAACGCACCAAGGGCGGGGCCCCACCTGCCGGGAGGACCTCCTCCGGGTGGCTCACCTGGGGGTCCACGCCCGGGAGGCCCGTTGTCCCACGGGGGCTCGTTCCTGCCGGGAGGAGGCCCGGGTCTCCACGCAGGGGGCGGCGGAGGGGGGGGTCCTGGGGGTCGTCCTCGAGGTTCGGCGGGAGGGGGCGGAGGCGGTCGGGGAGGGTTTGGTGGGGTTGGGTCGATCGGAGGGGGGTTAGGTGCTGGGTCGGGTGCCGGGTTGCGCGGGGGACGTTCAATCCGGGAGGGTCGGGCTTGCATCGGGGGTCGCGGGGGGTTCCGTAGGTCGAAGTGGGGTGGCGGATCGCGGCGGAAGTTGCGTTCTGGAGGGGCCGGGGCGGACGTGGCGGGCGGTGCTGGTGCCGGGGCGGGCGCGGGCGCGGGACGTTGTTCGTTGTTATCGCGCGTGAGCTCGTCAATGTAGCATAACGTGTCGTCCGTACTAGGGGTGTCCACCCGGGCTGTGCCGGGGTTCGTCGGGGCCAGGGGTCGGGCGTTGTCTGTTCGCGGGAGGGGTTCCAGGGGTCTTTGAGGCTGTCCCCAGGTCTCGAAGGTACTAGGAACGGAGTTAGCCCTGCGGCGAGTTGACAAGCCTACCGTGCGAGCAGCGGGTTGATCGAAGAGGCCTCCCGTCGGGTTGAGGGACCGTAGTATGGCTGAGGCGTTCTGCCGTTCTTCCCGTTGCCGTTGCTCCGGAGTGGGGACCGTGGGGGCTGCCGGGACTGCTGGGGCCGGTTCCGGGGGTTCCCGTCGAATGTGAATCGAGCGACCTGGGTCCGCGGGGTTGTTGAGGGGCCGAGGGGAGGGGGACGCGTGGACTTCGTCGAGCAGCTGTTGTAATTCTTCCCGGAGGATCGTATTGCGCCTATACTTTACCATGGTTTGCTCCGGGAGTTCTCCTCGCGTGAGGCGATCCCTGAATTCGACCAGGCAGTGAGCCCATTCCTCCGGAGTGCCTTCGAAGTCGTCGTGCCCGAACTCCACAAGCAGCGTCCTTGTCCGTTGCGCGAAGTCCTCCGGTGAGATCCTGAGGGAGCGGAGTATCTCGTCCCGTTGCCGTTCATACTCCTCGAGGCGTCGTCGTCCCATTGGCGAGGGAGGGGTTCGAGCGGGTGGAGCGGCGGCCGGGTAATGACGAGGGGGGTAGTCGGGGTAGGGGGGTCCTCGGGGTTCTCGGGGTTGGGGGACGGGGCGCTGGTAACCGTAGTAGGGGGTGGGTGCAAAGGGGCCCTCGCTGGGGGGAATCGGGCGAGGCCCACTGGGTACAGGAGGGGTCTCCGGCAGGCCCCCGGGAATGCTCCGGTACGAGGGGACCTCCACGGGTCGTGCCATGGCTAGGTTGGGCGGAGGGGCCCAACTGGCTGAGGGCCCCAGATCATAGAAGGATGGGTCGGGGGCCCAGTGGCGGTGGAGGTACTGAGGTTCGTATGGGAGGGGTGGGTAGACAGGGCGGGGGGTCTGTGCGGAGTAGTGGTCGGGTACCGGGCGTCCGTAAGGGTCGGTCTGGTACCCCGTGGGGTAGTAGGTGTGAGTATACGTAGCCATCAAGAACGGTGTAAGGAAAGAGTCTTGATATTATGTCAGGTTCCGCTGAATCGGGGGCTTTCCGGGAAAGCGACGCCCTTACGATGCGGACTTGATCTACGGATACTCGGGTGTCTGGAACTCCGGGGCTAGGACTCCGGGGTTCAAGACGAGGACAGGGTAATCCCGGGAGAGGGGACTAGAGTCCGGGGGTTTTGGATGAAAGTGGCTGGGCCGGGGTTCAAGACGAGGACAGGGTAATCCCGGGAGAGGGGACTAGAGTCCGGGGGTTTTGGATGAAAGTGGCTGGGGTTAGAGGGGGTCGAGTCGTGAACCGGAGGTTCTAAGACGAGACCAAGTTAGTAACTTAAGAGTCGCGAAGTGCGTACCAAACTTATAGCACGCGAATACTAAGGCGTGCCAGTCGAAGCGTACCAAACGAGGCGTACCAGTCAAACAGAGGGCACGCAATATCCAAGTAACAGTTATGCAATATCAAGACTGTCGAATACAACGGGGAGCTATACTATAAGTACTACGGATCGTGTCTCGGGATTCCGGGGTGTCTGGGATGAGTTCCGGGGGCCATTGAGTAGCGGCCGGGGACTGTATACCGGGATCGCGCGTGTGGGGACGCGCGATCAATTGGTGCGGAGGGAGTCGTGATGCGTGGGGCGTGATGCGTGATGGCCGTATGCGAGCCGCGTGATCTGATCGTTGATGGCGGGTGATCCCGGGGTCCGTGATGCAGGGGTCCCGGGGGGGGCTGGCTGATGGCGATCGTTGATGGCTGATGGTGGTCCTTGATGCGTGTGAGGGCGGCGTCGGTAGCGGTGGGGGCGGGGTGCGCTGTGGGATTGACGGAAGAGGTTCCCGGATGGGACTCCGGGGGTGTCCCGGGGAGGTTCCGGGGGGGAGGGGTCGTGACATGGGATTGACGGAAGAGGTTCCCGGATGGGACTCCGGGGGTGTCCCGGGGAGGTTCCGGGGGGGAGGGGTCGTGACAGTTCCGCTGAGTCGGGGGCTTTCCGGGAAAGCGACGCCCTTACGATGCGGACTTGATCTACGGATACTCGGGTGTCTGGAACGCCGGGGCTAGGACTCCGGGGTTCAAGACGAGGACAGGGGTAATCCCGGGAGAGGGGACTAGAGTCCGGGGGTTTTAGGTGGGAGTAGCTGAGGATAGGAGGGGGTCGAGTCGTGAACCGGAGGTTCTAAGACGAGACCAAGTTAGTAATTTAAAGGTCGCGAAGTGCGTACCAAAACTTATAGCACGCGAATACTAAGGCGTGCCGGTCGAAGCGTACCAAACGAGGCGTGCCAGTCAAACAAGAGGGCACGCAATAACCAATGTAATATCAAGACTAGCGAATACAACAAGGAACTACGCTATAAGTACTACGGGGCCGGGTCTCGGGGTTCCGGGATGTCTGGGATGGGTTCCGGGGGTTATTGAGTAGCGGCAGGGGGTGCGTACCGGGATCGCGCGTGGGGAGCGCGCGATCAATTGGCGCGGAGGGAGTCGTGATGCGTGGGGCGTGATGCGTGATGGCTTGATGCGAGCCGCGTGATCCGATCGTCGATGGCGGTTGATCCCGGGGTCTGTGATGCAGGGGTCCCGGGGGCTGGCTGATGGCGATCGGTGGCGGTTGATGGCGGTCCTGATGCGCGTGATGGCGGTGTCGGCGGTCGTGATGGCGGGGCGTGTCCTGTGGGGTCGGAGGGAGGGTCCCGGATGGTGTTCCGGGGGTGTCCCGGGGTGGGCCCGGAGGGAGGGGGTCGTGACAGCAACTCTATCGGCGCTGGCTCGTGGTCCGCGGCTCCGACAGTTCCTGGGAGCGGGGTGACGAAGTTCGCGAGTGGTGCGTGGCCTGGTACCGTGAGTATGAGGGTGCCGATTGGTTGCGCCCTTTCGCGGACCTTTTCGTAAGTTTTCTAACTTTGATTTTGGCGTTGTGGCGCTAAGGTTCAGCGCCCATACTAGGCTCCCTCCTTATCTGACGAGATTGACGCGTTGTTGGCTAGCACCGAGGTCAGCGAAGTAAGTCCTTCCTTCTCCTCCCCCCTTTTTTTTTTTTTTCACTGTTAATCCTTGAGTAGTCGGTTGCTACGTCTCCCACCGTCGCCAGTCTTCCTACTGCCCCCTCGGCCTCTACTGTCCCTTCTGTTCCTACCGCCCCTCCTTCTTCGACTTCTGTTCCGCCTCCTTCCGTTCTTGGCAGCCCTTTTCTACTGTCCCTTCTGTTCCTACCGCCCCTCCTTCTTCGACTTCTGTTCCGCCTCCTTCCGTTCTTGGCAGCCCTTTTTGTGGCGCTACTTCTTCCACTCGCCCTGCCCCAAGCGCTGCTTCTCCCGTCCGTACTGCCCCTCCCCATTCGGCCATCAAACGTATTGCCGTTTCTCGTAGCGAGCCACGACCCGGCCCGACGCGCCCAACTTCTCATGGTCCTCCGCGTAATTTCGCCATTGTTATTGAACGAGCGCCTCCTGCTCGTGCTAGTTCTCCTCCCAAACGTACCGTGCGTTCTTTTCCTATCTTCCTTACTCCATTTTTCTGACTTCTCCCCCTTCCAGATCAATCTCCCTGCTCGTGTTCCCCCTTTGTATGTCGTAAGTGCTTTGCTTGTTGTCGCTAGACTTTAGCGCCTAAATGTTAATGTCGATAGGCGCCTAACCAGACCATGTTCACCGACGCGGAGCTTCGCGACCTTTTGCGTCTTCGCCGTGATACTACCGTCATTGATACCGGCGTTCCGGCTGGTGTCCAAGTACTGGGCGGCAAGAAGAAGGTTACCGTTGCGCCCTTGGAGCGTCGCGCGTTTAGGGCAAAGATTGGCGCGGTAAGCACTGTTTTGCCCCTTTGGAGGTTCATGCCGTCGCTGACTTCTTTCTTAGTGTGACAAGTGTTGGTCTGAGAACGACCCTGAGGGCTGCTGGTTTCCTACCGCGTCTCTGCCTTGCTATCGGTGCGATGCGTTGAAACGAGGCTGCGCCTTCAACGGGATTCGTACTCGTGAACGTGGTAGGGACGCCATTATGCAAAGGAACTATGAGCGCGCAGTGTTGGTTCGTAACGCCCGGGACTTCGTGCTGCAGCAACGTGATCTGGCGGCTACTCACCAACCCACGGTAATCAGCGCAGCCAGCCTGGCGCTGCCGATTACCCAGGATGGTACTACCGTGGCGGCACCTTTTGCTCGCTCTCCTCGTCGTCCCGTTCTTTCGAAACGTAAGCCTGTTGTCGCGTCTCCTGGCAAGAGCCCTGGTAAGCGCCGTGAGCTAGCGCCTGCTACGCCTGTGGTTTTGTCTTCGACCGAGTCTTCTACGGATGAGGGGGAGGGCACTGAGAGGGATGCCGAGGGAGAGGATGATGATGAAGCTGAGCCCGTTGTTGATGCCGATGCGCTATTGGCGGTACGCGCTCTCCTGCTTCGCCTTACTCCCCCTATCGCCGCTAACCCTCGTCAGAGTGGCGCCAGTGGTAACCAGTACGCATTTTCCTAACTTCTTTTTCCTTCGCGTGCTAACTTCTTGACTGATAGGTCCCCCACTCCCGTTCCCGTCGTCGTGGCTATCCCTGCTGCCAAAGATGTCGTTATGTCTGACGCTGGCGCTACCCCCGCCCCCGAGTCGTTCCCGTCGTCGTGGCTATCCCTGCTGCCAAAGATGTCGTTATGTCTGACGCTGGCGCTACCCCCGCCCCCGAGTCGGTTGCGGCTAGCGACCCTCCGGTTGCTCTCCCTATCACTCCGTCCCTTACTCCTCCCCACAGCTCCTCTTCTTTTCCTAGTAGTCGCGAGACTTCTGCGGCGCCGGAATCCGAAGGAACCCTGGTGCCGGAAGGTGAGCGTCGTCGCCGCTGGAGATACTTGCCTCCCTACGGCATCCATCTTTCTTCCGCCAGAGCTATGTCCCCCGGCGACGAGCGCCATGAGTGGACACCCCGTGCGCCTGTAACTGTCCGGGTACGTCCGTTTTTGTTTGTTCCCCCTTTTCTCCCCTTTTCTAACCTTCCATAAGTTCGATCCCTTTTGGACTCCCCCTCCCGCCATGCGAGTTTCTGGTGACGCCTTCCCTTGGCTCGGGGACGAGTTCTCCTATCCTGTTACCCCTCTCCGCCCTTCTGCCGACCTTCGCCAGCAACTCCGCCATATCGAGGATGCGACCAAAGCCGTTGGTCGCGAACTTGCCAACCTGCGTCCTCGCGTTTCCACCTTAGCTCGCCGCGAGCGCCTCCTTCTCGAGCTTCATGACGATATTACAGCTGCGCTTGAGTGGCAAGCGAGTAACTCGATCCAGGACGGGGACTTGCTTCCTTTGGGCGATCCCGCCCTTCCTGAGTATGATCCGTAGTTGCCGACCCTTAGCGCTTTTAAACTTTTATGGACTTAGTCTTTTTGATACGAACTTTGTAGTATGTGATCCTATAATAAACGCCTCCCTTGGCTTCAAATCGTCAGTTTGTAAGTAATCAAAAGAAAATAAGTAAAAGGGGAAACGCTCAGTAGATCATCATGGCGCAAAAACCCCTGTTGCCGGCGCGGCCCAATAGCCATTACCGCGCCAGCCTAAGTAGAAAATAGGAACTGTCTGGAAATAAATAAGCGGATCCATGTAAGAAGTAACGCGTATAAAGAAATAGAAAACCAGTGATCGCTTTGTGGCTATTCGGTGATGGTGAGCATAAGCGCTAGGTCTAGAATGGCGATTTCCTTTCTGCGCGGTCCAACCATGAGTCAAGCGCCTCTCATTGGCTAGTATCTTCGTCAGGGTCCTCGTTCTTTGTGAAACGTCCTCCCACGCTGTCGCCGTTCTAACTCTAGCCGTGTCCTATAAATTGCATATGCATCAACTGGATCTCATCAGTCTTCGCGATGACCAGCCCGACCGGCCTGGTGTGGACTCCCCGCTGTGATCGTGCTCACGTCATGATGGACCCTCCAACTTTCCTAGAGCGTGTCACCTCTTTCCTTCACCACTATCCTGCTGGCAGCGTGCCAGAACTGGACGATGGCGCCCTCGAATTAAGTCGTCGCTGCCGGTTGCTGCGTGCGGCCTGTGAGATCTGGGCGGATAGCAAACCTCTGATGCAGTTTGGTATGGAGAAGGCCTGGAGTCGCATTTTTCAGGTGCGCTCCTGCCTTTTTCGCCCTCTTCTTTGCTGACAGTCGCTAATTAAAGCAAATTCCTCCCACCTCCACGCGAGAGCGTCTTGAGCTGCTGCTGGAAGAAAGCCACTATCTGGTCCGTCTGTCCTTACCCCGTTACTCCTTTCTTTTCCTGTCTAACCGCGCCTTCTTCACCAGTCTCCTCGTTCTTCTACCGGTGGTCGCCTCTTTCGTGGCCCCTCTGACGGAGGGACGCGTCTCCTCCTGTTGCCCGCTCCTTGATTTGCTTCCCCGGTGGTCGCCTCTTTCGTGGCCCCTCTGACGGAGGGACGCGTCTCCTCCTGTTGCCCGCTCCTTGATTTGCTTCCACCTCCCATGTTGTTTATGTAAGGTGATCTTCCCTTCTCCGTAGCGCCACAGAACTGACAGATTTTAGATTCTTGATTTCCAATGTCGTCGTATATTAAATGCATCGTTGTTGTCGCCCCCCCCCCTCGTGATTGTTTCGCCCATGTAAAAGTTCCTAAGTCGCTGCGACCCTGCAAGTAGCTAGAGATATTTTATGGGCTCTGCCGCCCTTAAGTTTGTTAGTATTTCATCATGCCAGCACCCTCCATACTTCTCCCAGATCCGGAACTTCCTCACCGCCCCGCGATCTTGGATCGTATTGAACACTTCCTGGCTATTATGCCTACGGGGGGTTTCCCTCATGAAAACGGAAATACCATGACCCTGGTGCGCCGATATCGCATCCTGTTGGACGCCTCCACCGAATGGATGATAGACCAGGATGAGTCTCTGGTCACGGTTCGCCTCCTGTTAGCGCGTATCTTGTTTGTTGCTCATGTGTTCGCAGTCGACTATTACGCCTAGCGCAGCAAGTTTGGCGAGCCTTCTTCGGGAGACTGGCAGTTTGGTTAGTCAATAGCTCTTTCCTTCTGACCTTGGGTTGCTAATTCCATGCCGTTGCCAAGAGCCTTTCATGGCTTCCCCTTCCGCTCCTGGTTGAGTCCCGTGCCCGTAGGGCAGTCCTCGACCGCGTGGTCTTTCCTTTCCCGCCCTCGCTTCAGCCCTCCTACGGGGAGTGGGACCTTTCCCCCGAACTCGCTGCCCCTCCTCCAGGCGCTCCTCCTGCGCCAACTCCTAGCGCTCCAGTACCTTCATCCTGCATTCCTCCCGCCGTACCTCGCAACGCGCCGCCTTCGAGCACTCCGGTGCCTACACCAGGCGCCCCTCTTCCTCCTTCAGGCGGTCCTCCCTCCTTTAGGCGGCCCAGGGAGCGAGTCCGAGGTTCTCGTCGCCGGTCTTCTTCAGCGTAGCTCGTAACGTAGTAGCCGTAGTTGATTTTGTGTCCTCGCCTGTACCATAGCTATTTATGCCATCCAATATGCCTTCCGAAAGGGAAACATGACCTAAGTTTACTTAACGGGGGCGCTAACACCTAGCGCCTCGTCCTTCGCCTTCATTTACTGTTCTTCGTCGTCGTCAACAGGGGTCTCGTCATCATCCACTAACTCCGTTTCTTCCAGTTCTCGTAGTTTAGCCGTGTCAATGTCCAGCGCTCAACAGGGGTCTCGTCATCATCCACTAACTCCGTTTCTTCCAGTTCTCGTAGTTTAGCCGTGTCAATGTCCAGCGCCGACGAAGGTAAGGAAATGTGTTCCCACGCTAAGTAGGGGATGAGTCGAAACGCCGCTACTGGTCGATGCAAAACTGAGCCGTCCAACTCGCAGAGTACATAGGCGCCTCCCCTATTGCGGGAAACCACTATTAGGGGTCCCAGATACCGAGGTCGCATCTTTTTGTTATGGGTAACTTCGATCTTTGAGTTGCGCATTAGTACAAGGGCGCCAGAGGTGAAGTTGTAGTCTCTAATCGTGGCGCTGTGCTCGCTTTCAAATCGTAGCGCAGCTTGTCGTCTAGTTTGAAATACTACTTCGTGTAAGCGCTCGAGATCCTCCATGCGTCGCTGTAAGTCTATAGCGCGCCTAGCAATCATGTCGGTGGAAGATAGTATCGAATTCGGGGGTGGCTGTAAGTAAGTAGCTTCCACTATGTCGGCCGGGAGGAGTGGATGGGTGCCGGTCGCCGCGTAGTAGGGTGAACAACCCATCCTTTTTCGTACGGTAACCCTTTCCGACCAGAAGACCGAATAAGTTGCTTCGCTCCAGCGACTTTCGTCACCATCGACCGCCTTAAATAGCGCCTGTCGAACGTCAAAATGAGGCCTTTCTACGATTCGCTCCAGCGACTTTCGTCACCATCGACCGCCTTAAATAGCGCCTGTCGAACGTCAAAATGAGGCCTTTCTACGATTCCGTTGGCACGCTTGTTGTAACCAGAAACCCGTATGTGTTGAATGTTGTACTTCTTGGCAAGATAAGTGAGCGCCTTAACTATCGGCGCTCCATTGTCTGTGACAATCTCGTGAAGGGCTCCCCATCTGCAGATAACGTCCTCAAAGAGCCACTTAGCTATAGCGTCTGTATTTTCTCGTTGGAGCATACGGAACTCCGGCCAATGTACCAAGGAACACCTTCCCTGAATGATATACTTGTAGCGCCCTGACTTGGGCATGTGCATGGTGTCGATATATATTTTTCCAAATAGCGGCGCTGGAGTCGCTACTGTTGGGGGAATAAGAACCTGACGTGTCTGCTGGATTTGACAGAGATGACAAGTGCGAATATACCACGCAATATCGGCGCTAACTTGAGGCCACCAGAAGCGCTCCAAAAGGTTCGCTCTTGTTGCGTAGAGTCCACGGTGTCCCAAGTCATCGTGCATAGCGCATAGAATTCTAATTCGATTGTCCGGTTTAATTACTAGCTTGTGGGCGCCATCTCTATTTCGTCGCCAAAGTCGGTTTTCCACTATAAAGAAGGTCGTCGCGTATCGAATGAAGGTGGCGTATTCCGTATCCGTAAGGTCTGATGGTCGTCGCAAATCCTGTAGCCACTTCCTAACCTGGTCCACCCGCTGATCTTCTGACTTAGCTTTGGCGCTTCGAGGTACCGCCGAATATGGCAGGTTCTGACTGTCTTCTCTTAAGGGTCTTGGTTCCTCGACTATCTTTAGATCGTTAGATGGCTTAGCGACGTTATAGATACTGGCCGTGTAAAAAGTTGATGACGCCTGATATGGTCGGGGCTGGTACGGAACAATAGGGTGAAGCCAATTTGAAACTGGTTGGTCTTCGCGAAGCGCCGGAATAGGCAGCTGAATGATGTGCATGAAACCATGCAATCGATCGATCCAATCGTCAAATACATCGTTGTCGCTATCGTCTAGCGCTTCATCTTCCGGTTGTCTGGGTCGCCTAGATAATCCGTCCGGCCCGTGAAATGCACTTCTGACATGTACTAACTCGAAGTGAAACATTAATATCGCTACTACCCAGCGGTTCATACTGGCCGACGGTTGAATATCAGGGTTCTGGTCTGATGGTCGTCGCAAATCCTGTAGCCACTTCCTAACCTGGTCCACCCGCTGATCTTCTGACTTAGCTTTGGCGCTTCGAGGTACCGCCGAATATGGCAGGTTCTGACTGTCTTCTCTTAAGGGTCTTGGTTCCTCGACTATCTTTAGATCGTTAGATGGCTTAGCGACGTTATAGATACTGGCCGTGTAAAAAGTTGATGACGCCTGATATGGTCGGGGCTGGTACGGAACAATAGGGTGAAGCCAATTTGAAACTGGTTGGTCTTCGCGAAGCGCCGGAATAGGCAGCTGAATGATGTGCATGAAACCATGCAATCGATCGATCCAATCGTCAAATACATCGTTGTCGCTATCGTCTAGCGCTTCATCTTCCGGTTGTCTGGGTCGCCTAGATAATCCGTCCGGCCCGTGAAATGCACTTCTGACATGTACTAACTCGAAGTGAAACATTAATATCGCTACTACCCAGCGGTTCATACTGGCCGACGGTTGAATATCAGGGTTCTGAAGCATTCCTTTGATGTATCGTGCGTCGACCTCGACAATGAGATTTCGTACCCCAATGAGGTACATGCGCAGCGCCTGAAACGATCGAAACAAGCCATATAACTCCAGCTTGGGCTGACTGTAGCGCGATTCTCGGTCGTTAAGGGTAATCGATCCGAAACGATTGTAGCGCCTGATTTTCCGGTTCGCGCTATCACACTGGCATAAGAAGAAGCCAACGGCGATATATGATGTGTCAACAGCAAGTATAACGGGATCGGCGGTAGTATAGTCAATGGGTACCAATGGTTTCGCTTCCTGTAGCGCCTTTACTAAGTCCTTCTGGGCATTGATTTGATCGGGTCCGAATTCGAAGGGGACCCCTGAACGGGTTAGGCGATTAAGGGCGTTTGCGCGATGAGAAAAATGGTGTATGAACATGCGCAGCACCCCTACAGTGCCCAAGAACGCGCGAACTTCCGAGAGGTTATGACAGACCCCCCATTTCTCCAACAGCGCTAATCGGCTCTTTTCTGGAATCCTGCCTTCTGGCGTGCAAACGTGCCCCAAAATTTTAAACTGCGGTGCGCAAAGAACGAGCTTGTGCCCTGAAAACGTCCCGCCACAATACTTCATGCGCTGAAGTACTCGGTTAACCAGTTGAAAGAATTCCCATAGCGCCATGCGAATATTAGGATTTTCCGGGTGAACTTCGGGCTTGCCATCCACCAACCGCCAATCCTTCGGGCCTTTAACTCCTACGTCGTCTATGAAACTGAGCACATGGTGGGGTATTTCGGGCTGTAGGATAAACGTAATATCGTCGTGAAATATCGGTACCGAGTTTGT
The DNA here is from genome assembly GCA_027475525.1 of Macrolepiota albuminosa. NCBI lineage: Eukaryota > Fungi > Basidiomycota > Agaricomycetes > Agaricales > Agaricaceae > Macrolepiota > Macrolepiota albuminosa. The sequence continues at coordinate 2,713,612 of JAMWFC010000116.1, forward strand.
CCATCCCATAGGAAGTGTGACTAGTTGTAGCGCCCCAAACGGTGTTTGAAATGTCGTCAAGTCGCGAGAGGAAGGATGGATTACATAAGAAGTGTGACTAGTCGTAGCGCCCCAAACGGTGTTTGAAATGTCGTCAAGTCGCGAGAGGAAGGATGGATTAAGCGCTCGTCATAGCCTACGTACAAATCCAGGGTAGCGCCACATATTCGTCCTGCAAAAGATTCAGCGACGTGATCGGGAAATGGCGGTACCCCTGAATGACGAATGGTGACTTTGTTTAGCGGTTCTAGGCTGTGAACTATACGTAGCTTCCCGTTTTTCTTTAGTACGCAGAACCACCTCGAGCGGTAGGCCGAGTTAGAAGGCTCGTATACACCTGCCGCTATCTTGGAGCGAATAATTTGGCAGACTTTGGCTTCGATGCCCGGGGGTATGGGTCGGTTATGCTCAGTCCAGGGTACGTGCGGTATGGTTGGGATGACCACTGGTGGAAAAAAGTCAGTTCTAAGTTTACCGCGTTCTGAGTCCTCCCATGCAAAAGCCTCATTCTGTTTTTGCATGATGTCGACTAGTACGTTCATTTCCTCCGTCGAGAGGAAGCCGGTATCGTGGGCGCTAAGAAATAGCGCCTTTCGTTCTTCTGTAAATCGTCCTGTTGGTTCAAAGGGTGGTGGATTCGGATCGAGTTTTGGCAGGGTAGCCAAAGGGTCGCCTATTATTTTTCTTTCGATGCGAAATTCCTCGGGTACGGCGCTTGCTACCGGTTTTGTTTTAAGCGCTACGGGTTTATATTTCTTCTTGACCTGAACCCCTTTGCGCTTAGGGGTACTATTGTTAGCAAACGTATTATAAATAGAGTCATGGGTTCTAGCGAAACCTGATATCAAAGATTCTTTAGAGTCGGGAGTAGAAACGAAATAAGTGTCTGTTGAAAGGTTTTCAGTAATATCTGACGCAGTGAGGTATAAGTAGGATAACGCGTCACTAGTAAGCGACGAAGAAGAATTCAAGATTTCATGGGCTAAAGGGGTATAGGATATAAAGTTTACTTGCCCAGTCCGATGGTTATAGTCCAAGATAAGCGCTTCATCTCCATGATCCTCATCACTCATCTCCTCGATGGCGCCGGAAAACACTCGCAAGGGTCGTCGCTAACGTAAGGTCGCTTTCTCGGTCCCGGTTTCTGGAATTTCCCCCGTGGAAACGTTGGTACCGTTCTTCTGACGCCCGAGTTAGGGTCGCTAATAGTTAGCGTCGTTTCGTCTTCAGACGTTGTCTTGACTACTGATCGGGCTAAGACGTCGAAGGGCCTCCCTAATAATAAGTCGTACGCAGGCGACCTAAGAATGTGTATTTGAAGGTAAAACGTAAGATCGCCAACAGCGCATGGCACGTTACGAGCCATTCCCAAGGATCGATCAATAGTGCCGTTAGCGCTTTGCATATTAAGAATGATGGTTGGGTCGTAAATGATGCCAAGCTCGTTAGCGACGTCGGCAGCCATTGAAATAATCTGTGATCTGCTGTCCACTATAGATTCTATCTCGCTTTTTCCATCAACTGTCAACATAATCGAGCGAATCGCGTGAGAGTCTTGGGCTACAGTGAGGACGGCGGGATCGTCGCTAGATCTTAGCGACTTAAGGTAAGTTTCGACCGGGTCAATGGACGTAGCTTCTTTAGGTGGCGCGGCCTCTTCTTTGATTTCCGACGCGACCGTCTCGGTTATGTACGCGAATCCAGGTAGCGCGTCGTCGCATTCGTCCACCGCCGTTACATTGTTAGCTACGTTCCGTCGAGGGGTTACCGCTGTACGCATCTGATTCCTGACGTCTGGCGCCACACTGCATAGCTCCCCTACCGACATCGTGACTTGACTTTTCATAATATGATCAAATACTTGCTTAGATTTTTCTATGTCGTAGATTGGTGCCGTTGGTCGGTAGCCTCCTGCTGGCTTGTCTGGCGCTCCAAAGTTTCGATTGATAGGCGGAGCGTAGTTACCGGCAAGTCCTGAATACGGGTGTAGTGGCGGTTCCGTGCTAGCTGGCGCTTTGGCCGTATCAGGTGTGTCGTCGTTGATACTGGAATTCGAAGGCTTTGCAGGTGCTGGATCGGTCGTAGCGCCTGAAGGTCTATAGTCTTTCAACGGTTGCTTGCTCTTTTTAATCTCGACACCATCAAAAACCTGATTCTTTAGCGACTTTAGCTCCCTTTCCAACGTCTCGATCCTCTCCTCTCGTGACAACGTCGGTCGCTCGCTAACAGCGTTAAGCTGGAGTACTTCATGGATTAGCGCCTGTTGTGGAGTTGTTTCTGCCTCCGCTGCGGCCGTACTATTGAGATTGCCCGTCGCTAAGTTCCCAGGGTTACGTCGATGCCATTCATCAATTCGCCCCTGGAAGGTTCGGTGCTCAGGATATAGAGGGATGTTAGCGCCGGAGGGTAGGACTATTTTCCCGTCGGCGCCTCGGCGTGCTCTTCCTTGGCGTAGGTATTGTTCGAGGATAGCGCAGCGTCCGCGAGTCATCGTATGTCCTGCCTCACCACAGAAGTGACAAGGGCCGGATTGCATATTACCTCGTGGCGCATTAAGGCTAGTCGAGATTAACGTTTCCAATTTGCTCATAACGTTTGCGACAGCCGTGTTGACTGCGTTTTCCAGGTCCTCCTTCTTGACAAAACCTCCCTGATTGTTAGTTGCGCTAGGTGCGGGCGCCGCAACAGGTGGCGCCTTTCCTCCGTTATCAGTGCTAGAAGGTCGCTGGAAGGGGATGCCAGTATCCGTGCCTTTCAGTATCCATTTACCTGCTTCAAAGACGTCTTCTATATCGTAGGGTTCCTCAGGATGGTGGTCGGACTTAAGAATTTCTAAGCGACGAGCTATACGAGTCCAAAGTGATGTGGGAATGCCTTGTTGAAACAAGCGCCGTTCCTCGTTCCTGTAGAGTTTGCCATTCTGCACTAGCCATCTTGCAATTCGCTGGAAGTCTCGATAATAAGTAGATAGCGTGCCTAGTGTATAAATGCCCGTTGCGAAGGTATCCTGTACCAGTTTCTGGATTTCAAGGACGGTATAGCGCGTGGATTCCTCCGCGCCAGGGTACAGTTTAATGATCGCCTTTTTCCATTCCTCGTAGGTAAACGCCCTTGGCACCGCCTCTCGTGTTAATCCTTGAAACTCATCCAGTCCCGTCCAGGATTCCGCGGTGTTGTAGGAAACGTATCTGGCGGCGTATTCTTTCATTTGTGTGTTGTCGGTGACTCGGCAGTCGCGTAATAAATATTCCAATTCTCGGAAATACTGTGTTAGCTCACGAGGTTTCGTCTCGTCCCATTTTGGCGACGAGAGCGTAATAAATATTCCAATTCTCGGAAATACTGTGTTAGCTCGCGAGGTTTCGTCTCGTCCCATTTTGGCGACGAGAAGTGGTTTCTTGGCGGCATACGCGGTGTGTTTGCCTGCTCCATACTAGCTGGCGTCGACGTCGTGGTGGGAATAGTAGTGTTAGTGGTAGTTTCGCTTGGCGTAGTTGTAGTCGGTACTGGCTTGGGTAATTCTGAGTCGCTAGGTTCTGCTAAGTATTCGAACGGTCGGGAAAATGGAAAGAAGCTTTCAGCCAAGCTATCTGGAGCGGCTTCAAGCTCCTGATCTAAAGTCTGCCTCGGTAGCGCGCCTGGTAAGTGTGGTGACTCAGTTAAGGTTTGTTCAAACGCGCTCTCCAATAGGAGGCGGCGCTGTCGCTGGGCTCGAGTTTCCGGCGGAATTCTGCCTCAATAGAACCCCTCGCGGTGGGCTCCAAAATGATGACGCCAACTGTGGTTGGGTGCGCTGGACGTATACGCAGTACAACGCCGTCTCCAGCGCCTGGCATACGGGTTTGTGAGGAGTCCCGGCAGGGTCCCGGTGTGCTCGAGCAGAGGTGATAGGGCGATGCGCTAGACGATAGCGCCTCGGATGCTACCTAGCAAGTGGTAAGCGTCGTAGTTTAGGGGAAGTTATAGAGAAAGAAACGAATAGCGCAGCGTAGCGTGCCCGTAGGTGGCACCGTAAACGACAAAGACGAGATAGACGAAGCTAGCGCCGAACTTGGTGGCAAAGTCAGGCAACGCTAGCGCGATTTGAACGCTAAGTGTAACTGGGTGCTCAAGAGGTTACGATTCGTTGTTATATACATGGCAAGTAGCTAGTTTTTATACTATGCGCTACATTATTTCCAAAATAAGTCCATTGACGGCGCTACCAATTAGCGCCTCTCTTCGTGACTGTAGCTAACGGCCACCTGTCAACGGCGACCTGCAGCGCATGGGTGACGGCGACCAACGGCGACTCTAAAACTACTTAGAAGTGGTACGAGTTTGCTCACTTTTTGATGTAATTTAATTGGCCATGCCATCCCGGGGTATGGTCGGGGAATCCTCGACAGACGCCATGAGCGCTAATTCCGGCGCTAAACATTGTACCATATTTTGATAGATTTAAATGTCGGGTCTGCGTGTATCCTGTCTCATCGTCATTGATTCTTTTAGACTTCTGATTGAGGTGCCTCGGTGATTGACAGCGCCAATTGCTAACTCCTTCCAGTACTGATCGGGGTTTGGTCAGAGTCCCCTCCCGCCGTTATGCTAGCGCTATGAGTCCTGAGTCTTCTTGGTCTTCAAAGTAACTGAGTGGAGTGCGCTGAGGGGCTGATGCTGGTGATTGAGATGAATGGATAAGTCTTGCCATAGAGCGCCCGCGCTAGGGCTGCTCTGTACCCAAGGCTGGTCGCTAGAGCCTTTAGTGTGTCAAGTGTTGGTCGGCCTATAATGTCCCTTGATGCGCTCAGTCCGAGTAGAAGCCTATCAGCGGTAGTCTACGGACAGATTTCTTCCCACCTGTGGTAATCCCGACCATTCCTCACGTGCCGTGGACTGAGCACAACCAACCGTTACCGCCTGGTATCGAAGCCGAGGTCTGCCAGATTACTAGGACCAAGATACAGGCTGGCGTCTACGAGCCCTCCAATAGTTCTTACCGCTCTCGTTGGTTCTGTGTCCTCAAGAAGAACGGCAACCTCCGCATAGTCCACAGTCTCGAGCCGCTGAATAGAGTCACCATTTGACACTCTGGCGTACCGCCTTTCCCTGACCACTTTGCCGAGTCCTTTGCCGGGCGTATTTGTGGCGCCACCCTTGATCTCTACGTTGGCTACGATGAACGCTTGATACATCCTTCTTCCCGTGACCTCACTACCTTTCAAACTCCGTTTGGCGCCTTGCGCTTAGTTACCTTGCTGATGGGCTGGACAAACTCCGTCCCCATATTCCATGACGACATCACGTTTATCCTCCAACCCAAGATACTGCATAACGTCCTAAGCTTCATTGATGACGTTGGCGTCAAAGGCCCCAAAGACTGGCGACTCGTGAACGGCTTACCGGCGACCCATCCCGACAACTCCAACATTCGCTTAGCGCTATGGGACTTTTTCCAGTTGCTCAACCGAGTTCTCCAGCGTATGAAGTATAGCGGTGGGACTTTTAGCGGTCACAAACTCCTCCTTTGCGCGCCAAGGTTCAAAATACTTGGTCACGTATGCACTCCCGATGGTCGCATTCCCGACGAATCTCGCCTGGCACTCTTGGAGCGATGGGGCCCTTGCCGTGACTTATCTGAAGTCCGCGCCTTTCTTGGCACCATTGGCGTTCTCAGGATATTCATCAAAAACTTTGCCCATCGCACACATGCTCTCAACCGACTCACCCGTGCTAACGAGCCCTTCGAATTTGGGCCAGACCAGGTTACCGCACAACGAGACTTGGTAAAAGCCCTACAAGACGCCAAGCCTCTAGTCCCCATCGATTATACCTCTGCCGACCCTGTGATCTTGGCGGTGGATACCTCGTACATTGCCGTTGGCTACTTCCTGTGCCAGTGCCTTAGCGACAATCGGAAACAGCGACGTTACAACCGCTTTGGGTCTATCACGCTTAACGACAGAGAGTCTCGCTACAGTCAGCCTAAGCTAGAACTCTATGGACTCTTCAAAGCCTTCTGGTCGCTAAAGATGTATTTGATTGGCGTGCGGAACCTGATTGTTGAAGTCGACGCTAGGTACATCAAAGGCATGTTGCAGAATCCCGATATCCAGCCATCCGCTAGCATGAACCGGTGGGTAGTCGCTATCCTCATGTTTCACTTTGAATTGGTACACTGATAGGACCCCATACAGGTTAGGCGCATCAACGGCAGGCTCGGCACCGGCTCCGGAAACCTTGCCGCACTCGTTCTGAACTTAGCGCACGCGTTCTACCCATTTTAAGCCATTTCCGACGGCCGCGCACGGCAAGAAGCAGATCCAATCAATGATAGCGCCGACGGCAGCAGGAATGACAACTGACAGATGGCATCAGTCACTGATGACAGCGCTTAGCGAGAAGCTTGATGATCTATCAAAAACTGACGGACAGCTTGGCGTTTGACCTTGGCGTCTGACACCGCTTACCGTCTCGATTTGGCGCCCAACGTCGCTTAGGTGTTCTGACAGACAGAAGGGTGATGGATTGATGGTTTAGTACCGCGATCTGCCGCCTGGTGGCGCCAAGGGTCCTCAAAGGACGGTAGGGATCGGAAACCGTTGGAGCTACCCCTATGAAATTTTCCAGTTTACCGCACTTTGGCGATGGTTGGTCACTGGTGACGGTGAACTCCTTGTAGTATATAAAGTACTTACCGACTTGTACATACAGGGAGGAGACGAATAGACCACAGTTTACTCCCCTTTCCTCAGTCTCCCTTACGCTCAAGAGCTCATTTACGCTACAGTCGGCAACGTCGAACTCATCGGTAGTTACAGACGCTCGCCAACACTCGACACACTCGCGCCTTGCAACTACGGCAGGCATTATCGACGCTTAGACTTCGCTAAGCTTACCGTGCTCTTGCCGCTTACCTTTGCCGTGTTCGCTTACCGCTCTTTCCTAGGCGCTTTACCTTAGCGCTTTACACTTGCCGACCCCGTTACCGACTTTTACCCTTTTTCACAGACGCGTTCTCTGGGACCTGCCCGGGACTCCTCAAATCACTTATAGCGCGCCCAACGCACACTCTTGGTACGGTAACACTCTAGTTACATTTGTGGCTGACCAAACTTTGGGCGTCATCAAATTGGAGCCCACCGCGAGGGATCTCTAGGGCAGAATTCCGCCAGAAACCCGTCTCCAGCGTAGGCGCCGCCTGCTAGACCAGTCGGCAGAAGGCATAGCTCCTTCCCACCCATCAACCCCACAACCACCTGGTGCCTTACCGGGTCTCTCTCTAGCCCAGGAACTACAGAACGCCACTGTAGACGCTTTTCCTGATCTCTTCCCGCATTCCCTCGATTACAGTGCCGACGACCCCTTAGCGTCGCCATTTACCGTACCGCAACCAATCACCCCCATTACTCCGCTAACGCCTCTTTCACAACTCATTTCTCTTACCCCGTCGCCAATTTCTAGAACTCCTTCCCCACTACCGCTAACCGAACTCGCCAACACAGTCGCTATGGAACAACAAGTCCAACGCATGCCGCCACGCAACCACTTCTCGGCACCGAAATGGGACGAGACCAAGCCACGGGAGCTCTCCCAGTATTTCAAGGAATTGGAGTATTTATTCAGAGATTGTAACATTACCGACCACACGCAGATGAAGGAGTACGCGGCAAGATACGTATCGTATGACACGGCAGAGACGTGGACAGGTCTTACCGAGTTTGCCGCCTTTGTCCCTGCCGCACCGCCAGCTCCAGCCCAAGGCGCTTCGTATGAGGACTGGAAGACAGCAGTGATCCAGCTGTACCCTGGCGCCGAGGAGGCTACCCGATACACGGTAAACGAGTTACAGAAACTAGTACAGGAATCTTTCGACAGTGGCACATCGTCGCTTGGCGCATTCTCTACATATTACCGCGAGTTCCAGAAAGTCGCTAGGTGGCTTCTGCAGAACGGCAAGCTCTATATTAACGAGGAGCGTCGCCTGTTCCAGCAAGGCATCCCGACTTCGCTTTGGACTCGTATTGCTTGTCGCCTAGAGATAGTTCATCAGGCTCATCACCCAGACGAGCCCTATAACGTTGCCGACGTCTTTGAAGCCGGTAAATGGGTTCTCAAGGGAACGGACACTGGCGTTGGACTGCAGCGCGCTAGGACGAGCCCACCACCTGAGCGAACTAACGGTATCATTCCCATCCCGCCTCCCGCTGCCGACTTCGTTAAGAAGGAGGAGCTCAATGCTGCGATTACCGCCGCTGTCGCTTCCGCTATGACGCGTATTGAAACCATGATCACCACCAACCTCACGGCTAACCGACCCGCTAACGTACCCGCGCCTGGCCCTTGCCACTTCTGTGGGGAAATTGGCCATACCATGACTAGAGGACGCTGCGCTACCCTCGAGAATTACGTTCGCCAAGGTAGAATTCGAAGGGCTATCGACGGCAAGATAGTCCTCACCACTGGCGCCACCATCCCCAACTACCCAGACAAGAAGTCCTTCCAGGAGCGGGTAGATGAATGGCATAGGCGCAACCCAGGACAAATCGTTACCGGCACGCTATCTGGCAACGCCAACCCCGACCCCGAACAGGCGACCCAACAGCAGATGATTCACGAGGTCCTACATTTCGACAGCGTTGGCGACCACCCTACTTTTTTGCGGGAAGAGCGTATCGCCAAGCTCCAACAGGAGTTGGATTCGCTTAAGAATCAGGTTTTTGATGGGGTTGAAGTTAAGCAGCCTAAACAACCTCTTAAAGGATACAAGCCGATGCCTCCCGCTAGCAAGTTACCGACACCTGCTCCTACCGCACCGCCTGCCGCTGCCCCTGCTACCGCTCCAGAACCATCATCGACCGCTACCGCTCCCGAACCGCCTTTGCCGCCTCTCCATCCCTACTCAGGGATTCCCGACCGTTATCACGCACCAGCACAACGAAACTTTGCCGCTCCCGAGAAACGTCCTGAGGGTGGCTACCAACCTACTGCGCCAATATTCGATATCGAGAAATCCAACCACGTCTTTAACCGCATCATGAAAACCAATGTTACCTTATCAGTAGAAGAGCTTTGTAGTATTGCTCCCGACGTCCGCAACCAAGTCAAGACGGCAGTCACTCCTCGACGACCCTTGGCGACAGCCGTTGCCGAGGTTGATGAACTCGACGACGCGCTTCCTGGTTTCTCTGTTACCATTGACTCTCCCGACGCTGAAGATTCTCCTGCCGACTCCATCGCTAACGCCACCTCGGTGGACCCAGTGGAGACCTACCTTAGGTCTGTGGACCATGGAGAGGACCCCGCAATCCTTACCGTCGCTCAAGAATCGCACGCTATCCGCTCGGTAGCGCTAACAGTAGACAACAAGCACGAAGTAGAGGCAATCGTGGATAGCGGGTCTCAGATTATTTCTATGGCAGCAGAAGTCGCTAACGATTTAGGCCTTATTTACGACCCTACGGTGATACTAAACATGCAGAGCGCTAACGGTACGGTAGACAGATCCCTAGGCCTCGCCAAGAATGTGCCGTGCACCCTTGGCGACATTACATTTTACCTTCAGATACACATCTTACGCTCCCCAGCATACGACTTATTACTCGGCAGACCCTTCGACGTCTTGGCGCGATCAGTCGTCAAGACAGTTACCGACGAGGAAACGACCCTCACAATTAGCGACCCCAATTCCGGGACGTCTTGGCGCGATCAGTCGTCAAGACCGTTACCGACGACGAGACAACGCTAACAATTAGCGACCCTAATTCCGGATCCGACGAACGGTGCCGAACGTTCCCTAGGGGACAACGAAAAGGCGCCCTCGCTAAGCCCCGGAGTTTACCGACCAACACGCCAACGAGCCTCCACACCGGTGTTTTCACAGACCATCGAGGAGGTGATTGGCGACGATCACGGAGATGTAGCGCTAACGCTGGAATTTGACCATTCAACTGGTCTTGTAACTGTTTTGTCTACTGCTTTTCTTGACGAAGATGTTTTAACTACTTTACCCACTACCGACGCAGAGCCTTCCCAGAAAAATCAAAATATTACCGACTCCTCTCTTGCCTACTTATATCTTACCGCTTCTGAATCTTTTCAAAATATTGCGTCTACCGATACGTATCTCACTACACTTCCCGGAGCCTCGTCTCCTGCCGTTCTTGGACTTGCCGCCCCTCAGGCTACAGTTCCCCTTTCCACCTCTGTTTATAACCAAGCTAACGCTCCCAAAAGGAAAGGGGTACAAGTTAAAAAGAAATATAAGCCAGTTGCGCTTAAAACAAAACCCGTTGCTACGCACTCTCCCGAGACTTTTAGAATCGAGCGCCAGATCATTGGCGACCCTCTTGCCGACATGCCGACCTTATCGCCGAATCCGCCACCCTTTCAGCCCACAGGACGTTTTACCGAGGAACGCCAGCAGCAGTTCGCCAAGGAGCACGACACAGGATTTTTGACCAAAGATGAGTTGAACGTCCTTACCGATCTTGTCGCTAAGCAAGACAAAGCCTTTGCTTGGGAGGACTCAGAACGCGGCAGCCTTCGCACAGATTTCTTCCCGCCTGTCGTTATCCCGACTATCCCTCACGTGCCGTGGACTGAGCACAACCGACCGCTACCGCCTGGAATCGAAGCCGAGGTCTGCCAAATTATTAGGACCAAGATACAGGCTGGCGTCTACGAGCCCTCAAATAGTTCTTACCGCTCCCGTTGGTTCTGTGCCAAATTATTAGGACCAAGATACAGGCTGGCGTCTACGAGCCCTCAAATAGTTCTTACCGCTCCCGTTGGTTCTGTGTCTCAAAAAGAACGGCAATCTACGCATAGTTCACAGTCTTGAGCCGCTGAATAGAGTAACCATACGACACTCTGGCGTACCGCCTTTCCCTGACCACTTTGCCGAGTCCTTTGCCGGGCGTGTCTGTGGCGCCACCCTTGATCTTTATGTTGGCTACGATGAACGCTTAATACACCCATCTTCCCGTGACCTCACCACCTTTCAAACTCCGTTTGGCGCACTGCGCCTAGTCACCTTGCCGATGGGCTGGACAAACTCAGTCCCCATATTCCATGACGACATCACATTCATCCTCCAACCCGAGATACCGCATAACGTCTTAAGCTTCATTGATGACGTTGGCGTCAAAGGCCCCAAAGACTGGCGACTCGTAAACGGCTTACCGGCAACCCATCCCGAGAACTCCAACATTCGCTTAGCGCTATGGGACTTTTTCCAGCTCCTCAACCGAGTCCTCCAACGCATGAAGTATAGCGGTGGTACCTTTAGCGGTCACAAACTTCTCCTTTGCGCGCCAAGGTTCAAAATACTTGGTCACATCTGCACTCCCGACGGTCGTGTTCCCGACGAATCTCGCTTAGCACTCTTGGAGCGCTGGGGTCCTTGCCGCGACTTATCTGAAGTTCGCGCCTTTCTTGGCACCGTTGGCGTTCTTAGGATATTCGTTAAGAACTTTGCCCATCGCGCACATGCCCTTAACCGACTCACCCGCGCTAACGAGCCCTTCGAATTTGGGCCAGACCAGGTTACTGCCCAACGCGACTTAGTAAAAGCCTTACAAGACGCCAAGCCCCTAGTCCCCATCGATTATACCTCTGCCGACCCTGTTATCTTGGCAGTGGATACCTCGTACATTGCCGTTGGCTACTTCTTATGCCAATGCCTTAGCGACAATCGAAAACAGCGACGCTACAACCGCTTTGGGTCTATCACGCTTAACGACAGAGAGTCTCGCTACAGTCAGCCTAAGCTGGAGCTTTATGGACTCTTCAAAGCCTTCCGGTCGCTAAAGATGTATTTGATTGGCGTGCGCAACCTTATTGTTGAAGTCGACGCTAGGTACATCAAAGGCATGCTGCAGAATCCCGATATCCAGCCATCCGCTAGCATGAACCGGTGGGTAGTCGCCATCCTCATGTTCCACTTTGAGTTGGTACACGTCAAGAGCTCTTTCCACGGCCCAGATGGACTTTCTAGGCGACCACGGCAGCCTGGCGACCCGGCAGTGGACCCACAGGCTGATAGCGATTTCGAGGACTGGATCGATAGACTACATGGTTTCGTGCACCTCATACAACAACCGATTCCCCTACTACGACGGCAACAGCCTGCCAGCATCCTTCTACATCCCATTGTCCCTTACCGCCCCGAGACCTTTAGCGCACCCCTCACATTCTACACGGCAAGCATCCTTGGACAAGACTTGCCTCCCGTAAAAGTCGTACAGGAACCTCAGTCGCTAAGAGAAGACAGCAAAAACCTGACCTACGATGCCGTTCCCCGTTCCGCCAAGGCAAAGGCGGAGGACAGTCGCTTGTTACTCGTTGAACAATGGCTACAAGACCTTAAGCGACCCCCAGACCTTACCGACGAACAATACGCTACCTTTATCCGATACGCTACCCACTTCTTCTTTACCGACAATCGACTTTGGCGACGAAATCGAGATGGCGCTCACAAGCTGATCATCCAACCAGATAGTCGCTTACGAGTCTTGCGCGCTATGCATGACGAGCTAGGACATAGAGGTCTGTACGCTACCCGAGCTTCTCTGTTAGAACGATTCTGGTGGCCACACGCTAGTGCCGACATCGCCTGGTACATCAGGACTTGCCACCTCTGCCAAATTCAACAAACGCGCCAAGTGCTCATCCCGCCAACCGTTGCAACGCCAGCTCCCCTCTTCAGCAAAATTTACGTCGATACCATGCATATGCCCAAATCTGGTCGCTACAAGTACATCATTCAAGGTCGCTGCTCGCTAATCCACTGGCCTGAATTTCGAATGCTCCAAAGAGAAAATACCGACGCGGTCGCCAAGTGGCTATTTGAGGACGTCATTTGCCGTTGGGGAGCGCTAAGAGAAATCGTCACGGATAACGGTGCGCCCATCATCAAAGCGCTAACTTACCTCGCCAAGAAATACAATATCCATCACATTCGAGTATCTGGTTACAACAAACGCGCCAATGGCCTGGTAGAAAGACCACACTTTGACGTCCGGCAAGCACTCTTCAAGGCAGTCGATGGCGACGAGTCTCGTTGGAGCGAAGCGACTTATTCAGTGTTCTGGTCGGAAAGAGTTACTATTCGTAAGCGCATGGGTTGCTCTCCCTATTACGCGGCTACTGGCACCCATCCTTTACTCCCTGCCGACATCATAGAAGCGACCTATCTTCAGCCAGCACCCAACAGCATCTTAGCGACTACCGACCTTATCGCCAGACGAGCCATTGACCTCCAACGAAGGAAAGAAGATTTAGAGCGACTCCACGAGGTAGTCTTTAGCGCACGTCGCCAAGCAGCATTACGATTCGAGACCGAGCATAGCGCTACCATCAAAGATTACAACTTCCCGAGAGGAGCGCTAGTGCTTATGCGCAACTCCAAAATTGAAACTTCATACAATAAGAAAATGCGCCCGCGCTATCTTGGACCTTTGGTAGTTATCTCTCGTAACCGTGGAGGCGCTTACGTGCTCTGTGAATTAGATGGTTCAGTACTGCATCGACCTGTTGCCGCCTTTCGCCTATTACCGTATCTCGCCAGGGAACAAATCGACTTGCCGCTTGAAGCGCTAGATATCGACACCGCCAAGTTAAGAGAACTTGAAGAAACAGAACTATTGGACGATGATGACTTGCCGACTTTAGTTGAAGAAGAAGAAAACGATTAGAAAAGAATATTATTGATAAGCTCCTTTTTCTATTACTTACTTTACTTATCTTTCTTGCCGAAACTTACTATACTATATCCAACAGACATTTCTGTACATAGTCAAGTCGCAGCGCTAGCGTGTCGCCAACGCTTAGCGCCTTGCGCAACTCTCGCCAAGGGTTTTTCGCTATGATGATTTACTGAGCGTTTCCCTTTTCTCAAAAAATACTTGCCGCTTGCTTTCTCTTGGCTTCGCTTTCTCTACTTTCTGCAGCAGCGCTAACTCAGATTATGGGACAAAACGAGGCGGCAAGACGGGAATAAAATTGAACGGTAGCAAAAAGGAAAATATTTACATAAGCGGCCTATCTACGCTAAGGTCCGCTCAGTCGCTTTCATCGTCCATCGGCAAGGAGCTATCCGACACTGGTAAAGAGGAGTCGCGCAAGGGAAGAAGATCGCCAGGCTGGATGTCGTTGGAGGTTTGCCAATCGATGGCGGCTTGGCAGTCGTCCTGGTAATCTCGCAGAACGCGCAGGCTGCGCCCCAAGTTGGAGTAGCGCAGGCGAAGCGCCATGAGTTGTCCCCGGACACGTTCCCGCTCCCGACCCATTGCTGCCTCCATCGTTGCCGCCCTACTTGAGAACCTCTCCAGCATCTCCCGCGGGTTAAGTGCCACCACCGGGTACACGAGGTCTTGTCCCAGCCACTGGAAAGCGTCGCCAGTGACCGTCGGCTCCGGCTGAGGGGTCCAGGCAGGATTGACCCTGGCGACCACGGGGTGCCTAGGCTCCAGGCCGGCAACGTCCTCGGGATCTGACACCTCCCAGGGGGCAACGTTACCGTAAGGCGGTAGCCACCGCCACTGAGGCTCCTCCCGGGCGACTTCTGCCGCTGCCTCGCCCTCTCCCGCTACCACCTCCTCGTCGCCTTGGCGCTGCGTCGCCAAGGTTTCATCCACCTCCCCTTCAGCGTCCTCATCCCCTCCCATTGCCGCCCCCTCTGCCTTCTCCTCCCCCATCTCGATGTCTGCGGGAGCGTCTTCCCGCTCCTCTTGAGGCGCCGAGTCGCCAACCGCTTCCTGTTCTCCTTCCTCCTGTTCCCCGCCAAGAGATCTTGCCGCCAAGTGGATAGGCGACAAGAGACCACTGGGGCCAGCCTCTGTGTCACGAGGAGGCAGGCGACTCGCCGCCAACGCCTTCTCGAGGTCCTCCATCTCGGTATCCTTTGGCGCTGGCGAGGGGGAGGGCGACGATGAAACCACGCGAGGACGTTTTGCTTTGCCCTTCCCCTTGCTTGGGGAAGGGGCTTGTCGTTTTTCTGGGACCAAAGTCCCTTGGCGCTCTCCAGCGCCTCGTTGGCCGACTGTTTCCGTTCCATCTCCTTGGCGTGTCAGCAACGCCAAGGAGGCACGTCCAATGGCTGCCATCCCTCCTGCGGCAACCTTCCTCTTCTGGCCCTCCACAAACTCCCTGGCCCTCCTCACCAACACAGCGCGCGAGAACGTCTTCTCGACCAAAGCATCTGGCGCGCCGCCACGCTCGCGACTTTTCGCCCCGTCGATAGTACAGGCGCGCTTGAGGGCGCCACAACGATAACACGGCTGGGCCCCAGTCGGGAACCAACAGCCTTCTGGGTCGTTGTCCGCCCAGCATTTGTCGCACTAGCGCTAAAAGTCAGCAAGAAACTAAAGGAACCAGAAAAAATCACTTACCGCTCCCCGCGCCTCCTTGAACGCTTGCCGGGTCGCCAGGGAAACGGTCTTCTTTCCCTTCATCTCCTCCATAACGACCCCGGCCTCTTGCCCCTCATCAAGGACTGCCTCCTCACGACGCGGCAACAACAATCCTTTGAGCTCCTTGTCGTCAAAGGAGCTTTGTGTTGGCGCCTACAAAGACTTAGTAATTTCCGTACAAAAAGAAAAGACCACTTACCGCGTATTGAGGAGCCGCCTTGCGACTCTGCGAAGGTCGTTAGCGACCGTCGGCAACGGCAAGCGAAAATCAGCACTTACCTTACGCTTGGAAGCACCTGCCGGCTTCCTCGGCGAGCCCGACTTGCTAGCCGGCAGCACTGGGCTCGACGTGCTGCCGGCGCGACCTACCTTGCCGGATTCTTCAGTCTCCTGCCTCTTGGCGGCAGGCGCCTTTCCTTCCGCAATCTCCTCCATCTCCGCCGCCAAGGCTGCTGCTCTTTCCCGCTCCTCTAGCCCCCTCATAATCTCACGGGAGTCGCGGGAAACCTCCTCTTGCCGTGTCGCGATCTCCTCCTCCACCTGCATGCGCGCCAGGGGCGCCAACACCTCTTGCTTGCTATGAGGCGACAGGTCAGACCACAGCTAAGTTAGAGATAAAAATCAGAGTTACTTACTCAGGCGCGGGAGCGCTTACCGTCATCGGCAAGGCACCCGACAAGATATCCTCCAACTCGTCCTCGATGGTAGGGACGGCAGGAGGCGCCTAGGGACCCAATCAGTTGGCGACACGGCAAGGACTTGAAAGCACTTACAAAACGAGAAAATGGAGCTAACCACTCCGCGCCACGGTTATCCACATAGCGCGCCCGGCACCACTCCCGCACCTCTATCTCCCTGTCCCAGCCTACGCCAAGGACACGGACCTCGTACCAGCGCTCCAACAACTTCATTACCGCGATCACCAAGTTTGAAGGCGCCTCCGCGCCCACACCCTCGATGCGCTTGATAAAGTTGTTGGCCTTGGCGATATAGGAAGAGGCAGCGTCTTGAGCCTCGCGAGAAGGAACGGGGGGCGGAGTTGGAATGCGGAAAGACATTTTAATATTAAGCGCCAGGTAAAGTCTTGAGCCTCGCGAGAAGGAACGGGGGGCGGAGTTGGAATGCGGAAAGACATTTTAATATTAAGCGCCAGGTAAAAAAAAAATGGGGAGAAGAAACGAAGTCCACACTCATGTGCCAGGACTATAAACCAAATCTCAAGAACGCACGGACCACTTGTCACAAAAGCGGTAACGGTAGCCTTATTTGGTGAGCCAGGACTATAAACCAAATCTCAAGAACGCACGGACCACTTGTCACAAAAGCGGTAACGGTAGCCTTATTTGGTGACTGGGGACAGTCAATTTTTCAGTTGGGGGGAGATGATAGGACCCCATACAGGTTAGGCGCATCAACGGCAGGCTCGGCACCGGCTCCGGAAACCTTGCCGCACTCGTTCCGAACTTAGCGCACGCGTTCTACCCATTTTAAGCCATTTCCGACGGCCGCGCACGGCAAGAAGCAGATCCAATCAATGATAGCGCCGACGGCAGCAGGAATGACAACTGACAGATGGCATCAGTCACTGATGACAGCGCTTAGCGAGAAGCTTGATGATCTATCAAAAACTGACGGACAGCTTGGCGTTTGACCTTGGCGTCTGACACCGCTTACCGTCTCGATTTGGCGCCCAACGTCGCTTAGGTGTTCTGACAGACAGAAGGGTGATGGATTGATGGTTTAGTACCGCGATCTGCCGCCTGGTGGCGCCAAGGGTCCTCAAAGGACGGTAGGGATCGGAAACCGTTGGAGCTACCCCTATGAAATTTTCCAGTTTACCGCACTTTGGCGATGGTTGGTCACTGGCGACGGTGAACTCCTTGTAGTATATAAAGTACTTACCGACTTGTACATACAGGGAGGAGACGAATAGACCACAGTTTACTCCCCTTTCCTCAGTCTCCCTTACGCTCAAGAGCTCATTTACGCTACAGTCGGCAACGTCGAACTCATCGGTAGTTACAGACGCTCGCCAACACTCGACACACTCGCGCCTTGCAACTACGGCAGGCATTATCGACGCTTAGACTTCGCTAAGCTTACCGTGCTCTTGCCGCTTACCTTTGCCGTGTTCGCTTACCGCTCTTTCCTAGGCGCTTTACCTTAGCGCTTTACACTTGCCGACCCCGTTACCGACTTTTACCCTTTTTCACAGACGCGTTCTCTGGGACCTGCCCGGGACTCCTCAAATCACTTATAGCGCGCCCAACGCACACTCTTGGTACGGTAACACTCTAGTTACATTTGTGGCTGACCAAACTTTGGGCGTCATCAACACGTCAAGAGCTCTTTCCACGGACCAGATGGACTTTCTAGGCGACCACAGCAGCCTGGCGACCCGGCAGTGGATCCACAGGTTGATAGCGATTTCGAGGACTGGATCGACCGACTACATGGTTTTGTGCACCTTATACAACAGCCTATCCCCTTGTTACGACGGCAACAGCCTACCAGCATCCTATTACATCCCATCGTCCCTTACCGCCCCAAGACCTTTAGCGCACCCCTCACGTTCTACACGGCAAGCATCCTTGAACAAGACTTGCCCCCAGTAAAAGTCGTACAGAGACCTTTAGCGCACCCCTCACGTTCTACACGGCAAGCATCCTTGAACAAGACTTGCCCCCAGTAAAAGTCGTACAGGAACCTCATCTGCTAAGAGAAGACAGCAAAAACCTGACCTACGATGCCGTTCCCCGATTCGCCAAGGCAATGGCGGAAGACAGTCGCTTGCTAGTAGTTGAACAATGGATACGAGACCTTAAGCGACCCCCAGACCTTACCGACAAACAATACGCGAAATTTATCCGCTATGCTACCCGTTTCTTCTTTACCGACAACCGACTTTGGCGACGACATCGAGATGGCGCTCACAAGCTGATCATCAAGCCAGAAAGTCGCTTACGAGTCTTGCGCGCCATGCATGACGAGCTAGGACATAGAGGTCTGTACGCTACCCGAGCTTCTCTGTTAGAACGATTCTGGTGGCCACACGCTAGTGCCGACATCGCTTGGTACATTAGGACTTGCCACCTCGAGCTTCTCTGTTAGAACGATTTTGGTGGCCACACGCTAGTGCCGACATC
Source organism: Macrolepiota albuminosa (assembly GCA_027475525.1). Taxonomy (NCBI): domain Eukaryota; kingdom Fungi; phylum Basidiomycota; class Agaricomycetes; order Agaricales; family Agaricaceae; genus Macrolepiota; species Macrolepiota albuminosa. Next base: position 2,732,189 of record JAMWFC010000116.1, read on the forward strand.
GCTTGGTACATTAGGACTTGCCACCTTTGCCAAATTCAACAGACGCGCCAAGTGCTCATACTGCCAACCGTTGCAACGCCAGCTCCCCTCTTCAGCAAAATCTATGTCGATACCATGCACATGCCCAAATCTGGTCGCTACAAGTACATCATTCAAGGTCGTTGTTCGCTAATACACTGGCCTGAATTTTGAATGCTCCAAAAAGAAAATACAGAAGCGGTCGCCAAGTGGCTATTTGAGGACGTCATCTGCCGTTGGGGAGCGCTAAGGGAAATCGTCACGGATAACAGTGCGCCCATCATCAAAGCACTAACATACCTCGCCAAGAAATACAACATTCACCACATTCGAGTATCTGGCTACAACAAGCGTGCCAATGGCCTGGTAGAGAGACCACACTTTGACGTTCGGCAAGCGCTCTTCAAGGCGGTCGATGGCGACGAGTCTCGTTGGAGTGAGGCAACGTATTCAGTGTTTTGGTCGGAAAGAGTTACCATTCGTAAGCGCATGGGTTGCTCTCCCTATTACGCGGCTACTGGCACCCATCCTTTACTCCCTGCCGACATCATAGAAGCGACCTACCTTCAGCCAGCACCCAACAGCATCTTAGCGACTACCGATCTTATCGCCAGACGAGCTATTGATCTCCAGCGAAGGAAAGAAGATTTAGAGCGACTCCACGAGGTAGTCTTTAGCGCACGTCGCCAAGCAGCTCTACGATTCGAAACCAAGCATAGCGCTACTATCAAAGATTACAACTTCCCGAGAGGAGCGCTAGTGCTTATGCGCAACTCCAAAATTGAAACCTCATACAACAAGAAAATGCGCCCTCGCTATCTAGGACCTTTGGTAGTTATCTCTCGTAACCGTGGAGGCGCTTACGTGCTCTGTGAATTAGATGGTTCAGTACTGCATCGACCTGTTGCCGCTTTTCGCCTATTACCGTATCTCGCCAGAGAACACATTGACTTGCCGCTTGAAGCGCTAGATATCGACACCGCCAAGCTTAGAGAACTTGAAGAAACCGAATTATTGGACGATGATGACTTGCCGACCCTAGTTGAAGAAGAAGAAAATGATTAGAAAAGACTATATATTGATAAGCTCTTTCTTTCTATTACTTACCTTACTTATCTTTCTTGCCGATACTTACTGTACTATATTCCAACAGACAATTCCTTACATAGTCAAGTCGCAGCGCTAGCGTGTCACCAACGCTTAGCGCATTGCGCAACTCTCGCCAAGGGTTTTTCGCTATGATGATTTACTGAGCGTTTCCCTTTTCCTCAAAATTTGTCTAAGTCCCTCACCTACTACTCCTCTTGCTAAAACCTACCCTTAGAATACTTGCCGCCTACCTTTTCTTTGCTTTACTTTCTTTGCTTTTTGCAGCTGCGCTAACTCAGAAATGGGACTTATCTTTCCACTCAGAAACAAGGCGGCAAGGTTTATATACGAGAACGGCAACAGGCAAAAATATATATACAAGACGGCCTATCTACCCTAAGGTCCGTCAGTCTTCATCCTCGGGAAGCGACATGGAGTCGTCGAGCGGCAAGAGGTCGCCAACTTGCACGTGGTTAAGGCTTTGCCACTCCAAAGCCTTGTTGCAGTCGGCTTGATACTCCAACAAAGTATCCATACTTCTGGTCAAGTTGGAATACCGAAGTCGCGAGGCCATAAGTTGCAGTCGGCTTGATACTCCAACAAAGTATCCATACTTCTGGTCAAGTTGGAATACCGAAGTCGCGAGGCCATAATTTGCTTCCGCGCTCGCTCACGCTCGCGACCCAGTACCGCTCGCATGCTTGCCGCACGTGCCGCCATCCGCTCTATCACTTGAGGAGGATATAAGGCCACCACCGGATAAACCAAGTCTTCCCCCAGCCACTCGTAAGAGTCGCCAGCAACTCTTGGCTGAGGCTGGGGGGTCCACAACGAGGATCCACTTGAGCTCGTCCAGAGCTGCGTCGCTAAGTCGCCCCCACTTACCCAAGGGGCGGCAGGCTCCACCGTCGGCAACTCCTGGGACTCGCCAGGGACGTCTCGTAAGGTCTCCTCCGGTTCTCCCTCGGCATCCTCATTACCGCCCTCTACCTCCTCGCGACTTGGCGATCCTTCCCGTTTCTCCTCCTCCCCGGCCAACTCCTGCGCGCCAGCGGGCTCTCCCATTACAACGTCTCCTTCATCTCCTGGGGCGCCAGCAGTCGAAACATCGGCAGGCGCGTCTTCAGGCAAGGCGAGAGGGGACAGTAGGCGGCTGGGGCCAGCCTCACCGCTAACGGGAGGAAGGCGGCTAGCGGCAAGAGCTTCTCCAAGCTCCCTCATCTCCGTGTCCTCAGCAGTTGGAGAGGGGGAGGGCGACTCGATGCGCACGCGCTTGGCCTTACCCTTGCCCTTGCTTGGGGAGGGAGCCTTGCGTTTTTCCTGGCGCTCGCCAGCGCCGTGCTTGCCGACCGATTCCGATTCATCTCCTTGGCGTGTCGGCAGCGCCAAGGAGGACTTGCTGATTTTGGCCGCTCTCCCAGCGGCAACCTCCCTACGTTCCCCCTCGACAAACTCCCTAGCCCGCTTGACCAAAACCGCCCGGGAAAAGGTCTTCTCGACAAAGGCATCAGGCGCCCCGCCACGCTCACGACTCTTGGCGCCGTCGATCATACAAGCACGCTTGAGAGTGCCGCAGCGGTAACAAGGTTGGGCGCCAGTAGGGAACCAGCAACTCTCGGGGTCGTTATCGGCCCAACATTTGTCACACTACCCTCACTAGAGAACCCGGATCTGACAAAAAGCTAAGGCGACTTACCGCTCCACGCGAATCCTTAAACTCCTGGCGCGTCGCCAGGGAAGCCGTGCGCTTGTTCTTCATCTCCGGCAACTCCACTCCTCCCTCAATGCCCTCATCCATCACTACGTCCTCCCGGCGCGGCAAGAGCAGACCCCTCAGCTCCTTGTCGTCAAACGTCGTCTGACTAGGGAGCTGGGAGGGAGTCAGTAGAAAGTCGGCAAAGAGTCACTACGGCATACCTCGTATTGAGGGCCCTTCCCTTTGCGAGACTAGCAAAAGTCACAGTCGGCAAGAAGAGACGCCAATAACAGCGGACTCACCTTTTTCTTCAAAGCCTTGCCAGGCTTTGAAGGTGAACCCCGTGTGCCTGCCGGCAGTGTGGGGCTCTGAGACTCACCTTTTTCTTCAAAGCCTTGCCAGGCTTTGAAGGTGAACCCCGTGTGCCTGCCGGCAGTGTGGGGCTCTGAACACTGCCGGCGCGAGACCCCTTGCTAGAACCCTCGGCAACAGACTCCTTCTTCTGCTCCTTGGCGAGGGGCTCTGAACACTGCCGGCGCGAGACCCCTTGCTAGAACCCTCGGCAACAGACTCCTTCTTCTGCTCCTTGGCGAGTTCTGCCCTCACTACCGCCAAAGTGTGCACGGCAGCAGCAGCGGCAGCTTCCTCCTGCTCTTGCTCGATCTGCAAGCGAGCAAGGGGTTCCAGCACCTCTTGTTTGCTACGAGGAGATAATTCAGTCCATAGCTAGGGAAGGAAAGGTCAGAAGCTACTTACTTGGTTGCCGATGCGCTTACGGTCATCGGCAACGCACCAGAGAGAATATCCTCCAGCTCATCCTCGATGGTGGGGACAGGGGGAGGCGCCTAGGTAACAATCAGCTAAGCGACGCGGCAGGAAGCAGAAACAACTTACGAAGCGGGAGAAAGGCGCTAACCACTTAGCGCCACGATTATCCACATACCGGGCACGACACCACTCCCGCACCTCGATCTCGCAATCCCAGCCAACGCCAAGGACCCTCACCTCATACCACTTCTCCAGCAGCTTCATTACGCCAACTACCAAGTTTTGAGACGCCTCAGCGCCAACACCCTCGATATGACGAATAAAACGGTTCGCCTTGGCGATGTATGCGTAGGTGGCTTCTTGTGCAGCCTGAGACGGAACGGGGGGCGGAGTTGGAATACGGAAAGACATATTTTTTATTTGAGCGCCAGGAAAAAGATGGGGAGGAGAAACGAAGTCCACACTCATGCGCCAGGACTATAAACCAAATCTCAAGAACGCACGGACCACTTGTCACAAAAGCGGTAACGGTAGCCTTATTTGGTGACTGAGGACAGTCAATTTTTCAGTTGGGGGGAGATGATAGGACCCTATACAGGTTAGGCGCATCAACGGCAGGCTCGGCACCGGCTCCGGAAACCTTGCCGCACTCGTTCCGAACTTAGCGCACGCGTTCTACCTATTTTAAGCCATTCCCGACGGCCGGACACGGCAAGAAGCAGATCCGATCAGTGATAGCGCCGACGGCAGCAAGAATGACAACTGACAGATGGCATCAGTCACTGACGACAGCGCTTAGCAAGAAGCCTGATCATCTATCAAAAACTGACGGACAGCTTGGCGTTTGACCTTGGCGTCCGACACCGCTTAGCGCTTCGATTTGGCACCTGGCATCGCTTAGCCTTTTGGACAGACAGAAAGGTGATGGACTGATGGTTTAGCACCGCGATCTGCCGCCTGGTGGCGCTAAGGGTCTTGAATGGACGGCAGGGATCTGAAACTGTTGGAGCTACCCCTATGAAATTTTCTAGTTTACCGCTCTTTGACCGCTGGCGACGGCGAACTCTTTGTAGTATAAAAGTACTTACCGACTTGTACAATCATCATCAGACGAATAGACCAGAGTTTCCTGCTCCCACTTCCTCAGTCCCCTTTACGCTCAAGATCTCATTTACGGTCGGCAACGTCGAACTCATCGGCAGTTGCAGACTCTCGCCAACTTTCGACACATTCGCGCCTTGCAACTACGGCAGGCATTATCGACGCTTAGAACTTCGCTAAGCTTATCGTGCTCTTGCCGCTTACCTTTGCCGTGTTCACTTACCGCATTTTCCTTAGGCGCTTTACCTTAGCGCTTGACACTTGCCGACACCCGTTACCGACTTTTCCCCTTTTCCACAGACGCATTCTCTGGGACCTGCCCGGGACTCCTCAAATCACTTATAGCGCGCCCAACGCAAACTCTTGGTACGGTAACACTTCTGTTACATTTGTTGCTGACCAAACTTTGGGCGTCATCAACGCCCGACTCCGCTACGACGTCCTCCGTCAACACCACGATCATAAGCTCCGGGGACACCCTGGGATACGTAAGACCCTCCAGCTGATCTCCCGGACTTACTTTTGGCCAGGGTTGAAGAAGGACGTGACCCGCTACATTCGATCATGTGAACCCTGCCTCCGGGCCAAGGTCCCCCGACACCGACCATATGGACTCCTGAAACCCCTGCCAGTCGGACGACGCCCCTGGTCCTCCATATCCCTGGACCACATCGTCGAACTCCCGGAATCTGAAGGGTTCGATGCCATTCTCGTCGTTGTGTGCAGGCTAACCAAACAGGGCATCTTCCTACCCTGTCACACCATGGACACCGCCCCGGACTTCGCCCGACTGTTCCTCGAGCACGTCTTTGCCAAACATGGACTCCCGGACGACATCGTCTTCAACCGTGGCCCTCTCTTTGTGTCCAAGTTTTGGACTTCCCTGTGTAAGGCACTTGAAGTAAAGACTAACCTCTCTACCGCCTACCACCCCGAAACCGACGGCCAAACCGAAAGGGTCAACCAGTCTCTCGAGCAGTACCTCCGACTGTACGTCAACTACTTGCAGGACGACTGGCGCGCCGAGCTCCCCCTGGCCGAGTTCACCTACAACAACACGCCGCACTCTGCCACTGGGGTATCCCCCTTCTTTGCCAACAAGGGATACCACCCTCGACTGACACTCTCCCTTCGGGACATCCCGTCGCACGCCGCCCACGAGGTCGCCCGGGATCTCCAATCCCTTCACGAGTTTCTCCGGGAAGAGATCGACATCGCGAACCGGGCCTACGTGAAACACGCCGACCGGAAACGGGAAGACACCCCCGACTGGGCCCCCGGGACAAAGGTATGGTTAGATCGACGACACCTCCGCACCCGCTGGCCCTCCCCAAAACTCGATCACAAGCGTCTCGGCCCGTTCAAAATATTGAAGAAGGTCTCATCCCACGCCTACAAGATCGAGCTCCCCCCGGGACTAAAAGGTCTGCACCCGGTATTCCACGTCCGCCTCCTGGAACGACACCCCCCGGATCCTTTTCCCGAACGGCGCCCCGAGCCCCCTCCCCCGGTCGAGGTCGAGGACGAGTACCACTACGAAGTTGAAGACATCCTCGACTCCCGGAACATTCGGGGACGACCCCACTTCCTCGTACGGTGGAAGGGATACGGCCCAGAAGACGACACTTGGGAACCACGCCGAAACCTTGAAGGTGCCCTCGACAAACTCCGGGACTTCCAACAACGGCACCCAGGAAGCGACCTTCCCGGGTGCAGGACTCACAGACGGCAGTAGTGGGCGTAACCCCCGCCTCTGGGCCCAGTAGGGATTCAACTCCCATGTATACTTTCTACCTTTCCCTTTCTAGACCTTACTTCTTTTTAGTACCTTTTCATAGTAGTGTCCCGGCGTCTGGGCAAGATGTTCTTTCTGGTTTCTTTCGGTTTCTTTTGCCCCCTTACTCCTACTGACCCGGGACAGCCAAGTATATACATTTTCTATATATAGTACACTATACTACAGCTACGGGACAGCAACAAGAAAACGGGGGCCCCTAGAGCTGGGGCCCCGAACTACCCTCACCCTCCCCTCCCCTCGGCCAGCCCCGGAACTCTTCCCCCACCCCCTCCGGACCGTGTCCCCGCCACACCTCCTCGGCCAGTTGGTCCCAGGACGGGAGTGGCTCCCCCTCGTCCAGAACCCGCTCGAACCACGATCCCGGGGCCGGGACGTTCCTCCGGCGGTGCGCGGTCACCAGCCTCCCCAACAGATCCAGACCCCGCTCCACCCCGGGGTTCCCCGCCTCCGATTGGAGCCCCTCTTGCAGGGAGGCGAGCGCCGCGGCCACTCCGTCCAGGAGCTGGCGATGCTCCCGAGCCCAACCTGGGAATGTCAGTACCGACCCGACCCCGAGAAAAGGAGCACTCACTAAGAGAGGCCATACGCCCGATCACCACATCCCGGCGCAGAACCTCGACCAACCCCGGGGATCCCTGCCCAGGGAGCCCAACCCCCTGCCCCAGCCTGGCCCCCATGGCGTCCAGCCGGGCCTCGGCCTCCCCCCGTGCCACCCTCGCCTCCCCCAACTCCCGGAGGGCCGCCTCGCGATCCTCCTCCAACCTCCGCCGGAGCGCCGCCTCCTCCCTCGCCCCCTCCTCGCGTTCCTCCCTCTCCCGGCCCGCCTGCTCCAAACGCGCCTGCAGCTCCCTCACCTCGGCGCTCAAGGGACGCCTGGATAGCGGGGAGAATACCGCCGGGGAAACGCGCGCTGGGGAGGCCGGGGACGGGGTCTGCATGGGCAGGCGCGCCCTCTTGGAGGGGCCCGGGGAGGGACTGGGCGACGCCCACCGCTTCCCCTTGTCCAGGCGCCCCCCCTCCCCCCGGGTACCGGACCGAGGAGCCCGGCGTGTGATCAGCACCACGGGCCGGCCCCGGCCCCCCACCCGGACGACCCCCCGACCCCCCGCTGGACGCCTCCACGGGCGCTGCAGGCACCCCCCCTACCGGCTCCACCACCTCCTCCACAGGCTCCGCCACCCAGTCCCGCTTCTCTACCCCCATCCTCCGGGTAACCTCCCCCAGCGGCCATCTCTGCTCCCGGGCGACACAGCGCACCCTCCACAGCGCCGACACGGAACAATGTTCGTGGTTGAGGTGGCAAGCCTCACACACGGCCGTGTCCCGGCGGGACGAGGGGCCCAGGACTTCGAACTCGCAAAGTACGCCTCGGCGAGCACAGTGCAAGCACTACACCGGAGTCAGCAAGAGAGATCAGAGGTAGGGCAACGACTCACCGGTCCGTTGTTCACGCACCAGGCGTGGGTAGGCAGACCCCAGAGCCTCTCCGGGGCCTCCACAAACAGACCCTGCGTCGTGTCCGCCCACGCGACACGTCGACTCTCTGGGACCTCCGACACAGTCCCTACCTCCATCCCGGAACGACGAAAGCGGGGGGCAGGCAATCTAGGACGGGGAGGACGAACAGTCATGCGCGCAAAGGTCGGCGCAGGACAACGGGAACAGATTCCAGGAGTCGGCTGGGACCCGCCTCCGGGGCCGGAATGTTGCGTTGTTCTGAAAAGGAAAGGTCAGTGGGGTAAAGGGGCGGCGCGGGAGTACTCACGTTGCTCGGCGAGCGCCGCCACGCGCTCCCGGTCAAGTCGAGCCCGGTAACGCGCGTCCCGGGCTTCCCACGCCATGAGGGGCGCGACCTCGTTCGTTTGCGGGGGCGTCGGGGAATGCGTTGGCGTACGCGACATGGTTGAACTTGACGGTAAAATTTTTTTTCAATACGTGGCAGGTCAGGTGCCGGATCCCACGGTTGACCCCCGGTCCGAACCACCGGCTACGCGCGCCTCGGAGGGTCTCGGCGCTGAGGGGGGGTGATGTCACGACCCCTCCCCTCCGGGCCCACCCCGGGACACCCCCGGAACACCCTCCGGGACCCTCTCTCCGACCCCACAGGACACGCCCCGCCATCACGACCGCCGACACCGCCATCACGCGCATCAAGGACCGCCATCAGCCGTCACCAGCCCCGATCAACGATCAGATCACGTGACTCGTGCCGGCCATCACACATCACGCATCACGGCTCCATCCGCGCCAATTGATCGCGCGCCCCACACGCGCGATCCCGGTATACAGCCCCTGCCGCTACTCAATGACCCCTGGAACCCATCCCAGACATCCCGGAACCCCGAGACCCGGCCCCGTAGTACTTATAGTGTAGCTCCCTGTTGTATTCGGTAGTCTTGATATTACATACTTTGCTTACTTGGATATTGCGTGCCCTTTGCTTGACTGGTACGCCTTGATTGGTACGCTTCGACTGGCACGCCTAAGTATTCGCGTGCTCTAAGTTTTGGTACGCACTTCGCAACTCTTGATTTACTAACTTGGTCTCGTCTTAGAACCTCCGGTTCACGACTCGACCCCCTTTAACTCCCAGCCACCCCCAACCCAAAACTCCCGGACTCTAGTCCCCTCTCCCAGGATTACCCCTGTCCTCGTCTTGAACCCCGGAGTCCTAGCCCCGGAGTTCCAGACACCCGAGTATTCGTAGGTCAAGTCCGCATCGTAAGGGCGTTGCTTTCCCGGAAAGCCCCCGACTCAGCGGAACCTGACAAAGACCACCACTTTTTTGTGACTCTAAGTCACAGAATTGCTTGCCCAACTCCTCACAAAACCTTACCCTTTTATACCCTTCTCCTCAAGCATGAATCATCATATATTCACATGATTTGGCATTGGCTTTGATGTGTTGCTAGGCCTGGGCATTCTGGTTGTTGTCATGCTACTTCCATGTTGTCTTTATTTAGAAAATATGTAAACAATTTCTTGTTCAAGGTTTAGAATATTCTATACCTTTTTCTCAACTGTCCTTGAAATAAACAATAGAAATCATATTTCTTTATCATCATGTTTCTAGAAGAAATGGCATGGAAATTTTTAAACAATTTCATTGCATATTCATTTTAGAGAGAGAAATCATACTAAGCTTCTCAACAGACATTGAAAGCCATCATGTATATATTTTATTTTGAAATTTTCTTTAAAAAATTATCCTTGTTCTCTAGTAAAGAGAAATTGAAAGCTCACTACTGGCAAACAATTGTGTTTCCTTATGAAAAAGTAAAAAGGAAACCTGTTATGCCATTTTCAACATGCCAATCTCTGATGGAAAAAAGTTTTAACCAAAGGAATTTTTTCTTTTTCTGCAATCAAAAGCTGGCTAAAAACAGACAACGGGTTTGTTTAACCCTTTTTCCATTAGAAAAAAATTATAGCCACAGCAGTGAGCTTTCAATTCCTCTTTACTAGAGAAAAAGGATAAATTTTCCAAAGAAACATGTAAAATAAATACATAATGGCTTTCAATGAAGCAGTGCTACTGGCAGTCAATTGTGTTTAAAAATGAAAAGGAAATCTGTTATGCTATTTTTGACATGTCAATTGTTGATGGAAAAAGCCTTTGAATTTTCCCTTTTTCCACAGTACAAAGCTGACTAAAAACATATGGCAGATTTCTTTAACCCTTCTTCCATCAGAAACAAATTCTGGCCATAGCAATGAGCTTTCAATCCCTCTTTATTATTTTCTGGTCATTTAACCCTTCTTCCATCAGAAACAAATTCTGGCCATAGCAATGAGCTTTCAATCCCTCTTTATTATTTTCTGGTCATCATCATTATACATTTTTGGGATTTTTCTGAGGCAAGGCATTTATTATACATTTTGTCTGCCTAGGATTAAGCAGACGTATCATTATATCGCGGACAGTCGAAAACAGCGAAATTAATACAAAAAAAAACAGTAACAGTAGCCAAACAACAATCAGGTCCCACCCCTCTCAATCAACCTCAACGCCTGCTTCGCTTTCTCCACAACTTGCCTATCATCATCCCACCCCCCGTTGGCTCCGCGTCCCCCTCCAAGTCCACCCCCAGCCCACTCACACACATGCCTCAGCGCACCCTCAAACCCCGCCGCCTGGATCTGCGCCGCGCCCGTCACGGCTAGCTGTGCAACACATGACACAAGTGGGCCCCGGGCCTGTGTGCGGGGCGTGTGCGAGTGGTGCGCGTGCCCAGTGGCGTTGGACGATGAGGATGCGGTTATGGTTGCTGTTACTAGTGCAGCATGCAGAGCGGGGAGGATTTGAGGGTGGGAGAGGATGCGCGCTTGGAGTGGGGCTTCTGTGTCGTTTGCGAGGTTCGCGAGGAGGGATGCGGCCTGATAGATGTCAGTAAGTTTGGTGAGTCATGACAGAGGAGATGGGGACTTTACTTGGAGCATGATGTCATCGTTACTCAACTTTAGTGCATTCGCGATGTGGTTCAGGACGACATCCTCTCCAGCCTCGACAATAACAAACTCGACACCAATTTCATCCTCCGTAAGGTTCCTGAACACATTCAACGCCTGCTCCTTAATCCCCACATCGGGATCTTCCAAAAACCTGCACAACAACGCGCCCAAAATCAATAAAAAGCTGACCAAGCCATTCCTCCGCCTAACACAGAGAAGGGGAGGAAATACAGAGAAGAAAAACGAACCCTAAAATGCGACTCCACCCCACCTCATTCATGACTCTCTTTTTCAAATCCAACCCACTTCGGTACAATAGGTTCTTGAGCGCCCACAACGCATTGACCCTCAACGAAGGTTCATCGTACCCCAATATCTCCACGAGTCTCTCCACCAGGCCATCCTCCAACAACACGGGACGTAACGGAGAAAAATTATTCACGAGGTTACACACGACCGCCAGCCCAGCACCAAGCACGCGTTTATCCTTCTCCCCTTCCCACTCCTTTTCAGCAAAACCCCTAGCTTCAGACACAGTGGCATGTGTCGGAGTGAGAGAACTCTTTCTGGGCATTTTACCCTTGACACACCGCCTCCACACTCCCATGCCCAGCTCGCTGTCCATGATATTAGTCCGGAGCACCGCGATTGCCCTGCTCATCGCCCGCACACACTGACACGCTGCATACCGCACACCCGGGCTGGGATGTACGAGCCCCGCGCGGAGAACCGGGACGAGCGAAGGTGTTCCGCTTGTGGAAGAAACGGGCGGAGAGGGCGAAGGGGAGAAAGAGGAGTTTGAGTTAGTTGAAATCGAGGCGGTGGAGGCGGCATGGAAGGAAGAAGGGTGGTGGTATGATGGGAGTTGGTCTGGTTCGGTTAGGTAACGTTGGACGTCGTTGTCGAATAGGGACAGGGCTGCTATTGTCGTCAGCGCTGCCTGTTCACGTTCATCAATGAGATTGGATTATGAGATCGGAACATCGTACCTCCCGCAATAAAGCCCTTCCTTCGGGTTCATACCATTCCTCTTCTTCCTCGTCCTTTAACTCGTCCTCTGGAGGGGGGATATACACCCTTGGACCGCCCATCACAGGTGGGTTCCCACCGTGCCCATTTCCGGTTCCTGGAACCAACCGCTCCGCTTCTGAAACGATCGAAGGCGGTGTAGGCGGGAGGGGGAGAGCAGTAACCAACCCCAGGAGCTGACCAAGACATCCACGTTCAAACGCAGCTTCACAGAGCCAGGCGTCGTCCGCTACTAGGTGGTCTGCATACCGCCATGTCAATCAAAGTACGAGATATAAGGGATTACGAACACAAAACGAAACACGCTCGAGTCCGCTGGCTAAGCGTCACCTGTCCCAAATTCCCCAGATGACTACTACTGGGGCCTGTGGAGGTGTGCGGGGCACCTAAATCCTCGGTGGGTGAGAGCGGCGAGGCAATCATCCGGTTGACGGTGTTCATTACTATGCGCGTGAAGTGTTCTTCTTGTTGATGCCGTGGAAGGGCGCGTAGAACGTAGGTCGCACTGGGGTAGAAAGTTTGGTAGGTAATTCAGGTAAGACAAGGAGTTCGGAAGCTCGAGAACGCACCACAAACACGCAGCAAGGTGTATATCTGACGACCGAGACTTTGTGATGTTCAGAATAGTTGTGAGTGGGGAAGCTGACCATGATGTAAGGTTTCATTTGATTTACAATAAACGAAGACGAATGAATACCTTCCCGATCAACACCAGGTCTCGCGAGGGCACTGGCTACATCCGTATTTTCCTTAGCAAGAGCCCCAAGGGCACCAAGTGCTGCTTCTTGCAGCTATATATATTAAGTTAGTTGAAATATCAATAGCAACGTCAGCCCTACCTTCATATCCCTCGACCCAATCAATGCAACCAACTGACGCACCGTCCAGCCCCCAAGACGCGCTGGGCCGGGCCCCACGGCAGCTTTTTCCCATCCTCTCCGAGGCTTGATATCTTTTTCCCTCGCCTTTGTTCGTTCTGCCGGAGGCATCCATTCAGATACGGAGAGGCGATGATGTCGTACACGTATAGTGGAAGCCAGAAACTGCGCGATGGAAGTTGGAACTTGGTTTGTGGTGTCTATTAGCAGAGGGAGAAGAGTGTCAAGGGACTCTGGCTGTAATAGGAGTTTAACATAAATAATATGACTTTGGAGAGAAACTGACGAAGAAGAGGTAATCGATAGCATCGCGAGCATCGTGTTTGGCGATACTAGAGGCGGGTCCCAAACCCCACTGAGAGGGACCGACGGCATCAGCGGCCGAGGTAGCAAGAGCACGCAAGGCACGAGCGAATGCGGCACGGAGCACAACAGAGTCGTCTTTCGTGGAGTGGGCTAGTGCGTAGAGAAGGGCGTGGTGTGCGTGGCCGCGTAGAAGAGATAGGAGTGCCTCGTCAGAGCCTGTAATTGGGTATTGAAAGGGGTGTTGGGAATGAGCATGGGAACATACCGTAGGAGAGGGAAGCTACGACATGTGCGGCTTCGATGCGGATTTCGTCGCTTGTATCAGGGTAGTTCAGGCAATCAACAAGACTACGAATTGTCGGGTTTTACTATCGACGATGTTCGAATTGGCTTACTTGTTGATAAAAGTACGATCACGGGCGAGCTGGAGCTTTGCGCTGGGGTTGCCGATGACAGCGTTTTTGGCGCTGCGTAAACTTATGAGATTCACTGAGCTCACTGTCATTGGCCGAAGTAACCGAAAGCGGACCACAAACAAACGGCTTCATAATCGTGTGAAGTTAGGGCGATGACCCGATTGTGCAAGTGAAGTCACTGTAGTCCAACCGTATCATCTTATCAAGTTTGTTTCAAGGATTGAAAGCCGTAACTATATGGCCTCTCATCATGCCGTAGGCGAGTTCACCATCGCCATTGAACCTGACTCGGATTACATGACGACTGATCAAATATTCGGGCTCCTCTGTCTCTACCAATTCAATCACTACTCTTAAGATTAGCAGCTGCCGCTCTTGGTGCTTGGGTGTCATGAGGATGCTTGTTCAGGGGGGTGTACTTGATCACTCATGCAATTTGTGTCGTTTTCTATTTACATCACATATTTTTGCAATGCTTCAATATAGTTGTGATTAGCATTGAGTGGGGAGGCCACAGCGAGAAAGTTAGGGGCTTTTCGATGAAGTAATGAAAATGTGATGATCCAAAGAAGGCAGAGAGACCAAGTTCAATAGCCACTAGCTGACGGAATGCAAGTCTGCACTCGCTGTGCTAGCACCATTTTGGTTGGACTTATAAAAATTGAGACGCAGTTCGTGCTGGTGTGATGTCGTCGTGGAGTTGGTGCCTGTGCAACAAGCGCAAGGCTCTCGAAACATGAAAGATACAATTTTGGTTAGTCATTCTTCACAGAGGGTCGGCGTCAAGATGATAATAAGCGCCATGCCCGTGACCACGCGTGATCACGACTACAATCACGCCTTTTACAGTGTACACGGTCCTCGTAGCATCTACGCTGAAGTGCCCTCAGCCAAGTCTGACCGCTCGTCGTTCCTTAAGTCTAAACTGGCCAGATGGTTCACCACAATCTCAAGTGCAAGTATATGTTGTCTCTGGATGATTCATTGCCTGACTGTATCCCTAGCCCTAATCAAAGGCATCCGAGCATGCAAGGTCTGCCTTATCCCGGCCTCGCCGCGCCAATCTTTTGATACTTTACATTCAGACCGTAGCGGATGAGAGAGCACTCATTCAGCAGGAATCCGCTGCAATCCGCGCCTCTTTCCGTGAAGAAGATTCGTACCAACGGCATAATAACGTCGCCAAGCTTCTCTACATCCACATGCTGGGGTCTCCTGCCCATTTCGGCCAGATCGAATGCTTGAAACTAGTTGCGAGCCCTCGTTTCTCCGATAAGCGTCTCGGATACTTGGGTATCATGCTGCTATTGGACGAGAATCAGGAAGTGCTGACACTCGTGACGAATTCTTTGAAAAAGTGCGTTGTTTGTATCATCTCAAAGTCTTATCATACGATGGAGCGATGAATTCAGTGACATGAACCATTCGAACATGTACGCGGTAGGACTGGCGCTCTGCACTTTTGCCAACATAGCATCGGAGGAGATGTCACGAGATCTGGCGAATGAGATTGAGAAGTTGTTGGGTTCGAGCAATACCTATATCCGGAAGAAGGTATGGTGACTCATTTTGTCGTTGTGTCTCTCTGAATGCGCCGTACAATATGAACAGGCTGCGCTGTGCGCCCTTCGCGTGATTAAAAAGGTTCCCGATCTTGCCGACCATTTTGTGAACAAGGCAAAGAATCTTCTCACTGATCGCAATCATGGCGTCCTTCTTTCCTCAATCACACTCGTCACAGAGATGTGCGCAATGGATGCCGGTATTCTGGAAGAATTCCGTAATGTGCGTTTGAGCCGCAAATCGTTTATTTCACAGGTCTTCTCAGTATTTTTCGTAGGCTGTTCCATTGCTTGTACGAAACCTCAAGTCGTTGGTTACAACTGGATATAGTCCGGAGCACGATGTCTCAGGGATTACAGATCCGTTTTTGCAAGTAAAAATTCTTCGTCTGCTGCGGCTCCTCGGCAAGGGAGATCAACAGGCTAGTGAAACCATGAACGATATTTTGGCGCAGGTAATTACCGTATAAGGATGATAACAGAACACATGCCGATACTTATTCCTACGGCTGTAGGTTGCAACAAACACAGATTCGACCAAGAACGTGGGGAATTCGATATTATACGAGACTGTGCTGACAGTGTTGGAAATCGAAGCGGATACTGGTCTGCGTGTCATGGCTATCAACATTTTGGGCAAGTTTCTAAGTAATCGGGACAACAACATTCGGTATGTTGTCCTTTGCTCGTATGATCTCATCCTCGTAGTCTAACTGTGATAGATACGTTGCTCTTAACACCCTTAACAAAGTGGTATCAATGGACACCAATGCTGTTCAGCGCCATCGTAATATTATTCTTGACTGCCTACGGGATGGTGATATCTCGATTCGTCGCCGTGCACTCGAACTCTCATACGCGCTCATCAATGAACAGAATGTACGCGTTCTCATTCGCGAACTTTTGGCGTTCCTCGAGGTTGCAGATGATGAGTTTAAGCTTGGTATGACGACACAAATATGCCTGGCTGCTGAACGGTTTGCGCCCAATAAGAGATGGCACATTGATACTGTCCTCAGAGTATTGAAGCTGGTGCGTCCATCAACCGAGGCAACCCGACTTGATGTGATTTTTGAAACTTCACAGGCAGGCAATTTCGTACGCGAGGAAATTTTGTCGGCATTCATTCGCCTTGTAGCGCATACTCCTGAGTTGCAGGCGTACACTGCGTCAAAGCTATATACAGCACTCAAATCAGATATTTCTCAGGAGTCGCTGACACTGGCGGCTACGTGGGTCATCGGAGAATACAGTGAAATTCTGCTAGAAGGTGGTTTTGTTGATGAGGAGACACCTAAACCAGTTAGTTCATCTACGATTTACTGCTGCTTAACTCAACATTCTTCTAGGCAAGTGACAAGGAGCTTGTTGAGCTCTTGATATCTGTTATTGACTCGCCATATTCGAATTACCTCACCAAACAGTTTGTACTTGCTGCTGTTACTAAGATTTCTTCGCGGCGGACCACGACACATTTCGAGCAGGAACGCATCCAGGAACTATTAGCGAAGTACACTACAAGCCCGGAGCTTGAACTTCAGCAGCGTGCAGTAGAGTTTGCTAGTCTTTTCAATTTGGGTGAATTGAGGGAGGGTGTTTTGGAACGCATGCCACCCCCTGACCTGAAGGCGACAGTCATGGGTGTTAGTGAGTAGTCGTCCGTTTCATTGCGTCATGACACAGACCAATTCCAATCTGATGTTTTTAGTTAGTGAGAATAAGCCTGTTGGTTCAACACATTCTAAAGACGTACGTACATCGTTTACCTCGGATGAGCTGTATTTTCTAAACATCTTTACAGGGTGACCTCCTGGGTGATGATGTCGCATCAACATCAGTACCAGAAGCCTCAACTGCACAGCGCAATCAGGATCTACTAGCTGACATTTTTGGTACTTCCTCCGCTACACCAGCCGCCGCTTCATCTGCTCCCTCTCGACAAGCGGCCATCGACAACATTCTCGACCTCTTCGGTCCTAGCACTACCATCACCCCGAATACATCAACATCACCGCCACTTACTGCTGCGACTCCTACTCCATCCGCATTTTCATTACTACAGACGCAGTCTCCCCCACCACAACCTCCAGCACCCAAGCTGACAGCATATACAGCGTACGAAAAGAATGAACTCAAAATCACCTTGACACCCCAGACGAATGCTGCTAAACCAGGGTTTGTAATGATCCTTGCGCGGTTCCAAGTCATAGGTGGGAACGCTGCAAGTGGGATCAATTTCCAAGCTGCTGTTCCGAAGGTATTTCGCCCTTGCTAGTTATTATACGGCATAGCCATTGACTTGTTGGCAATCTTTTATACAGTCGCAGCAACTACAGATGCTGCCCATGTCAAACCCGATAATCAGCCCCGGGGCTGTTGAGACCCAACAGATGCGCGTCATAGCGCCGGTTGGAGTGCGTATTGTTTTCTCATAAGTTTACTAGTGTTGACAAATGAATAATAGAGCAATGTTCGGCTACGCCTACGGATATCGTACTCAATAGCGGGGCAAAACTTCCAAGACCAAGTCGATTTTTCAGGATTCCCGCCCAACCTGACGAGCGGTGGTGCATGAAATGTTGGACACTACATGTACTATCCTCTTGACCTCTTCTGTCCTAATAGAATTCCACTGCAGGGTTCGAAGTCTGATTCATCCCTACATGGCAAGGTTAATGGCCGAGCATGTGATAGTATTACTTTCTACATTACATCGATGATGGTTTTTACTTTAGGATTTTGACAAACGAGTGTTTTTTCATGATGAATTACTAGAATGAAGTCCGTTTCACAATTGGCCTTTGTGATTCATCTGATACATACTGCATACAATATCATAACAATTCTCATAAGTAACTCGATAAAATCTAGATAAACACCTGGAGTGGATGACGATCATACACATTCTGACCTTCACTTAGCTCTCCAAGATCTGGATAGAATGGAACCATAGCATCTGATGCACCTAGATAAAGTGCATTGTAAATGCGCCAATAAACTTCCCTGACCTTCCTTGCGGGGTGGAAGAGTCCCTGAAGTACATAGCTCAGCAGAACACCTGGTCCCAATGTCACTCGCATCGCTTCAATGGCTTCCATTACTGCGCCAATGACGTGAGGAGAAGTCTCGAAACAATTGGGCCATACAAGATTCATGAGGTGCATCATTGAATCTTCGCACCCGAGGCCAGCAACACCAAGTGC
This sequence comes from Macrolepiota albuminosa, assembly GCA_027475525.1. Lineage (NCBI taxonomy): Eukaryota > Fungi > Basidiomycota > Agaricomycetes > Agaricales > Agaricaceae > Macrolepiota > Macrolepiota albuminosa. Next base: position 2,750,505 of record JAMWFC010000116.1, read on the forward strand.
CAAGTGCTTCACGATGGTGCTGGCCGTCTGTCGATGAACGAGGTCACGGTCAGTAAGGGCGTCCTCAAGCATGGTGACAACCGAGTCGCAATAGTAAGCCGACTGGGGTCCAACGTATTCGAAAACGAAGGACAAGGCTTTCAAACAACCTGTCCGTACATTGAGTTCAGCCGTCCGATATTCGTTTAGGATAGCCGGTATGCATGTGAAGGCTGGAAAATCGAGGAGGTCAATTTGTGTTCAATCAATTAATCAAGTGATTAACTCACGTCCACAAGTCTCGGCCACAATAGCAATGGCGACAGTACTACATACTCGGCTTTGCCGCTCTTGTACCCGTAGATTTGTCAGGAGAACGGACAAGACGTCTTGTGGGCCCAAACTCTTGGCAATGTAACCGAAAGAGTTGACAGCTGCACGACGAATGCCCTTTTTGTGCGCCTTCAAGAGATCAAGGAGCTCGAAACAGATACGCATCCACTCGCGAGCAGGAACAAACTCGGCTCCACGATCAGCTGTACAAAAGAAATATAGTCAACATCTCATTTCATAAGGGTGGGAGATACTTACCGATACGTCCAATCAAGTTAATGGATGCCTCTTGCACTTTTTCATGTCTGTTACGCAGAATTGGCGTCATGCGAGGCACTATGAAATCGTTAGTTAGCAAGTGTGCGACCTGAAAAAAAACCAGTACTCACAAAGATCTTTTACGGGCGGATTCATCTGAGTCATACCAACAACGTTCGCAATAGCACCCTCGGCAGCAATAATGCTTCCAAGAGTATCAGGATACTCCTCTCCGAGCTGTTCGAAAAGAACAAGACCCAGCTTGCTGAGGAGTTGATCTTCACCGCATTGTTTGATGACAACCGCAAGACGTGTCGTCAAATCCGCCGCCTGTTGCCGGATCTTGGCACTTTTATTGTTAAGACGCCAGAGGACAGTGGAGACAATTTGGGTAAGGTATGGCTTGACGCGAATGCCCAAAGCATTGACGACAGTTCCAAATCCGTCTAACATGACCTGATCCTCCGTAGTTTGCTCCTGGAAAGAATAGATAATTCCATCAACCAATCTGACCTCTAATCGCTCGTCGATGTCGGATGCCCCAAGAGTCGCGACAACCTTCGTAATAGTTTCCATTACCATCTTACGGTAGGGTTCAGCCTCATCCTTGAGCTCGTTCACGATTCTCCCAACGATTTCTGCGACGCCAGCCTTCTGAGCGAGCTCAACAGTAGTTTCAACGACCTGACGATAATTCCTGCGGTCTAATGCCATGCGACGAACCCAGAATGCCTTGAAGAAATCGGGCAGAATGTCTTGCTTAATGTAGGCAGGGGTAACACCCTCGGTGGCGGCGCACTGTTTGACAACCTTTAAGACAATCTTCTTCATTTCTTCGTCTGATGTTTGAAATTCTCGGATGAGAATAACGGTCACTTCCTTGGTGTAATAGGAGGCATATTCGGGATCCATGAGAGGGATAATGAATCCAATGGCTTTCAGGAAAGCAGCCAAGCCTTTGCCACGATGTAGACGAATGCCCAACCACAGAGGCTTGAGAACATTGTCGAACGATTCTATACCATAAGGTGCGGCAGCCTCAGCAAGAGCAGCCAAGCCCAAAGCCGTCATTGTTCGGACTTTCTGCTGTTCGTCGGATAGTCCATGAGCGATACAGTCCACCAGATTACGCAGATGAGGAAGTACTGCACATCCCATCATGATAGCAATTTGCTGTACGATACGAATGCCGGTATGCCTAGCTTGCCAGGATTTTTTGGATCTACAAACAGCTTTCAAAAAGGGTAGCAGCGACGGAATACCAAGAGCAGACGCGACGACAGAGAATGCACGGGCAGTAGTATTTCGGACATATTCATCAGCATGGTCGATGTCAGGACGCATGGTAGAAATCATGTGGGCAAGACCAGCGGCTTTGGAAAGGTTGGATATGATTTCTCGACCTTCGACACGTGCATAATAATCTTCGTCAATAAGAAGAGGCTCAATAACGACGAGGATTTTATGAACGTAAGGCCGGACAAGGTCATCAAGTTTGTAAAGCACGCGATCAATGACCTTGACAAGAAGATGACGCTCTTGGTCTTCTAGCGTGCGCTCCATGAGAAGAGGCAAAATTTTATCGAAGAGCGGGCCTGCGCCGAATTCGCGTGCTTTGTCAGTGATCTGCCTAAGGGCAGTCTTGCGAACAGGGGGAGTTCCGTTCTTTATCTTGAGAAGTAACCGCATAATTTTCCTTTCCTTCATCTCGTCTACTGTTAGTTCAGTTTCATCCTCTTCCTTAAGAATTTTAGCAAAATACTGTGCGTCTTCGGGCTTGAAAAAAGCGAGATTCCCAACACCTGGTATTTCAGTAGGCAATTCTGGAGCAAGCCCGGCGGCGGCAGCAGCAGCAGCAGCATCCGAACTCTCCTGTATCTGAAAGCCTCCAAGATCGCCGATGGGAGTTGCCATTAATTTGCGAGGTGTGATTAAAGGCGCGTAACCAGGAGGAGGAGTAACGATTGCATAACCAGTGGCAGGAAGAGCAGCGTCAAGCTCTTCATCGGTGAGGTATCGATTATGCTTGTCCTCTTGCATGAAGCCTGGTGCATTCATGATAATTGCTTGCATAGGGGCATCCACATTTGCCTGAACGGGAGTTTGATCCCAACGAGAACGTTTGGCGGGCATTTCTGCTCCAGCGGCTTCATCAGTAGGAGTAGCATCCCACCTCGACCGACGCTTTTTGGTAACGGCCTCACCACCAGGTTCATTGGGGTTGACATTTTCGTCAGCAGGTTCACTAACGTCCCATCGACGCTTGCGCTTCGAACCAGCCAACTCCTTCTCTTTCGCAATGGCTAGCTCCTTTGCAGCTGCCAACTCTCTCGCGACGTCTTCCAGCTCCGCTGCAGGAGGGGTCCTGTCAAGATCCATCTTCATCTTCCCTTCTTCCCGCTCCTTTCTCTCCTTCTCTTCAATGGCTCGTTTCACTCTGAGCTCCTCCTGCTCTAGCCTCGACAGACGCATGGCATCTTTATAGCCTCCCTCGACATCATTCCCATCCCCCGATTGAGCGAACGCATCCGCACTGTCAACAGCTACACGGTTGAAACGACGATTGTGGTAGTCGGACTGACGAGCGGCAATTTGACGTTTGGAGGCTGTTTCGGCAAATGGGTCGACATTCTCTTCCTCGGCGAGGTCAGCAAACTCTTGAAGGACCTCTTTGGGAACTGTATAGGAGTCTATCAATCTGGGAGAGCCGGTTGGAGACATTATACCTCCGGACTTGCGCGTTGGATGGGATAGACTAAGTTGTCTACGGCTCAGGATGACCAATATTCTGAACTATATTCCCACGCTGTGGAGTATATAAGCCTTACAATTTTCCATTTCTTTCTCTCAAACCACACGTACTCAGTGAGTATCAACTCTTGCTTCTCTGTGATGATTTCTTTGCCGCCCCAGGCGTAGCCTAGTGCGTTGACGATCGGCAGAGCACATAGCCAAACAGTTGCACCTCTGATTTTCTCAGTCATTAACCCGTTCATTTCTAATGCCCTTCTCCTAGGTCCTGCTGCACTCCTCTCCCCTCTCGTTTCTTCCTGTGTCCTGTTTCTCAAATGGTTTAGGTCAGTTTCAGTTCATTTCTATCGCATGATGTGACATATACACCTAACTCTGGAGTCATTGACGATGGAGAAAAATCCACAAAAAAACTAAGAACAGCCAGCTGATATTTTTTTCGTGTTTTTTTGTTGTCAAATCATATTCATATTCCTTACTGACGTTTTCACTTTCAGGAATGTATCATTCTCCCATTGTCGTACATATTGTATTTATGTTTCCATCCATTCACGCATCCTGGCGTTTTATGAGCAGTTGTCGACCCACTTGGAAATAGTATGCTGTTGAGCGTCAACTTAAAAGGATGTGCGAATAAGATTGAGAACTACATGATGGCGCGATGAAGTGGTCGCAAAAGGTCACAAACTGGAAACGGGCTATCCACGTGATTGAACGCGTACTCGTCGGCCGCCGGTAAGGTGACGCGGAACGGCAACGATCCAGCTCTGCCGAGAGGATTCGCGTCTCGATGCGGCTGATGACATGTACATAAAGCATCGAAATTTCAATGCCATGCCCAAATAACCCGCTCGAGTCTGTCTCCCAAGTATCCTTATTTCTAGTGTCATGCATCCCTACGGTCCAGGTCACTTCTGGTATCGAGGCTGGTACCACGGTCCCAGCCGTATTCTCTGGTTTACATTTGGCGCAGTTGCTGCATCACTTTGGGCGAGACATGGAGAACGAATGGGGTGGCACGGTACTTACCATCATATCAACTGTGTCCGTTCTCCAGTACAACAATCTGTCCTGTCGACCCAGACAGAACCCGTTGATCCCTGGAGTGCACGTGGAGTGTCGAGAGCCGTCAATGGAGTTGCCGCAGAGCCTATGAGTAGCGATGACAAGAAACGATTGGCCGAGCTAGGCGCGTCTGCTGGCGACAAGGTATTTGCGTTCATGATGACGATATTGATTATCTCAATTCTCCTAATCATTAAATGGTCTTTAGTTGGCAGAATTATCCGAAGCAACACTTGACACTGTTTTAACTACTGTCGAAGTTCTAAAAGCAGTGAGTTTCATAGTTTTCAATGTGCTATTTTAATGTGCTGATACTTACCTTACTGCTACAGAAACTGGCAGAACATCGAGCTGAACGGGAGAAACAACAGGAAGAAGAACGCCGCCGAAAAGAGGATTCTTCCCGTCTTGTATGAGTAATTTTGGTACCTGCTTATCCGGACAATCGGACTTGTAAATTCTCTCTATTACATGGTCACTATTCTTTTCAACGCCTCCATATATTTGTTATCATCAAACGTGACGGTACAAACTCAGATATGGCTTGCTAAGCCGATGGGGCTGAGTCAATAAACGAGTTCTGCGCGACGTTCATCTCCACGTTTGTCTCCACGTTTATTGACATAGGAGGGTGCAGTAGGATTCAAATCTCCTTGCTCTTCGGCTACATGGTGCTGTTAGTTTCATTTGTAAGGACCAATCTATCCACATACGTGTCGAGTACCAGAAGTAAGTGACGAGACCAACAATGATCACAACATAAGCAATGAAGTAAAGCCAGTACGGATGGTAATGCTGTCAAATTCGTTTAGTCAACACACAGAGAACACAACGGTGGGCTTTACGTAGAGGAAAAGTCCTACAATGAGAACCGTGTTACTATACTGGCTCAGCTGTGGGGAACCCATGAACGCACCGAATAGTAATCCCCAGAAATCACTGGTCAGGAGGCTGAGGTTATAATATGTCGATGAAGCTAAGCGATAGAGCATAGGAGCGACGGTGTAAAGGATAAACATTGCTGAAGGGCAATGAATTGATAGAAAAACAACATGAGTAGGTGACGAACCCGAAGTGTAAGCAATTAGTATGCCAACTGAAGAAATGATAATCAGTGATGTCATGAGACTGGAGAGTATCATGTTATGCACTTGTCATGCGGTTCCAAGAGGCGAGCTTCATCGCGCCATGTTCAAGTCCGGCTGCTTGAATTCCATTGATCAGGGTTCCCCACATGCCAAGCTGGCCAACTACCTGAAGAAAGTCAGGAATGGACAAAATGAATTTAAAAAGGTACCAACTTCATATAGAGGACGTTTTCTGACGAAAAACTCCTCCGTGGCATTGGCTGCAAGACACTACATTAGCAAGATATGACTAGTAGTCTATAGGCTACTTACAGAGACCATAAAGTGTAGCACCTGCGATCATGAAACCATCACCTTTGGCCCTGTCAAGCGCTGTCCAACCCTTGTCTGTGAGCTCGTCAGAGGCTACTAATAGCCCGAGCCCAGCGATACATATAAGGACGCCCTTATGCGATTATCAGAAAAAAAAAGAGGGTTTACACCAGGAGGAACGCAGATACGGACCAGAATTTGAGTCCAATGGTATCTAGGGCGCATGTAAACCCAGGAGACAAACATACAAACGGGAATTGCCCAACTGCATCTCCACGATTAGAAAGGCGTAGAAGCGATAGGCATACTTCAACTTACGCGTCTAATAGCATGCAAGAAAGCAAGTCGGTGTATTGGTATGCCTGTATCAAATCAATTGCATAGTCGTTGCTCAACTTCAGGCTCATACCTTAACCACGAGGAAATTGCCTTCGACATCGAAGGCAGCAAGAATGAAGTCTAATACAAACATCAGTCGCAGCATGCAGCAGAACGTTTAGCAACATACATTTCCATCCATCTCGAAATACCATCTTCCCCCAACCTTTGAATCCGTCTTATATGTGCTATATTGAGCAAACGAACGAGCAAGGTATTTCAGAGAATGAACACACATTGATATAATGTATAAGGTGTATAGACCAAGAATATGGAGAAATATCTGTAGCGACCTCGGATAAATGCATTCAGATAAAGAATTGGCAGGATACACACAGAAAGAATGTCTGTGTAGTCGGGAGAGCCCAGTTTCTATTTACTAACTCCGTCGTTGTAACGTTTGTACATGTTATACACAGGGCAACGATTTGTCCACTGAACAAGGCAAGGGCAAATCGGCGAGTCCAAATGCTTTTCCATCGACGAGCAAAACTTTTTGCAAATTTTCCTGGTGATGAATAGACCAATGGAGGACGATTGGGAACAGTATGACTGAAAGATTCTGGACGGTCAACGTCGACAAGTGATTCCGCTTTCTTCCTGGCTTGATCTGGAAGGTATGTCGAAGACATGGTGAGTTGGTAGTAACTATCCTCTGTTGATGGATAGAGATACTTCGAGAGAGAAGCGGCTCAGGCTGCAGTGCTTGGCGAGATTTTGTACGTAGATTCAGCGGAGATCAATATATTATATTTTTGACCAATGAGCCGATTGCATTCAGATTGCCGAATTGCCGAGGCAACAGATTGTGCCTTGGTAGGAGAGAAGTTCAGGTCTCGGGACCACGATGATCGTGTGTATTGTAGACGGTTGCAGAATGGTGCATGGGATCATCAGAATACATATTATTTCCATTCAAGAAACAACGTAATGAGCCATTAAGCAAAAAATTGTTTCCTGCCAACAATGTCTGCCGATTACTATGCCGTTATCTGCTGAATGACGATAGACACCGGTAAGAATGAAACAGTGGTAAACCTATTTCAGGCTATCTATGAAGGGCAAGGAAGACGCTCTTGTTTGTGAACGATAACTCCTCAATTCTGTTTCTTCTCGAGGACTGCCGAAAAACCGCTGAACTCATTTTAATTCTCCTTTTACAAATTCCGCTGAATATTAATTTCAGGATCCGGACCTGGAAAAGTTTACGGCTCGAAGAGAAAGAGAGATGGTTGAGTTGCAGAAGACAAGCATGATTCTGTACATTAAGTAAACCAGAGAGGAATCTATGTGCATGGGCAGCCTCAAACAGCCCGGAGGATGGGATAGATATAAGTCAAAGGTTCAACGTTCAGTACTCAGTGATGGCTGTTATCAAGACCTGATTATGAGGCTGGCGGGGAAGAACAAGTTCAAAATTTGTTCGTGAAATGTTGTCAAACTGACGTTGCGAACTCCTTATGGACCTTCAATTCTCTTTTGGCAGCTCATAAAAGTTTCCGAAATTCAGCGCTTCGACCAAAGTAAACTGAACAACTGAACAAGGGAAATTGAGTATGTATCCCTATTTCCACGAAAGTACCACAATTTCCGGTTGATAAGCACTAGTACTTCAGCTTGATATATAATATATATTTATGATTCGGTCCGGTACTTCCTATTTCAATGGCCTTGAAACGTAAATCTATTGTACACGAAACCTGTTCACTCGAATCGAAGACACGGGAATTGTTCTGTCAAGAAGCAACGGAACAAGCACGTAACAAACTTTACTCAGCTGCCTATCGCGTAATTGGCGCCTGCGCTGTAATGTATCTAGCCATGCAGAGTTCTGACAGATCCGACGAGCAGTGCAAAATTTCGTCATGTAGTAAGCCATCAGATTCACTTGAGCGAGTACTCTGGGCTCACCTCAACGTTATTCACAACTCTGACCCATATAGAGTCGTAAGTCTCCGCCGTGGATGCCATTGCAATTGCAATCTAACTTGTACCCTATAGGAGCAGATGATTCAGAGACACTGTTCCGTCTGGCAGTAGGGAATTAATTATTCGGATTTTGCATTTTTTCAAGTCGGTCTGTCAGTGACGCTGCGGTCGGAAGAGTGCGGATTTGAAGAATCCATTCATGTAATGAGCGGAAGACATACAAGTTCGAACATGAGAACCAATGTAACGCACTCCATGGTGGGGACCTTCACTGAGCACTACCGCCGACTTACCATTAGTGAATTACTCGAAATTTGGCTTCACCTCTTCCATAATGAATGATGGGATACTTTGTGGATAAACTTGGCTTGAAGTGCGATTGATCTACCACAACTTTTAGCTGCACATGTCTCTCGTTTATTAATGCCAATCAATCTGCAGTGTTACGCAATGGTGCAGGCGAGAGTGCAGGCAAGAATGCATCGTATATTAGCTTGAGCTGCAAAATTTTTAGTCCCTCGTGTTAAGTATCTACCATCATTAGATGTAACAATACAAATCCTCCGACATAACCATCGAATGATTATCGACCATGGGCGATCTGGTTATAATCATCTTTAGCATGCAAAACTTGTCATTCCTATTCTCCTTCAAGTTGTCCTTCTTTGTGAATCATTCGTGTATGTTCGCTGTTGACAAAATCATCTCATATACTTAATGGCATATTGAGGTGTGAAGCATTCTTTGAAGGGTGAAGGCATTATCAACAAATTAGCAAGCTAGGTTTTCTCTTTTTTTCTGCACATTGATATGTCAGACACAAGGTGCCTTCCGAGTGCTCTGTGTTCTTAAGCCTCAATTAACCTTTACCGCTTAGGCTCGACATCGCTATGCAAGGGTATTTCTGGCAAAATGGCTACAATTGAGTCCGATACACAATACCCAAATACGGTGAGAGTTTTCTTTGCTAAGCGCAAGGCACGATCATATACATCAATAGTCACCGACTACATAAGTAGATGTTTTCTCCCATTTCCCTCTCCTTCCTTAAGGCTCCGTTGCAAGAACGTCCGCGTTTCGTGGACTATACCTCACCGTTTCTGGAAATTCCATCAGTTGCCAGTGGCAGACTTAGCTGATTGTCAATTCCTTCCGCCAATGTGGCCGTTTACTCACTCTTATCTGTCCATTGTGGAAGACAAAAAAGTCAAGCAAAAGGATGATTTGAAATGTGTCAATCCACCAGAAGGCTCGCCTTCAGATTATGACAAGTTCACTAGTGCAACCGGTTTGTGGGCAGTTCGATATAATGTTGTTTTTGCTGACATAAGTATCATTCACTGGCAGCGACTGAGATTGTCACTCGCATTGAGAAAGGCGAGTGGACAGCATCTCAAGTCGTAGATGCGTATATCTTCCGTGCTGCACAAGCGCATGCAGCAACAAATTGCCTTACAGAAGGTTCGTTTTTTCTGGCCATCAATACATATAGCTGTGATGTAATTAGCTTCGTTAAATAGTCATGTTCAACTGGGCCCGGGAGCAAGCAAGAGACCTTGACAATGAATTTTCTGCAACGAAGAGGCTGCGTGGGCCATTGCATGGTGTACCGGTTAGTCCCATGACATGAAATATAATTTCTGGGTCGTTCTCGTCTCATACACCCATAAGGCCAGTTTCAAGGATCAATGTGAGTGACGCATCAGTTGTCGTTGCGATATTGATAAATTGACTGAGTGACAGTTGATATTGTTGGCTACGATTCCACAATTGGATTTACTCAATGGGCGAACAAGCCAGCAAAGACCAATGCAGATGTAAGTCCTCAATTCCTGTAAACTGGAGGATTTGTTCGACGCGTTATGTTTCTTGTAGCTTGTTGCACAATTTCTGGCAGCTGGTGCCGTCTTGTTCGTGAAGACCAATGTACCTCAAACTATGCTCGCCTTTGAGTGTTCAAATCCACTTTGGGGCCGCTCGACGAATCCATATAATGATCAATATACGTGTGGTGGTAGCTCTGGTGGTGAAGGCGCTTTACTAGCCATGGATGGTTCTGCCATTGGTATTGGTAGCGACATTGGCGGAAGTCTTCGGATACCAGCGGCTTATTGTGGAATTTATTCTCTGAAGCCTAGCACGGGACGGATAAGCTTCGGTGGGACCCGAGGTTTATCCAATCTCATTCCATTCACGATCTGAAGCTAATCTCCATGGTAGCTCCTGTGGAAGGTTTTGAAGGCATTAAGACCGTTGTTGGTCCAATGTCTCGGTGAGTGCTCTCCCAAAGTGACTCTTCAAACGACTTATGATTTTTAGTTCCGTCGAAGATCTTCGGTTGGTCTCGAGGATTGTCTTCGGTATTCAGGGTAAAGAACAGAGCATCGCACCAATCCCCTACCGTGAGATTCAACTGCCTCCCAAATTACGCTTCGGTTACTACACCTCAGGTCTGAATCTTCCTTCACTGAAGATGAGTATCAACCGTTGATTAAACACTAGATAATTTTGTCAAGGCGTCGCCTGCGTGCCATAGGGCCGTTCTAGAGACTGTTGAGGCGCTTCGAAAGAAGGGCCACGAGTGTATCGAGTTCAATTTGCCTGGTGGCGAGTCTTCTCTGTTGCCGCATCCCACCGATTTTTGATGAGATTCTTGCTGTACCTCAGCTCTAGAGGCATTGACTATTTTTGTTGGACTGACGGCTGCGGATGGGTACAAGAAATTGCTCAGTCATTTGGGCCCAGATCCCAAAGTGCGTTGTACAAGTTGGCCATTGAGGACAGGACTACAAATTGATGTTAACGAAAATTTTGTGATTCCATACAGGAGAACAGTCTGTGGCTGGTAACATCTGTGCCTAAGCTTCCTTGTAAGTACGCTGACCATATATATTTGGTGTTGCATGGATGACCGAGAGTTCTTTGCTTCAGTGTTCGTTCGTTCATTTGCGGCCTGGGCAATCGAGACGGTCCTCGGAGACCAGATATTTGCAAAGATAGTAAGAACAGCACGAGTACGCCCAGTGGAGGGATACACTTCGTTAATCGCCGAACGAGAGAATTTCATCAAAACCTTTCACCGTCAGGTACAAGCACGCAGAGTGTATACTGTATTGATCAACACACGTCGTTGACTCTGTGATTATTTCCTAGGTGTGGAATGAATATGGTTTCGATGGAATAATTGCACCAGTGCAAGCTGTGCCACAACTTCCACATGGGTACGCGAATTCAATCCTTTGTGGCACCATTCGTTAACATGACAATACATAGTGGATGTGACAACTTTAATGCTCTTGCCGCAGCTACTATACTCTATAATGTCCTGGATCATCCTGTAGGCTGTCTTCCTGTGACTCGTGTCGACCCTTTGAAGGATCAAATCACGCCCGAATGGACCGCTGGTCTGGGCCATGGCTCCTCATATCTAGAGAACGGAATTTTTTATGCGAAGACGCCGCTTTACAACCCGATTCAAAGTGCTGGCATGCCGGTAGGAATTCAGATCGTCGGGAAGAAATGGGAAGAGGAAAAGGTCGTGGAAATGATGCACGTCGTTGATGATGCACTTGGGAAAGACCGTGGGTTTGGGCCAGGAAGCTGGAAACCACAGGCTAAGAGCTCTTGAGCACAGTAGTATTTCTGAATATCTCAGTGGCAAATCATTATCTTAGCGTTTTTTAACCACAGGCTAAGAGCTCTTGAGCACAGTAGTATTTCTGAATATCTCAGTGGCAAATCATTATCTTAGCGTTTTTTTCCCTTCTTTTTTTTTTGGTTTCTGTGATATAGTGGGCAACGCATTGTCTGTCAGCCTCCACTAGTCTGGACATGTGCGGGCTTGCCGCTTGTATAATATATACCGTCACCTCAGTCGTGGGCCACCCTGTACTCAGCGATCAGCCAATACCCACTAAAACCGCGATTATTTTCCTCCACGACCTCAGTGGTAATGAGCCTTCTGGCATGAGGCCTTTCCAAATTCCAGGTACCTTTCACTATCCCGCCGAATCGTTCAGCCTCCGTCGCGAGACAGTCTAGTTTCACTTTCCTCGCTATTGCGGCTTTGAGTTTAGCTTCCACCTCGTTTCTCGTGAGGGTTCTTTTCGGGTCCGAATTCCTCCCGATTTGCAGCGGGTCTTCCAGATCGTGTGGGCCGCCTCTGCCGTCACGATCGTTCTGAATCTCCTGTCCCCTGCTGTCTCGCCTGGTTTGTTTCCGAGGATCGCGCAGCCTAGGAGGCTGCCCAGGGAGGGGTTTACGTGGGGTAGGTTTCTCAGCGAAGTCAGATTATTCGTAATAAATCGTGTATAACTAATGGATAGAAGACAATAAAATACTTTGACTGCTTTGTACTCATAGTTAAATAGCAGGGATATCGAACATAAGAGGTTGGTCAGTTTTCAAAAACAACATCGAGATACACTCCGAGATAGTTGATATTCATGTGCGCATTACAGATGTTTCATGTATCACTTCTGTTAAGTTGTCGGACGTCCTGCACGGCGGTCTTCTCTCTTCTGATTCATCTAGAAGGATGAGGCTCATTAGGGGTACAGAGTAACAATAGTAGTGTGCATACCCAAGATTTCTTACAGTCACGGTAAGCTTGGAAATAGTCGAGGCAAAAATCCCTGTCGTAATCATTGCGGCTCATGCAATCCATGGATGCTTTGGCAGCGGCGGCACAAGGACTATCAAAATGTGATCAATCATGGAGTAAAAGACTTGAGAGGACAAATTACTCAATGAATTGTGATGCGACATGGCGGCCCTGCATTCGTATCAGTGCACTGCCTCTTCAGTTAAACTGAGCAGCCCAGCATACTTGAAACTGTTCTCTATAATTTAGAGGTTTCACATTGTCCTCAGGGTGTGGTATGTTTCCTTCACTTTGACCCATGTTGTGGTCGACCAGAGAGGGTCTTATATCCGCGGAGTTAAAAAAGCATATTATATTCACACGAAACCAGCATCACCCGGTCATTGTGTTTCGAACCTCGCAAATGGGATGTATTTACCATGCATAAACTAAGTACAAAAACATTTAAAAATCTTTTAGTCCCAAGAGGTCAGTGATTGATCAATCCTTGGGCAAGGGCGGGGGTTCGTCTGGCTGTGGTGCAAAAATGAGGTTGAGCGGTGGTGTCGTCTGGCTGTCCTCGCTCAGAAGAGTCGCAATAATTGATCTTCCCGCAAAAGATCGTCCTGCGAGGCTCTTCAAGGCAGTGTTTGCGCCCGACGGTTGGAGAAATTTGACATAGACCCGCCCGACGCCCGCCGCCTCATCCAATCGTGCAGCATCTTGTGCCGCCATATGGCCACCATCACCCGGAGCCCACTTGCTCTTGTCCTTCTTAACTGGCCGAGGTATACGCAAATCTTCCACTGCGCCGAATTTTGAACACTCCTCCTTAACGTCCTCATACAGGTCACCATAGTCCACATCATCAACGAGGTCGTCTGACGTCACCATATTCAGCAAAAGCAGGATACGTGCTTCAGCAGCATTATCGGTTCCAGCCGGCATAATAGGTCGTGGAATCTCTGGGAACTGATCATAAGGGAGGTTGGGGATCATTCCTGGCTGGCCCGGTTTGGCACCGACAGAAGCCCGCTGCACGACAAGATATCTGTCGCCAATTTCCATTCCATTCAAACTTTGAATGGCAACATCGGTGACACCCACATCTGCATATTCAAAGAACGCGAAACCCTGGGCCGATAGAGGTAATGAGATCATCCAAAGAACTACATGAAGACACACCTTGGAAGGTCCATTACCATTTTCACGAACAAGGTTGAAGGCCTTTAACTCTCCAAAACTCTTCAATAATTCCATGGCTTGTTCTTCATTCAAGTATGTCGGGAGACCACCAACAAAAACCTTGTTAATCGAATCTGGCACATTCGTTGACACGATACCCGGAACATGAACACCGGGCGACGCGGTGGTTACTTCGCCGCCGTAGTCTTTGGGCCTGCGAATTTTCAAGGGTCCGTTTATGAATATAATCCCGTCAAACGCCATAGCAGCCGTCGCGTCCTCAGCACTACGAAACTATACAGAAGTAGCTCAGAGTCAGTTGGGTAATAAGTCAATATTACGCACCTCGACAAAGGCATAGTTTTTCTCGTAATTGCACTGAACAGCTAAGACAGGATTCCCAGGTCCACCAGTCCCAATTGCCATTTCAATCATCTTAGTGTTGAAGAACTCAGCGAGGTTATTATCAGTAACCTCCGGTGTAATGCTGCCAATATAAAGTCTACGTGACTGGCGCGACAAATTGGGATTTCCACCAATACCCATGCCAAAGCTTGGAACAGGCATGGGGGGAGGAAGACCAGCAACCCCCAAAATGGGAGGAACCTGCGTTCGATTAGCACCAGGGAGGTTGAACAGACCTCAGGATAAAAAGTCATTTCTCAGTGAATTGCTTAGATAGTGTCTTCTCACCTGTTTGTTTCGCTTGTAGAGCGGTATACTGTTCGTAACCTGGAGCATGAACGTCCCAACCAGTCGCTTTCCGCTTTCGTTGGGATAAAGGCACAGCTCCTTCAGGGGTAGGCGAACGTCGTTCAGGTGTCCCGTACCCATCCTTAGCCCGTCCTGCGCGTCCACGACGCTCCCTACCGTCATCCCGGCTCCTGTGTCCATGTCCCCCAACGAGTTCCTCGTCGCGTGGACGAAAATCGCGGCGCCTATCAACATCTTGCTGAGGAGAAGCTCTCGCACGCTCATCATAATCCCGGGTACCACGACTGTATCTTTCCCGCTCGCGCCTGTCGTCACCTCTCCGGCCGCCTCCTCCACCACCACTTCCGCGGTCATCATAACGTTCACTGGCTCGGTCCCTATCGCTGCGATGTTCGCGCTCGCGGTGTCCGCTGCTTTCATGCCGCGAGGTGCGGTAACGGTCTTCACGATATCCACCACGGTCTAGAGGAGAAAAAAAAGAGAGGGCGCGGGTGAGTAAACGTAGTCGATGACGGCCAGTTCGGTGGGCATTTATACGGTCAATATCCGCGAGAAGATGCTAGCTAGCTGGAAAGAGGCATGGTGCATGCAAGGAAAAGAAATGCACCATGAGCTCAACATTCGTGTCTGGGAGCGGGGAAAAGGAATGAAAAATGGAGGGATTACCTCGAGAGCGACAATGTGCCCTCTATCTGCTTGTGCCTGTAAGTAGAAAAGATGAAAAATATACTCACCGTAGTCTTCGCTTGGCATGACTGTGCTAGTCGTTGAAATTTGTGGTGACGGTACAAGTGAACCTGTAGTTCGAACTCCGCCCATAACCTTGCCTAACTTGGCCCACCGAGCCCTTCGTTCGTAATTACAATACATGGCGAATAGTGAACTGCCATATGCCGCCGACGCCGAGGTGTCGCTTTCTTATGATGAACTAGAGGTCTGTCTTTTTGTAACTTGGCTGCGACAGACTTATGCTTCGCCTCAGGTCCTCCAACTACAATATGAGAAGGAACTCGCAAAGGCACATGTCTCTGTACAGACCAAATTTAATTTTGCCTGGGGACTAGTCAAGAGTCCCATGCGCCAACACCAGGTGGATGGGGTGACGCTGCTACAAGGTTTGTTATCTATGGTTACACTGCGGACTTGCCCAATAACCATCCTCGCTAGATATTTTCCGTACACAGCCGGACCGGCGTAGAGAATGCCTCTATTACCTTGCTTTGGGTCACTATAAGCTAGGGAACTTTTCAGAAGCAAAAGAATTCAATGGTTTGCATTCGTTCCAACCTCCTATCATATTCTGAGTCGAACATGTCTTCTGTAGATCTTTTATTAGAGAAAGAACCCTCGAACTTGCAAGCACAGTCTCTGTCCTCACTAATAGACAAGTCTGCTGCTCGAGGTATTGTCATAGCTGATCAATTCTATGACAAAACTCACCTTTCTTTACAGAGGGTTATATCGGTATGGCGTTGGTGGGTGGTGCAGCAGCAGTAGCAACGCTCCTCCTCGCTGGGCTAATACGGCGAGCGCACAAGTAATTTGGTCAGCATTATTGCTAACCTATTCCGATATATCTCTTGCATGCTCTTTCTGCGATCGACTCCTCACTTCGGACTACATTGGCACTCATTTACACTCAATGCCACAAAATACTTGTCTCCATATATTAATCATAATATCCTACTTGCCGCCAGGCAAGTTGTACGCACAATGCCGATTCACCCCTCCATCAACGCTCTTTGCGGCCTACTCTCTTGCTGCAAGCAAGATTTATCAATTACCTGTTATCGCGGAAAATGTGTGCAGCTTTACCAAACATCATGACATAAGTCTTGTCCTCGAGAGTCGAAGCAGATGCATGTAGTATGTGTGTGTGTGTGACAAAACACAATTGTGATACAACCTCTACTACTAGACCTGAGCAAGTTCGAGGGGTAAGGCACACAAATTGGGATTCTTTGTATATGGTTAAACATTCATATATAAAATGTCATTGTACTCATAGATTAGTGCCGTTCCCATGGTGCGGTGTACGCTGGAATAGATAGTTCGCGAAGCGGTGTAATAGTAGTGTCATGTTGGTAGGAATTCCGCTAAGACAGAAGAAAGTTTTGAGAGGGACATTGTTACATGCCAGATTATTATTTACCAGCCTGCGCGTCCATTTGTGCCTTCGTAAACTATTGAAGCCTTCAGCCATACTGGTCGGAAGGATATATCATTATACGCACCCGAAATTTATAGATACCAAGTAAGGTGAAGCTTACTAGGACTGCGAGCTCAAATAGAATCCATAGAGTGGCCCAGACTGGAAAGATACATCATGATAGGGAACACATATTTGGACAAGACTTACTATGAGGACCTATGCGTGGATATAGTAGCGTAAATTGAGTGGCGTCTGAATCATTTGACTTGTTGAAGAAACGATCGTCCGCGACATCCCCTTGATCATACTCATTAATAGTCTTGCGGGATGTCACGACAGCGACACTTACATACGACAAAGAGCGAGCTACAATGATTTAAAAATTGCGAAAAACGGAAGAGTCAAGGGTCTTACCTCATTACTCCAATGAACAGGCAGTACCACCGCAATGGTTGACTTCAGAAACACTCAACAAACAGTACAGAGAAAAGCCGAGTCACTTACGCATGATCAATGAACCAAAATCCAATAAGTAGTCCTTCATAGATTACTGTCAGTAGTATTGTCCTGTTGACTTGTCAGCGACGGGGAATAAAGTTGAAATGAAGCTGGCGCTCGCAATTTATCCCTGACAAGTGCCAAAGGCACAATCAATCCTATCCCTAGCACAAAGCTCATGACCTTCGCGACAAGTGTACTATACCCCGCGAGCACGAAAAGTCCACCAAGCAGGGTAGACCCTAAGTAACCTGAGGCGAGGATGAACGTAGGACGTCCGCCTTCCACAACCGTAGCACCGCCTATGTGCGGGTCTATAGTAATCCTTATTATTCGTCCTCCCGAGATCACTGCCTAGCGTGTGTAATAAGCATAGAGGTTAATACAATTAAACTGAACGCACTGCAGATATATGGCAAAATTCGTGAAGGCCAATAGTGAACAGTTTTAGAGGATTGATGAGGTTCCGCACCACAGGGACGTTCCAGAAGCCGAATATAATGACTGCCATTGCAATGATCTAAGTAACATCAGACCAATGTTCACCGATATGAGCCAGTAGGTATAGAGTGACACACGACATAGATTACTACGACCTGTTTGCAAATTACTATTTCAGGAACATTTTGACACATCAACGCGCACCTGGTCGCTGTTCGGCATTATTGGGCTCACAGCTGGACTAGGGGTGGGGGAAGGTATGGGTGGCGCCACTGGAGGCAGGGATGCCATTGCTGTGAAAGCACGATGTTGGTATAGGCGCCAAAAGAGCTAGTAGCAAGGGGTGTGTGAAATAGAGGCAGCTCCTGCACCGTTGTGAACGACTCCCTCATGGTTCGAATTCTCGGCCCTCCGATCGAAAACTCTTATTCGTCATGTGACCGTCGACGCGTCACGGTCAGAATAGTCAAGAAGAATCAATTTCCATAATAAACATTAAAAACCTTTAACTTCCATCTCCGCCTGCTTCTCGTTGGGAGAAGTGTATAAGTAAAGGCGCGATGTGATCGCGTAAAAATATTTGAACCGGACATTCGCTGAACTGCATTATGGTACACATCCCTCTTGCCTCGCGTGGCTGAAGAGCTGATCGTTTGATATACAGTCAGGCAAAGGAAAAAAGTGAACGGACGCGTCAAAACCTGCCATTCACGTGTATTAATCCTCTTGACAGCGGAAAGTCTACAATCGCGGCGAAGTTCTACACAGAAGTGAAAATTCGTAGTCGTTCAGCTCGCGCCGGTCTCCAGTTCTCTGTTGCCCGTATTCACCGTCTACTGAAAAAGGGTAACCTCGCGAAGCATATTGGATCTATTGCGGCTGGTGTGTTCATTGTTATTTCCACGTTGCGAGGGCTTAGGGCTTGTCTCTAGTGTACCTCGCTGCGGTGCTTGAATATCTAGCAGCGGAGATTCTTGAGCTTTCGGGCAATGCTGCACGAGACAATAGGAAGGTGAGGATTGTCCCGCGCCATATTCAGCTTGCGGTTCGCAACGACGAAGAGTGAGTATTATATTTTTTTTTTTTTATGATTTTTGCCTTGACTCACAGTTGGATTGTTCTAGGTTGAATAAGATGCTCAACAACGTTATCATTTCTCAGGGCGGTGTTTGTGCGCCACACTCAATACTCTTCATCTCTTGTGTCTCGATAACATCGTTTTCTTTTCAGTACCTCATATTGCACCTGAGCTCTTACACAAGCCTAGCAAGCCTAGCAAGACTAGGAAACATTATCCATCTCAAGAAATTTGAAGGTAAATGTCCGCTTGCCACGATCAACTCTGATCCTGACCAGTTCAAAATTTATTATGTCGAACTCGACCCACCGCCCAAATTGGTTTTTGCCAGAAGACTGTAAATAATCTCATTTCTTCATTTTGGACTTTTGCAATATCTTGAGACCCACCCGTCGACTCGTTCCAGTTGCATCATAGTGTATAATTATATATACAGGTAGTTCCTTACAAAGACCTTCAATGAATAGTAGCAGCTATATTGTTTTTCGATATCTCAGTTTGCAAGTTTACTGGAGGTGATGCAAGTAGAGGCGTCTCTAATGGTCAACAGTTCAAATTGCCGCCTTTCGATCTGGGTGGACTCAAGGGTGTTCGTCAACAGTCAAGATCTAGATTCTAATTAAGGTAAGTATTTATAAACGAGATAGGCAGTTATTCGGCAGAAACCAAACCTTCGGCAGACCCCGGGTCAGTGTCCGCCAGCTGTCAGCTCGCACTGGCTGCTCATTGAAGGTTTTCATTGGAATCAAGGAACTTGCTGTACTTTATAGTAGTCAGTTTCTAAGATGCATGTGTATTTTCCCAATACGTTGGCTTGTGGTTGGATTTGGAAAGAGCTTATCCAGAGCACGAATTTGATATTATCGCGCCACGTGCGGATAAACACGAACGGCGACTCAACGTTTCAAGCGACCTACACGCACAAGCCTGCTTTGACTCGCACCTTCACCAAGAACCCCACACGAACGGCGACTCAACGTTTCAAGCGACCTACACGCACAAGCCTGCTTTGACTCGCACCTTCACCAAGAACCCCTACGATGGCGGTTCTGTCCCTGCCATTGAGCTTTACTAATTCGTTTTGGTCCCAGGACTATCGCAGAGGTCTGCAGGTCCTCTTTAATAAAATAGACCAGGTATGTCCTATTGTGCTTAATGTATCTTGTTTTCGTCTAACAGCCACTTCTAGGGTGTTGCTGAAAATGCTGAAATTATTGAGTTTATAAGGGTATGTGTCTCTCTATTCATCTAACCGCCTGCGTTCAGGTTTTCGCTAGGCTCGCGCAGTGGCGGAGGGTCATCTTGCTGCTGCTCTCATAAATCCTGCATTAACTGGACCTGCTGGTAAGTACAGTGCCAGTGTGCTTGTATCTTCTCCTCATAGCATCTTCGTCCATAAGGAACGGGCTTTGGTGCAGACGATGGTGCATCCCTCTTAACCGCCTTCCGCGGGCTTCAGACAGAGTCTGCTGTCCAAGGCCAAGCTCACAGGAACATCGCAAAGGAACTTGACACGTTGGTAGCGGATCCTTTTGAGGAATGGGCTATGGGTTACGCAGTCAGTGTGCCCCCAAGCATCCACGCTTTTCTATCTTACGGCGTCTTGTAGGAGCGTATCAAGTTAAACAAGGCCACGGTGCTCGATAATTGGCTCAAATCTTACGAACAGGCTTATGCGGAAGTGGGAAAGCTTAAGCAACAGTACCTTGCGAAAACGAGACGTGCCGACGAGGCGGAGGATGAGTGAGTTCTCTGTTCCCTGACGTAAAAAAGTCCGCAAAAATCCAACTTTTTCCCAGCGCGAAGTTTGCTCCCAACAATGGTGCAAACATCCCAGACAAGTATACATCTTCTCCACGACTTCGTCCAGCTGATGGTCGTGTCGCACACTCCCGCACTGCTAGCGTGTCCGAGCGCATCACCCAACGGTTGAAGGAGATTCAGAAGAGGAGTGCTGGTGCCCTCCAATCTTCTCTGGCAGACGATGACGAACAACCTTCTTCCAAGGTTGACAAAGGCAAAGGCAAGGCTGTGGATCTAGACCATTCACAAACCCCACCGATCACGGCCTCGCCACCGCCAATGTCGCCGTTGAATCCACCGGTCACTCTACCGCCCACACAAATCCTCCTGGCAGGGCTTGCCCTTTCTCCAGCTAACGTGTCGCAACTCTTAATCCGAGCTGCTGCAGAGTTGCCGTTGCGACCTGTGCGTTTCCCTCTCCTCGGCGAGTACCCAGATTGCTTCAATGGGGAAGAGTTTGTTTCTTGGCTAAATGTTAATGTTCCCGGCTTCGGTGGAAATCTGGATGTCGCGGAGGATGCCGCACGCGACCTCACGGAACGTGAGGGGCTGTTGCGTCGGCTCGGCGAGTTTGGTAATCAGTTTGAGCACTCGGATGATGCATTTTATCAGTTCCGCCCCAAGGTCCGAGAATGTCTTTCATATTTGCTTTTACTCGGCGTATTGACAGCCGTATTCCTAGGCTTTTAATTTGGATAGTAAACAGGTTTCTGAGCAGGATGGAGGTACCCTCGGCGCTAGTGCCAAGCAAGCTGAAGCTGTCATCAAGAGAACCGGGGGGAACTTTGTCAGCCTCGTCAACAAGGTCTTGAGCAACACAAATAATGGGGAGCCTGCATACGTGAAAGCCAGACACGAGGCTGACATTGCTGACAATGCTTACCGCAAAGCAGTGCGAAAGCTCGACCGGCACCGGCTTTCCCTTGAGGAACGTCTTGAGGAAGCACTTAAACTACTACAGCGTTTAGAAATGGAACGTTTGCGTGCAGTCAAGACTGGTAAGTGATTACCCTTCGATGATCATTGATATGTGATATCAATGTTGTGAATAGTCCTCTTGCAATATCAAGGCACTCTTTCCAACCTTCCCAAGTCCTTGGAACCATCCCTTGACCGCCAAACAACGCTCGTAGCATCATATCAGCCTGAAAATGACTTGACCGCCCTCATTGAAAGATACCGCACTGGACCATTCCGTCCGGAAGCACAGGTTTATGATGGTGTCGCGCATGACGAGTTTGACGTCGTCTTTGGCATTGATCTCAGACGCTGGGCGGAAGGGGGATGGTATGCCCTCACGACAGGCGAGGAAAAGAAAGATCTTGTACCTCCCGTGCTCACTGCACTGTTGGACGGTTTGCAGAGAGCGTATGAGAGGCTTCCTAATGATAATGGTGAGTCGTTCATTCTTTATTTGATCATTCATTCATTCAACTTCTCCGATGACTAAGAGCGCCGCAAGTCGTGGATATACGAGGTTCCTCTTCCTGCGGTGCACCATCTGCGTGAAGCACTTAATACCCTGCCCGGCGGAGAACCTATTCCAGCGGATTTGTTCGCCAAGTATGATGCACCTGTCATTGCCAGTACCGTCAAGTTGTGGATCCTGGAACTGGACCCTCCTTTACCTCTTTATGAGGGCTGGGATGAGCTGCGTAAATTGTACCCTACTGTTGGGTCTTCAGCTGCCAAGGAGGCGGATAAGTCTCTCGAGGAGCATATTCAGAGCTTGGGTGCTGCTTTGCAGAGGCTTCCGAGAGTGCACCTGTATGTTTTGGATATTGTGGTGAAGCATCTGAAGACGTTAGCCGTTTTTTGCTTAATCAGGTCAAAGAGTTTGCTGACTTGACATTCGTAGATTAATTGACAACACAACCGTTGAGGAGGATAATGAGATTTACATCACCAAGCTAGCACTCTCTGTAGGCCGGGGTCAGTTGTTAACCGTTCGAAATCTCAATTCTTTGCTGACTATTTTGTAGCCGTCCTTCGGCCGAAAATTGAGACAGAAATTTCTATTCAAGACCGCCATCCGACTCGTAAGTTCCTTTCGCTTGGTTTCTGGATATATGTACTTATTTTGGGATGAGTCCTGTTCATTGATCTCATTAAACATTACGAGGCCATTCTTCCGCCCACAATTAACCGCAAGAAGAAAGAATCAGAACGCAGGGTGCTGATACGAAAGCGAACGGCGCCTGTTGACATGCGCCTCAGTCGAAGCCGCATCTCTGCTGGTGCTGACGCACAGCAGCTATTGGCCGCTCAACAAATCGCGCAAAATCCATCACTTATGAAGTCCCCTAGGACGCCGGAAAAGACACCATCTCCGCCAGCTGGTATGGCGTCACCGCCATCTCCATCACCTGTCACACCGACCCCAGTCGCTGCAGCACTAACAGTTCCACCCCCTCCGCCGCTGCCATTTGTACCGCCGCCGCCGCCGCCACCACCTGTACTTGAGCCTTCCGCGCCTGCTTTCGTGCATCCGCCCTCAAGTTCGCCGGTTCAAGCTCCCGCGCCACCGCCTCCACCGCCTGTTGTGCCGCCTCCAACTGACAGACCTGTATTTAAGGAACCCCCGCCGGAAGTTTATGACCAGACTCCGCGCCCCGCTTTCAAGGAGCCCCCGCCTGAATTTGATTCTCCGCCTGCAGCTCGTCCGACGTTTGTTGACCCGTCTCCATCACCTCCGCCAGTCGTGGCGCCGACGACTGCGCCTTCCACCGCAGTGATTCCACCCACACCACAGAGACGTCCTGGAGGAGGGTCGGGTGGTGCGACACCCTCTACACCGAGAAGTCCTTCCTCGACCAAGGTTGGTTCGAGGAGCCCGTCACCCCCGGAAGATGTCGCCCTCGGCGCGGGTCGAACGACTCTGGCTCGTGCAGGCTCGGGGCAGGCGCAGGGAGGCAGCACAGCGCGCTCGCCAAGAGTCACGCGGGGACCGAGAACAGGGAACGTGGCTAATTTGGCGTCGAGTTTCAGTAACAGGAATAGCGTGTCGGGGTCCAGCCCGCCGACGCCCTCGTCGCCGAACCGGGTGGTGAACCGGCTGAGCGGGAGCCCTGGGAGAAGGCCATCTGGCGTGTTGAAGAGCAGCGCTGCGTCTTCTGCGTCGTTCTCGCGAAGGACAATGGCAAGTGACGCGGAAGATGATGTTACGGAAAAGAAGTAAGGGGATGGGGAATTATGATCTATGGACTTTTGATCTGTATGTATGTACATAGTACATGTTTATGCTTTTGTATGCTCGCGACGTCGGAAGATGGAGGATGTACGATGGATACGAAGCAAGTCCCTCTTAGCTCAGTTGGTAGAGCGCGTCACTAGTACTAGAGTATGACGAGGTCAGTCGTTCAAGTCGGCTAGAGGGAAGTTTTTGCTGTGATTGATTTTATGCAGGGGCCGGGGAAAGCCGAGATCAAAAAATATTGAGAGTGGTGGTGGAGTTGGGGAACATCGACCATGACGGCGCAGAAACGGCTGGTGTCGACTGCAGCCAAACTTGCGTCGGTGTCGACGGCGCATCTTCCCCGCTTTCCTCCGCGTGAAGCCATCTTCAAGCACTCGGAAATCCCAAAACCTCCCTTTGCACCAGAAGCCTGGGCAGCCACCCGCCCACCGCCCCCGTCCGCCCTCTCTGCCTTTTCTCACAGAATAGGCCTCGCCTCTGTCCTCTCCACTCCAGAGTCCGTCCTCCGCGTCTGCACTCACTCGTCTTTTACCCATCTCCAGCAACCCCACGAGCGTATAGAACCGACAAATGCTCATCTCACTCCTCTGGGCAACGCCCTCCTCGGTCTCTTTGCCTCAGAGTTCATCCAAGCCGCATACCCCCATCTCCCCACACGCGTCTTAAAAGCCGCTGTCAGTGCACATGTCGGGACACAAACTTGTGCTGCCGTCGCACAGGAAATGGGCGCAGCGCCTCTTCTACGCTGGCACCGTTCCGTAGGTCTCTTTCTGTGTCTTGCTCACGACCTTTGCTTAGACCTCCCTAGGACGATCTGAACCACTCAGACGCCCTTGCATCGGTCCCACGCGCACTCACAGCCCTTATATACGAGAAACTCTCCATCCTCTCCGCGCGCCAGTTCGTACATTCATACTTTCTATCGCGCGAAATCGACCTCCGTGGAATGATCAAGTTCCGCCAACCTAAAAAAGCACTCCTAGAAATGGTCAAGAAGCTTAACCGCGAGTATCCAAAATCTCGGTATGTCTTTTTTTTTCTCTCTTTTGCGTGTGCGGGTTGTGTCATTGGTTACAACTACAGACTACTTAAAGAGACTGGTCGGTTTTCGAATTCCCCCGTCTTCGTTGTTGGCATCTACTCTGGTGCTGATAAGCTCGGCGAGGGCTTTGGGTCGTCCCTCAAGATGGCGGAATACCGTGCTGCAGAGGATGCGCTACACCGTGTGTATCTCACCCGTGTGCCGAACCATCTGATGAGCCTCCCGTCGTCGACGTTCCCTGCCGGCCTCGGTAGTGTGTTCAGCGCAAAGGGCGAGGAGCAGCCACATACACCGCCGGATCTCGGTATGGCGGAGGTTGAGTACGGAAGGTCGGGCAGGAGCAGTGCTGGATATACAAATTGATGGTATTATATGGTCTAATAATACTAATGATCTATCTTAATGGGCGTTTGACCGAATCACCCTGCAGTATTGAAGTGAGAAGAGGGGAATAGTGAGGCACGCGACCATTTTTCGCCGTGGTATTACAAACTAAGTAGGGTATAATGCTGGTTCTCGGTCGTCATTGTTCGTATCCCAACCGTCGTCTCTCACTTTTTTCCTTTTCGAATTGAACGACTCTGTCTTCGACGTCGGTGATAGTGTCGTCCCAAGCTACGAACAACTCAGATAGCGTATCGACCTGTGTCGCTCAGATGTCAATAAACCCCATCTGCAGCAACCGTATGATACACACCTGAGTCGCATGCCGCTCCACCAGACTAGCTATTCTCTTCTCCAACGACACCGCTAGTTCCGTGTCTGCGCGGTGTAGTGCCAACAGTGCATCGAGCCGCGGTTCGAGTTGTTCGTATACTGGGGGGATTGTTTTCAGCGATCTGGTTTCAGCGAAAGGCACGGCGGCGGATTAGGGTTGAACAGCACGACGTACACCCGAGCTTGCCTGCCCCTGTTACGCCTTTACTCTCCAACATCTCGATCTCGCGCATGTCGCGGTCCGCGGCACGAATGTCGGGCTCCATCTCCGTGAGGAGCGCCTCGAGCTGCGCGACGGACATCATCGCGTTCGTGTTCCCCTCCGCGGTGGCGGTGGCGGTGGGGTCCGACAGCGCGAACGCCGGACTCAGGAAATGCGCATACTGGTCGTCTGTGAGGGGATCATCATCATCATCATCAGAAGTGAGCGAGAATTCCAAGGTAAGGAACGCACATTGCGCTAGGAAACGCCCGAGTCCGTCGTTTGAGGCTACGACGGCGTCGAGACGCTGTTGTAGGTCTCCAGCGGCACGACAGAGGGAGAACGAGAGCGTGTGGCTTGATGTCTCCTCGGTGGATTTACGCCCTGCCTTGGACGCGCTTCCGCTTCCGCTGCCTACTCCAACGCCAACAAGGAGCGCCTCGAGCCAGCGCAGGCGAAGGTCGAGTGCCAAGCGTGGGTCGATGGGGATCGTGCGCTGGTTCGACTGGGTCTGGAGTGACGGAGGGGACTGAGAGAGACCGCGGGAAACAGCCGGGATAGCGGACGACGGAGGAGATGAGGGGGGAGACGTGTGGGATGAGTTGGAGAGCATTCGGTGGCGCACGTTGTCTCCTAGAAAGACGCTTCCTATATTGGCCATTGTGTGGTCAGTCCAAGCCGATGTCTTCTTAACGCCACACCCGACAAGTTCTGATCACAATCAACAAGAAGCGCGCGTACATTAATCATCTAACTAAGGGAACAACCTACATACAGAGATATACACAACTTTAAATACAGCAGAAATAAATATCCAACGGGTTCCTCACACACGAGCAGCAGCACTAAGATTTGCTGTGCTCATCTCTACAGGTAACTGGCTATATCCATCGCTTCTCTCTCCACTCACTAAACCTCGTATGCTATCCAAAACCGGACCCGCACTATCCATGAACATACCTGTCCAGCCTGCACCACTGTCGGCGGTGCCGACCAGATCATCCCCAGGCATGATGCTGCTCTCCGGTCGGCGCCACCACTTGAGTGTCAAAGAACTTGTCACAACGCTAACACTGGAGAATGCCATCGCTGCCCCCGAAAGCATTGGATGCATATACAATCCAAACGGCAGGAAGAATCCCATAGCAAGTGGTATGCCGACTACGTTGTAGATGCAGGCCCAGATAAGGTTGCGCTTGATGACTGAGAAAATCTTGCGCGAGAGATGAAGAGCCGCAACAACATCCAACAGATCGGAGCGCATGAGAACAATATCAGCTGCCTCGATTGCGACAGAAGTGCCAGAGGAGAGCGCAATGCCAACAGTCGACGCTACAAGCGCCGGCGAATCGTTGATCCCGTCTCCAACCTGATAAAACATCAGCACACAGAAGAGTCAGGATAGAGATAAAAGTACCATTGCAACACCATTGCCGTGTTTCTCGATGAGTTCAGAGATCACCGCTGCCTTACCGCCAGGACTCATTTCAGCCCAAATTCCTTCAGGCCTGATGCCGACTTGCCTGGCGATAGCAAGCGCTGTTGCCTTTCCATCTCCGGTCATCATGTTAACCTCAATGCCCATCGCATGAAGAGCCTGGATTGCATGTTTACTTGACGGTTTTGGTGCATCCGACAACGATATACCAACGATCGGAAGGGGAAGAGCAGAATTTGTTTTCGGCAAGATGGAAACAAAAACGACTGTCCTTCCGAGTTCCGTCTCTTGCTTCTGGTAGTTGGAAAGCGAACTGGGGATATAGGCGTCTTCTGACTGGGTGATGAATCCGGCCTTTCCCACGAGGACAGTGGATTTGCGTCCGGCACATGTCACAATCGCCTTAACACCTGCACCAGTCGTGCTTTCAAAGCCTTCCACGTTAGTTTCCGGGCCATCTATGCCAAGTAAATCTTTGCCGTAGACCGCGATAGCCTTGCCAAGGGGATGCTCTGACTTTGCTTCAATGGCACTAATCATCGCCAGTGCTTCCCTTCGGCCCGTGACTCCATCTGCGCAGACTCCATCCAGCCCTACATCCCCAGCGTACAACTCGTCATTAACAATAACACGGTGGTCTGACACGCTTGGTACCCAATGCATCCCGGCAACACTGAGCTTCCCGACTGTTACGGTGCCCGTTTTATCCAGAACGACTCTCTTGATGGATTTGCTCGCCTCCAAGGCCCGTCCACCCTTGATCAAAATACCGTTCTTGGCGCCAATTCCTGTACCGACCATGATTGCCGTGGGAGTCGCCAACCCCAATGCACAAGGACAGGCCACAACGACGACACTTATGCACATTTGAAGGCACACCGCAATTTTACTCGCACCGTGCTTTAAGAACATCTTGGGCAAGCTCTCCTCGTGTACAACATTGGCGACAATAGCCCACCCGATGAATGTGATTGCCGCGAGTGAGACGACTGTAGGGACAAAAAAACCAGAAACTCGATCCGCAAATGCCTGAATCGGCGCCTTCGATGTCTGGGCCTCCTCGACGAGCCGCACAATCTGCGAAAGTGCAGTATCTTTCCCTGCTCGTGTCACAAGCATGTCAAACGTCCCAAGACAGTTGACTGTTCCACCAATGACGGTATCTCCGACTTGCTTGAGGACCGGCACGGCTTCGCCAGTGATAGCGCTCTCGTCAAGGCTGGAAGAACCTCGAACCACTGTACCGTCGGCGGGCACCTTGTCTCCTGGTACAAGTTTGACCATGTCACCAACTTGAACGAGCTCGGTAGCAATCTTCTTTTCCTGGGTGCAAGCAGGGGCATCTGTGTAAATTGTCGCCATGGATGGAGCGAGGGACATTAGGTCCGTAAGTGCAGCACTCGTTTTGCCCTTGGCTTTGTTTTCAAGGTATCGGCCAAGTGAGACAAACATTATGAGCATGGTGCTCGTCTCAAAGAAGAGGAAGGGGCGGTAGTCGGGAGTGTAGTTGAAAATGGCAGATAGCATAATGCAAAGAGAATAGAAGTATGCTGCCGATGTCCCCAGCATGACAAGAACGTCCATGGTTGCACTCCCATGTCTGAGAGACTTGTAAGCACTGCGGTAAAATTTCGAACCGACCCAAAATTGCGCAGGAGTAGTTATAAGCAATTGCAGGACGTCCCCGAGATAAATTGCATTAAAAATACGGAAAGAAATAAATGATTTGAT
Organism: Macrolepiota albuminosa; assembly: GCA_027475525.1. Taxonomy (NCBI): domain Eukaryota; kingdom Fungi; phylum Basidiomycota; class Agaricomycetes; order Agaricales; family Agaricaceae; genus Macrolepiota; species Macrolepiota albuminosa. Next base: position 2,779,377 of record JAMWFC010000116.1, read on the forward strand.
GTACGGGATGCGGGGTCCTATCATGGAAATGAAGAAAACTGGCAGGGCAAAAGTAACGCTCCAGAGGAATCGTCTTCGCCATTCCAACACTTCTTTGGCACGAGTAAGGGATTGGAGTTGGGTGGCATCTTGTCGATCAGACAACATGGCATCAAATCCCATTTCTTCTATCCGCTCAACCATTTCGCGAGGGCCAATGAGAGTACGGTCAAAGCCAATTGTACAGGTCTCTGTAGCAAGGGAAACGGCAACGGAAGTGATACCCGGGACAGAAGAAAGACCAGATTCTACAGTGGTCGTACAAGATGAGCACGTCATGCCGTATATTCGTAAAGTGACAGTGTCTGCGCGGACTGGAGGGATGAAGGACGCATCGAAACCAATATCGGAAATCTCCTGCAATACACATTGTGAGATCAAGTTAAGGACGATATCGGATGGTGGACATACGTTAACCAGTTTGTCCACTGTCCAATGAGCAGGATCATATTCAATTTGTCCACGCTCGGCCAAAAGAGCAACTTTGACGCTATATATGCCCTTTTGACCCCGTAACATCCCCTCGATAGCCTGCAGGTTGCTCGAATCGTTTCTTATACAGCAAATAGTTGCAACGACACACCTCAACGCAAGACCCACATGTCATCCCTTCAATCCGGAGTTCACACTTCTCCGACAAAGGCTCATCGAGGGGACCTTCCTTTGAAGACAAGAGAGGGTCCATAAGGGTAGGCTTTGAAGAACCTTCCGGCTTGAAATGAGATGGCGCGACGGGGGAACCAGTCCATAGATTGTTGAGGAGCCCTGACATGGGTACGATGGGTCGTGTGTAGGATGTTATTGCGATATATACAAATGGATGGAATAAGGAGTGACGGTAAACCTCTGGCCAATCCCTTGAAAAGGCTGACTCAGATGGGTACTGAAAACCACAGGGTCCACGACCTGTGAGAGGAAGTTGAAAGCAGGCTACTAATTTACGATCGCCGAGGTTTCTACGTCAGCCAAGGTTTACGTAACTTGCAACCACATAAAAATAATCGAATAAGTAACACCCGCATGAAAAATAAATTTTCGTCAGAATTTTTTTTTAAAAAAAACATGGCCTAGCGAATGCACAGTGAAATAAAAAATTATACTCTAATAGTGTCCAAAGTCAGCGACGCTTTTTTTGGCTTGTGGTGTTGATAATCCTTCCCTCGTCCTCTTGTTGCCGGGCTGATCTGCGATTGATCCAAAGTTCCATGAACTTTGCAACTGCGGTTCTTCCAGTAATCCTGCAAAGATTGCACGTCTGATTGCCAGTGGCTTGCCGTAGAACCTCTCAAGTGTGGGAGAGTCCAACAAGAGCACAGATGAGCGAATAGAAGGGTCGTTGGCGATCGAATTTTGACATTGCACACCAATCCGGTTGGCAAGAATGATAAGAGTGAATGAGTAATTGCAACAGTCCTCTGACCGACAAACATCTGCGATCTTCTTATACTCAGCCACTACTTTCGAGTATGTGATAGATGAACTGTCTGATTGCAGAAACTTTGATTGGAGACAGAGGATGTGCGAATGTGAGGTTTCGCCATCGTGAGATCGAAGGAAAGCGAAGCTATCAGCGAATTTGGCTTTCTCGGCGTTGAGGTAGATAGTTGGTTTTTTTTCTGCCTTGCAAATTGTATGCAAATGTTGATGCAGCTCAGCACGTTCCTTGAGTGATAAGAAATCGTGAAGCATGGGAAGATGAAAGCGGATATCGTCGAGGTGTTCGGTGCCGCCAAATATATCAGAGATAGAAATGTCAAATCTATTCTCTTCAAACTCACGGTTCAATCGATATTGCAGCATACGTGCGTCATCATGCTCAATGAGCCGCCAATCTATCCCTTTGCACAAGGGAGTCAAGTTTGGATGGTAGGGTGCATGTGGGTCATTGGGACTAGCTTTGTACAACGTGAGGAATGGTAGAAATACCGTACACTTTCCCTCAGCGGTGGTGTCCACTGTCGTGATCCAACCATACTCGAATAGTTGGGAGAGTGGAGCTATTTCACCATTGATGTTGAAGGTCTCCAAGACACCAATGGATTCACCATGAAAATTCATATGAAACAGACGCCGAAGCAGCTGCGGATCTCTTTGGAGCAAGAAAAGATTTGTGCAGAGTTTATTATTTTGCATGAGGTCGGCGAGCCGTTCGAAGATCGAACCCCACTCTTCCTCCTTAATGTTTTCAAGACCTGCTCGAATGGCATCACGGTTGACGAGTGTGCCCATTCGCCTGTCGAATGCCTGATGTTCGACTTGGCAACCGTGACTCTGTATCATCAGCAAGGCCACTTGGAATATTCTGGTTGGACCCCGTAGGTCATATAGAAAGCGAATGAGACCTTTCGAAAAGTTTGGGCTTGCAGATGGCGCCTCTGAATGCGAGGATGTAGCTTGTGGTCGAATACCGTAGATCACATCCGAAATGATGTTGAGCATGGACTGGATTGAGAGTAAAGGAGGTGTATACCGCTTATATTTCACTCCTGTTGATTCTCCGGCCTGTATCAAGGACTCAAGCGAGAGACCTGAGAATATTGGAAAAATCCACGGCACCGTTGGCGCCAGATTATGCTGCATCTGTGAGACCAGCACACTGACAATCTCCTGAAGGCGACGACGGTCAACATGTTGTGTTTCATCCACATGAATGATGATGATATCGTCTGTTTGCAAGACTTGGAGAACTTGCAGAGCAAGATGGATCGGATCTGAAAATGGCGAGAATATCGACACCAATGTATCCAAGTCACGCCACCCTGCCCGTATCCCATCTTTGCTTGCATACGCCAAAAGGAGATCAGCTGCAAAAACTGCTTGCCATGCTTCATTATTATAGTTTGAACCTCGGACTTTCAGGTCAACGCGGAGACAGAGATGTTCTTTCCCTGATTTAATGACTTTGCTGCGAAAGGTTAGGAAACGTTCCGCGGTCCATACGTCATCGCAGAAGCTTGGCTTGAATTGCAATAAATCTGGAGGGTGGGATTCGGTTGCCGATGCTATCTCAGTAATTGGTGAATCGCAGGTGGTTGGTGGGTTGTTGGTTGTAGGAGTAGGAGGGATCATCGCGCTTGTTGAAGGAGGTCCATAGACTATTGTTCGATGGGCGAGGAAAGAGAGGAACCGCGAGCAGATCGCGGTCTTGCCAGTGCCTGAAGCGGCTCCAAGAATGGGTATTGCAAGTTGCTGAAGCCATCCTTCTTCGAAGACAAACTTTGCCCGAAATGCGTACAACATTTGGTCTCGAAGGTGGGACAGGATACCATCACACTGCTGCAGAGGGAATGAATTGCCAAGGGAATAGAGGGTTTCTGGCCCAAGTTCGGAATTGCGAACATCTGGACGAGCGCGCCAATCACACAAACTTTTCACGAGGCCTTCAATCACTGGGTAAAATTTTTCAATCTATACTGCTCCATAATTGCAGAGTGATCCTACCTGGCTTGTCCGGAAGCACCACCATAAAATGTATTCGCTCTTCCGTCTCTGGGAGAGTTCTCCAGCATTTGCGGATACTCCAAGGCCCTTCGAGATCTAAGTGATGCGACCATGCCTCGGGCGTTGTTTTTTGTTGAAGCTTGAATGGCAAGTCAGATTCCTCTTCCGTATATCGAGCAATAAACAGATCGTTCCTACCTGTTCTTTACTGTCATAAGGGACACCTTTCTCCTCCCCTGTGTTGTCCTCTTGTGGTTCACCAATACTGATGGGATTCTGTGTGTATATGTCAGCATCTACACTATTTGTAAGGATGCGGGCCTCTCACCTCGTCGATCTTGTAGATCTGCAGCAGCTTTGCAGCACATGCTATTTCGGGATTCTTCTCCTTGACTTGCTCCTTCATCACATTGACGGTTTTGTTGGGAGCAATGTTGATGGTGAAGGTCTCTCCTTGCTCGGCCAGATAACCTGTGAGTGTTAACAATTCATTTCTGTTCATGGGATGTAGGCAAGGCGTGTGGTGGCGAGTGTTGTTCCTGAAATTGGCAAATTTCTGACGTCATTCCGCTCCTGTGAGCTGATATCCCACATGGTAGGGATGGGCGTTGCGTTGCGCAACACTGTTTCAACGTAAGGTTGCGTTGTATGTTGAGTAAAACCCTTCAAGCTTAAGACCCTTTGCAACATGTTACAATGACTGATTCTAGACAATGTGTACTTACTATCTATTCCATTTATAATATTTCGGAGAACTCCGAATTTAGGTTCTGAATTCCTATGGACGCGACTGTTCTCTTTCTGACGAACATTTTCTTAATATTTCGGAGAACTCCGAATTTAGGTTCTGAATTCCTATGGACGCGACTGTTCTCTTTCTGACGAACATTTTTCTTCATCATATGTCCCAAAAATCTCTTTGATCCGACTTGCAATGAATACAGAGGTTGAGGTGAACCCCTACGAACTCCTCGACGTCAAAGTCGAGTCCACTGAGCAAGAGATCAGAACGGCATATCGTAAACGTTCACTCAAAGTCCATCCCGACAGGGTACGTGCAATCACTTGAAGAATACGAATTGAACGTATCGAATATCTGATTTACGCTCCAGAATCCCAATAATGCAGATGCTGGTGAGTTTTATTACGAATACCTTGTAAATGACCATCGTTTATTACCTACTTTTCTTAGCACGCAAATTTCATGAATTGAATCAGGCGTATGAGCTTCTGCTTGACCCATTACGACGACTTGCATTAGATGCGAAGCTTCGCCTGAAGCAGGCGCGCGCCGAGCGCTTCAAGTCATATGATAATAAACGGAAGAATATGGTAGAGGAGCTCGAAGCCCGGGAGCGGGAATTCAAGAAGAGGAAGCAGGAGCAGGAGAAAGAGGAACTCCGGCGATGGCATGAGACGGAAGAAATTAAAGATCAAGGTCGGAAGCTACGAGAGGAGAAGGAGCGTGATTTGCGTGAAAGAGAGGAAAAGAACAAGCAAGCCGCTGAAGAGACTCAGGAGGATGATTTAGCTGCACCGTCACTAGGTAAGCTTCATATTCTCCCTCGCAGGATGGGTTATATTCACAATGGCTGACAACAGGCTCAATGGACACAACTGTCAGACTCAAGTATAACCTCAAATCTCGTCCCGAACTAACGACGGCAGAAGCTATTGCCAAACTCCTAGCGCCTTTCGGACAGACAGATGATGATTCAATTGTTCTCTCTCTCAAGTCTTCAAAGAAAGCAGCCAATAAGCCCCCAAAGTATGGAACGGCTTTGGTTCCCTTCAAACAGATTGGCAACGCGTTCGCTGCAGTGTGTGCTAGTGGAAGGCCAGAGCGTGGTTTAGACGGTATCGAAATCGATTGGGTTGGAGGCAAGGAGCCTCCAATATTGATTTGGTTGAAGAAAATGGGCAAATTAGGCACTCCGCCGCCTCTGGCATCTAATGTGCAAAATCCCGCTTCGTTGAAGGCAGAACGAGCCGAAGTTCCTCAAGCACAAACAAGAAAGGATTCATCCTCATTTTCAACATTTCCTGCATCTTTTGTACGCAATCTGTCTCCTGACCTCAATCCTATCGTATTGATGAACATCTATTGATAGCCGGATGTTTTACCACACTCAAATGCTGCAGAGGTGCCAGGAGTAGACTACGAGTCTTTAACGCTTATGCGTTTGAGACAAGCCGAGAGAGAGCGGTTGGAGCGGGAGATACGTGAACAAGAGGCCGACGACTAATTGAAGATAACTTCGTTGTAACATGGGCCAAACCATCTCAAGACTAATGCATACAGTCTGGCAGCCTCTTCAGTCCATACCGTGTGTATAATCGATGTAGTGGTATGCTATTCTTCGTATCGTTTCATTTCTCATCTACTGATACATCTGACAATTCGAAGACTAGGCGACACGTCAGATAGTAAGATGCAGGAAAAAGCAATCTAACAGGGACCAAGTTGTGAAATATCATGCCTAACCTTCAAGCTTCACTTCAGTGTTTATTGCGTTCAACATTTGTTCATATTCCGCAATGTACATACCACACCCCTTTCCTATACACTTTGTTCATAGACTGGCAAGAACTCGCACTGCCAGGACGAAGAGACCTCGTGGCCCACCTTGATTGCAATGCAAGGCAACCAAATCAAGACTTCGTGCTACAAAGAATCGAAGCAGACCAAGTCCATTACCGTGCAGCACGAGCCCATCACCTTTGTTGAATCAATGTCTGTGTTAAAAGAGAGGGTTTTGACGCTCTGCACGCAATTCAGCTACGTAATAGTCATCAGCCCGCTATTCTGCCTCGCACAAAACTTACATCATAAGAACCTTATCGATTTATCGGCCAATGCTTGTGTACTCAGTCTTTCTGCAAAACTAATTATTGGAGTTAAAAAAGGAATTTTTCACAAGACCAATAGAAGGGAATACGTCGCGACCCTCACGTGCAGCACGATCTAGGGAGAGGGGCAGGTGAGACAGTCTCTCAGGGACTGCTCACGACCGCAACCTCCTCCCTAGGTGAGTGGTGCACTAACTCAAATCGAGGGATTGGTAATGAACGCAATCCGAGATAGATTGGTGCGACGTAGATATTTACTTACACCCTGAACAAAGTTCATCGGGCTACGCCGCTCAAGTAATCCTACTTTCCCCTCTTATTTAACTCTAACTATGAGCACTGGGAATGAAGGACAACCCCAGTCCCAGGAGGTACTTACCTCCGTTAGCAGCTCGTCCACTCTTTCCTCCCAAAACGTCCAATCTGGGGGGGATGCAGGAACAGCCCCCGAAAACCCGTCCGTTGCTCCAACGACTGGGTCCGAGCGTGCCATCGTCAGTCTACTGGAAGAAATCATTGACGAATTCAGGCGTGGCAGGCGGCCCAAGTATGATACCGCCGCAGAGATTGTTACCGTCGCCAACACCTCTACACTTCCCCGAGACATTGTCCGAGACAACACCAAGAGTTACCTCCAACTCCTTGACAAAATTGAAGCGAAAGCAGCAACACGGCAGCGACAAGCTCGCTGCAAGGAAGAAACTCAGACTGTCTTCGAGTCAGATCTTGGCCCTCTTAACTCTGCTGGGAGAGGAGAAGGATTCACCACAGAAGGAAGACGTGAAGGAGGAAGTTTTCCTGGAGGAGGCGGAGAAAGTCACCCACAATGCCTGTCACATGGACCTCCTCTCGAATCCGAATCAACAGGGCGATTTGCTGATAGCCTTGTTGAAGCCGTGCGACGCGAGTCAAGTGGACGAGGTAACAGCCTCAAGCGCCGAGAGTCAGATTCAACAGGCAGTGAATCATCAAACTCCTCCGAAACTTCTGATGAGGATGACGGACCTTCCAGAAAGCACAGAAGGATTGATGAGAGGAAACTGCCCTGGTACGAACACGAGAAGCTTGCTCGAGAGAATGAGGATCCTCGATGTGCCCGAAACAGGACCCTCCTTCGACGCTACCTCCGAAATATTACAGAAGTCAAGCGTAGCATCCTTACATCCCTTACAGCCCCTGCCGATTTCCCATCCTCTGAGTGGGACAAACTCCTCAGGGGGGAAGAAGTCTGCTTCGACACCCTGTACAGCGCTGTCGGCCATCTTGGAGCTCCTCGGGAGATTCGAGGGCGTCTCGGAAATCGTGAATTCATCTTTGGATACAGTTCTCCGCTTAGGAAGGTCGAGACAAGTGGTCAATGGCTCGTCGCAGCGAGCATTTATGCCAAAGGACTCAAATTCGCTTTCCCTGACCGAGAGAATGAGTTCCAATCCCACATCAACCACATCCTCAGCCTTTTCGGAGCCAGGCACGAGTCAGCTCATGGCAAGGTCATTGCCTATGACAAGGCAGTTCGAGCCCGAGTGGGAGGGGGCACCAGACTGTTGCTCACGGACAGACACGAATTTGCAGACATCCGTGACTCCATGCTCGAAGTCGACGGGATCTATTTTAGCGGGGAAAAGACACCCAGTTCAGGAGCGAGCAAACCCGGAGCCAACAGCAGAGTTAAATCAAGCAACTTATCTGTCTGCAGACGCTGGAACACCGCAAAAGGCTGCCCCTTTGATGCCAACGTATGCTACTACCAACATGTCTGCAAAACGTGTAGAGGGACACACACCAAGCTCGAGTGCAATGAAAACAGCAAGGATTGAGGTATTAAGAGATGGGGGCCCAAAATATCTCCGATACAATTACTACCCCATCACAACGAGCTTCTACCTCGAACTACAGCAGAATGGTCAGAGATGGCAAAACCTGTCCCACAGCCCCCGAGATCGGAACTGGAAAATCCTACGAGTTTTTTCTGCCAACGCACAAGGCGGACAGATTCTTCGAAGGAAACAGAGCCGTTATCAAAGAGTCGGCACATTGCACCAATCCCTACACATTACATCGAAGCATAGATCGCATACAATGTTGACTTCCCCTTTCTCTTCTTCGTTTCTTGAATGTGCCTACTTTTCTTTATCCTTAAAAAAATTGAAATAAAGATAATAATAATAATAAAAGAGCTCGGATTCTTCAATTGTTGCGATATCTTCACCACTTGGCGTTATGTTTTGGTTATTTTATTACGATGTGTTCAAAAAAAAATCGAACTCGGACTCTCCACTACGATATGTTTCATCACTTACCGTTCTTCTGTGACGGACTGTATTCTTCTAAAAAAATCGAACTCGGACTCTCCACTACGATATGTTTCATCACTTACCGTTCTTCTGTGACGGACTGTATTCTTCTCACTTCACTATAAAAATCGCTTCACTCAACAATAAACCTCATAGGATTTAGCTGCGAAGCGGCATAAATCTAACAAACCGGGCATGGGACACGTGGGACGACCACTCACAAAGCGCCCGGTAAATAAGAACGTGCAAGTTAACCCGTCCATTGGAACAGTATCCTCTAAGGGCCAGCTACCGTATGATGTCATTCGTGAGATCTTTGCCCACGATCTGCCGCGGGAAGACTTCCAACACAAGGACATTCGCGGAATACCGTTCATAACCACAAATGATGAAAATCAATTGGAACGGGGTCGTGCATGAAGATATTATAAGGGTGCGTAAGATTTAGATCGTAAATGGGGTAACCAAATCATAAGGTCATAGTCAAAGGTCGTAACGACTGTTCTGTAGGCTCATTGATATCATTCATATGGCATCCCTTCAACACTTCTCCAAGAGACGCCCAATTGTTCAGCACATTTTCTGCAAATTCTCGCTCTTCACGGCAGAATCTGTGCACTGATTGTGTTACGAGCGTGTTCTCTTGTTCAGCACATTTTCTGCAAATTCTCGCTCTTCACGGCAGAATCTGTGCACTGATTGTGTTACGAGCGTGTTCTCACGATTATGAAGAACGACGCGGAGTTCGTGCCACATCTATCAAATATTGAGGTTGTTATTCTCGTAGAAAACAATAAAAACAAGATAAACTCACGATGCACGAATAAACACACGTCTGCTCAGTTGTGCAGCTATGCTCGCCTGGTCTTTCTCCACAAGGCTGGTAAGTCGCTCAGATTCTTCCTGCCATCCTTCCTTTTGAGCACTCCGTATACCATCTAGCTTCAGAGAAGTAGTTTCCACGCGTTTTTTAAGTCGTTCGACTTGATCAAAGGAAAGTCGCTCGTGTCTGATGAGAAGATCACGCATAGCAAGATGGAGATCACGTTGACCCTATCGCGCAAAATAAGAAGTGTGTCTGATACATGAGATTTTGAGCAACCTTGAGAGCTTCCAGAGTTGTGTCAAATAGTCTCCGCATCTGAAGTCCAGACTTGTTTCAACTCCACGGGCAAAACGTTTGACCCAGACTTACCCTTGTTTCTGAGAGTTCAGAATGTCTTTGAGCGTAGTTGGCTACTTGTTCAAGCCCCAGGCGCACGCCACTTGACAATTCACATTCATCCCCTCTCCAGCAGTGTTCATTGACTTCAGTGACGGCTCTGAGAGTGTTGGTCAGCCTCGTCAGATCCCCCTGCAAAATGGTGTCATCAATGGTTTGCATGGAATGGTGGGTGTTTAAAGTTTCGGAGACGATAGATGCAGAAGCAGTATTCAAACGAGGGGAAGAAGGGGATAAAGCAAAGATACGAAGCGAAAAGTGAGTCGGCAGATATGTGTTTCGGAAGGCTGAAGGTGACCGTACCGCAGCAGCTTCTCGTCTCCTCATGATGCGTTCTGCAAGAACACAAATCCTCTGCCATTGATCAATCAGAGGATTAAGCCTCCCACGAATAGTCCTGTTGGGTCTCAATGAAATTTTTGTCGAGTCTTTTCATAAGAATGGGGCGTACGCAAGTTTGTCCTCCAAGTCGCTGGGGATTGTCATTTCTTCAATGCGATCTACACGTTTAGAGACGGACTCCTCATCCAACGAGACGGAAGTATGTTTTCGCCAGGTTTCTAAAGACGGCTCCGTCAAAAATACCGCGAGAAGCCCGTCGTCTTTGATAATCGGGTGATTCCTGTGGCATTGTCATAACAGATCAATCAATTATGCCTTCTATACGCACACTACAAAGTTAAGCGCTCTTGAGAGGCCACGTCTGTAAGCTATGAGTATCAGCAGTTTTTTTAAAGAGAAATGATCAGCACTCCTTACCGTCGCTGTTCCAAGAATTGCTCATCCGCTGTTGCGACATTTGGGTGCATAGAAGAGACTACAAGTGGTATAAACTTACCTCCAACTCTTTTGGGGGGTAACGCTGGGATCAAACGGAAGGGATATCGTCGCAATAGGACGTCCCATAGGTAAACGAACTCCGAGTACCGTCGTTGCACGGAAGGGGTACCACGCTTCTGTTTGTATGAGCAAAAAAGTACTTACAGAGATATGTCGGAAAAACGAACTTCGGTCACAACTTCATACACCATGTACCGATTCAGAATAAACCCCTGTGGGCCAAGTAGATTCACTCTAATCACCTCTTGCTTCTTCCACCACTCGTTTGGCAACCCAGAACCGGCCAAGTTTGATGGAGCACCATTTGTCAAGCCGCCACCTCTTGCTTCTTCCACCACTCGTTTGGCAACCCAGAACCGGCCAAGTTTGATGGAGCACCATTTGTCAAGCCGCTCTGTGCTATCGAATCCGCTTGAACCACCAGGCGGGCCAAATCGAGAATTGGCATTCCACGGGTCATCGGACGCGTAGGCGGGCGTGGGTGCAAGGACTGTACTCGCAGTCTCGCGTCGGTAAGTAGGGGTCGATGAGAAGGCTGACGTGGTGTGCTGGTATCTGGAGAGGTCAAGTGTTGGCTCGGGTAAGGTATTTTGTGACGATAAAGCCGCGACTTGTTCGATGCTGACGTCTAAGAAGTATGGTTCAATCGGCGAACGGAAGGCGGGTTTTATAACTCACCTTTCCCTGCTTGTGCTAGTGCGACGAGGGCCAGTGCAACGAAGAATTCAAGTTTTGACACCCGGGGTTTAGAGCTTACAAGATTGACAATCTGAAAATGAGATAAACTGAGTAACAATGCGATGTTATTACACTTGATTTGACCTTGTCAATGGTCGCAGCCGGAAGGGACGAAGTACTCAAGATACGCGACAAGGAGTTGACTGACGCCTCCCCAAGGTCACTGGGACTTGCAGCTGCGAAAGCAGTGTTGTAGATGGCGGGTACTGTTGCATCAGCTGCATGCAAGCAAGGTCAGGCGTTGGCTCGAGTTTGACTTGTCAACCCTAGTAGCTTAAAAGACACACCAATCACTGAGCTGAATACGGAGGACGTATTCTGGGAAATGGGAGTGGGAGCAGGACTCGGGGCAGCACTCCAAGGATCCAATCCATCGTCGTATACCGAGTTCGCCAATGGATTCTCATCTACAAAACTACCACCGAAACCAACAGCTGAAGATGTGCCCGCGTATCGCTGTGCAGGTCTAGGAGAGTTGAACATTGTAGAAGGAAGAGTCGTCGTCTCGGCCAATACCCAACGATCCCAGGCTTCTGACCGAAGGCGGCAAGCAAGGTGTTTGTTGATCGGCTCGTCGAAGCCATTATCATTACTTATTCCTCCGTTATCACAATGGGAAAGTCTTGTCAGTAAGTATTAGAAATTTGTACAACCCTGGCCCCACTAAGTACAACTACCCTACGCTATGATTTTCAAAAATAACTTCTGTACAGCCACAACTAGTACGTCTAGACAGTTTCCGCGGTCTTTTTGGCTGCAAAATGCAGCGTCCAGGTAGAAAGTAATCGCTTGCTATTGACTGTATCACCGTCCAACCTGACACACTCAGAGTTAGTAGTGAGGAAAACCAACAATTCTGAGTACATACCCAGGCGTTCCATAAGTGAGCGGCGCTATGAATAAGAACATGCAGAACATGAACAGGCTAAAGATCGCCACGATGATAGGTCCTTTTATACCAATGTTGGAATGTTCGGATGGACGTCGGCGTGTGAAAGGCCCAACGATGGATATAGGATAATTAACGGTTTCACTCAGAACAAAATTGAGTACCGCGCCTGCGATGAGAGCAGAAGCCAGATGGGAGGGGAGATAGTGGTGGATGAACAATTGGCGGTTCATGAGGAAGAAGGGAACGTAATGAGAGCAGAAGCCAGATGGGAGGGGAGATAGTGGTGGATGAACAATTGGCGGTTCATGAGGAAGAAGGGAACGTAATGACTCCCCAAACAATGAAGAAGAAACCAGCGTTATTCCAAAGACGGTTACGGGCAGCTATAAAAAGAGGTCAAACGTATGAAACAACATCAAATGCAGAGTGTCTCACGATCCGGAATTGGGTCGAGCCCTCTGCGCCTCGCCAGGAGGTCCGCACCAAGCACGCCAATATAGATCGACAACGCAACTACACAAGTCCACCAGCCAACGAGGTTACCAATAAGGTAAATTTGTTTCGAAGTTTCGCTCTGAGTCCAGAAACTGATACCGCTAAGGAGGAAAGGCCAGTTTATCGGACCGCTCGCGTATGGATGTGAAGCAGTCAATCCTGCGTTGTGCTGCAACATCAAAAGCTGAAGTTCGGCAAATTTCTTCCGCTCGCGTATGGATGTGAAGCAGTCAATCCTGCGTTGTGCTGCAACATCAAAAGCTGAAGTTCGGCAAATTTCTTAAAAAGTTCATGCTCTTAGGCTCCTTGCTGGGAACTTTCCGTCACGGTCAGTAGGATCCTCTCCATCTATAACGACATCTCTTAGTCAGGAAAACAAAAAACAAAAAACACTCCATACTCTCGTCAGCGATGATGCTGTCAACAAACCAAGTTGCAGTCTTTTCAGCGGGATTTTTGTTGCCGTTAATTTCTAGTTGATTGAAGGCCCAATCTGGAAGCTGCTGGTTGTGCGTCCACATCGAAACTCTCGTAGGAACATGAATAAGTCTGAAGTAGCCTGATTTGCTCTTCCATGCCTGCCCCTCATGTCCTTCAAGAAGTACCACTTGGAACAGAGTATCATTGTGTCTGGAATGATCATCTTTGGGCCACGTGGTAAACTCCTGATTTGTTGGCATGAGAGGTGATGCGACATCATGAGTCAAGAGATGACTGCGAGTGTTGACGTGTAAGAGCTGGACGACATCGTTGTGACGAACAATGCGACCACGCCCTGAGTCAAGAGATGACTGCGAGTGTTGACGTGTAAGAGCTGGACGACATCGTTGTGACGAACAATGCGACCACGCCCGGTCCTCTGGGAGAGCTTTTGTTGGTATGATTTGCCAGTGGTTGTTTGTATCGTTGTGACCATAACCTGTGACTTGTTGACCTGTGGGAGAGCTTTTGTTGGTATGATTTGCCAGTGGTTGTTTGTATCGTTGTGACCATAACCTGTGACTTGTTGACCTGTGTACAATTGCAAAATAAGCTAAAGTGAAAAGCGGTTGGAATTAAATGGGTCAACCTTGGCTGCTGACGCGTCCGTCCTCGTATGTCAAAGGGTATCTCTCAATATGTGAGTGTAGGAAGACCTTCGATTCCTTATGTTTAAATGTGACAGTATCATAAAATCGGATTTCTAGATAAGAAACGAAAATCAGCGAATCCAGTCAAGTTCTGGGATTCGATTCCTCACCTTGGCTACTGAGCAACATCTCGTTGCCCAAAAGAGTCTCCTGAAATGCAGGGCTCATAAAGGTATCACCGGGTCCAGAATATGTAAGAACAAAGAAGTGGATATAGAAGAAGGACAGGTAGACGATGAAGGGGACAACAATGAGTCCAAAGGCGCGTGCCCAGAAATGTCTCCAGAAGTAATCCTGCAGAAAGATTAATGATGTGAAATGGCAAGATGATAATGACTGACAATCGAAGGATTCTTTCTAATGTCGAGGATACCCCAAAGGTCGATCAAAACAGCAATACCAATCGTTATAACCGTCAAGATGCCATTTACTTTGGAACCCCATGTACACGCCATGAAAACTCCGGTGGTAATAAGCCATGTCCACCAATCCGTTGAGAACTCACTAAAGCATGATGAGATCAGAACCAGCACAACACACGGTCAACCCACTTGTAACGGAGTTTGCGGAATGAGAACTCACTAAAGCATGATGAGATCAGAACCAGCACAACACACGGTCAACCCACTTGTAACGGAGTTTGCGGAAGCGGATGTACGCATAGATAGTAAGGGACATGAAAAAATCAAAGCCGCATCCAAAAGAATGAGACGAGACTGAGTGATGTGTGCGTTATCTGAAACAATAAGATTACATCTTGCTCTCGAGATAGAATGAATAGCACATACCAAAGAGGACAATGGCTGCGGAGAAGGCTGCAATGATCGTGGAATAGCCACTCTCTTTCATGATCGCATAGATAACAGGTATAGTGAGACTGCCGAGGATAGCAGGAAGAGCTCGCAAGCCAACGTAGGGTACGTGGTTGGCTGTGTAACTGTCGCCGATTGTTTCGAACTGAAAGTTTCCATCAAACCCAACGAACCAGCCAGCTAGGCCGAAAAGCATTTTGGCAAATGGTGGATGTACGTCGAAGTAGTACTCTCGTCGAAGGTAATGCGAAGCAAATTTGCCAAAGTGTACTTCATCAAAGCTGACGATCGTTGAGCAAGTTACTTGACTCCAAGACGCGATTTACTCACACAACCTCATCAGGAGCATTTATCTTATAGAATCGCAACGCAAATGATAGAGCCGTGAGTATGGACACTATGATGATGCTTGCTTTGGGGGTCTCTAGAAGTTCTTCGGTTGGGTCACGATTTCTCTGTTCACAAACGTGAGTGACAGTGGCGCCGCGAACGTTCTTGAAGCCTACCGAGTCATGGTGCACATCACTAACATGCTCGTCATCTTGAACAGTGTCAGGCGTGGGTTCATGTGATAGGTTAACTTGTCTTCGGCGCAAATTGGAGGGACCCGCCATGGGGCAAAAGTGTGTCAAGGATTTGTTTCATGTGATAGGTTAACTTGTCTTCGGCGCAAATTGGAGGGACCCGCCATGGGGCAAAAGTGTGTCAAGGATTTGTTTTGACCAAAGACGCGTTAGGGTTGAATGCCACGAAACACCAACGGCTTTACGTAATCACTGATGAGCGCGTGCCCTCGCAACCATGCACTCTTTACACCATTGATATATGGCCAACTTGCATTTTCAGCCAAACTTTCATGGACAATACCCGAGTCGGAGAGGAAGGCGATTCAGCCATCCCTGTCAGAATGACTGTATCTATTCGAGACAAGCGCATGCCATTTCTGGAATTTCAAAGGATGGAAACTAGATCCAGAGATACATAGAAACATTCGTATGTACGAATACAAGCTTAATATGGTTTGAACCGTCGAGATGCCTTGAGCGCTTCTACTCTTGCCTTGTCTTCCTCCCACCTCTTCTTCAAATTCATAAGTTCTTCAAAAAAGAAAAAAAAAGTTATACAAGCCAAAGATTGAGGGAGAAACAAAACATACCGCTGCGCTGTTTCTCCGCCTTCTGAAACGCGTAAAAATCCTTCTTCTCCTTGACTTCCTTCTTCGCATTCCGATTCCGCTTGGACGTCTGCCCGCTCCTCTGGAAATGCTTACTCGCAACGCCCACGCCTCCTCCCAAAGTCTTCCCAAACGCCCCACCCCTCGTCACAAGCGTGAACCCATCATCATCGACAATCGCCTCGCCTTTACGATACTTTGATTTCTGCTTCGACTTTTGCAAGGCATGCTCGAACACCAATATCGACGAGTCCGCGTGGTCCTTGACAGCGCCAAGCGGCGGGCGGAGCGAGTCATATAGAGAAGCATAATGAGCGAGGCCAGAAGGTTCCTCTGATATCGCAGGCCACGGACGGGGTTTTGTCGCAGAAGAGAGCGCCCGTTGTAGAGAAGACGAGTCCAAAAAGACTAGATGAGCAGAACGACCAGCAGGTCGCAATGTCCGCAGGGGTTTTGTCGGCAGTGGAACGACCTTGGGAGTATCGTCTTTAGCAACTTTTCGACGTTTTCGAGGTTCGGTTGCGACATCGGTCTCAGGACCTCGTTCCTCCCTCTCCTCTTCCTCTTCCTCCTCCTCCTCGCTATCGCTATCGCTGTCCTCTAGATGAGGTTCCACAGCATCCACATCAAATACCACTCTTTCTATTGTGCCAGACTGTTTGAATAGCTGCGATAACTCGCGTTCAGTCGCGTCTGGTGGTATGTTGGACAGAAACAACGTCCTGCCCTCTGGCAAAGATTTTTGAGACGCCTTTTTTGATCCCACATGAGAACGTGCATATATATAGTGCGTTGAAGACTCCGAATAAGTAACCGGGACGATAGTGAAACCGTTGAGGGACGTTGGTAGAGCCATCAGGGTATGTGCGTTGAAGACTCCGAATAAGTAACCGGGACGATAGTGAAACCGTTGAGGGACGTTGGTAGAGCCATCAGGGTATCACTTGAAGAAACTTTAAAAGTATATTTTGATGTTTGCGTCATTTTGCAGTCCTTGCCAAATATTACTATGGTCGTGGAAATTATAGACAAGGCATTAATATTCTTATAATAAGTATCGATATCAGCAAAAGTACGTCAATATGTATCTGCGTGCACAGGCTGCATATTCATGTTACAACATCGTCCAAAAATTAATGGTAAAGAGGAGATGTGATTACCAAAAAAAAAGCCACACTAAAAATATGGGGGTGGGGTGGGGAATCAACCAGAGTCGGCACAACAAGATGATACAGATACGTTAGGGAGGAGCACCAAGATATATATAAAGAGTAAACAGGGCAAGAAAAGAAGGGAATCTGATTTTAGTCGCGGGCAACCCAGTCAGTACTGCGTGAGACCAGCTCAATCGAATTATCCGTCGTCCAAAATAAGCGTTCAGTTGCACTGCGCCCACTCCACGCCTTTTGATCACGCAAAATCATAGCCTGGAACCACACACAGCCTGATCAGCACCCAGAAAAAAAAAAGACGGACAATACAAATACATGATATACCTACCTGCTGTGCACCAAAATTACGCTGATCATGAGCAAAGAGCTCGACATTATCCTCCAAAGCTTCCGAAAGTAATTGCAAATCATGAAGAATGGCCTGCATCGCCCGAACAGCGGCAAGTGTCAACATCTCCCTGCGATTGCGGACGGAGCTTCCGTTACTATTAGGATTAGGCGGCGGCAGCGACCGTGATATCGTTTGAAGTACAGTCTGCAGAATTCGCTTCGTCTCCCCCATGATCTTTTGCGCTTGCGGGAAGTTCCGTCTCGAGACCAGCACCAGTGAGCGTGTGATCATATCAGAAGCAAGAAGCTCCATCCGCCGCCGGACAATGACGGGATCAGATATGGCTGAAGGTGGTCTCGAGCCGTTTGACATCGGCAGGAGCGTGACGGTAAGGAGTACTGGATGGGCGAGACGAGTGACGTTTTTAGCAGCGGCAGGATCGAAAAAGGCACCATCCACTTCAATGACTGGCACCTCGTCAATCATGCGATCCATCATTCCATCTGCAAAGTCGTTGTCCTCTATAGATAGCGAGACCAGGCCCATGCTCTGCACGAAATGGTCCGTGGCATTCATCGCACGCGCGTTGGCTGGTCCGCGGCTTTGAGTCACCTTTTGGGCGTCGGTATTGTCGAGCTCCATTTCAATGAGCATTTCTTTACGTTCGCCGTACCGCAGCTCCCCGACATCGATATCGACGTTCTGTCCGTCTGACGCAAGGATCGACGATGGACCGCCAGAGACCTTGCGGATCTTGAAGCGATGCCCGTCAACCACCTTGATATGCATCTTCATGTTAAGAAGCCCAATTGACATCATTCCACCGACACAACCGGCCACACAGTCACGTAGATCATACCAGTCTTGGACAAAGGTGTATGTTCCACTTGTATGGTTCGACATGAGCCACAATGAGGCGGGATCATGTGAGCGACCGTAGCCGAACGAGTGTATCGGCACGTTGGCAGCCTCGGCGCGGGCAAGAACGAGATCCATCTGGGCTCGGCGAGTGCTGTCGGAGGCATCACTGACAAGAATCATGCCCGATATAGGGTTGCGAGCTTTCCGTTGTAGAACAACATCAAGACCTGAAATGGAATAGACAAGTCAAGTCTGCGAGAGTTTACAATAGGCCCGAACTGACCGTGGTTAACTGCAGTGACGACATCAGTTTTTTCTTCCTTGGAACCCCGAACGAGGAACTCGTCGAGTTGCTCATCCATCTTAGCTCCGGTCTCGTCAATGAACTTTTCAAGTCGTGCTCGGCTCTGAGCTTTTCCCGGACTCAAAAACGGCGTCTTTCTAACTCTGCCTGAAGGGCCAACTTCGAATGTTACCAAACTAAGCCGGTCCTTGTTAGCCATGGATGCAAGAATAAAGTCAAAGGTGGCGCGAATGACACGAATCTTCAATTGAGCAGTGCTGGGGACAGAAGAAGGTGGGGGGATAGAAATAACAAGAATAAGATCCAAAGGCGGGTGTGGGAGAGGGGTCAAGGAATTAGACGGTCCAGAGGACGTGTGAGGCGTGACAAGAGATGCCGGAGAGTCGTAAGGGCTGAGTTGATCGTCTTCAGCGAGGGTTGTAAGTTTGTTGTTGTTCATCTGATGCCGTTGAGGCGTTGAGCCATGTGAAGTGGAAGAGGAGAGGGTAGACCGAGATGAGCCATTCAAAAGGCTGTCGGTCGTACTAACCGAAGTTTGGGTGCTGCCTCCACTCAATACCCTCATGGCCTTCTGACTTCCACCAAACTCCTCCATATCGGGTACTCTCAAACTTGATTGGGGACGGGCAGTACCATTCTGTTGCTGGAACATGTTGACGAGGGCTTCAATGTTTTTCTTCCAGGCATCCATGGACGGGCGGTCCCTGAAAATGAGTATGAAGGACGCAAGCTCGTCTTCCATATCAATCGTGAGACTCATCTCTCCTGCAGCGGAACTTGCAGTAACATGCTTGATGTGGCGAACATATATGCGTCCTTTTAACCGCAAGACGCCCTTTGACTGGCTCGAGTTGGACGACAAGGAGCCCGGATCTGTAAAACCAGAGGCATTGGAAAGTAGTCGGCCGAGACCGCGTTTTTTCTCCTCGACGACGCAGATGATTGCTTCTCTAAAGAGGTATACGTAAAATTCGCGAATTGCCGTGTCGCGTCGAACGGACAACAAATCGTACATTTGCAACGGGCCGAGGTCCGATAGAGGATGTCCTTTCCAGTCGATGATACGATTCCTGAGGTCCTCCGTGATGGCATGGAATGGGGAATCTTCCTCGTTATGGACGTAGTTGTTGGGTATAAAAGAGTCGTGAGTGGTGGATGAGGATGTATGTGAGTCAGATGCAGTTGGATGATGTTGGTATGAGTTTTGGTCGTATGGGGTGTACGGGGGGGTATTATATGTGTCAGAAGCTGTGGGGTGATGTTGGTATGGGCTTGGGACACGTTCTTGCTGTGATCGTGAGTGATCGCGGTGTGGACTGGAGTGACCAGAACGAGATTGTTGTCGAGGATGAGTGGCAGCGCTACGGGGATAGTTGTCATTCAAGACAGGGCCTGGAGTGCTTCCAGCGGCTCGTTTTCCAGGCAGTTCGATGAGGACAATACAAGTTAGAGGCTGATTCTGGTCGTTGGTCCTCGTGAGAGAGGAAAACTCAGGTCGGACCTGGATTGAGGGTGCAACGATATATGGAGAATGGTCACCATTGGTGGGGCCCAACTTGGCGGAAGCAATTGTCTCCAATGGATCGTCATCATTTGGATTGTATGGAGTATTAGCGACGCGGGCGTCTGTAGGGGCATCACGACCTGGATATAAAGAAGCAGATTTGCTATTTCCCATGCCTGTAAGAGCGGCAAGTTCTGGACGCGAACAAGGTCAGAGGGGACAAGAAAAGAAACGATAGGACGGACTGTTGGATTTTCCTCCGTCACCATCGCCGACCTTCATGGGACGCCTACATACACCACAGACGCCGAGGTTGGTTCTCCTCGGGACAGTGGAGCGTGCCTGATTTGGTGGAGGGCCATAGACAGCGGTAAAGCAGGCCTAAAAGACAACAATGAAGAGAGAAATGGAGAGGGTGGGAGATTGCGCACCTCGTGAAGGGCATGGCCGCATTCGGGGACGATGTGAGGCTTTTCCCCTGGAAGACGAAAGCTGAAGCTGAGGGGCTCGAGACAGACGGGGCACTCTGCGTCGTCGTCGACGGGGACCCTGACGGAGACAACGGGGATGGGGTGGGCGGGCATTGAGGAAGAGGTGTGGGTGGAGGAGGACGAGGAATAGGCAGAGCGAAGGGAGGGAGCCCTTGTGTGCCTGCGGAAGAAAGACTTGAAGGGCGATTTTGGAGGGACAGGGGCGGGACGGGGAGCGAGGAAAGTGGGAGAGAGAGGCAGCTGATGAGAATGATCGGACGGGACTGTTGAGTCTCGGTGAGTTCTCGCGACGTTAGTCGACTTTGATCTCATGGTTCTAAAACGAGACGCTTTCAAAGGGCCCACGGTAATCCTCTCTTGTTGTTCCTTGTTTGCCTCTGCCGCTGCGCGTCCCTGGCGCTCATGGATCCTCTCCCAGACACCCTCAACCCGGACGGCAAGTCCCTGTACAACCCTCCGACAGACGTCAAGTCAACTGCCTACGATCACTTCCCCCACCCAATTGACCCCTCCAACAATGGTTTTGACTTTCACAGTGAGCTGTTTCGTCTCTCACCCTACCTTGCTCGACCCTGCCGTTCCCAAGTCTACTATATGCACACTGTTCCGAGTGAAATCCAGTTTGCCCGCGAGTTACACCAGCGCATCAGGAGAGAGTTCCCCGAGGTAAGTCTCTCCTCGTTTTGATGTCGATCACTCACCGCGGCTATCAGCTACGCATATACAAGTTCTGGGAAAGGCCCGTTGGTAGGCAAATGTCATGTTCTTACCGCAAGTAACTAAGCCATCTTGTCTGCAGGTCCTCACCCCACTGCCATGTTCGAGGTGAACACTTTCACCCCCCATCAGACAGGCGCTTTCTTTTCTTGGCTCACCGTCCACAGAGGCCCGTGCTCGTACGTCACTTTCTTTTCAATCCTTCAGATGTGCTATCGTGCCGCGCTACTTGAAGCGCATCCATCATTACACCCCGTAGAAGCTGATTTGAGCCATGAGAAACATCACTCTTAGAACATGTGCTCTGTTCCTCTATCGTCCTATAAGCTCGTTAGGTACTGATGTTGACAATGTCCGCGTGATCAGGGTGCTCATTCATCCCAACACGGACGATCCATACAAGGACCACACAGAACTCATGACCTGGATGGGGAGACCTTGGCCTTTGTATACCGAAATGTTAAAGAATACGCAGAAATAACAAATGTATTATTATTGTTACAATCAAACATTGAATATTTCGGTTTTGCCCCAGGAGCAAAAAAATAGAAAAAGAAAGAAAAAGAGATTTAGAGGAAATTTTATAATTATCTCTGCACTATTTTACAATGTCACATTTTCTACCGTTGTCGACACCACGACGTCCTGTAAGCTGTAGACACACAAGGTACCTTGCACGGAACAGGACAATCTAAGATATCACCATTGCCTGGACATGTTTCCGAATGACATCTGCAGCATCTCCTCACTGTAGCGCGCTTGCGATCACCTGTAGGAACCTCGCGACGGCGACGTTTAGGTGGGCGGGAGTCAAAGTCACCAAATTGGGATCGGAAGAGAGAAGTAGCTGTGGCAGATAACATCCGAGAGTCTGATTTTCAACCAATTTCTCAATACACCTACCAGCCGAACACGTACACAACTTACAAGTCAGTGTTAGTTGTGGTTACGGACAGTGTTTCAATAGAGTTGAAATATCGATATATATATTGTACACAGAAGATACAAGTGTGAATATCGCCTGCCACGGCATTTGCCGGAAAACTACTTTCGGCACGGCAAAAAAAAACTTATTGTGGGCTAGCAATGACTAACTGTCCCTAGCAGGATTCGAGCCTGCGGCTTCTCGGAGCGCGTGATGCCACAACGAGATGATTTAACCACTAATCGATAGGGACTTGTAATAAACTGGCCATACCTTCCCTAGATTGTGTCCGAACCTACTCGCCGCTCAGCGTCAAGCAGCTACATTTATGGATCGTGGATAACCAATCCTTGATATGTGCTACACTATACACAGCTGCAGCGCACACATGACCATGATGAAGCTAGATAAGAATCCGGGTCGCGGACTTTGCTCTCCAGGCCGTCCACGCCATATCCTCGGCCTTCTCCGCACGTTAACATAAAAGGTGAGACATTAGTGTCCCAAGGACACGTTTTCATTCTTCCACCCACAACAATGCCTCAAATATTAGACAACGCGCTTGATGCGGTCGGCCACACACCCCTTATTCGGCTCGATAAGATCGCAAAGCTGAATGGGCTCAAATGTAACCTTCGTAAGTTTCGCTTTTACTATCTATAGAAGACCGTGAAATGAACCTTTTTTGGGTAGTTGGAAAAGTCGAGTATATGTCTGCTGGTGGATCTGTCAAAGACCGCATTGCGAAAGCGATGGTCGAGGCAGCCGAGAGAGAGGGAAAGTTGATTCCCGGAAAGAGTGTCGTCATAGAGCCAACTTCCGGTAATACTGGTACGTCGGAGCGGCCTGTTGCCATATCGTTGTATGCTTATATGCGCTAGGTATTGGGTTGGCAATGGCTTGCGCTATCAAGGTCTGTTGACAACTGATGCAATTGCCAGAATGGGCACTGAATACTACAGATAAGGGTTATGCTGTCATCATAACGCTGCCTAATAAGATGTCACTCGTATGATCGCCCCTTTTTCCAGCAGATTGCTTGGCTCATCTGACCCCATTTGTAGGAGAAGGAAGCTGCACTTCGCGCTTTGGGCGCCGAGGTTGTTCGTACTCCCACAGAAGCCGCATGGGATTCTCCAGAAAGTCATATAGGTAGAATCCCAATTCAACTTTCTGGGAGTCTCGTGGCTGAATTCCTCAACGATTGCAGGAGTCGCTCGGACACTTCAACAACAAATACCCTATGCTATCATCTTGGATCAATACGGAAATGTCAGCCAGTTAGTGTGTCTAGACTGGATGAAACTAATGCAGATGTCTAGGTCAACAACCCACTTGCGCATGAGTACACTACCGGACCTGAGATTATCGAAGCTGTCGTATCTACGCCATCAACACCTGCCAGGCCGTCATCTGGAAAGGTTGATGTGGTTGTTGCTGGCGCTGGAACCGGTGGGACCGTCACTGGGATATCCCGTGCTATCAAGAAGACTCATAACAAGGACTGCATCGTCGTCGGCGTTGATCCCGTAAGGCATTGTCGCATTTTCAGTTCATCATTAACTGAGCATAACAGCATGGAAGTATCCTTGCTTTCCCGGACGAGTTGAACAGGGCTGAAGCCGGAGCGCCATATGTTGTTGAGGGGATCGGTTACGACTTCATTCCGGATGTTCTGGCTCGTGACGAAGTCGACTCCTGGATCAAGACCTCGGATGAGGAGGCATTTGCAGCCGTTCAGATGATCATGCGAGAAGAGGCCCTTTTAGTCGGTGGAAGTAGCGGCAGTGCTCTGGGCGGTGCGTTATGTTGGTTACGCAGCGACGCAGGGCGAAAGGTCGCCGACACGGAGGGCTTGAATGTCGTGGTGGTGCTTCCGGACGGGTAAGTCGTGTGACTGACGTCGAATTGGGGGATTTACATATTTCTTGGGCAGGATTCGGAATTATATGAGCAAACCGTGGTTTTTGAAGATTGCTATGGAGTCTGAGCCGACGCCATTGGCAGGCATGATTTCGAAAGTGTTGAAGAAGGATCCCCTGCCTGTGACTATCCAGGCGTCCCTCTAACACGTCTATGAAATGGACACGTTCTCAGTTATAATTTGGACATGTAACATACTTCATCACATATTACTTGCGCTTGGGATTTTTTGACAGTCTTTTAGAATGAAAATTAATTCCTGTTTAATGGTACGATGAGGCGTAATGGCATTTCCCGATGGGCCAAAAAATAGAGACCACCTTTCTGTCCATTAGAAGCTAACACATGTAGATACGTCTAACTGGTAATAGAACCACTAAAAAAGAAAAAAAGAAAAAGAAAAAAGAGACGTATGGAAAGTAATGTAGGACAAGCAAAAACCCGAAGAACTCCACTCGAACAGAAGTTCACGTTCTCAAAAGTCGCCCATTGGGGTGTTGATTAGACACCCCAAGTACATCGTTATAGGCACATCACCAGAACCGATTGCAGCATGGAAGTAGTTTGTACTGCTCGGGCAGAAATTGGCCAACGGACGAAGTGAGAAAGAATGGAGAACATAAGCAGAAACGAGAGCTCAAATAATATTCATCTGGTCAGGAAAGAAATTTGGCGAGAGAGATCAAGTAACTTCATGGTCAAGACCTTTTTTTTCGATGCTTTTTATAGCTATTGGACAAAGAAGTACAAACAGTATCGCCATCACGTGGGATGACTCGTCAAACCCTCAGACCGAGCCGAGGCGGTCAATAGGCGCCCAGGCATTTGTTCTCGAAAAAAAACAAGGGGATCTCACAGCCTCACGACGCCTTGTTCCTCTGCGGAATATTTAGCAATTCCAAGGTTACTTTGTTTATATACTTAGTTTGAAATCTCACATTCTCCAGAAGTGGCCCATGAAACAGCATAATCTCTATGACGTCCTCAAAGACCTCGATAGTGACAAAATCACAGAGCGGCGCGAGGCTATTGCATCCCTGAGACAGATCTTTGATAGACTCGATTTTGTCAACAACTTTCATGTTACTGAAGAAGGTCATGTCGACCCTCGTGCTTGGTTGAGTGTATATCAAGCACTCTTCAGAGCGGTTGGGAAGGAGAAGATCGCAGCTACGAAGACGAGCACTCGTAAATCCTCAGGAACAACCTCGGTTGCCGCTGAAAGGAGACTCGAAGATGCTGCAGGAACCGTTCGTTGGTTGACGGAACGGACGGTCCATCTCTTGAACACCCGCGTCACGAAAGCTATCTTCGCACACCTGCTGCAGACTATCGTGTATAGAAAGGAATTCTTGGCTCCTGTGGCGCTGCATTATTTGAAAGCGCTTCGATGTCTTGTGGGACATACACCGCACGTTGAGCATTTAGACGACGTTGATTGGATTAGGATCGTGGAGATAGGATTCAACTGTCTCCTTGGAGATCCTATCGGAAGCAAGTTTCAAGACGACGCAGACCTTCCGCAGGATGCTGTTGATGAATCTAAGCTGTTCGAGGAAGATGAAACCGCGGATGACGATGATCTTCCAATGACCCCAGGGACGGGGAAACGCATCCGAGCAGGAACACCCATGGCTGGTTCCAACTCCTCACAGAACTCCAAACGACCTCGATCACTTCTCGTCCAAGTGTCTGTCACCCATGAGCAGGTCGAATCCATGTCACTCATCTCCGTGCTGCTTGGGTCATCATCTTCGCCTATATTGTTGCCAAAACATACTTACCTTCCTTCATCAATTTTAACACGTCTCCGACGATTCCTCGAACGATACTCTTGTGAGACGTCACTCCTGCATGACTATGTAGTCGCATTAGCTTCGACGCTCTCACAATTGACGCTAAACAACACATTGGAGGTCACCAAGTTTGCCCTCGGTTCTTGGGATGCTTTGCTTGGGTTGTGGGGAACAAGGAGCAAGCGAATCAAGGAAGGACTCGTTTCTATTTTTCGGATGCTTTTCCCCTTTGTAACGTCCGAAAGCGAGACCTTTCGTCTGACTGCGACGGCGGTCGATCTCGCCGATGGTCTTCACAGGCTGTCGTCAGTCCTAGATGGGGAGGCAGACAACAGACGAGGTGTAGATGGCTTGTCGCTAGAGTGCTTGAGGCTTGAAAATGCGGGCGACTCTCACCAGCAGCTTAATTCGGCATTTATAGCCAAGTCCTTCCGGTATGGGTGGAACTTTGACGGAAATCAAGCTTTGGCTTGGGCCGTTTTGGAACTTCAAGCAGATTGCATTGCCAAGGTTTGTTGTTTTCAACGTTGGAAAAATCAATCTTCCAATGTTCATTCATCTTTGTAGCTTTTTCAACTCTCAGAGTCCATGCAACCACCTCCGACATCGGGATCCAGTTACAGTAGTAACAGACGCCTTCGAAAAGAAGATCATATAGTCTTGCTACTCATGTCTATACAGGATCGGTCCTCCTCAAACGTCCGGTCGTACCATCTACAAACTCTCCTTTTCATAATAGATCGTCACTGGCCTGTGTTCCATCGTGAACTCCAGAATGATATCATGAACGTTCTCCTTCAATTTGTTTCATTAGACGATGGTGTGGTGCAATCATGGGTTTTTCTGTGTTTTGCCGCTATTGCCGCTGCCGAATCTTCATCGGGTGTAACAGAAACCACGTGGGACGTTATCTGGACCAATGCTGTCCGTCGTGCAAACGTCCCCACTGTCTCGCGAGCTGCCTGCCACGCGGCCCATACTATCCTTCTTCATACCCGCGTTTACACTCAGAAGACCAACTTGCTTCAAATCCCCTTGGCCTCCAACCGTATTCTTTTCGAAATCGAGACTTTGGCCAAAGAGCTCGATGTCCAGGGACCGCCGCACCCATTTGACTCCGTTTGTGCTTTTCTCGCAACTTGCCTTAGGGTGGCGAATCAAGATATGCATCTGTACCGGATGCAACTAGAAGAAAAGGTTCTGAGTTGGTTGATTGATTGTTGGCAGACGTTGGGATTCCGCGACAAGAGTCTGCCATTACATCTTGGAAAAGACCTTTTAATGTTGTTTGAAAGTATTTCCGGTTTTCCGACGCCAGTTAATTTGCCTTCTCGAATTCCTTTGCCGGAAGGTCAAATCGTGGATATACTGGTAAATGAAGCGAGGACGACAGTCATCAGGGACTATATCCTAGAGGCCCGATTACCTGCGTTCAAAGCGGCAACTGACAGAGACAAGTCGGTTGCTCTACCTCCCTCCGATGACAACTCGAATTCTCTTGCCCAGCCCCGAGGTCGCGAACGGAGGATTTCTGCGTTTCTTGTAAAAACATTGGAGCGTGTGCAAATCGAGCTTGATGATCAACCTATGCACCCCACAGCAGAATCAGCCCGCCGTTCATTGGACATGGCCGTTACTGCTCTTTGCTATGACTCAGTATTGGTACTGAATGGCATGACATCCGATAGACGCCTGAGTCGTTGCGCTTGTAAACTGATGGGCACCGTGATAGCCCTTTTACCCGATCCACACTGGACAACCTCCGAAAGGGCACTCATCTCTTTCGGGCTTGATCCCTTGACCTTTCTCGGGGATAGTTCAGAAGATAAACTAGCGTGGACTGCCATGTTACCGCCTGATAAAGGATCAGGAATCAAGTCTCAGCTTCTCAGCCGGTTATCCAGCGAGAATAACGATAGGGATGTCCACTCAAAATGCTCGAGTCTTCTGAGGATTTTGTGGCAAAATACTGATGTTTGTTCCCAATCTGATAGTGAAGTCAATCATTTAGTGATGGTTTTCTTTTATGATTCTAGGTTCAAAGTACGTTTAGCAGCGTCGAGAAGACGATACGCGAGGTTTTGCGCATCACACTCAGCACAAAATCCTCTAGGTTCAAAGTACGTTTAGCAGCGTCGAGAAGACGATACGCGAGGTTTTGCGCATCACACTCAGCACAAAATCCAATTCTCCTGCCAACGCGATGGACGTAGACGATCATTTCGGACCATTCGAATGGCGACTGAGCCACTTTCTGCTAATAAAGACGACGTGACAGTAGACCTGATCTCAAGCTGCTTTACAATGGACATTTGTGTATCTTTTCTTACCGTTGGTCTGACCCTGCAGTCAACCTCTGGAGAGCCAACGCGCGACAGGCAATTAATTGAAGATGTTGTAAAATGTGCCAATACACGGCCTGAAGCTTTCCTTTCTATTGTTCCTATCATCCTCAGCAAGAGTCAGCAAAGATTTCTCGATGTCAGTGTAAAGGATCTCGATAGCTTTCTTGACAAGCTATCTGAACTCCTCGCGCTATACAATTACTCCAAGAGCGATCGTCTTCACTGTGTTATTATCCAATTTTTGGAATCCACGCTAAAAGTATGGGCGTCGATGAATTTCGCAATAGGTGACATTCTGGACAAATTCCGCGAATTGTGTCTTTGGTTTTCTGCAACACTCAAGAAAGGACGACTCAAATCGTGGGGAGTTCGCGATTTGTTCGTCAGATTCATCGATCAATATCTCACACAGGATCCCTCGGAACAAATTTGGAACGACACAGTTGAAAACTTGACCCCAAGCTCTTTGTTGCTCGACTTGAGTCAGGACCATGATATGCGAGTTCGATTCCGAGTCGCTGAGAAATCCGCCCGGCTTTTTGCCTTCGCAAAACACACCGTACCGAGGCGAACTACCAATGAAGTATATCTCATCATTAAGAACAAACTTACCATTGATTTGAGCAAGTGCGTGGATGTCAGTCGCTCGTTTATCTTTCTCACGGATTCTTTAGTCGTGAGCAGATGCTCACCCGTATACTGTCACTTGGCAACACTATGATTGTGGCCTCGGAAACCAGGCGGGGCGCGTACTGGCATCTACTGGAGACTTGTCTTCATACCCAGGATTATTCTACCCATATTGAAACAGTACTACGTGCTGTCTCTGAGAGGCTTGGACTGATCAACTTTTCCTCTCTGTTTGAGAATTATGCCTCTCAGTTGGCCATGTCACTACTGCAGGTGAAGAAGGACTTTCTTCTCTTCCCGCCCCACGTGTTAGGCTATCGTGACAGGAAGGAGTGTGTCTCTGCCAACTTCAGATCCTTTGCTCCTGTCAATATTTGGAATGGCGGTCGGGCAGCATTTGAGCATCACTGTAAAATCGCTTCATTGTCTCCTGAGGATGGCTTTCGTGACTGCTTTGGCAATATCATAGGCTATGAGATCGCCTCATGGATTGACCGACCTGATTCTTATGGCAATGACTTGATACAGGTACTCGGAGACATTCCACTTCCGGACGTGGAGTTCAATCAGTGTCTGGGCCAAAATATTGATACCATTGTAGCTTCCATTCTCCGTTCCCTAGGAGATATGGATATCATACCTATCGTAGATGCACTTGGCCAGGATGATCCTAGTGGTCGCAGTGTAGCTGTTTTCAACGACTTGGTGCATTATCGAACAGACATTGTGGAGATCCACCGGCCTAACTTGCCTGCCTTTCCGACCGAGACCATACTTCGAGCACTTCACTGGCTGCGTTATCAAGTACCGACCATGGACGAAAAGGCTGTAAGCTACCATATCATACACCAACTACTAGCAGATGTGGATCGCTCTCCCTTCATTAATGAGCAATTCCGTTTGATTAACTCCATCTGCCTGTGGATTGCCACGCATTCCTCGGATTTCATCGAGATCACCCTCCTATACACTTTGATGCACGGGGCCACGGCGCTTCTGGGACAAGTAGATCTAAGCAGGTCCGCGCAGTCCATCCTCAATTGGGCTTTCATATGCTACCGTATGGCGAAGACGAAGCATCCCCGCGTTCCTGACATCCTTGTTCGAATAGCTTGCATAGCATACGACCTTTCTCGGACGTCTGACACGATTCTAATGTCCTTAGGTACAGACCTTCTGCAATGGATAGACGTCCAAACTTTTGAGCTTTCCAAGGTCCCTTCCTTATCCAGCCAAGTCATGAAAGCCCTACCTGCATGGCCCCATCATCCATCTCCACAGCTGGTGGACCTCCTTCAGTCCATCACAGGGGAACATCTTTCTTCAGTACTTGGTGATTATCGTATCTCTTCAAGTAAATTTCGACTTGTTCGCCGGCTGCGGGAACATGGGATTGTTGGCGAATTTGATAGAGACCACTTTGCAAAAGTCGACTTTTGGCGTTTGAAAGAGTGCATTCCGCCTTCCGACCAGCTACAAGATACAGATCTCGATGCCTTTGCAACTCTGTTATATCTGAGCAAAGGCCAATTGGGCGGGTTTCGCAATGAACCATCGGGCTCCGCGTCTATCCTTGGTCGATATCGCCGCAAGGTTTCAAAAAAGAAAGAGGGTACCAAAACACCGCCACAAGAACCCATTATACTTATGTTGCTAGCCATGCTTCAGGGAGAACATCCATCCCGATCTAACGCTGCATATGAAACACTGCGTCTTATAATGTCATGTGAGAGGGATGACCCGTCTCGCGCCCTTCGACTCTCTTTGTCCGAAAACCAAGTAGAACTTGAGTATCTGGGCAGATATAAACGCTTTCAGCTAAGTCAGGTATCTCGAGATTTGACGGACCTTGTCACGCAACAGTGGTATTCAGACTCGGTGATCAACTTTCCGCGATGGGTTGCCGGCGTGACCACTTTACTGAGCGAAGTCCTGTCTTCAAAAGACCCCTTCTATTCACAGCTGGTTCCTATTCTCCGATCAGATACCGGATTTGCGGAGCAGGCCCTACCTATCCTTGTCCATAGCATTCTCGTCACTGAGAATGAAGAGTTAGCAAATGAAGGAACCGTCGTGCAAGCTCGCTGCCGCGACACAATTTCAAACTTCTTCACTTATGTCCTTTCAGAGAAGCTATCTAGTATACAATGTCTGCGTTGTGTGATCGACGTAGTGCTGCATCTTCGTTGTTTCGATCACGAACAGGCATCAAGTACAAAAGGAAATGTTACCAAGGATGCGTTGTCATACAACAAATGGCTCAACATTGACTTCGCCCTGTTAGCTCATAGTTCCATCACCTGTGGCGCATATACTACGGCTCTTCTATTTCTAGAGCTCGCAGCGGAAGGACAGGCAATCTCTAAGGACACGTCTAACGAGATTCTCTATGAAATCTACCGGCATATAGACGAACCTGACGGATTCTATGCGATACACGATTCTGACCTTCTCCAAAATCTGATGAAACGTTTTCACCACGAAAAGCAATGGGAAAGGGCTTTCCGATTCCACGGAGCAGCACTCGAGGCAGGGAAGACTACAGGTGACACTGAAGGCCTCGTTCAGTCTTTCCATTCTTTTGGCTTTGATCATTTGGCAAACGATGTGCTCAGAACTGCCTTTTCTAATGGAGCTGCAAAAAAAGACGGTCCTTCTCAATATATCAGCTACAGGCTCGCGTGGAGAACCGAAGCTTGGGACCTTCCGGAATCTTCAGAAAAATCAGCTGGAGCCTCCATATATCTCGCTTTACGCGCGATCCATCGTGAACGCGATGTCAGAGTCATTGATACTACCATCCGCCAGTGTCTATTTACAGAGGTCGATCGTTTACGAACACTCGGTTTGGAAGATTTCGCAGAGATTCGCGATGTCATCAAAGATGTAATGTGCCTTCATGAAATCGCCAAATGGAGGTCAAACACGATACAGACATCTTTGACAGCTAGAGATCTGACTCAAGGAAACTGGAGTGAATTTCTAAAGATAGAAGATGATTTTGAGTGTGTACTTCTTGTTACGATCTCAGAGACAATGCTCACATCAATTCCAGTTTCCCGACTATAGAAGATGATTTTGAGTGTGTACTTCTTGTTACTGTGGAAAGCATTCTGGCCACACGAATATCCCTGGTGCGCTCTGTGCGGCTGAAGGAAGAACGTCAACGAATCGGAACTTTGGTGACGCCATTCAACCAGAGCCTCATTGATGTCGAAACCCAATGTCTCGTCCAGCTGTCTAAAGCAGCACGGGCTGCAAATGAAGTTCAACTTGCTCTCAATTCTATAGTTCGTGCCGTAGGGCTCGAAAAACCTCCCTCTTTTGATGTCTTCGAGGAGTTTGCAAATGTGCTATGGTGCCAGAAAGAGCAGAAAATCGCGGTCGAGTATCTTGGCAGGCTTTTCGCTGTGGGTCAGGGTGCAATCGTCCGAGATGCGATTGAGGAGAGAAGGAAAGCCTTGGTTTATGCTCAATTGGTTCGTCAATATAGAAATCATCTAATGAGTGTTCTAATGCTTTATACAGGGTTCATGGTCATCTGCCGCTTGCCTGAGAAACCCAGAGGATATACAAACGGACTATTTTTCTGCCGCAACTCATCTGTTGAAGAGTGATGACCTCTCAAGCGATTCTGGATCACACAATGCCCATGCCACAGTCTATCATCAATATGCTATATTCGCAGAACGGCAATATTACGACATTGTAAAATCGCCGGATGTCATTCGATGGAAAATATATGTTGACCGCAAACAACGAGAAATCGAGTCCCTTGACGAACAGATGGTTCGGCTAAGTGAGAAAGACCCTCGTCGACAGCAATTAAAACAGCGTCGAGATCAAGCCCAGAAGATGAAGGATGCAGATGCAGAATCCTTTCAGAGGCTTAAATGTGCCCTGGATGGGTTTCTCAATCAAGCAATTGACATGTATTCGCACTGTCTCGGGATCTCTGATGCATACGACCAGGATGTACCGATTCGACTGTGTTCACTCTGGTTCGCACACTTCGAGGAAAACCGAGCAAATTTCCAGACAGTTGTTGGAGATGCCCTTGGGCGAGTCCCTTCCCGGAAATTCGTTTTCTTATCGGTATGTTCTATCGCATTCATGTAACCAAATGCTGATTTCTTCTTGTAGCATCAGCTGTCTGCACGCATCTCAAGGTCTCCATTAAGACCGTTTTTGACCCATGCGCAGAAAAATCTCCAAACTCTTGTTCTGCGCATGTGTAGGGAACACCCCTTCCATATCCTCTATCAAGTATATTGTTTGCAGCCTGAAGAGCCTGGTAGAACTCGTCACTCTGGGCAACAAATCTCGATCAATACAGAACGGGCTGAAGCGGCTTTATATATTTTCAATCGACTGCGGGAGGACGGCGATAAGGTTAAAGAGCGTCTGATGGCTGTAGAGCAGTTGAGTGAAGCTTGTTTACAATGGGCCAAGCAACCAGTGGGGGGGAAACCCAAAGACTTTACTCTTCCAAAAGAGTTCAAGCTCAGCAAAGTATCAAACCTTCGAGTGCCAGTCATTACCCATCACACGCCAGTAGACCCCTCCATGAAATACGACGATTGTCCATGGATTGACCGCTATGAGACATCCTGGGCTAATGCAGGAGGAAAGAATGCTCCCAAAATCGGCTATTGCATTGGAACAGATGGAGTCAGATATAAGCAGCTAGTAAGTTGATCGCAACATAAAGAGTTTTCTCTCATTGACGATCTTTTAGTTCAAGGGTCAAGGTCAGGATGATTTGAGGCAGGATGCTGTCATGGAGCAAGTATTCAACCTTGTCAACGGCATTCTTCATCGCGATCGAGAAACAAGGCGACGCCTGTTGAATGTCCGAGAATACAAGGTCATCCCTTTGGCACCCCAGGGTGGGATCCTGGAATTCGTCGAAAACACCCATTCGATAAGAGATTGGCTGGTTAAAGCACATCAGAGGTTTGTTTGTCCGTCGTTCCAGCTGCGATTGATGTAATGACACTTATTTCCAGGTACCATCCTCACGAGAAGTCCTCCAATCGGCTCTCTATTGAAATAACCAATATTCGAAAGAACAGGGATCACCCACGTCCTCTTCGAGACCGGCTGATACAGAACTGGGCGGAGGTTGAGGAAAAAGTCAAACCTGTAATGCGGCATTTTTTCACGGAAAAACACAAGACGCCCAATTCTTGGTTCGCAACGAGGCTAGATTACAGTCGGAGCGTGGCGACATCGTCTATCGTCGGGCACATTCTGGGACTAGGAGACCGACATATCTCGAATATTCTGATAGACGACGTGACCGGGGAAGTGATACCTATAGATCTTGGGATTGCTTTCGACCAGGTAAGAGTTGCTTCTGTCGTGAATTGGCTGACGTACTTGCTAACGTTGGTTTTTCAAGGGAAAGCTGCTTGGCGTGCCCGAGCTGGTACCATTCAGGCTGACTCGGGATATGGTCGACGGTATGGGCATGTCAGGCACTGCTGGGGTATTCCAACGTTGTGCAGAAGAAACTTTAAGAGTCTTGCGTGACGGCTCAGAAGTCATCATGACTGTCCTTGAAGTTTTCAAGCACGATCCTCTATATTCCTGGTAAGATAAAACTTTCCCCCCCCCAGAAAAACCTGTAATAAGCGAAAACCCTCTCACTCAGGACCGCAAGCGAGACTAAGATACAACGCGTTCAGGAGGGCTCCACGACGTCCACCACTGTTCGTCCAGGTGTAGACATCGGCATTGACATGTCAAGCGGCTCTGCGGAAGAGGCAGCCGATCGTGCGTTGAGTTCTGTATCGCGCAAGTTGGACAAGTCGCTCAGCGTGCAGACGGTCGTGAGCCAGCTCATCAGAGAAGCTACTGACTCCGTCAACCTCGCATTAATGTTCGAAGGTGCGTGTCTCCCCTCGCCGTTTATATGGAAGAACAAGAACTGACTTGATTTGCTCACAACACAGGTTGGAGTGCCTTTTATTAATCCTCGTCTCAATTTTTCTAATGCTCTTACGACCCTTGTACCGAACTTTTTATCTGTATCCGTTATCATTCTTGCATAGCATATGTATAATATTGCAATTGCAAAGGTTCGCATTCAATACACACCTTGTATTTCCCAGTCTCTTCGTAGAATCTATCCTATCATCATCGTCTACAGGGCTAGCCGCCCTTGAAAAATATTCCTTTGTTTGAGCACTTTTGACATGACAACGTAGTCCACAGAAATGAGAATGAGAGAAAAAAAAGGACAGGACAGAACTAGTGGTAAACTAACATTTCAGAGAGAGTGGTGGTTGGGGGGAGGCGAGGGGGGGTGGGGGTGGGGGTAAAAGGTATTACAACCCCAAGGTATAAAAGGTCCCCGCAAAGAATGGAAAGAAAGCGCATGCATCCAGTGTATGTGATGACTAGCGCGTATAGGTAAGGTAGGGTAGATGTAGGTAATAGTTGAGGTTTGGAATGTTGGATTACAGCAATGAGCCGGGGACGGACTCGTCTCGTCTCTCTTCAAGTCTATCTGCGCCTCCAATAGATATGGTAAGAAAAGAGCAAAGATTATAGGAGAAAAAAAAAGAAGGGAAAAAAAACACATTAGGAACGTGGTGTTGACATGGTCGGATAGATCGGGGCGCGGTTAATTTATCAACATCGACAACAAATAGCAAACGGATGACAGTGTGGGTGAGAGTTGCGAGTATAGAGACAGGCTAGGGGATGGTGGTGGTTCTATTCGTCGTTTACTTGTTCTTGGCAATGTCCCGAGCGGCCTTGATTAGTGGTGCCAGAGTTCGCAAAGGCTCCGAGAGTTTGAAGAACGGATGCTAGACTCGGTCAGATCCTGCTCCAACACACAAGACCATCGAAAACGAACCTGCAAAAGTTCTGTAGCAGTCGGTCTCTTCTCCGCATCCACCTCGAGACACTTGGCCAAATAATCCGTGAATACGCTCGACAGGTTCTCGGGGTTCGCAATGGTGGGCGTCCCGTTTGTCGCGATGAGATAAAGCGCCTTGAGTGGGTTTTGGTTCAGATACGGAGGTTCGCCTTCAATCATTTCTACAAAAGAGTCAGATTTGGTTGGTTGAAGCGAGAGGGGAGCGCACCGATAGCCATGATACCCAAACTCCAGATGTCGACTTTGGGCCCGTACTCTTTCCTGGTGACGACTTCCGGCGCCATCCAATACGGCGTACCAACCATCGTTGTCCGCTTCGCATTTGTAGGATCCGATATTTGTGCGCAGAATCCAAAGTCGGCTGTTCAAAGAAATCAAACAGTCATCGACTTGGGAGAGACTGGAACGTACTAAGTTTGATATCCCCCACCATACTCAATAGGACATTATCGCTCTTGATGTCCCTATGAATAACGCCATGCCTATGCAAGTGCTCCAACCCCTGCGCCGTTTCTCTCGACACCGCGGCAATCTGTCCCTCGGTCATTAGGTTAGCCGTGACGACGTCGGTGAGGGACCCGCCCTCCATATACTCCATGACAACCCAGAGATCATTGTTGTGGAGGAACGAGTCGATGTAGTTGACGATATTGGGGTGGCGCGAGGAGCGCATGACGAGAATTTCGTTGATGATGAGATCCTTCTTTGGTTGTTTCTCAAGATCCATCTGTTTGATGGCAACAGAAAGATTTGTCCCGACTTGATAGGCAGTGTACACGCCACCCGAGGCGCTAACACACACGAGGTCAGTACAAAGTTGAGAAGAGAAGACGATACGTACCCCTGGCCGATCTTGACGAGGTTACGATAGAGCCTGGTGGGATCTGCATCGGTACAAATCTGCCTGAGCCGCCTGACGATGTCCTCGTCCTTACTCTTATCAGCTGGCTTCTTTTCCCTTCTCCGCGGGGTCGCGACACCCGGAGTCTTGGCGAGACTCGTGGCCGCGGTCTGCGGGACAGAGCGCTGGGTGTCGCGAGGCAGCTGAGGGGAGGCTTTGAGCGGGAGATCAGTCTGTGAGGACCCCGGAGACTGTTTCTGTGGTTTGGGCTGGGCGGCGACGGAAACTGGGGACCTCCGATCGCGAACGGTGTTGGATCGTCCGAGGCTTTCGACGCTCCTGGGCTGCTTTGCAGGAGCGCGCTGGGAGGTAGAGCGATCGAGAGCGGGAGTGGCGATGGTTGGAGGGGTTGGGGCTGGGCGATATGCGACTGGGGACGCGAGTGCGCCTGCTTGAGTTGCTTTGGGCCTTGGGGGCGGGGGCGGGGCTCGCTGGAGAGTCGGTTAGTATTGATGCATTGTGTTTTATAATAAACGTACCGGATTCATTAAAGAGTCGTCGAGCTTTGGTTGGAAACCGCCTGGGCTGCCCATGGCGCCAAGTTTGTCCCAGCCATCGCTCTGGCCTTCTTGGTAGAATTTGACGATTTCCATGACTGCCTGTGGGTTCTTTTCCTGCTCTGATCTGGAAATGCCGCTTTCCTGCAACAGCTGCTGCCATTCCTTGGGGAGACCAGTGAATTCTCCGGTGAACGAGTTGAATCCGACGTGTGTGAGATGGACGGGATCATAGGGCGTGCTGATCTCTGGACGCTTGGAGGGATTGAATACCTCGGACATGAAGCCGAGGACGCCCTTCTTGGGCTTTGAGGTGGTGGAGCTGCGAGCTCTGCCTGTGAGGGTGGGTTGCGGGGCAGAGACGGGGGGCGGAGGAGTGGAGTCGTTGGATGGGAGAGCCTCTGCGAGATCAGCGAGGAAATGGTCTTGGGAGGGATGTGGAGCGGGGTTGGACATGCGGCGGGCGGCGATCTGGCTGTGGGTGGGCCAGATGTCGGTGAGGTTGTCGGTGTTTACACGGGAAGGACGGGGCGGTGGCGGTGACGGAGGCAGAGGCGCCATGGGAGCAGCAAACGGGTCGTTCTCGGCCACAGAGTGCTTGCGCGGACGCTTGTGCATCGCGCGCGGCGATGGGCTCGAGCGGGCGGTGGCGGGCGCAGAGGCGGGCGGTGGCGGGGCGGGTCTGGCGCTGGCGGTGGCGGGGACAAAGTGGGTGTAGCGGGCAGCCTGGGCGGCGTGGACGTTGCTCTCGGCGATGAGCGTCGTGTATTCCTGGATCGACTCTCGCGACGGCCGATGGTACTCGACGGTGATTCTCGATTGGCGGGCGTCGGACTGGCTGGGATACTTGAAGGCGCTCTGGGCAGAGGTCATGTCCTGCAGCGGCGAGGCTGTCGTCGGCGGTGAGTAGAGAGGGCTCGGCGACGCGGCCAACGACGAAGAGATGGTGTTGGCAAGAACAAGGAGATGGCAGCCAGCTTTTTGCTTTATCTCACGTGACTCTGTCTATAAACTACTACTACAATGGTTCACGTATAGATCCAGCGGTTCTCCCAGCTCTGGACGCCCAGCTCACCCTGCAATCAGTCAAATCAAGTTCCACGTTAATCAACCGCACCACTTACATCTGCACCATTGTTCGTCGGTTCCCATCACACGTTCCAGGTGTCAGTGGTACACCTGCTTTCAATTCAGTAGCAACTCCACCATACCATCCAGATCTCATTGCCAGATGGGCTTAAAAACAATCCATTGTGTCCCGGCTAACAATCGTCGTCAACCTCGTCTTTGTCCCATATCACAGTCCTTACTTGATACATTTTCACCGTCAATCAGCACATCAGTCACAAATCCAGCTAGAACCTACCCATTCGCACTAGAGAACACTAAGTTTGGATACTTGCTCCACGAACTCGCGCTCAGCGGGTCGCTTCCCACCAGCTCCAGTCGTCCCAGCTGGTACCCTCGGCCCCACCGTTGTCGGTGTCAATAGTTGCCTGTTGGGACGTAAGCTCAAGGCATGTAGAAAAACAGAAGAAACGAACGAGATGAACAAGCACTGGTCTACTCGATAAAAAAGAAAATACACAACCACTTACTATCCCCATCCCAACTCGAATAAATCAAATAATTCGCATTGTGCAACACTAAAATCGTCGAATCAATCGCCCACACGTCTCGTCCTGGAATCGTAATGCGGCGTCCTGCGTACGACCACGCCGAGTCCCAACGATCCCTTGGGCACGTGTGTACGCTGGTTGTCCAGCGTGTCCGACGTGCCCGCAGCGTAGTATCTGCGTATGCGCGTGAACAGCGAGGCTAGCGAAGACACCACGAGACGCACATGTACCACGCTCCGTCGACCCAATGGATCTCAGGTGCCCCTGCGTCACTCGTCAGGGATAAGTAAACCAGTCCAGTCCGTCCATCGACACGAGGAGGGAGTGAGTGACTTACACATGTTGCAGCACCTCGACGCCATGCTGTCCGTCCAGACGACTTTGGGACTTTGGGCGTGGCGCTCGCGCTCTTGAGTCCACCCACCGTCGTCGCTCGCGTTATCTGGATGTTCGTCCACGTCGTCGTCGTCAGATCTATGTCCTCGTTTACCATACCCTAATTTCAGAACAATTTAAATCAACCTCTGGAGAAATAAAAGTCACAAGATATATAAGAAGAGACAGCGGAGAAATTCTGTCGTGGTCATTTGGACTTGCATGATACCTCTCCGGACGGCCTAGCGGGCCGCGAGGGGGGGTGGGTGGGTTTACACTGAAATTGAGATACTCGGGGCAACGAGGAACGACAAACACCTCCAGGCATGACACAATGAACTACGTAAGTACATACCATATCTACGAAGCTAAACTCGACATAGCATGGTATGTATGGCTCTCCACATCCACCATAGTGTTGATCATCCACTAGTCTAGTCATAAGTATATGTGGGATATTGTGATCGCTGATGGGCTGATGATATCTAGACGCCACGAATGGAAGGGAGAGGATGCGTGGAGTTTTCGGGGGGTGGTTTAGGAACGATCTGTCTGGATTTTTGCCGACGCCACGAATGGAAGGGAGAGGATGCGTGGAGTTTTCGGGGGGTGGTTTAGGAACGATCTGTCTGGATTTTTGCCGGCGACGTACGACGTGACGGAGAGGTTGCGCGTTACTATGGTATGTACGTACGTAAAGATGGTATGAACAGAACGGAAAGGAATGATGTGTGTGATGTGATGGTGGAGACGGGGAACTCAAGCCTGAAGCGATCCTCTTATTTTTGCTTGTGACACGATCATGGATAAAATACGACCAGCCACCAATGTCAATCGAGACAAGTGTCAGTGTACAAATAGGTTTACAAGAGTTCCACCATCAGAAGTGGGATATCTTATACTTATCGACGTGAATGTTCCCGACTCTGTTGTCCAGAACCAGCAGTTGTCAACAAGAACGATAGATTTTTTTAGTAGCGTAATTGGTGAGGCGGCCAACGCCCTGGGCGTCCCCCCCTCCCCGCATGGTCTGCACACCTGTGGTTTAAACCAGGTTCTTTATCTGGGCAGTAAATGACAGTCTCGAGGAAATACCTTCACGCATTAATGGGGTAGTGGTAACCTGGGTCGTTGCCATTGGGCGTTATGTCGACCCGCCGGGGGTTCGATTCCCCCTTAATGCATAACTCCAAATGAAGTGGATATGAACTTGGATATTTTTTAAATGGATACGATGACCCCCCTGGCGAACAACTAGTCCACAATACATCTGTCAGTAGTGATCCAAAGAACTCGGGAAAAAAGAGCAGCTTCGAGCCGGAATTGAGGAGATTGTATAATCCCGAGTCTGGTTAGTTCGTAGCATCATCAATTTTGGAAGTGGAATGACAGCTCGGTGGTTACAATGTTACAATTTTGTTATGCCGTTGGTACCAATTCATTCTATCTAACCTTGAAACGAAATAGGCGTACAAACTTTTTATGAAGTACTCCAATGGATCTCGGAAATATGTGATCTCCATTGCCGGGCATGTTTCCTAATGCGAGCAACGTTTGCTAACGCAAATGGAACAACATCTCGGAAATATGTGATCTCCATTGCCGGGCATGTTTCCTAATGCGAGCAACGTTTGCTAACGCAAATGGAACAACAAATACACAAAGAGAGCTAAAGGAATAAAGAACGACAACTCCAACTAGAATCAGAACTCGTCCATGATCAGGAAAGTCCGAATAGATGCGCGACTGGGATGATTTGACAAACTTTCCCATTTTTCGCTTGGATAATGATTTTGGCAAGAATAGATTTTTAGCTTCGTGGCTTATCCTTTCCTGGGCTCGCAGATCCTTTGTCCTTAAAAGTCATCAGGACTCTTGGATATTATATTTTGGCAAGAATAGATTTTGAGCTTCGTGCTTATCCTTTCCTGGGCTCGCAAATCCTTTGTCCTTTAAAGTCATGGCTCGTGGTGCTGTTTGAGTCTTGTTCGGTCGTCGAAAAGGAAGTATAAAAAATTGCACATGGACAAGATGTGGTTCTTGATTTCGAGAAAAATAGGTTGATAGAGGAGAGGCGATTCCGAGCCGCATCAGAACTGACGGAATTCCCTACTGGTTGCAGCCACGTGTCGAAATGGGCCCATGGTCCAAAGCTTACATAGGAAGAATAAACAACCAGCCTCAAGCTATGTTCACAGCACCATAGGGGTCAAAGCATCCTCGACAGATAGCATAACGAAATGATCAGAAGAACTCTCAATGTATTCCTTGGAGTTGAAAAAAAGGTCGTTCGTTTGTTAACATTTCCTACTCAGATCATTACGCTAATGGAGCTGCACAACAATCAACGGAGCAAGTAAGCCAAGATTTCGTCAATAAGGTAATGACAGATAGATGTACAAGCCGCCGTACAAGGCTAGAAGTGGAATAATCACCATCTCCAATTGTCGAGATCTAAAACAGTGATCGCGGTTGCGGACTTGATGCCATTGTCAGAAAGATCATGTGAATATGCACGAAGGGTACGTGAAGGCGCCCAAGAACAGTCCACAAGTGTAGCATTGGTGCAGACACCGACTCTGTACGAAGTGACGGAAAAGTGTCTTTCACAAGCGTTAGGAGTGATCTGCCACAACACATATGATCAGGGAGCGATTACAACGGGGAGTGGCAGCCTACTGTAAATCTATTTGCGCCAGTCAATTCAGTAAACGCAAAAGTCGCGGACGTGGTAGGCTTGATTTGATTTCCATCCTTAGCTGGTTTTGAGTTAGACGTGCAGGTCTGTTGAACTGCAAGTAAGGGGTACTGTGAATCAGAAGCTAACTGGGAAGCAGAAGCATCAAGATAGAATGTGTAGGAAGAGGTGGCTGCTGTTGAGATAATTCCAAGCGTTTGCTGTCGCAAAAGGTTATTTGCACTAACCGATATTATGAAACAATGAAACGCACGGACAACAGGCCATCCATTACATATTTTGAAGGGTAAGTACCAAGAGGAGCATCTTTGGCAGAGCCTAAAACGTTGGACCGATAAGGCCCATCAGGTCCAGTCACAATTTCGCATTCTTTATGGATTTTGTACCACCAACAAGTGGTTTGGCCAATGTTACCCCAATACCCTTTGTAGTTGAGCCAGTTGTGAGAACCGGAAAAGGTATCAGGGTAAGCAAAGTTGACGAAACTGTCCCTGATATCCCAAGACACACCGCCATCAGAAGTGAGATCTTGTAGCTTGAATACGACCGCATCGACGTATGTAAATGTCCCCGCTGTAGCCCAGAATCCATGCGATCCTTTCGCTACATATCCCACGGGTCTTTGATTGTTGTCAAATTTAATAACATGGACCCATGGGATGGTGCTGATACTTTTTTTGAGAGGAGCAACGGGATAATAAGCAGTGACTAACCCGCTCCCATGATCACTGTGAGCATGGTAATCGACCTGAGTTGCGATACCATTAACAGTACGTACAGCCATGCGTTCCCAGTCACCGACATCTGTTGTGACAGGTAAAATGAAATACAATGGCGTAAAGAATCGAAACCTCACGATCTCCAATTTCTCCAAGTATGGGTACCTTTTTGCCTTC
Source organism: Macrolepiota albuminosa (assembly GCA_027475525.1). Taxonomy (NCBI): domain Eukaryota; kingdom Fungi; phylum Basidiomycota; class Agaricomycetes; order Agaricales; family Agaricaceae; genus Macrolepiota; species Macrolepiota albuminosa. Next base: position 2,822,181 of record JAMWFC010000116.1, read on the forward strand.
GTTGAAAGGAGTAAACAGCCAATAAAAAATGTCTATGACTCCGTTGTCCTGTCATGCAATTACATCAATGATCAATGCAGAGCTGTGAATATAAAAAATTAACCTTTGGTACAATAAAAGTATAAGCCGCAGCCGCAGCTAAAGCGGGATTCTGTCCACGCAGGAAACCAGTTTTGCCAGCCTTGACATCTGTTGTCAGGTATAAACCCGAGCCGTGGTTGGCGGCGCTATCTACATTGGATGCGGTAACAGTTCCAATGACGATAGTACCTCTGGCATCAACTTCCTGGAGTTGAGGATATTCAGTCACCTTGAAGAGTTACACAGAGGTCAAGAGACCTTCACTCCTGAAAGGAAGTATTCTACTGTCGATGGCCAATAAACCTCAGAAGCATGAAATCTCCACTGCGGCGCATATTTCCTTGAGAGAGCGATATATTCCGGTGTTGGAGCAGCGATCACGACTGAAGAGCAAAGGGCAAGGATGACAGATCCCAAGACACTGTAGAACTGCGGTCCCTTGAGATCAGCCAAGGTGAAAAACCGCACCATTCTTATGTCTTCTAGGTCTGCAAGCCGACAAGGATCTATTCAAAGTCTTTGGGCTCTGAAAAGCCATTATATAGAGTACCCTTGACATGCCCAGTATATCTTTCTCTCAGTCCACCACTAATGTAGCGTGTGGCCATAGTGTTTCTAGGATCCGACCCAGAAGGGCTTCAAATACGAAACATCGCGGTCGATTCAAGGATATCGATTGACTACTGATAGCAGGTGTAGATCTGCTGACAACGGCCCCGTGTGGATGCCAATGCATGTGCTTGATAAGAAGCTTTACATCACAGGAAAAGTGATAAAGCTTCAAGCTTCAGGGTTTTGTCCCCAGAAAGTCTGAGAAAGCTTCAATTGTAAGTGCACCCATGATCGGAAATTTCGTACGCAGGATGTTTGATGTTTTCCTGACCGAAAAGCCGAACGATGAATCAACCCTTCCGTCCAAACGTCTTGTATCTACTAGATTATTTTCCGGTCATGTTGATTATTAATGCGCCAACTTACGGTGACCATATCAGTTTGTCCGTTTGCATTTTTGCATCGATAGAAATCCCGAAAACGGGTTTCCCGAGGTCTCCGGTAGCGGGTTGGGTTCTCGCTATGGAAATTACTGGCAGTACCAGAGCCTGCACCACTCTGCGTAACGGTATAGTAACGATGTTTGTTCTGATGGGACAGGTAATTCAACTGGTTCGTCGAGTGCAATTCCGACGTGTTCCATGAGGCAAAACGTTATATCTCCCTACCACAACGGGACATGTTAAGGGTTATCATCTCCAAAAATCAATGTGCTGAAAGTCCTAATAGGATTTAATATCGCTTCCCATGGATCAGCTCCAGTTTTGTAATCGTCTTTTTTAAGCAAGGAATATCCACTGCACTTTCGAGTCATCAGCAATCTCGAACTACATTGTTCGAACTATCAATTATTTTCATTCTGTGGATATACGTACACTTGCTGAGAATTTTTGGCTGATGAATCGATGATTATAATAAAATGTATTCGCTTGTGCCACAACTTCTCCCATGACTGTGCCAGTTGTGTAGGACCATGGGCATAACTGAAAAATATCACTATTCCTTCTCTTTCGGGCTGGCCCTTGTTCTACGGATCTAGGCCAGCTTAAATTCCATTCACCAAGCCATTTATGGCGTCAGAGTCCAATGAATGTAGTAAATGCATCAGGTACTGGACTTGACTAGCTCTATCGCGATATGTCACCTCAACCTTATTATGCTATTGTTTGTAACTTGATCTATCTAATCTATCCAAATCTACTGTAGTACGCCTGCGCCCCCGGAAACCCCTATCAAAAATGACTGGTTGGACTAGTCAAACCGCATGATGTCAAGAGGCGTAAAAGCAACGAGTTGCAATACACCTTTATATGGCAAACGTCGACAATATAGAGGGATCCGTATCCAAATCCGAGTCTTCACCATAGACGTCATAACCCCTAAAGATAGAGCCACCCATTTCATTATATCCGCGTTCCAATTCTTCTGGAAACCCTTGATCAACTTCATCCCAGTCGACAGTGACGGTAGCCTCCAGAGCTTGAATATCATCTCTACACAAGTGGCTGCAGTCTCGTAAGCACAATCTTTGGATTTCAGCCTTCCGCTCCGATCTTTCAATCAAGCAACTTTGAAGATCACATAAAGTCAACGCTGTTTGAGACGTATCGCCCTTTTCGAAGCTCACATCTTCTATTGTTAGCGATTTGAGCTGAGGAAAGTAAACAGACGGGACCACCGAACTCCTTTGGCCGGGTCCTTCCGGAGTAACAAGGGGTTTTGTTAAGGCCCCGATTGGCGCCTCTTCTCGAAGCGCTGAAACTAATGCATGAACAGAGTGCCCTACAATATACACACTGTGAAACTAGGATAAAAGTCCAAAGGTATATACTTGAAGAAATGTTATCAACGTATGAGACACGAAGAGAACGATGGGGTGCAATCTGTATGGCTTTGCATACGGATGCTGTAACACTCTTGGGGGTGATTCCAGGAGAAATGAAGTTGAATATCAGGAACGTTAATCTGTGAACCTACCTCATCAGGGGCGAAGGTATTGGTCCAACCGTGGACCACAAGACTAGGGGGAGCTTCATGTCGGACATGAAGAACCTGGATGGATCTTCTCTTTGAAAGGCTATCTTTTTCCTGATAATACGTGGTGCCTCTCGGATTGGATATGACCCTCATAACACCCGAAAAATCGGTCCCAGTGGTTTCCGTACCGCTACAACTGAGATGGACACGAGCATTGGCGGGTATGGTGAGAAGGCTGACAAAGTTGACACATTCAGGGACAATGGAAGTGACGCTGAGAAGTACGAGATGGGGCAAATCAACAACGCGATCAAGGGAGAGTCCAGAGGGGAATAGTGGTACATAGGGCATCTTGAATATTGAGGACCTCTAGGGCTGGCATGCGCTCGAGGGCATTCATCAGTTGATCCGTGGTTGGCCGTGCAGAAGTGGCAATGTTCCAATTGATGTTAATCCTGTGCAACTCCAATCTTCTCAGATGAGGCGTCTCTCCCGTAAGGACAGTATCTGGAAGAGTGAAGTATTCATCAAGGTGGGTGGCACGAGCGACAGAGAGGGAAAGTGAATAATAGATCATGGAAACCTGGTCGTCAAAAGTCGTCTAATATTAGCACTATCTGCACGGAGTTGTAAGTTATGAATGCGAGGCGCATGAAGCAATGCAAGTCAAACTGCTTCAAAAATCCTGGGCGTGAAGCACGATAGATCTGCTTTGACGACAAGACTGGTCATGTTCGAGTGCCTCAGCATCTCTTCCGTCCACTTGGGCCTAGTAAAGACGGGATTCCCCCAAAGACTTGGACAGTCAAATGCGACAGTCCTCCAGTGGTGCGAGACATGGGTCACTCTAATCCACTCAAGTGAATTCGTGCTTTCCCTACACTCCGCGACACAGTCAGCGAATATTTTGGATAAAATTTCAGGAGGAAGCTGGGATATGGGCACTAAAACATTTCTACGAGACCTCAATACTCTTATGGAGTCTTCGAGCTTCAGGAGCTCTTGGTCGATAAGACTGCGAGCTTTGTCTGCCGATGCATCGTTCAGCGTAAGAAGATGAATACTTGAAGGGGATTGAAAAGGAGTCGTCAAGGTCGTTCCTGATTTTGAGCCAGTATTAATGAGCAGGAGATAGGATGTGATATGCTCACCGGACACAGAGGTTTCGAAAGAGATGCTGAATGGAGAACTTAGACCAGCTACAGTTCCTGACACGCAAAGAAGAAGGAAAAAGTTCAATCTACAGATGGTAGTTGTGGAAGCTCAGATCTCAGACACCGCCTCCGCTTACAAGGGATAACCAAACTTCAAACACGACCAGCATGTCCTCCGAGCTCTATCACATCAAGCAGCAATTTGTCCTAGGTATTTTACCGACAAAAGCATACCTCTGGCTTTCCGTTGATACCTCCCCCGTTCTCCAGGTGCATATAAAACTCTTATTAATCTCACTCTTCCCAAACCCGATTCGCCAACATATCTACCTACTCTACTCTACCAAGCGCGTGCGCACATCGCGCTCAATGACCCTGACTCAGCGTTGAAGCTCTTACCTACCGATTCGGATAACGTTGCGGTGAAAGCGACAGTCTCGCTTGCGAGATACGTGTCAGCATCGCAGGACGCAAAGAAGGAAACCATAGAAGCCTCGTTGGAGGAGTTGCGCGACTTGGCTGTCGAAATAGAAGGAGATGATGATGAAAATGATGAAAACGACAAAGCTCTTGTACGTGTCCTCGCAGGGACTGCATTTTCAATAGCGGGTGAGGTCGAAGAGGCTCTGGAAACCCTTGGAGTGGACACGGAAGATTTAGAAGCGTGAGGCATGTAATTTTGGTTAGTTGCCTTCAAACTCACGCATGGTTCTTAGCGTGTCCGTAATTGTTCAGATATACCTCTCCATCAACCGACCCGATCTCGCCAAGAAACAATTCGAGCGATCGAAACGATGGGCGGAAGACGATTTACTTTTGCAGCTAATTGAAACTACTATTGGTTTGGTAACTGGCAAGGATGGTTATTCAAACACCAGCTCTTTTTACACTGAGCAGCTCGGCAATCCTTCTCTATCGTCGCCGCACCTTCTCACAGCTCGTGGGGTCACGCGCATCCTTAGAAACGAGATTCAGGCTGCAAAATCTGACCTCGACGAGTCTCTCGAGCAACAGAAGGGTGACGCTGAGGCTACAGCGGCCCTCGTAGTTGCTGGGGGACTAGGCGGTATGAGGAAGCCTGAGACGGAGGAACTGTGGATGTAAGCACTCTTCTCGATGATCGTATGGAATTTATACTCATACATCCTAGTCGATTCGTAGCTGATTACCCTCATCATCCATTAGTATTGGATGTCCTTCAAAAGGAAGCACTTTTCGACGAGTTTGCGTCCAAGTTTACAGTACCACCTTTAGTCGCCTGAGTCTATAGTATAATCGCTTTAGGTAATGGGACTGAAATTTGGCTCATGATCTCTCGAATGTGACATCCTTTTTGAGATTTCCCTGTATTTGTCAAGTGGGGTTGGTTATCCATAACTTGAAGCCAATTTATCTCCATCAGATAAGTATGTTCTCCAGATCTCTGTACACAATGTTCAACATCCAATGTGCGATATTGTTCGATAACTAAACCGACAGCATGAATAACATTCCAACAACACTTTGAAATGAAGTGTGACTTGTTCATGTCACTAAACTAACTTTCAATAGTCCATCGTTGTAGCGGTTCGGGTTCCCGCTATGGAAATGACTGGCAGTACCAGAGCCTTGTCCACTCTGCATAACGGGTCACAGTATAGTAACGATGTTTGTTCTAATGGGACAGGTAGTCCAACTGGTTCGTCGAGTGCAATTCCGACGTGTTCCATTTTAGGCAAACAATCGTCTTTGTTTGGCGTTTGGTGTTGAGTGTCCGGGGTCTTCCCGTATATTCTTGAGGTTAGTTGGCAGTAGTGTGCCTTCCAAAGTCCTTAATGTCGTAATTAATTAACGCTACCATTATTGTGCCGCTGGTCCCAGGCTTTTATGGCGACGATATCGGCCTGATACGATTATGGCTTGAGAGTCCTTCGTGACTCGTAGTACCTCACCAGGGTACCTTTCGGTTCTGACACCTATGAACATGCGGAGAAAAAGCGAACGTTGAATTCCTCCGATTAGCAACATTTCTATCAGCTCGGCCTGGACAGGAGCATGACTCTTTACATCCGTGTAGGACAAATTGACACCACAAATTTCGTCTTCTTCGGTTCGCGGTAGCGAATCCGGTGTTCTTACAATCCTCTTGTCAAAAGAACAGGTATGTAATTATGTAGTCGGCTTCGCAGGACCTAGTGTACCTATAAAACTTCTTCAACCGCCGTTGTTTTTGGCTACTTTCTCACATCCCACAATCCATGACCTCTTTAAACAAACTGTCGTCCATCTTTCGAAAGGACATGAAGTCGGTGGGTATCGATCTCTATCGATTGTGTTATACTCTAATTCAACACTGCAGGCTAATGGGTCCGCAAATGGAACTACCAAAGAAAAGGTATCTGGAGGTGGGGTACAGGCTATCAGGGATTTTCGTGAGCAGGTAAAGAGAATTCTTGTTGCTAAACTGATGTTTCGCTCTAATTGGTCAAACACTGAAAGGTCAAGAAGGGTAGCCTCCTTAGTATGGACATGTCCACCCTAGTAAGGACATTCTTTATCCCGTCTTGACTTCAACTTCATTTAATGACACGTCTTTAAAGGCATCTGTCGTCGACTTTATTCGCAACAAAGAGGCAATAGACGACAGAAAGTTCTTCGTATGTATTATGACCTACTAATTTCCATTCTAGTGACGAGCATTTCCTCACAGCTCGAGCATGGTTTGACGTTCATATCACGTCTAGAACCAGGCAAGTTCCAGACGGCCGTACAAAACAAAATTGTTGAACTTTGTACGTTGCAACTCATGGACATCCGCTTACATCTGACCGGATATAGTATACAATGATTTGGGACATCCGCCGGCCACGAGTATCTCAAACAAATTCGCTTGGCGCTCCGCTGACGGATCCTTCAATAATCCTGACCTTCCTAACCTGGGCAAGGTAACTTCCATGCATTTCTCAGTGTATAAGTAGCACTTATCATGTTCGACTTTGAAGGCTGGTACACCCTACGCTCGATCGGTTCAACAATCCCACCCGTTGCCCAGAAATAAGCTTCCAGATGCGGGATTGGTTTTTGACACGTATGTTTTTTTACTTATCCGTCCGTTCAAGAATTCATCAATCTTCTGCAACAGTCTTCTGAAGCGTGAAGGCGTGAGTGTCGCGTTCTGATATCTGTTTAGATACTGATCGCACACGCAGTTCGTGAAACATCCTGCGGGTCTCTCATCTTTGATGTTCTCTTTTGCTGCTCTCGTTATTCATACGTACGTTTCGTTTTTGAAAATGTTGGTCTTCTTCCTGAATTCATATCTGTCTCAGTGTGTTCCGCACCTCGCATCATAATTGGAACATTAACGAAACATCCTCATATGTCGACCTTTCTCCTTTATACGGCCACGATCAAGCAGCCCAGGACAGGATTCGTGTCAGAAATGGATATGGAGTGCTCAAGCCGGACGTGTTCGCCGAAGATAGGCTGCTGCTTTTGCCACCTGCTGTCTGCACACTTCTCGTGCTATTTAGTCGCAATCATAATGTATGCCAAACTTCATTCTATCTATATCATCATGCTCAAGTTTTCCTAGTACATTGCCAAGAAGCTGTATGAGATCAATGAACGTGGAACATTCGTCGATCCAACGAAGCTCAAGACTGACAATCCTGAAGACTTGAAGAAGTTACTTGAACAGGAAGAAGAGCTATTTCAGACTGCTCGTTTAGTCAATTGTGGTTGGTTCGGATCAAGTTCGTCCTCTCTTGTCATGTTCTCTGTTCTTGTAAACCTGAAACATCTGTAGTCGTATTCTCTGACTATTTCTCCTGCATCCTGGGTTTGGTCAGAGATGGCAGCAGCTGGAGCTTGGATCCTTTCGGCGTAAGATTCCTCCTTGGACAAGTTATGACTCGTTGAATTTGCTCTTATAGGAGATTCGCAACGAAGACCATTCTGTCTTCGAGCGTGGCAAGGGGAATGTCTGCAGTGTTGAGGTAGGTCTCAATACGATCGACCAGTACCAGCACTATATATGTGATTGCCCTAGTTCAACTGCTTGTATCGTTGGCATGCGACTACCAGTGTTGAGGATGAGAGATGGGTTGGTCAAGTCTTCAACCAGATATTTAACGGAAAGAGCCCCCAGGCGGTAACGGTTGAAGACTTTAAACAAGCTGCGCACTGGCTCGCGACAAAACAACCTGACATTACTGACTGGACATTTGGAGGGTGGGTTCACCCTGTTTGATCGTATGCCTGTACTTATCAAGTCATATGTAGGCTGAAACGTCAGGCAGATCATACATTTAATGATGACGATCTTGCTAATGTCCTTCATAATGCGTGAGCCGTACCGGTGTTGTACATCAGATGTAAACTGATGGATGATACCCTTCAGGACTGAACATCCGGCAGCGGCATTCCGTGCTCGGGGAACACCAGGCAAGATAGATCATCTGTGGAATCCCTTCATCATGCTGATCATTGAATGAATAGCATGTATGCGTCTTAATGAGGTCATGGGAATTGAGCAGAACAGGCGTTGGGGCGTGTGTAACCTCAACGACTTTAGAAAGGTGCGACAATGAGAATACTTCAGGCTCCTTCATTGGTTGCTGATAACTGTACCATCCAGTATCTTGGTTTGAAACGTAAGATTCTGTTGCATGATTCTTGGTGGAGTCATATATTGATCCGACCATCAGCATATAAGACCTTCTTGGAGTGGAATTCTGATAAGGAGATAGCTGATGCGGCAGAGAAACTCTACGGTGATATTGAGAATCTCGAGCTCTACGTTGGACTTCAAGCGGAGGAGGCCAAGCCCGTCATGGAGGGTGCAGGTCTCTGTCCTGGTATGTCCAACTACTCGCACTGAGAGACATGAGTGATTTATTTCTTTCAGGGTACACGATCAGTCGTGCTATCCTCAGCGATGCTATTGCCCTCACTCGTGGTGATAGGCACTTTACACATGATTACACTCCGTACAATCTGACCGCATGGGGCTTTGCTGATTGTCAAAGGGACCCCAATGCATTTGGGTTTGGCAGTACTCTTGGACGTTTGCTTCTTAGAACCTTGCCCAACAACTTCACCGAGAACAGCGTCTACACCTTCTTTCCGCTGATGACCCCTGAATCCATGGAGACAAATCTCAAGGAGTTGAAGCTTTTGGATCAATATGACCTCTCGCGTCCGAAAACAAAGACTGCTGCTCATGTTGTCAGCTCATATCGTCAGGTTGGCGAAATAGTCAATGATCACAGCGCGTTTAGTTCTCCTTACGCCCTGAGAGCTGCGAGAGTTCTCAGTGGTAAAGGGTCAGTCTACTCTCAATTTGTTTGGCGGTAAATTAATGAGTATACAGATTCTATACCGTTGACGGTGCTGAGGCACAGCAGAAGGTTTATAAGGCCTTGGCTGACTCCACCGAGTCTATTGACAAGATTGGCCGTTTCTTCTTTGATACCACTCGTAAATTCATCGATTTACATTCGTACAAGCTGGTGGGCAATATTACCCACGGTGTTGATCTTGTCCGTGATGTCATCAAATACGTGCCTGTTCACTGGGCGGCCTCTGAAATTGTACGTTAATTGACTGCGTTTATATCATATTTCTGACAATGTCAAAGGGTGGCTTCAGCTTGAAGACTAAGGAAAGCCCAGAAGGTCACTACACTCCTCAAGAATTATACCAGATCCTTGGAGACATCTATTCGTGCGATTCTTAACCATTCTAGGTATCCAGAACCAACTTATAATCTATGCAGCTTCATCTTCTTGGATACTGAGGCATCCAAAATCATGGTTCTCGGTGCAAAGGTCACGACCGACATTAAACATCTGCTTGCACTCATCAAGGGTAATTTAGGACTGGGAATTATTAATAAGGTATTTTCCTTTGCTTGTTCAGATGTCTTTGACTGATTTCCTCGTTAGAGCTCCCTAAGCGAGCTCTTCCATAATAAGCACAAAAAGACAGAACATCACGAGATCGTCCAACGCCTTCATGCTCTCGGTGGGTCAACTGACGAGCTTGCCAATACGATACTAGCTCTCCTCGTGGGCTCAACGGTTGAACTATCTCTCGGTATGGATATTGCTCTTTCCGCATTTCTAGTACACTAGACGCGTGTTTCAGCGTTAACAAATGCAGTGAACCTGTATCTCGGTTCGGAACATCAGGCGACAGTGAATGATAGTAAGGCGTTAACTGGCCTCATTTACGAGGCGTTGAGTAAGTTGAAGACTTGACTCTTTATTGTACCTACCACTGATCTAGTTTCTTCAAGGGCTTGAACCTCCATTCCAGGGCGTCTATCGCAAGTCTATGTGATGTCCTTGGAGTTGGTTGTTTTCATTAATACCTTTGTAGGTACGGTTACGAAGGATCACACTGTAGGAAGTCTTTCTCTGAAGAAGGGTGACAACGTCTTCCTCGATGTCAAGGCTGCCAATCTGGATGTTCGTATATTATCAAGATTTTCATTACAGTTCCTCTAATTTAGTCTTGTAGGAGGCTGTCTTCTCTTCTGCTAATGCTGTGGACCCTACTCGCATGGGTAGGAATGTGATCTGGGGTGATGGTGCCTTCAGTCACCTTGGAGAACCATTGACGCTCAAAGTACGTTTTCTCCTCTTTGGCTGCAATCCAGCTTACCATTTTTAGGTCTTGTCTGAGGTCCTTCGTGCCGTATTCTCTTACGATAATGTTCGCCGTGCGCCTGGACAATCAGGGACTCTTGCTAGGTCTTCTATGCTTTTAATGTCCTAGTTGTTGTGTAGTCTGACACCTGATTCAGATTTAAAGAGCATTCGCGTCCAGAGTTGGCGTATTCGTATCTTGACAATGCCAGCTGCTCATCTCCTTGGCCCACATCTTTGTCGATTCTGGTTAGTATTCTCTGAGGAGTCTGTCCACACGAGATGCTCATCTATACGAATAGTTCGACGTACCCGCAAAGAAATAAACGCTGACCTCGGTCATTGTTTAGGTTTATATACCAACTATGGATTATGCCGATACCTAATCTAGTTTGAATATTGTATGCAAGCTTTTATTGTTCTCATCTAAGTGTTTGAGATCATTGCATAAACTGTCCTGACAAAAGTAAGAAGGGAAACTTCCGATAAGTGTGTAAGTAGTAAATCGTGTGTTTAAGAGAGTTCGAAATCGAAATGTGTAGGGATTCAGGGTATATAAGAGATAACTCGGTATAATGATATGTTATCGAAGGAAAGTGTACTGTATGTGTGCAGACATCATGATGGTCAGAACGCCATGGACTGTTTATTGAAAAACAAACGCTGTACCGTTCAATCCTGGCTTACGGCATCCGCATTGTGTATGACGCCAAGGTCAAGACTATCCATATCACCAAGATGCAATTCATGCTCAGGGCGGAGGAAGAGACTACCGGGACTTTCTGTGGTCATCGAAAAGTTAGCTATACTGGGTGACATACTCATTGCCGACGTTAGCGAGACATTAGGAGTAACGGTGTCATCATGAGTTCGCGGTGGTGGGACCAATGACGAGAATTGCGAATGATCTAAACTGCCGTGAAGGAATTCAGTGTCTTGGTCATACTGGTCATGTAACAGCAATGTCATGTTGGGCGGTGGCACAGGGAATACCGATGACGTGGTACTGAAGCGTCGTTGGTGCTTGAACGCTCCAGGCGTCGAGGAGAGCACGACAGATCCAGCTTGCGCTCCCAGAGAATCGGAATGATGGTCCACTTCGTCGGATATTCTGGCATTTCCGTTCCGGGACTGATGGAAATCGGGTTCAACATCGAGCTTGTCCCGTACTTTACAGCCGACGGGACCTGACCATTTGTTGTCGTCGTTATCATCATGTTCAATGTGGATATGTGCAGCGAATCCGCTCTTTTGAATAGTAGCCCCAAGCCTGTTGTTTGTGTTCGATTTAAGCATTTGAATTTGGACCCTAAGATCTCCAGTCTCCTTTGTTAATTCACCCACTACTTTTCTGAAAGCATTGACTTCAGCCTCAGCCTGTTCCAGTCGAGCTCTAAGATCTCCATTCTCTTCTCGCAACATTTTTGCGGTCCGCTGTGAATCCGAAAGCGCCGCGAGGAGTGCTTCAGTCTCACCTGCGTGTTTATCCTTCAGCTCTCGAATGTCTTCCCTTTCTCGGTCTCGATCACGCCCGAATAATGTGGATCCAGAGACAGAAGTCGGTGCTGTAGACGCTGATCGGGGCGTATCTCTGCTGCCACTCGAGACAGTGAAAGTCGGACTCTCCATAAGTCCTGGTGTCCCACTCACGCTTCCCCTACGACTTGTGCTGCTGCCACCAGCTTCTGAAACCGCTAAACGCGATGGTGCACGAGCATTATACTCGGAAGTACTTCGTATGGAGCCAAGTCTGCCATTGGAATTCAAGCTTCCGGGACCGTTCCTGTCGGAGTGTGGCTGTTGATCACGCTCAAAGTCCAGCAATCCTGCAGCTTTGAACGCTTTTACTGTTCGTGGGCCTAGCCACTCCGTTACTGGTGCACTTCCATTTGTCATGCTCTCCTTCCGACCACCGCCCCATCGCCGGCCTACCCGCATTGACTGACTGCTACTCGAGCGCTGCATTCCAAACTCGGTGACTCCTTCAAGGTCGCCTTGACGATCCGCTTCACCGACAGAACATTGGGGTCTGGAAACTCCCAGTGTATGTCGCCCTCCTAGACGATCTTGTACACTCAGGCTGCGTTTACGTGCCCGTTCTAGAACCGCGGACGCCAGTCTGGCGTTTTCGGTGTCCGTGGCCGTGGCCGTGGGCGTTCCCCGAAAGGTATCGAGAGACGGTCGCGCGGAGCTTGTGTGCTCAAAACGATGAGTATCAGACGACAGAGATCGTCGTGGTAGGTCAAAAGGTCCGCCTTCACGGAAAGTAGAATCGATAGAAGGCCGGGAGGCGGGTCTCGAAGTGGACAAAGGAGTGAATGGTCGAATGACATCAGGAGTGTTGGCTTCTGGTGAGGAAGCTGGACGTTGAGTACCTGGGCGGGGCATTTGCGTGAATGGAGTTCTGAGTCGAGTGGTTCTCGAACTGGATACTGGTTGCGATGATGCCAGAGTTAAGACAGAGCTTGGGGCTTTAGTAGCGGAGGAACATCGGGATAAGAAGGGTGTCATAGATGCAGTAGGTATTGATAGGGGTGAGGATATGGTTTTCGGTGGAGTAAACGGAGATGGAGGGGCAAAGGTGGGTGAGAAAACAGTGAAAGGGGGTGGAGGATTTGTCTTGCGTGCATCTTCTCCGCGAAACGTTAAGTCAGATGCACTTGAACTAGGTGCGACGGTAGAGGGAGTAGGAGAGTGAGGGGTGTGGTGAGAAGGTGATATGGGAGAACGCAAGCGAGGCAAAGATGACTGTTGCCGTGGAAGCCGTGAATGCAAAGGACTCAGAGAAGATAAATTAGGATCCCCAGATATAATGGGCGAAGGTGCTAGCACGAATTGGGGAGGACTGTTCGAAAAGTTGTTGACTGGCTGGCCGAGCGACATCTGAGGACTGTTGATAATAAGCTTTTTGACGTTGGCGTTTGCTCTCTGGGTCGGAGGACGATGTGGGGTCAGGATAGCAGCAAGGTCTGGGTCAAGCGCGTTTAGGTTTAAGGAATCTGGATCCTCCGCATCAGCGTCGATTATGATTGCTTGATCTGCGACGTTCCATCCTTGAGGCTTGCTGGAAGTTTCTGATCGCATCGCACCCAGGACTTCGTCCTCAAGGTGTGTAGTAGAAAGGTCCAATACAGACGTATCTATGACATGGGATTGTTCATGAACGGGAGCAGGGATGTCCGGAGAAGGTGCTCGAGATGGGCTCTTGGAAGAGGGAATGTACTTTGAGATCCCAGACGAGTCGGCTTCTAGAATAGTTGAAAGTTCGGCAGAAATAGGAGGACCTGGCGACGGTGTGCGCAGAATTGGTGCCTCATGCGCTGAAAACAGGAAGTTTAGAAAAGACGTTCTAAATGTAGAAAGGAATGAACACACTGGAAATGACACCTATATCATCCTCGTTTTGGAAGGGATTTGACGAGCCCTCTTGTATGCCGTCTATAGGTTGCAACATTGAACACGAGACAGACCTGCGAACTGCACTCCCTTCCAACTCGTCCTTTGTCACTTTGTCAATTGAGATGACAGGCGGAAGCTGCACATCCTGCGAAGCTTTGCCTTCCCTTCCAACTCGTCCTTTGTCACTTTGTCAATTGAGATGACAGGCGGAAGCTGCACATCCTGCGAAGCTTTGCCTTCCTCTGCATCGATCGTCGCACCGAACCAAAGGAATAGAATGGATTTTTCGAGCCACTTGGAGTGGAAGGAACTGCGGGCGACGCGGGCGTCGCATGCTTGCTGGGTCCGAACGGAAGCAAAGATCTCAGAGAACGAAACGCAGGGATTCCAGTCGATGTTGATGTACTCGGCCTAGAGTGCGTTTTGATGGGTAAAGAGGACTCAGAGAACGAAACGCAGGGATTCCAGTCGATGTTGATGTACTCGGCCTAGAGTGCGTTTTGATGGGTAAAGAGGAGTAGAGGCAGTGGGGACGTGCCAGTGGATGCACGACGCGCAGATGGGAGAGCAGAAGAAAGGGGGTGCTTTGGGCGGTTTGGAGTGCTCGTGAGCGACTGCATGGCTGCTCCACGTCGCGACCAGAATTGAACCAGCAATAAAGAGCCACAACGCGTAGACTGGCAGAATGAACGGAGAATTTGACAGGACCTATACCAATGCAGGGAGGTATCCGCAACAGACGGCGTTCATACACGACGTGTAATGAACGGAGAATTTGACAGGACCTATACCAATGCAGGGAGGTATCCGCAACAGACGGCGTTCATACACGACGTGTAGAATTATTGAACGCGGCAGAACCCTGATACGACGGTTTGTGTTAGAACAGACTAGGACCCTGACGGCATTGATCGACATCCCCGAACATCCCAGAAACAAATTATGGTTAGTAGATACGTGAAATACATCAGATAGACTCCAAATATCGTATTTAGCATGGTGATAAAATGTATGAATGAAATGCCATCAATATTAATCATGAACTGTCATTTCCTGATATCTCGAGCGATCTGTTTGAGTAACTCCTCGATCCTCTCTTGCCTCTTCTCCATCTCGTCTAGACGTCGTTCCAAGACTATTCCATCACTTGAATGCTCATCCCTACTCTCCTCCGTCACTACTCTAGGACTGACTGGCGACTCTGGTTCTTCAACAGCTTCAGGACTATGTGACAAAGGCACCCGAGGCGGGGAAGCGGTTTTCGGGAATGTAGAGAATTTCCTCAGCTTCACTTGCTGGCGACGCGGTGGACTCGCTGGACGTTGACCCCGCAACGAGACCATCGAAATCCGCCGACGACTGACAGGACCATAGCTCACAACCGAGGGTCCGGGCATAACTGATGTAGAGGGTGACATCTCGGCTTTGTCTGCTTGGTCCGACTCTTCAGGGATGGGCCGATCCACAACCACCAATGGGTTAAAAACCTGCGCTAGTGGGCTGGCGAAACTCGGAGCCCCGTCAGTGCCTCGTGGGAGTAACGAGTTCGTTCGTAAACGAGACGTGATAGTTTGTGGGCTCTGCATTAATTGACTATGTTGCGCCGGTCCTAACGACATCCGACGGAAGCCTTCGTTGTACTGATAGCTCATTGCGTCGCTAGTGTCCAGTGCACTCTCGAAATCCTCCTCGATCTCGAAGATCTTTGGAAACGTCGGATGCGTCCAAATAGTACATTATCAAATGACTTACTGCATTGATGTCCGCATCGGAGCCCACCAGGCCTTCTAAAAAAGCTGATCACACATAAATGACGTTGAGAGGCAGAAGTTCCCATTCACTTACTCATTCTTCTAAGCTGGCGAGGTAACGCGTCGAGTATCCTCTCTGTAATGGCGACAATAGTTTCATAAAAATTCGTCGTTCCATTTCTCTTTGATTGTCGTTCATAAAAAGATATGGCTAGGAGTATGGGGAAACTCGTGATCCTGCGGAGAATGAAGACAGAAAGAGCGAAAAATATAAACAACGTACCTTATCATTAATACATTGACCTTGGAATATGCGTCAGCAATTCCTGAATCTCTCAGAGCCAAGCTGTTTATTCACTTTATGGAACCAACGAGGTGTCAAAACGTAGCTTGCTGGAAGCATTATGCACAGCGCAAATAGATTGATAGGTGGTTGATAAGAGAATAGAAAGTCGGCTTTGACTCTAGAAGAAAAAAATCAGCCCAAAACCGCAACCATACAAAAATGTCAGTCAAGTTTCCGTACCCTTCTATGGTGGACACAGCTTTACGGAACATTGCCTATGTCAAGAGTCAGTACCCTCTATGCCATTGAGCGAAAGAATGAAATACTTCTGCTGCAGCATCCTCGTTGATTGTGGCGAACGTATTGGTCAAAATCTGATAATAGCCATGTCACTTAAATAGCGAAACAAAGCATGGGCATTGACAGAAAACGCACCGATACGAGAACTATGAGTGAAATGACATCAATGAGTCCAATGAAGAAGTGCGACATGTTAAGACAAACCGGTCACGAGAAGCGTGTTGCTTAGGCAGGCGTAGATGACCAAAAGAATGGGTCCAAAAAATTGGTGGAAGTCATCTATATCTAGTCTTGGAATCATTTCTTGATGAAG
Source organism: Macrolepiota albuminosa (assembly GCA_027475525.1). NCBI lineage: Eukaryota > Fungi > Basidiomycota > Agaricomycetes > Agaricales > Agaricaceae > Macrolepiota > Macrolepiota albuminosa. Next base: position 2,838,626 of record JAMWFC010000116.1, read on the forward strand.
TAGATGACCAAAAGAATGGGTCCAAAAAATTGGTGGAAGTCATCTATATCTAGTCTTGGAATCATTTCTTGATGAAGTAAGCGGACTTACTGGAGTAGACAAAACCGCTTGCATCAAGCCCGAAATATAAATCGAGCATCCACCAGGCGATAGTCCTGAGTGACATGATCAGAAATGTTCAAATGGAAACCAAATCTTAATCGAACTCTGGAGAGTGATCTGCCTAGGTATGGTATTTGGAGGTGAGAAACCATGTATGAGATGAGACGATTGACGTACTTCGCTTCCGGGTTGTTTCGAACCAGCCTTTAAACAGTCAGCTAACACTTTGAGAACAGAAAACCGGGTGACATACGTCCACAGGGCATACAAAAACCCGCAAAAACAGAACATGGCAATAAGCATCAAAACAGTGAATTGTGTCATCATTGCGCGAAGAGAGAGCACCATTAGGTTGTCTTTAAGGGTAACAAATGCCAGTCTGTTTGAATACATATTAGAAAGTTTGACTGCAAACAAATAGAAGGCTCACCGAGGAAAAAGAAGACATGCAATAACAGCAAGACAGTCGATTCCCAAGGCACGCGCCCACAGACCTTTTTGGAGTTTAGTTGGGTAGAAGAAAGCGCACCAAGGAGACACACAATCATAAAAGACTCCATACAGTCGTAGGACTCCATAGATTGCGAATATTGTGACTAGTTAATTTCAAATAAGCGAAATAAAGCAAGCCGACCGACCGACAAAAAACAGACCAAATGCTAGATCAAATCCGTTCTGTGCAATGTGAGTGCCGGGCATTGAATTGCCCAGGGGATTTACGAACCCATGTACCCTTGAAATAAACTAGTAAAGAAATGAGCACCTTCGTGCGGCCTCAAGGGGTCATCATACTCACCTTTGATACCGTGTTCTTGCATAGCTGCGACCTTCTCTAGAGTAAAACCCAACGAGTAGACCATGAATAACTTTTCAGGGACACCAAGTTTGTCGCGCTCGCAGACTTCTATAGCGATGACAAAGAGTATGAAGAGAATTACGAAGCTGCTGGCCATGTAGAACTGATGTGCATAGGAAATCTAAAAGAACGCATACTTGAAGTATTCCAGCACAGAACGAATTGCCGGTACTTTGAGTCTGATAACAACATGAGCGAATTTAGCCATACGGTGTACAACAGTTGATCAGACCGATAGTGATCGAGAAGAGGAGCTCGATGGGGATCATAGAAGTGGATGGGCCTTCTTCTGTATGTCTAATAGTAGAGTCAGGAATTGTTAACAGCTAGATAAATAGTATCCATACATCAGAAAGAATGGAATGGCTGCTTTCCGCTTGGTATACACATTTACCCCTGTGTCATTTGTTGAAGGAGGGATCAGATATGAGGTTGATGAAAACCTACGTCCAGATAGCATTGATAACCTTTTGACACGAAGAGCTCTTAATGAAACGTTTAGACTTGCTCAAAATAGCCATTTCAATCGCGTTTCCGACTCTTTCCTCCAAATCGCCGTCTCTCTCTAGCTTAGCCTGCTCAAGAATATTAGGATCTGCACCATTGTAGACCGGCCATGTCGTCGTGAGTGCCCGCGTCAGCGCAAGCATGCTGTTTCCGTACATGTCCCTGTTCCCGTAGTCGCGGAATGTGCGGATGGCAAGGATTTCACAGAGAGCGGCACGGGACTGGGAGATCGTGGCTGTAAGAGTATTGTCGTCTCGGAGGAAGTGAACGCGGTTGAGGAGGAAACAGAAGACGACAGAGTAGTTGCCGTTGCGCTGGATGGCTAGGTATTTCTCCACTAGGGGTTGAACAAGGGTGTATGTTATGTCTGGCGCCAGAAGCTGGATGGATCTGGGTGTTGGATAGCCCATAGAAATAAGTGCTTGTCTCACTCACAGCATCGTACGTCAAAGGAGTGTCTAGAAGGCAGGTAAGAAAAGATGGTTGACTCAAATTAAGAAATGTGATGCACCAATGTAGTGCTAGATACGATAAGGTGAACAGGGACGGTTAGCACTAGTTCCACTCTGGATTGCATTGAAGGCAAATGTAGTGGTATGACATCACACGGAGGACGCGATGAAAGCTATTTGAAAGGCAAACTCACCAGCACGTCCTGATGATTTCGGGCATCAGAGAGGCAAGAAAGGATAAACTATGAGACACACCCTTCTGATCAGGTGGATGAATGGATAGACAGGAGTGGCTTCGACATCCTCCCTGTAGTAGGAAGAAGAATGAGATGCATGGAGACCAAGGGCCGAAGGGAAATGGAGCATGCTTACGGCCGCAGTAAGGGCTCGTGTTCATCTCGCTGAGATTCGGACATGAGGGCTTTTGTGGGGGTATTGTCGCGCTCTTAATGAATCACAAGGCTACTTCCGTCTCCGACAACGCGTTTTATGGAGAAAAGTGGATTTTGGCCGCTGTAGATGTTGCTGTGATATTAGATTCTGCCGTCCTGCCTAGCCTATGGCAATTTATACTCATACTGATTGGTGTTTCCAAACTTCCAACTCGACCGGCCTTGGAGGGTAGAGAATGAAACTCCGCCAGACGCGTTGTCGCGTAACGAAGCCACCTGACCTGAGACCGCTCAAGCGCTTGCTCGTCGTTCTCTGCCATGCAGGCCGGCCCACGACAGCCAGGCAGCACGCAGCCCCCCATCAAAATATACAATGCAGTCTACTCGTCTGTCCAGGTCTGTGCTCCTCGCCCTGCCTCCCACAGCACTTAACGCGTTGGCGTCGCTCAGGTCTATGAGTGCATGGTCAGAGGTATTGCCGTCATGCGTAGGCGAAATGATTCCTACGTGAACGCGACTCAGATTCTCAAGGTCGCTGGGGTGGACAAGGGCCGCCGTACAAAGATTCTGGAGAAGGAAATATTGCCTGGGAAACATGAGATAGTCCAGGGTGGTTACGGTAAATACCAAGGAACATGGTGCGCGCTCAGTCAATTACTTCTCCAACTCTAACCCTGTACATGGCCTACAATAGGATTCCGCTGGAGAAGGGGCGTGAAATTGCTGAGCAGTATGGCGTCGCGCCGTTGTTGTCGCCCCTCTTTGACTTTACGCCCTCAACAAGTTCCTTGTCTACTCTTCCTGTTGGTACATCCGGTGGTACAGCATCACCCCGGCCTCTTTCTGCTGCTTCCTCTTACTCAAGTATTGGTCAGACCGGTAATTACATGTCGATGCCCTCCGCCCTGGCGCCACCGCCCATCATGCCAGGCTCCGCTCTTCGTCTGCTTAATCAAGGACGTGCCCAAGGTCTATTTACACCTTCCACCTCGAATTTAAGCTCTTCGTCTCGTACTGGGTTTGCTGCCTCTTCATTTTCCGGTTATGCTACCGTGTCCTCTCAAACGCCTCCCCCATCATCCTCTCTCAAACGAAATCGATCAGAGGCAGATGCAGACCTCGGAGGCCGTGCCTCCAGTCATTTAACCTCTTTGCAATCTTCTTCACAAGTAGCTCCTCTCGATTCGGCCCCGGACATCCATATGAGTGACCGATCAAGACCACCGTCCGCTGGACCTTACGCCAATGGAGAGGAGGGTCCTCCATCGAAGCGTGCACGCATGGATGCTCAATCTTCCTCCCAAATATCCTGGCAATTACCGCAACGCAATCAAACACATTCTATGCCTTCTCTTCGGGACACGCGTTCTGCACCACAAACCGGTGCAAATGGCGCGTCCCGACCATCCAGCGCTCTATCTGGAGATACCACTGCTTCTCCCGACCTTGAAACACGCGTAACGCGTTTCGCATCCAAGCCATTATTACCCCGCTTAGCGGACCCCTCAGCCCCTTTGAGAGATACACGACGGGCTGCCGTTGTTGCTGCAATCTGTCAACGCGATGACCCTGTACCTGTCCTTGACCTCCTTTGAGAGATACACGACGGGCTGCCGTTGTTGCTGCAATCTGTCAACGCGATGACCCTGTACCTGTCCTTGACCTCCTGCGCGAGATTACTCTGCCCAGGTGCCTAGCCATAACACTCCCCAAAACGGACCAGAAGTTGATATCGTCATTGATGACCAAGGACACACTGCTCTTCACATTGCTGCAAGCCTTGCACGTCAGCAAATCATGGAAAGCCTTATAGGTAATGGAGCCGACATCCATCGTGGCAACTATCTTGGTGAAACACCACTCATTCGTGCGTGTCTTGCGACTGCCAACGCAGATCAACAGACATTCAATACTTTGGTGTCTATTCTTCATTCTTCCATCCGCACCCTTGACACATCACGCAAGTCTGTCATTCATCATGTTGTCTCCCTGGCTGGCATCAGCGGAAGGGCAGGTTCAGCGCGGTATTACCTGGAGCAGATTTTCATGTGGATTGCACAACGTCAAGGTGGCGACTTCAAATCGCTTGTGGATTTACAGGATGAACATGGTGACACTGCGTTGAATATTGCTGCCCGGGTGGGGAACAGAAGCTTGGTCCGGACGTTGTTAGATGTTGGTGCAAACCGAATATTGCCGAATAAGCTGGGTTTGAGGCCCGGTGATTTTGGAGTCGAGACAGAGGTGAGAAGGGAGGTTATTCCTTTATCAGTCTTGTTCTTGACGATCATCCTTTGAGCAGGAATTGAGTGGTGGGCCAAGGGCTGAGGATCTCCTTGCAAGTCTTCGCACAGGGCCACCAGCTCCGGTTCAGAACAGGAATTGAGTGGTGGGCCAAGGGCTGAGGATCTCCTTGCAAGTCTTCGCACAGGGCCACCAGCTCCGGTTCAGAAAGTTACGATGTCATTGCAGGTAATTGTTACAGCTTTCTGCATTCTAAATGACTCGCTAACTTGTGAGTTTGAAGACATGACAACCATGATACAAAATCTAAGTACCGATTTCCAGAGCGAAATAAAAACAAAACAGATGCACTGGATGTAACCCAAGCTCACTTGCGCGCTGCAACACGTGAACTTGCAGAACAACGCAAGCAAGTTAGCATGTGGCAAAGTCGCTGTGGCGAACTTGATCAAATCACTCATCGCATGCGCAATGTTGAGAAGGCCATTGTTGATGAGGATCAGTTCGATTGGACTGGTCGGACGGATTTGGAGGGGAATGACGCTCGGAATACCGCCGGCCCGGCGTTCCAGTGGCGTGGTCCGAACTCAACGACGATTGGGTCGATGGATATATCGTTCAACGTCGACGTGGAGCCATCCATACCTACTGGGGACTCGCCTGCGACCCTGATCAGGCTGAGGAGATTGAAGATCTGGCATTTGAGGATGGAGGAGCTGATGAAGGCAAGGCTGAAGACGTTGCAGGGTGCGAGTGCAGAGAAAGAGTATCAGTGCAAGAAAATTATCTCGCTATGTACTGATATCCCGATTGATAAAGTTGAAGGAGTGAGTTTTTTGATCGACCCCATGCCAGCGTAGATATGTCGTTTTAACTCTTTATAGATGCTGGAGAACCTTGTCATTGCAGTTGAAAGCGAGTCGCAGGGGGTTGACATTGGTCGCGTTTCTGGTTTTATGCAAAAGGTTTGGTTCTACTATTGCCATACAAGTCACTTCATTCTAATCCAAATTTTTCCCTTACAGGTTCGCGATGGGATCATCTAGGAAAACTTTCACATATCCATCTATGAGTCGAATAGAACTTTTCGCCGGGAACGATTGTAACATGCTCATGATCTTTGGATGATTGATTTAAATGTAAATTGTGATTATACGCTGGCTTTCTTTTTATACATCTTCTGGAGCGAAGAGCTGGAAATTACGGTTGTATGTACCCGATGCGATCAGGTTACCGTCAGAAGATATATCCACCGACATGACCTTCCCCGCATCAGTAGAGAGCGTTCGCAGCAGCTGCCAATCATCAGCACTCCATAGTTTGACAAATCCATCATAACCTGCGCTAGCGAAAAAGAGCCCAGAACGATACTTCCACTCTTCCAACAATGTCGTGGCACTGTCCTGTGGTGGCGTGTCGTTTGATTTGTCAGCGTCAGCGCCATCCATGTCAACGTCGTTCGGAGGTGACGACACAGGTTTGAAAAAGAGGTCGTTGGCGTAGAAAAAGCGAACATCGGAGACGTTTGACAGATGCGCCGGAATCGTATAGAGAGACCGGAGGGAACGCATGTCCCATATACGGATTGTATCGTCCCCTGCTCCAGTAGCAATTTGATACCTATAATAAGAGATGTATTGAGCAACGAAGCTGAGGTGGAACGGAAGAGAACCATCCGAACCCGTTGGGCGAGAACCCAATCGAGAAGATGCTCTGGACATGTCCGTCAAGGACCATGGCCGTTCTTCCTGTCCGTAGATCCCATACACGACCAATGGCATCAAGGCCTCTGTCATAATGATCGTCAATCGACCGTACTAGAAACATACAACACGTCGTACCCAGATGCAACTAATGCACCATCTATTTGAAAATCGACGCAATACACTTCCTTCGAGTGGCCTTCTTGTAACAGCAGTTCCTTAGAGGTGTTGACGTCCCACAGGCGCCACGTCGTGTCGAAGCTTGCACTGGCAACATAATTTCCTGACGGATGGAAGGCCACACGACACACGCGATCCTGATGTCCTTTCATCACCGAGATAGGCGACTCACTTGGAAGCAGCACTAAGCTATGTACTCAAGAAGGGCTAAATCTGAACGGACACACCTTTCTAATGACCACAGATTGACATTTCCTTCACCAGCACCACTTGCAAGATTAACCAATCCTTTTCCTTGAGTCAACGTCGCCTGAGGATGCCATGCAACACCTCCTACGCGATCCTCGTGCCCTGGAATTATTCGTGCAAATCAATCTGAGGTCAGGAAAAGAATGGTATGACAAACCACGCAAAGATCGGATTGGGGTGCATGCAGGAACATTCCACAATTTGACTGTACCAGACCAACTTCCAGTTGCAAGAATCTTATTATTGGGTGCAAATCGTACTTGTGAGATTGGCCGTTCGTCACCAATTTGTGAGCCAAGATTAACGAATTTCTGGTCGGGTTGAGAATGAATGGGGACACACATAATAAGCTCGGCGACTCACTTTAACTTCGTTGAAAACCCTTTTCCGTATGTCGACAATACGACCAAGGGCCATTTTGCTATCTAACCGCTGTTGGGCGACGCGCTTTTGAGCTCTGTCAAGGAAACGAGGGAGAACCATAGTAAGCACCTTGGCCTTTACTTATCTTGGGTATAAATCCAACCTGGGCAAGGAATATTCCGCTATCCGTCTCCGAGCTTCCAAGAGCTCTAATGAGCCTGGCGAGTAGAATTCCTCCTGGAGAGTGTCACTTTTAAACTTTGTGAGGTGATAGTCCATGACACGCACCTCCTCGTCACTCTCTGATGAAGACTCATCATCTACTTGCATAGTATCATCTCCTCTTGCCGCGTTAATTTGTGATAGAACATAGATGAGACGGTCTCGACGATCTGCAGCCTAAAGCGCCAATCAACAGCGACTCAAAATGACTGCATATATACATACACGTTCACCAAAGAGCGTTATAGGTTCACCTATCTCTCGCAAACGTCCTTTGACACGGTTATCGTCCGTCGGGACAGCCATGCTTCGGGCTTTCTTTTTGCGTTCGAGTTCATCGAGAATGACCTTGTTCTCCAACCTTGCGCGTTCTGAAGCATAGTGGGAATTATCGGTCATAAGAGTGTCATAAGTGAGTTCAGCCATAGTTGCAGAATTATTTTGGAACAGCTGGAGATATATAAGCGCAGAAGTACCTGACGAATGTCTTGTTCGTGTACAGAGTCCAAGCGATTCATCTGTATTTGATCTTGAAGCCGTCGCCAAATACCCGGGATTCTGGTCCGGTTATCTCGGTCTCTAAACTCTTGGTCAAATGTCTACATATTCCAATCCCTTTCAGTCAGTGCGATCTGGACGTTCGGGATTGGACCGCGTATGAAATACGATCCAGCTCTACTTATACATAGTTGTAATTGTTCTAGCTTGATGCAGTAACATCGAGTTTTAATTGCCCCGGGTCATGGTTTCCCCGGGTTCAAATATATAAAACAAAAATGCTTCCGTTTATACCCGCCGTAAAGTATCCCTCAATGACTAAATACATAAGTAGAGCGAAAAATATGAGTAACAAGGCAGCGATCATTGTGAGGAGGTTCCCGGCGGTTGGGCAACCACTATAGGTGTTGAATGCGTCTCTGTCAGCGCCACTTAAACACTTCTTCCATTGCCACGAGCTTTCACAAGACATCACCGCCCTGATCTACAACTCTCTTCCGCTACATCCTTCCCTTAACTTTTCCTGCTTCTCAATGTATCAACCAGGCCCCTCAAGCCCCATTAGCCCCAGCGTCATGAACCGGCATTTGAATCATGAGCAATCTACGAGCAAACCGAAACCTGACGACTGTATGACTGTCATTCTTTACTCGTATGGCCAATTCTGATCTGTCGATTAAGACGTCTATTTCGAACGTTCGCCAGGAAACTTCTCATCCGATGCCATTGCTCGATGTACTGCTGCCAAGCTCAAGCTTGAATCCTACTACAAGGTCTCTGTGGACGCTGCTATCGAGCGTAACGCAAGGTACTGTACATCACATTATTTCTTGCCCGAGGTCATCCTCAATACACTGTGGACGCTGCTATCGAGCGTAACGCAAGGTACTGTACATCACATTATTTCTTGCCCGAGGTCATCCTCAATACATTACAGGCGTATCGAGCTCGAGACGAAATTGACTCAGATTCACTCCGGCGATGCAAAGGAGCGCGAGATACGCAAATACGGCAGAACAGAATCGCAGCATCTGCGTTTGAAGAGGACTAAGATCAAGCTAGATGACTTCAATACAGTCAAGGTCATTGGGAAGGGTGCTTTCGGCGAGGTGCGCGATTATTGACACGCTTGCTCCGATGTTCTTTCTCATGTCGATCGACAGGTCCGCTTGGTGCAGAAGGTCGATACAGGGAAGGTATACGCTATGAAGAGCTTACAGAAAGCAGAGATGTTGCAGCGCGATCAGGTATGAACGCACCCCTGCCCCCAAAGTGAACCAATTTTTACTTAATGTTTGAAAATATCGTGCACAGCTGGCTCATATACGCGCAGAGCGAGACGTGCTGGCGGAATCAACCTCGCCATGGGTCGTACAGCTTTTCTACTCGTTTCAAGATCCGCTTTATCTCTACCTCATCATGGAATTCCTGCCCGGTGGTGATTTGATGACGATGTTAATGAAATATGACGTCTTCTCAGAAGATGTGACACGATTTTACCTGGCTGAATGCATATTGGCCATTGAAGCGGTGCATAACCTTGGATATATACACCGGCATGTCGCTACTTCTAGTTTCTACTGTCTCTTTTCTCAACAATGCCGCAGTGATATCAAACCAGATAACGTACTTATAGACAAGAATGGCCACCTCAAACTATCAGATTTTGGCTTGTCTACTGGTTTGCACAAATCCACAGATCACGAATTATACAAACGTTTCTTGGAACAAGAGAAAACGAGAGATTCGGCGCGCAACAGCGTTCAGGTTAATTCCATCAACCTCACGATGAGTCGTGAGCAGATTGCAACTTGGAAAGCCAATCGGAGGAAACTGGTATGCATTACGTTTGCCTCTGTGTCTGTTGCATCTAACAAGGTTTAGGCATTTTCTACTGTGGGCACGCCTGATTATGTACGTATTACATCGACAGAAATGGACAGGCCGTTTGAGTTCTTCATCTAGATCGCGCCCGAAGTATTCTTTATGCAAGGATATGGCAAAGAGTGTGATTGGTGGTCGCTTGGCGCCATCTTTTTTGAATGCCTCGTCGGCTATGCACCGTTCTGCTCTGAGAATCCAGGAGACACGTATAAGAAGATCATTGATTGGCCGAATTATTTGTTCTTCCCAGAGAAATTTTACATTTCAAAGGAAGGCGAACATCTCATTCGCGGGTGATTTATCTTTTTTCTGCATTCTTCTCCCTTGGCACTGAGTGGGTTTTGGCAGAATGATGACATGGGCTGAAAAACGCCTTACTGTGACCCAGATCAAGACACATCCCTTTTTTTATGGCTGTGATTGGAACTCGCTTCGCCTAATTGAACCGCCGTTCGTTCCGCGGTTACAGTCCATCACGGACACGTCTTACTTCCCGGTAGACGAGGTTGGGGACACGCCTGATCACCTAGAAAAGGTCGAGGGTGTCGGAGCAGAAAAAGATCTGGCTTTCCTCGGGTACGTTTTTATGTCTTGGATGATCACCTAGAAAAGGTCGAGGGTGTCGGAGCAGAAAAAGATCTGGCTTTCCTCGGGTACGTTTTTATGTCTTGGATCGACAGATCTCTGACTGATGGATTCTCTTCCTTTTTTTAGGTTTACCTTTAAGCGATTCACGGGTGGCGCTCAAACCTCTGGATGAGGTCCGGTTTACTTCTCTGTACCTTCATTTGATGGTATCGAATAAGACAGATTGTCCCTCCCCTCCTGGATGGATGAGGTCCGGTTTACTTCTCTGTACCTTCATTTGATGGTATCGAATAAGACAGATTGTCCCTCCCCTCCTGGATGAGCTCGGGATATAAGCGTGTATTGTTGTATTAATATAGATAGTTGCATGGATGGGAACGCTCGCTGATTGAGTGCTTTCTTCTATTGAACTTACTTACCTGTTACATATCTAAATGCTGAAACGGCAACGGAACTTGCAAAAGGTTAAATGACATGACCATCACGGATAGCCTACGTGATTTAGGCTAATCGGACTTTGGAACGGGCCGGGAGAGCCGCCGTCCCCAGTCCTTTCCTGGTTATGATTGGATGCATGTACGCTCCAGGGTCAGATTGAGCTCTGGTGAGCAATGATGGGTCCTTGTTAGGAGATGCCAATATGCCGTTAAATCAGATATACCAGACCAGAGTAATATATTTCTATTGACGACGTCAGACAAACATATGCTGAATTCGAGCTGTAAACATAAACCGAAGTACCGGGGTGCCAAAATCCCCCAGCCACCTCTTATGATCCAGCCGTCTGGTGACGCTTCTCCCGGCCAAAAAAGTTGACCTGTAGATGATCCGTTGAGGTCATTTGAACATCCATCCCTTATGCATGCGCATGGCCAAATGGCACATTGATCCTACTCATGAGTCCCACAAATTTACAGAATTTTTTTTATCATCCCACCACACTACTGTCTCTCTACGAGCTATACTTAAACATAAACTGAAGTACCGTCCGGGGTGCCAAATCCCCCAGTCACCTCTTATGCATTATGATCCACCCGACTTGACAACGCTTCTCCCGGCCAAGAGTTGACCTGACCTACAAACAGTATGCATGATGCCTTGTGAGGTCATCTGAGCACCCATCCCTTCATGCCCACGGACATGGATCCTACATATGGTTCCCTCAAATTTACAGATTTTTATTCTATCATCCCACCCCATTGTCTCCCTATAGACGTTCACCAAAATCATGTCCAACATCAGTCTAGAGAGCGGCAACGCTGCCATTTACGATCCCCGCAAAGTGCTTGAGCATCCTCAATTTCGCGTCCTTGCGCACGGTGAGAAGCCGTCAAAGGGTGCCAACATCGCTGTCTTCTACAACCCCTCTCACGAGATCCATCTCGTTGAGAAACCACGTCCTGTCCCTGGACCCGGACAAGTCCTCGTCCATGTCCGCGCCACTGGCATTTGCGGGTATGCTTTTGCTCTACAGCCTGCAATTAACGCAAACTTCTGATTCAACTTACAGATCTGACGTTCACTTTTGGCAACATGGGCGCATCGGTGACTCTATGGTTGTCTCCGACGAGGTAATTTGGCTATTGGATCTGACGTTCACTTTTGGCAACATGGGCGCATCGGTGACTCTATGGTTGTCTCCGACGAGGTAATTTGGCTATTGGAAAACGTTCTCCTTCATCTGCTAATCTTGTGATCAAGTGTGGTTCGGGCCACGAGTCTGCAGGCGAAGTTGTTGAGGTCGGTGAAGGCGTTACCGAATGGAAAGTTGGTAGGGGAATTTATTCTGGTGTCCTTCACATGCGATGTTGACAGATTCCTCCCCCCCCTTTTTTTTTATAGGCGATCGTGTTGCCATTGAAGCTGGTGTTCCTTGCTCACAACCTGCCTGCGATGCCTGCCGTACAGGAAGGTACAACGCTTGCCCTAATGTCGTCTTCTTCTCCACTCCTCCCTTCCATGGTCTGTCAATCTTCGCGTCAGAGTAGAATAATGTAGCTCATGTTATCTTTCAGGAACATTGACGAGATGGCATTTGCACCCCGCCCAGTGGTTGCATCGTCTCCCAGACAATGTGAGCTACGAGGAGGGTGCTCTCTGCGAGCCTTTGGCTGTTGCTCTCGCCGGCATTGAACGATCTGGTCTCCGCCTTGGCGACCCTGTTCTTATTTGGTACGTTTCTATATAAACTTTTTTTTTTTGATAAGCTTTCTGACATCATCCTTCGCACATGAAGTGGCGCTGGTCCTATTGGCCTCATATCCTTGCTATCTGCCCGGGCTGCTGGCGCGGAACCTATCGTCATCAGCGATCTCTTCCAAAGCCGCCTTGACTTCGCAAAGACTCTTGTTCCAGGTGTCCGCACCGTTCTCATCCAGCGCAATTCTTCCGCCAAGGAGCAGGCCGAACGGATCAAGGCCGCTGCTGGTGCGCCTTTGGCCGTTACTCTTGAATGTACTGGTGTCGAGAGCAGCATCCACACCGCTATCTATTCCATGAAGTTCGGTGGAAAAGTCTTCATCATCTTGAATGTACTGGTGTCGAGAGCAGCATCCACACCGCTATCTATTCCATGAAGTTCGGTGGAAAAGTCTTCATCATCGGTGTTGGGAAGAACGAACAAGCAGTGAGTATTCTCATTCCCAGTGGACATTTGATTCTTTTTGACGTTTACATTTTTAGTTCCCTTCATGCATCTCAGCGCCAACGAGGTAGACGTTAGCTTCCAATACCGCTATGCCAACCAATATCCAAAAGCTATCCGCCTCGTAAACGGTGGTCTGATCAACCTCAAACCCCTCGTCACTCACAAGTTCGCGCTGGAATATGCTGTAGAGGCTTTCCATGTGGCAGCAGATCCCTCTCAGGGGGCCATCAAGGTTCAAATCGTCGACTAATTGTGAGAAAAGGGGAATTTAGATACTTGGACACTCTAGATGGCTCTTTTATGGTGTTTTATGGTGTTTTATGGTTCTTTTATGGTTCTTTAGGGCTTCCTGCTTTACTGGTAGTAATACACTGCTGTCTGTTTAATTTAAGCAAAACGATTCAAATGATTCTGGCTACAAAGTCTGCATAACATGACCTAAAGAAAATTGCGATTAATTGATTTCAACCCCAGCGCCGAGTTGGGCTTGACGATCCTGGCGCACTATCCATGCGAGCCCGTCGTGGCCAACCGGAATCAACAGGCCTTGGCGGATATTCGTTTCCGCGCGGTCGCCCTCTGCCCCCAGAACCTGTGCCACGCCCCCCACGCGAATTCCGACCTCCGCGATCATCGCGTTCGTAGATTGTTCCCGGCTTAGTACCTCCAGGCCTATCCCATGATAATGGTGGGGGACGCTGTGGCGGTGGCTGGTTTGACTGAGGTATTGATGGTGGTTGATATGGTCCCCCTCCACCATATCCGTGCGGGTCGTTCTGCCAGGGTTGGCCTGAGTGTGGAGGATAGACTTCTGGTTGATGTTGGGGAGGGATAATGGAAGGCGGAGGTGGAGGCAGAAGTTGAGGGTGTGGTTGATTTTGGGGCGGCGGAAGGGCCGGTAGGGGAAGAGTGCCGTTGGCTGTAAGCGTCTGGATCATGAGCTGAATTTGTTCTGGAGTAAGGGATGCGACTTCTGCTGCAATGTTGGCTGGTAAAGGAGGGGCCGGCGGTGTTGTTTGAGGGAACGGCGGGGTAGCTGCAGGTGGAAGTGAAGGGGGCTGTATCTGATGCGGCACTGGAGGAAAAGAGGGGATGGCAGGTGCTGGTGGTGCTGGCAGTGGAGCTAACTTTCCTTTGTTGAGCACCCAAATTCCAATCAGGAGGTTAGCCTTTCGAGTTTTTGGCAGATGAAGGTTGTCAAGCAACTCCATGTACTCTGGCAAAGGATCACTTGACAACAATGGGATGATATATAGTTCACGCCCTGGGTGGTAGTCTTTCGGTTTCATACCCCAGGGAAATATAAGCCCGTGTCGTCTATCAACCCAGATTAAACATGGCGTTTATGAAGTAGTTGAACGAAGTACTTACCCTTTTGCGATCAGGAAGTCGCTAAGGATTCGGATTCCGATATCTTCACCCACAGGCGAAAATGCAACAGCAATAAGTTCTTTGGCAGAGTTCATCCGCATCTGTAGAAGAAACTTGCTTGAATTATCGACCGGTACGCGGCCGTCGATACGGAGAAAATCAGAAGGAAACAATGTCCTCCAAAGCACTGAATTATGCTCCAACGGACTTCCTCCCACCTGACGGGCGTTTACAGATACCTCTTGAGGTACGGTGGAGTCCAATGGCATGGAGATCTAAAAGAGTCGTGAATAAGGCAAGATGAACGATAATCGAAAACCTCAAACCTTTCCGGTCCACACGTGCGGGAGTGCATCAAAAACTGCATGTTGTGCCTCAATTAAATTGGCACCAGAGTCTTTCTCTTCCAGAAGCATATCAAAATCATAATCATCTGTCCCACCGCCGCCCTCAAAATTAAATTGGCACCAGAGTCTTTCTCTTCCAGAAGCATATCAAAATCATAATCATCTGTCCCACCGCCGCCCTCAAGATCCATGAGCGTATCCTTGTCGTCGGCGACGGCCTTGGAGACGAGGTAGAAGCTGATGGCACTTCAGTCGGTGGTCAGGTTTTGGAGCATTCCAAAGTGCATCGAGGTCGAACGACGAAGAATTCGAACGCTCACCGATCTGAGCGAGGGGAAAGTTTCCGTCGAAAAGATCGGAGATGGGATGGCTCAGTAGACCCTAAAGAGGTCTTATTCTCGTTGATAGCGGCGTGTGGACTCGTGGTGGTGAGGATGAGGGCACTGGAACTGTTGATGTGACAGGTACCTCCTCATCAATGTTGATGAAGTCCGCAAGATTGAGCTCGAGCTCTGCAGTATCGACAAAAGGCTGCGGACAGGTACCTCCTCATCAATGTTGATGAAGTCCGCAAGATTGAGCTCGAGCTCTGCAGTATCGACAAAAGGCTGCGTGAAAGTGGGACGTAGGACTGCTTCATTCAAAAAGATAGCTGGAGACGAGGAAGTATCTCTCCGGGCATCAAAGCGTGGATAGGGACAGCCGGAGGTGCGCCCCAAGGTTGTTGAGGCTGCGCCACGATAGGCGATTCTGGTGGAATAGAAACCGAAGCAGTTCGTTGGCGCGGTTGATTTTGTGTTCTCAGTCTCGCGAGGCGCTCTCGTTCTCTCCTCTCCTCCTCCTCCTGGCGCGAACGCTCTTCATCCTGCGTTGTCGTTACTGTTTCATAGACAGTCTCGATGTCCTCCAGACCTTTGTGTGTGATTTTGGCACGTGGTGCAGTAGTAGGCTTTAAAATGGAATACGCCAGCGCTTCTTTCTCAGCAATTTTAATGGATTGTTTCGTCTCCTCGTTGGCTAAATCAGTAGAGGACATAAGAGAGATTTCTTTAGGTGTTATCTCAGAAGACACTATCCGCTGGTGAATGACGACGCGATCAACTTTGCTCAAATTAAATTGAAGCATACGGGTGTTATCTCAGAAGACACTATCCGCTGGTGAATGACGACGCGATCAACTTTGCTCAAATTAAATTGAAGCATACGAAAACGATCCCTGTGTAGAGTCATATCAATAAACTTGTACCTAGACACCATCAAAGAACGCTTACTTGTAATTCGACCCAGCGTGGGGCTGACCAGCCTTGTCCTGCTCAGAGTATATCTCAAACATGCATCTTTCGAGTTCATCAGCAAAATGTTTAGATTCGTCCACTAACGCTGCCTTCTCTTCCTCCGACAACTCTTCCAGAGATTTCTGGATCAGATCAATCTCACCATTCTCGTTGCTTTTGCGTACATGCGGATATCTGAGATATACGTCCCGGAAAAGTTCCTCCAACTTCGTCAGGCAATATTTCCGTGTTGGATCGTCAGTAGAGCCTTGAGCATCGGATTTCTTCCTCTTGGGAGGAGGCGTATTTGTAGAACGACTGCTCTTGCGTTTCAAAGCACTATTATTGGGCGGCGGAGAGCCATTCATTTTTTTTATTCTGTGGCGACGTGGTTTGGCATCATCAGACACTTCAGTGTCATCCGATGAAGTGGACAAACGACGCGCGAGACGCTTGGGAGGAGTCAGATTTGAAAATTGAGAATGATCAACGACAACGCACATTGCTAGTACCTTTCGCCTTAATTTTCGGTGACTCTGCTACATATTCATCTTCACTACCTTCATCGACTTCAGATTCGGACGGAGGGAATTCGATGGGGCTGTCTCGTTTGACCCTTTTCGCGGCTGATTCATTTCGTGCGGATGCATGTTCTGCTTCGGTGGGCTTCTCGAAGGCTTCTTCCCCCTCCCAAGTCACTAAAATACATAGAAAAGGGTTAGAACAACGTTATGAACACGAAACGCAGAATAACAGATAAAGGGAAAAGGAAATTATGCTGCGTCGACTATCATAGAATAATTTATCTGTCTACAAGTCATGGCAATCATCTGTGACTCTTGCAGAGCAAACAGCCTCTCAGGGTAACTCAGGAGGATGAGAACATTCAAAGTCACCCTTGAACCTTGAGGTAACTGGGCAGTTTACTCTACGGGTCTTCCAGACAGAGACACAAGAATGAAAGTCGTTACTGACAGACAGACGACACCAATGACAAAAAAAACGAAAATTACATAAACTTGTATTCTCCACGACTACAAACCTCGTGGAGGACACCCAAGCTAACGAGGTACTTGAAATGGACCAAGCGTACTCACTAGTAGTTCGAAGACCCGTTGCCGTGGCACAGGAACCCAAGCTAACGAGGTACTTGAAATGGACCAAGCGTACTCACTAGTAGTTCGAAGACCCGTTGCCGTGGCACAGGAGGGCAAATATATACATCTAAACGAACACAATGGTTAGCATAATGGAAGGTTTTCGAATTGTCCAACACTCACTAATATCGTCCGCCTCTTCTTCCTTCAGACCAATACATCGAAAATGATACCTTCGTTGAAAAAATGAGTACGTCGCATGGCATGACATGTTCAAGGACTCACCAAGTCCTACATTCCCCACATTGAACCATCGGAGAACCATCATCAGCCGTCTTGCATAGACATGTTCAAGGACTCACCAAGTCCTACATTCCCCACATTGAACCATCGGAGAACCATCATCAGCCGTCTTGCATAGCAGTACACGGGAGGCATGGATCGAGTCGACTTCCTCTGCGTTGTAGAAATCACGGCTTTGGCGGGTGTTTTCATTGGGGTTTGCGCCCTTGCTTTTCATATTTTCTTTTTCTTCAGGTTGATGCGATTCCGCAGTCGTTTGTGAAACCTTGCGAGTTTGAGTCTTCGATTTTGACTGTGGCTTGGTTGATAGTTCTTGTGAAACCCTGGACGTAGAAGCCGCCGTAGCCGCCGTAGCAGCTCTTGTTCTCGCACGAGTGCTCATCACTGAGTTGCACGATTGAGAAGAAAACGTGTTTCAGGCTCCGCTCCTAACCTGAGTCATGTCACATGCGCAAAAGCACTTGAGTTGCACGATTGAGAAGAAAACGTGTTTCAGGCTCCGCTCCTAACCTGAGTCATGTCACATGCGCAAAAGCACTTGAAAATAGCAGAACCAAATAGATTACTTTTCACACGCTTATATACTTCCCTGATACCATTCCAAATTGTTTCTCGCCACAAATCCTCATTGCGTCCCTATTATATGCCTAACCACTCATATTTTTTTGACTCTTTGCAAATGTTTTCAGTGATCAGAGCATATCATCACCAAAGGGCACTAAGATCATTTGGTCATATATGGGGATTTATGAGGTTTCAGAACAATTACATGTAAGTGGTATGATAATGTTATATTTTGCATGTTGCATTTGTGATAATTAGTGTCTTTTACATCAGAACAATTACATGTAAGTGGTATGATAATGTTATATTTTGCATGTTGCATTTGTGATAATTAGTGTCTTTTACAGGACACATGAATAAGCAAGGAATGTATTTTGACATGATGAGGTGTTGATTGTGAGCTGCTCAACTGTAGATATCACATAGTAACATAGTAACATGTTAGTGACAGTGAGAAAGGAGTAGAAAAAGGGGTGCTGATGAGCCTCATGCCAGGCTAAGTGTAGAAAGCATCAATTTGAGCGCTTAGTCTTAGCACTTCATGATTGACATTTGGCCATATTTCAGCAATAACTCGGCACTGAATCACCACAGAAATGATGTGCCAAGGGTCACATGACTTAGCACCCACTTAACATGGATGACCTGCCCTCGGCACTGAATCACCACAGAAATGATGTGCCAAGGGTCACATGACTTAGCACCCACTTAACATGGATGACCTGCCCTGAGTGTATATAGTTTCAATCGCAAAAGACGAGACAGACAGCTTAAACATATTATTTTGCTGCTTCGCTGCTGATACTTTCATTTGATCTAGCATACAGCCACTATGCATTGAAACTTTAATCTGTTAAAGGACTTTAGTCCTTCTAATACATTACGCTGCTGGTCTACAAATTCATTTACGAGTCGGGACGGCCACGATTGCTGAAACATGTGCGAACTTGTTGCCGCACTCTTTGTTCATGCTTGGTTCGGACATTGTTCATCTTTGTGCCTCGGGACTCCTCGTGTCGATCGAAATCTGTCATCGATCGAGGTGCCTTTGGACTCGTACCTGAAGTTCCTCCAAAAGTCCAACTCTTGCCTTAACAACAAGCTTCTGACGGAAGGTCACTCATGAGCAGATCACTGGTCTCCCAAGTCATACCATTCACTTTCCTTCTCCGTTTCAGATGTGAAGTGATTGACCGTTATCAGTTGTTATCAAGTTTTTGCCATCCGAACGACAAGGAAATGGTCAATTGAAGCCGCCGATGTGAAGAGGCCATCTTCAACCATCAACGGCCGCCAATCAAAAAGAATGGAAATCCTCGGCCACATTCCTTTAACGTGGGCAATGGACAAGGCCACGATATTAAAAACAATGGCTGATCTGGTGGTCCCTTTTAGGTTTTTAGGGTTCCTCGTCGCGTTTTCTTTTCAATCCAATTGACCTCATGTTGCTCTCGAAAATTTACTTTGTCGTCGCCGTCGTCGCCCTCGGTGCATCCCCTGTGGTCTGTGGGCCTACAGAAACCAATGCGCAACGTATGGCGCGTGGACTCCCTCCCTTACCGCCAAAGTTCAAACGGACCGTTCCTGGGAGAAGAAACGATGGACCACCAACGCCTGCCTGGGGTACATACCACTTTCCATGTTCTGTCATTCTTCCTCATCGATTCCTTTCAAGGTTGGAATCCCAAGCCATCAACAAAGCCGCCTCCGCCTTCCATGTTCTGTCATTCTTCCTCATCGATTCCTTTCAAGGTTGGAATCCCAAGCCATCAACAAAGCCGCCTCCGCCCCAGCTTCCACGTCGTACGGCATTGAAATCGGCTGCGCTTTTGTTCTCTGACCATACTTTTATAGATACTCAGGATGTCTTGAGGTTCGCGATGACCAAGGCAATGCTCTAGGTCGCGTAAAGAACACAAATACTCTCTACCGATGTGTGCAACTTTTCTTTTCCCAATTCATGGTTATACTAAGGGTACCTGTCATTTTTTCAGAGGTGGACTGAACCTGTCGCAGATGACGTTGACCTCAAAGTCAGCTTCAACGTACCGAAGTTCAGCACACCATTTGACGTCCTGGCTACCGTCAGTAATAGTTTAATGTTTGTTTGTCTATACACGCCTGATATCGAGCACTTTATCAGAATCCTGTGTTCCCGGAACCCTACTACGTCGGTGCAGCTGGTACTTTGGATATCGATTCGTTGGATAAAACGAGCAAGAAGTGGGTGTTTTACAATTCGATTTTTCCTTTTACTGACTGTCTCACCTGAAGCACTCTTGCCTTTACAAACGTACAACAGAGTATGGTTGTTCTAATCTCAGACTGTGTGGAATTTGATATTGAAGAATTTCTTTCTACAGCATCTGCAGGTTCAGTCCCCGTGCCGTCTACTTTTAATTCGACACTCGTAGTACAGTCCGCCATTTGGTCCTTTGACAGCGATTCTAGCCAGCTTACAGGTGAGATCGCTAGAATCCCATTTCTTTCATCTTGATCTAACCCGTGGCTGCAATACAGCACAATACCTTAATCCTGATGGAAGCTCTCCTGCAACTGTCCTTGCATACGACAGTCATGCCGTAAGTTGATGAGCTATATATGTTGCTTTTATTTCATCACATGGAGCTGACAAACTCTCATCTGCCAGAACAGTCTATTCTTCGTGGGAGACATTGATGCTTACAACGCAGATAACGATGACCCTGCTTCGGCAGTTGTAAGTCTGAGCTTTCTGTGATACAGAAACAATTTGATTGATTTAATGGACAGAACCTGTTCCTCGTCGGCACTGATGAAAAAAATGGTCTGGAGAATGATAACGCCGAACACGGCAACAATGACCAAGGACACGACGAAAACAGTCAACACGGTAGCAACAACCAAGGAAACGAGAACTAAAACCTTGAACTCTTGAGCTATTCACTACATCGCCCGTGCCTGCTTGTCACTCTCTAACTACTTAAGAACTTTTTCTTCTTGTAAATCCGCTTCAGACCGAATTCCTAGGACGTTTTATGGTCTCTCGCCAAACCAAATTAATATTGCAGTCTTCCTTTACATCTATCCTGTAGGACTTACGTTACTCTGGGAGTAGCCACGTATAATCAGACGATTAATATTGCAGTCTTCCTTTACATCTATCCTGTAGGACTTACGTTACTCTGGGAGTAGCCACGTATAATCAGACGTTGGTATAATTGGTACTGTAACAACATGCTGGCGATTCGACGGTGATAATGGACATGACTTAGATTCCGATATGGTAACTGATTCGGCACGTTTCATACGCGGACATTTAAGCTTGTAAACGTTTTGTTCTCGTCAAACGATCACCACAAGAATTGGACCCTTGCCTTGTTTCAAGTTTATCTGTTATCTCCAGAAGGTTAAAACGCAGGGAGGCGAAAGTATATGTCAAGCACCTCAGGTAACGCCTGAGCATAATATATATCGATTGACCATCGATCGCATGTGTAAGGAGACACCAGGAATGCGTGCGATGAGCCTCGATAAGCTCAAATTGATATTGAAACAGTGCACTACTTGTGTGGTTTTTAAAGCAATTGAAGGAGTCACGTCGTTTACCAATGAGTTAGAGACGAAAACGAGGCCGTCACGGCCAGCGTGCAGTTGTAGGACGTTTGCAAGCATATTTAACATTGGCATTCACGAGGCGCCATTTCATCAAATAAAATATCGTAAAGCTAATGAACCCTTCCTACATGACGGATGGAGTTTGGCATTCACGAGGCGCCATTTCATCAAATAAAATATCGTAAAGCTAATGAACCCTTCCTACATGACGGATGGAGTGCTCATTTTGCAATGAATTGAATGGTGCATTTGCCAGCGTGGTGTGGCGTTAACCTGTCAACACGCGGTTATGAACTTTGTTGAAGCGTGCTGGTCCACGACTCATGGATTAATCAAATATAGTTCCTTTTATTTTATTTCCAAGGCATAGCACCCCCTGAAACCTAGTTGCAATTGCAAAACCTTAACTCAACATGGCAACTATCTACTGTCGCAACTGATCGTCATCATCTTCCTTTGTCAAAGACCAACAGCAAAACCTTAACTCAACATGGCAACTATCTACTGTCGCAACTGATCGTCATCATCTTCCTTTGTCAAAGACCAACATCATATGAATGTGTTGTCTACGGCAGCGACTAGGAAATCATCTCAGATGATCAAAGATGGCGGACTAGAAAAAACTAGCGAATAGTAAATGCGACTATATTCTAGTCAACGGTGGTACCATTCTCCGGTTAAGTGCTCCTATACTCGCAAACACACTCTTCGGGACAGAGGATACCCCACGCGCAAATGGTCGATTTGTAAAAACCTGCATATTTATGACTCAGTTAAGACGTAACTTGAAGTAGGAAGGCATCTCATACCAACTCATCAAAAATGATTGCGGGAACTTTTTTCTCGACTAGGACAGAACTGGGGTGTATCTTGACAATCTGATGGCGACATGAACGCAAGAAGAACGGAGTTTATAATTGACATACCGTCTGGCCCATTGTCTGTTTGTATGAACCATCCGGCTGTAGGAAAGCAGAATTTTGCGCAAGACCAAATGCCAGACTTCGCAGTACAGGATCATCCTTGTCTCCACACGACACTTTCCAGTCAATTTTGAGCCGTTCACATGTCTGTCTGAGCTGGTTCCTAATATCTGCGGCTTCAAGTATAGTTCGCTCGTTGATGAAGTGTTTTCGGCACCAGTCACGCCGCACACTTTTGCTTGTACTTCCTGCTGCGACTTCTTGATAAGCTCGCACAGCGTTGAGGATGGTGAGATGGTCGCCTGTAGTGTGACGAAACTTGCGCCGGACCTCAGCCGCAACATCGCGTTGTTCTGTAATGTCGACGAAGAGCTTTGAGGATGCAGAGAGTACAGAGATGATATCTAAAATTTCCGAAGTACATCCGTTCTCCCCGGCAGCAATGATTGAGCGAGCATGCACAGGCTCGAGAGGAAAGAGGGCCATGTTACGACCAAGGAGTGTCAACTCTCTTTTGGAATCAATTGCATCGAGCAACCATAATGTTCGGAGAGCCGAAGCGACTGTGTGCGGGTTAGCCTGTGATGGGATAGAGGTAAAGAACTCACTGGACTCTATGTCTGGCATGTCCATCAGATCCAGGGCTTCTAGATCTTGCTTGAGACATTTGAGTTGGAGGATACTGGATGTCAAACTGCAACGCATAATCTCTGGTTCAGGGGCCAGTTCCATCTTATTGAAGGCATCTTCTGTGTATAACCTGAAACATACACCCATCCCCTAGAAACCATCAGTGGAAAGAAGAATTACAAATACGAGCTTTAAGATACCTCACGTCCTGCACGACCAGCACGCTGCATTGCGGATGATTTTGTTATTGCTTTTGTTAGCAGCGTGTCGAAGCCTGAAGGAAGTAAATCATCTGACTTGTACCTATATTAGAAAGCTTTTACCTCCACCTGTCTTTCTTGCTAAGTATTGCTTTTCCTTGCACATACCGGTATCAATGACATATTTGACTCCAGGTATTGTGATAGATGTCTCCGCAATGTTGGTTGATAGAATACATTTTCTTGTGTTTGGTGGTGTCTGGACGAAAACCTTGGCATTTTGACCAGGAGCCTGAGCGGCATACATAGAACATATGAGAACCTGGATTGCAACGAGGTCGAAAGACTGCTTTGAGGCCCAGAAACAAGCCAATCACCTCTTTCTCATCTTTCGGGAGTTGATTAGCGAAAAGTCGTATCGATTTTTCGACGCTTTCTATGTCCTCCTGGCCTGCTCCAAAGCTTAGCATCTGGATTGATTCAATAGACAAAACATGCCTGGAAGAAATATCAAAACATCGCCTGGAGGTTGATCTGTGTGGATTTGGAAGAACGTCCGCATAGCGGAGTCTACGTAGTCCGTCTGCCCTTCGGAAGCATGGTATATTTTGACCGGATGTTGTCGTCCCTTCACGTACAAAATTTTTGCGCTAAGTGAAGAAACTTAGTATGAGGCCGGAGTGGGACAAGAAATAGGCCTACTTGTCAAAGAAGTGACTGAACTTCTCTGCATCCAAAGTAGCACTCATAATCACGATTTTGAGTGGGTTCAATTTATTCGCGTTCTCCTTCCCTTTGCGATCACTTCCACCTAAGTAGCACTCATAATCACGATTTTGAGTGGGTTCAATTTATTCGCGTTCTCCTTCCCTTTGCGATCACTTCCACCTAATGATTCCTTTCCTTCTGTATTGTCTTAAGATTGGCGATGAGCAGGTCTGTCCGAAGTGTCCGTTCATGTGCTTCATCTACGATGACAACACTATACTGGCTGAGCATTGGATCTGATAGGAGCTCTCGAACAATCATGCCGTCCGTCATGTACTTGATGCGGGTCTCTCGACTAAAGCGTTCATCAAACCGCACAGAGTAGCCCACCAATTCTCCCACACGCGTGTTTTTTTCTGCCGCCACGCGTTCTGCGAGAGATGTCGCGGCAACTCGTCGCGGTTGTGTGACCGCGATCTTGCCTTTGCCGGCAACTCCAGATTCAAGGATGTATTGCGGGACCTCTTAGGTCAAAAAATGTCAACCAAGAGGCAAGTAAACGAGTAAATTGACATTTACGAGTAGTTTTTCCAGAACCTGTCTCGCCGAGGAGAACCGTGACATCGTTATTTTGTATCTCTTGTATGAGAGCATCTCTTCCTAGAAGAGTGTTGACATTAGAACCGTTTGAATTGCATAGATCCCACCGACCTTTTGCTATGGGAAGCTGATTTCGCTGTTCTTGTAAATGCGCGACGTTGAAAGGATTGCTGGTTCCTGGCATGAAAGGGCTGTCGTCAGGACCAAGTCGATAACACAGCTTTTTCTTCTTTGATTGGTATGCATCTTGCTGGTGCTGGATGCCATTGGGTACGACCTTGAGAGGTGTTTTTCTTCTTCTGTCCTCGTCGTCGCTCACATCGACACAATTGGGGCGGGTTTTCTTTCGATATAATTTGGCATGGAGTCGGTGGTATACAGACTGTTGATCTTTGCCCGCCAGGGGTATGCCGGTGGATGAGACTGGCATTTGAGTTGTAGCGACCACGACGGTGGCCGACATCAACTTCAAAAATATGTTACTTTTGCCAAGATCATCCCGCCTTCCGGGCCGGTATTCCGTCGACATAGAGACCAACATGTGCTCGTTTCACGTCACTTAGTTCTACTTTAAGTACTTGCATTTGAGACGCATAATAAAGTTTACACTGATTTTACATTTATTGTGATGTTCTGTTGGATTACATGGTTGCAAACATAATCATGCACGACTACTACTTAGACAGGCCATGATAATGAGCGAACGGCGGCAATCCAGGAGGCAGTTGCATCAGGATACTAGAGGTCCACAGTCAACTTCCATTGGTCGTAGTCCTTTGAGGGGAAAAGGAAGAAAACATTACCTGCCAAACCATGACTCCGCCGTCTAAGATACAGATCATATTAATGGATATGGATCAGTCACTTGGAGAGCACTTACTCCAACCCTGGGCCTTAGCGGTCGCGAGGCACGAAGCGAGAGTAGATGTAGACATGAAGCCATTACTGGCGTCGCTGGTGGTCGCGGGCTTTCCAATAACGAGTTTAGATAACGGAACTCCGCTCTCTGCGATTTGAAAAAGTGCCGATTGAGGCCATGTACCAGAAGAGGTGGTCAGCAGTCCAGAACAGGTGGTATACTCAGATGTGCCCTCTTTAAACTATGATGTTGGCAAACTTCAGGTTCAGGGATTGGAGAATACGTACGGTTGTAGAACTGGACATTATACCAGTCAATCAGATGGCCGACTGACGAGTCGACATGGAGATATCCACCTCCAGGCCAAATGCCGGGAGAGAACCTTGGAAACATGTCATACTTCGGTCAAATATATCAGTTCAACTTCGAAAAATCAATTACCACGGAGCAACGGCTAGCAAACAGGTGTGAGTCTAAGACATGGGTGCTCAGTCTTGATACTGACGAGCATGTGTGATGATGTAAGTCCCAGAAGGAAGCTGGGAACGAAGTTGAGTAGTGAAAGAAATCAGCCAAGCCTAAGAGGAATGATCATCATCCTGGAATACTGGAGGGCTGTACTTCAAAACTCACTTCAGCACTTCCGCCGTCGAAAGCATTAAAGTCCTAGATAGACTCGGGGGTTAGCAGTTGGATCTCTGACAAGGAACCTTTGACCTCATAATCAACATCGACACCATCAACATCAAATTGCTTAACCCAAGCCGCGAAGGTATTTGCTATTGCAATAGGATCGGCACCTATGCTTGTTGGAGCATCCGTCGAGCCAAAAACGGAGACAATCAGTTTAATTCCAGCTGCTGCGTATTGAGACTTGATGGTCGCCCTCTGAGCGTCTGTAAGAATCGCCCATGCTTCGGCCTAGAAAGCTGAGATTAGACATCTAGTTCCAAGGACATAGAATCAAGGCTGATTCATACCTGATCAAAAGCACCTTCAACGAGGAGGAAAGAAAGCGCGCTGGAAGGGGGCATCGTCGTCCACAACACTACGCAGAAGTAATATACTACATCATGACTTACAAAACATTGAATCCCTGGATGAGATGATAAACTCGTTATCATGTGCAGGAGAGAGCAACACCTACTGTAATGTCGGAGACGTCCGGTGGGCTAGTAGGCCCGGTGAATTTATCCGAGTATATGACCCAGTGGGGAGGGGCAGGTGTAGCACGAGACAAGATTTCTCGGGCGTCATTGTCAAGACCATCGTATCTTGTCACATTAATTGCTGTAGACACGATGCCTTGGACAAACAGCAAAGCAGAGACAGCGAAAGTGAGCAGGGAAGTAAGCAAGACCATAGAAACGACTTGATGACAGAAGTGGAGTCGCCAGGATGGATTCCCATGCAAGATGGGCTCCTTATATTTCGAACCAAAAAAAAATCACTGTACCCATACGCTCTTGAGAACTTGCCCAGGTGACAATGCACAAACTGATGGTGACCAATCATCGGGAAAACGAAGTCTCTGTTAATCCAAGTATAGAAGACCAAGACAATAAAGTTAAAACACGAGACGCCAGAGAAGACGAGTGTTCCGCAAGGTTCAAGTAGTAGAAGGGTTCAGAGGCTCACAGTTTTGTAAACATCACACATTACAATATGTCATGAGTTCACGACCAAGGAACATCTGTCTTGCCTAAGCCATATGACAGAAAGTTGACGGACCATTTATCTTATGGACATCGTACGATAGGGAGAAGGCAGAAAATGTCGACATCGCAGGAAGATGGTCTGATTTCCAGAGTGTTGAACACCACCGCCTACGATTGAACGCAGCGAAAACCGCGACTGTTGATAGCTCCGAGGGACGGAGTCAAGTGTTGTGCGCCTTTCCTGAGAGAGATGTCATCCGGTAACAAAACAGTCCTAATGATAACAAGCTGGAAACAAAAGATAAATCTGGGCTGTTTGCAGCATCTAGCACTCAGCCATGTTATCAAGGAGTCACGTCACCCGTCAACCTTACTTCCAGGGACAGAGCCAGCTGATGACCTGGAAGAGCTTTTGTCAACATAGTTTGTGAACGAACAGAAATACACACTGACTGGACAAGTTTGGTTCAGGTGATCTTGATCGAACTAATTTAAGAAACTGGAGACCATCAGGTTCTGTCATGGCCATCATACCTTCTTTGTAGAGAAGCGCAACTTGCAAGGATACTCTGCACATAAACGGTCCCAGCAAAAGAGCACGTGTGGGATTTAACTGTCACCACGCAAATTCGATTAGGATGGCCTGAAGTCTAACAGGCTCAAAACAGGCTGAGACGGCATAGTCGGTGGATATGTTCATTCATGGTGTTGAGTCTATAGAGAGCAGGAGTGCCCCTTTCTGTTCCCTCCACCATATGATGAAGTAGTTACAGTTTCCGTCCCTCGAGCTCTGGAGTTCCGTATCTATCTAAAAGACACAAACCTCCAGTATGGTCTACATGGTCAATACAATCTAAAGATACGAACCTCCAGTTATAGCGACGTTCCCTGAGTCTTCGCTGTCCCTTTTACGTGCCAGTTTGCCTCCGCATATGGTGGTTGCGAGAGTCAGTGAGTAGCCAAGGTAGGCGAATTAGCTATCTTCAGGGGACGGATGCACAACCTGATTGATCAGTCACGTTTCATCAACACTAATTGAAGCAGCCAGATGCTGTAACATTCTCAATACAATCAGCCGTAAGAATCCGAGAAGTCGCCTTAAAAAGCAGTTCGGCAGTATCAAGACAGCCTGACTTGTATTATCATATGGAGAAGTATGTGATGAATGGGAGAGGGGGAGACAGATTTGGTTATGAGAGTCTAAAACGGCATTCAATTTCAATTGACTTGGACTGTGATTCTGTCAAAAGGCGGCATTCCCATAACCGAATGGATGGCGGGGATGCCACGTGAGTTCGATCAGAACTTTTCTGGACCCCATGAGTTCACTTCATTTTGTTATGTCACTCCTTCCAAATCCTTTCTTCCCTTTGTCCAGTTCCTTTGTTGAATTTCATGGCATCAGCCGGCTCCTCAAGCAGCCTTGAGAGCTTACCAGGTCAACCAGTACGGAGAGATTGGCCGGTGTATGTTCCATCTGGGTGAGTACAAGGATCACATGTATCTTCGTGTCCCTGGGTTGACTTTACCGTATAGGAAATTGGAGTCAGTCTTGGCACGAGCATCGCAGAAAGCTCTACAGTATGAACACCAGATGAAGGAGCTGGAGGCGAGTTGTGGTCAATGCTCTTGTCCCCCATGGAGGCTAAATCAATGCTCATAACCAGGTCAAATTGTCCGAGGGCCTGAGTAACTTTCGTGCCATTGATAGTCTCATCCAGGAGTCTCATAGCAGTCTTCAGGCGAGCATTGCTATCTAAATTTCCTTGCTCAAACTTTGTCTGATCTATGTTTCAGCGAAACACATGGCGAGCTGAACGAGCTTGTCAAACTCAAGTGCCACACATTAATGGCGAACTTGACGAGTCTTTGAAAGTGTTGTCCGACCTCGCCGATACTTTACCCACCATACAATCCCAGTTGACTAACGTTCGAATCGTTTATGATTCCGGTCGACAGAAGGTCAATCTAGTTCCTTGTCTTTGATTGTTGCTAACACTTAGTAAAAGGCTAAAACACTTGTTTCGGAACTTGGCTGGCTTAACACTGAATTTTACGAGCGGTGGCGACGTATAATATTCTCTAACTCCAGTCCCGTGTCCTGGAGATGGAAGGCAATTATGCGTGCCCTATTTACATTTATGTTCGTTATTGGCGCATATCTCTTTTGGCTCCTCGTCATGGGAGCATACCGAGCTCACCGACATAGGCTGGTTTGGGGTGAAAAGCTCATGTCTTGATTCTAATCGTCTCAACCTCCCCATCAGCTACAATAAGCCCGCATTCTTCTGGACATATCTCGCTTATTTCCGATTCCAACAAAGAGATAGATCAGATGTACCATTAGCATGTAATTATTCTGTACAATCTATAATATATTAATATATGGGACGACGCCTGGGAAAAACTAATGCTGACCAAGGCTGACCAAGAACCTTCCTTTTTGGGTAACGACATCTCATTTTCGTACTGAGAGTCTCAATTTTAGTACTTAGAGTATAAAAAATAAAAAATATATATTGTAAACTTTAATATTAATATAAATACTATGTTTGGACATTTTTTGAAGGTGTCCGGATGAGAAGAGGCCAAACGCGATTTAGTGGACACTACTTTTCACGCCTCGCGTGCTCTTTGACCACACATGACCAAACAAACTCGAAATTCACCGTTGTAGTGAGAAGACACTACAAACAAAGTAAGTGTCAATTTGTTGATTGATTGATTTATGTTTACAAACGTTGAATTCAGCTTATTCAACACTACAAACAAATTTACAACAAAGTAAGTATTGGCTTATTTATTATTGATCAATTAATAAACATTCAATTCAGCTACAAACAATTCCGAAATCGTTACAACAAAGTAAGTGTTGGTTTGTTTATTATTGATTAATGCTAATTCAGCTTATTTGACACTACAAATAGTATTTGACACTACAAACAAATCCGAAATCATTACAACAAAGTAAGTATTGGTTTATTTATTATTGATCAATGCTAATACATATTCAATTCAGCTTATTTAACACTACAAACAGTTAGTATCAGTTCATTTATTATTGTTCAATGCTAATAAACATTGAATTCAGCTTATTAGTGAAAGCTTGACAACATCTAGCTATTGATATACTAGATATATCATCATGTATGTAACTTTTAAAGAGTTTGAACTATTGAAATGCTTAAAAAATCAATAATTTAGGCAATCTTCAACTACTCATTCTGAACCCAGTACTCCTGAAGGTCAAAGACAGCAGGCTAGGATTGAAAGCAGGCTTCAACAGTTGCAAATGACTGATCCTGATGATCGTCGTGCACATAGAAGTAGAAGATCTACTTCTGTGGTTATACCACTTCATTTTGGAACTGGGGATAGAGAGTCTGGGGGTATAGGGTCTGGGGATAGAGAGTCTGGGGGTAGAGAGTCTGGAAATATGCCTATTGTTGCTCAGGATCCATTTGCTATTGTCATTCCTCAAACTGAAGGAACTGAGGGTAGAGAGTCTGGGATATGCCTATTGTTGCTCAGGATCCATTTGCTATTGTCATTCCTCAAACTGAAGGAACTGAGGGTAGAGAGTCTGGAGATAGAGAGTCTGGGGGTATAGGGTCTGGGGATAGAGAGTCTGGGGGTAGAGAGTCTGGAAATATGCCTATTGTTGCTCAGGATCCATTTGCTATTGTCATTCCTCAAACTGAAGGAACTGAGGGTAGAGAGTCTGGGGATAGAGAGTCTGGGGGTATAGGGTCTGGGGGTATAGAGTCTAGGGATAGAGAGTCTGGGGGAGGAGAGTCTGGGGGTATAGGGATTGGGGGAGGAGAGTCTGGGGGGGTATAGAGTCTAGGGATAGAGAGTCTGGGGGAGGAGAGTCTGGGGGTATAGGGATTGGGGGAGGAGAGTCTGGGGGTATAGGGTCTGGGGGTAGAGAGTCTGGGAATATGCCTATTGTTGCTCAGGATCCATTTGCTATTGTCATTCCTCAAACTCTTTTGCCTGAAGGATGGGATGGACCTTTACAGAATCCTATACCTAGAATGGTGCCACCTCTACCTGTTTCTACATCCAGAAGAAACAATAGGCCCAGAATGGTACCACTTCTACCTGCTCTCCCTCTTCCTATACATAGAAGAGACAACCTGCCTACTATTGCTCCACTTCCTGTGGACATTCCTGAAACTGTTCTGCCTGAAGGATGGAACACTCCTTTACAGAATCCTATGCCTATGGTGCCACCCCTACCTGCTCTGGCATTTAGAAGAGTCAGAAATGTATCTGTACAGAATTCTATGCCATCTCTGCCAGCTCCCACACTAGCAGAATTACAAGAGCAGGAAAGGCTGAGACATATGGCTATGGTTCAAGAACAACAGAGGCAACAGGAATTGGCACAAGCAGTAGTAGAGGAGCATTATAGAGTCCTACCAGAAGATCCTAGAAATAATCCTGCTGAGGATATGGAGGAGGACTTGGAATATGTGGATCCACCTGTGCAAAATCTACCAGCACCTCCTATGCTACCAAGGGTTGATCATATTCAAGGCATAAATGCTTTGCCAAGAGGAAGACAGCCTTATATAGATGAACCCTCAGCACATTATCTTGGTCTTATGGATGTCATATGTCCACACTGTCAGGCTCTACATTGGGATGCTGAAAAGCTCACCAATTCTACTAGACATCATAAAAAGTTTGGCATGTGCTGTCTACAAGGCCAGATCGATTTGCCCAGACTTGCAGATGCACCCCCAGAACTGATTGACCTACTCCAAGGCCAGCACCCCCTTTCTGATGCTTTCAAAGCATCTATTCGCCAATACAATGCAGCCTTTGCATTTACATCTCTGGGAGTCAAAATTGATCATGCGATTATGAATGCTCCAGGACCATACAGCTTTAGGATTAATGGAGAGCTCCATCATCTGACAGGTGCTTTGCTTCCAACTGAAGGTGATCATCCTGTGTATGCACAACTCTACTTCTATGATCACAATCAACAATTGGCTTTTCGTCAGAGAAGCAATCCTAGATTGGATCCTCAGATAATGGCCTCTTTGCAGGATATGCTTCATAGAGTCAATCCCTTTATTGGCTTATACAAGCATGCAAAGCAGATTATGACAGAAGTACCTGAAGGCCAACCACAAAGGCTTTCTGTTCAACTTAGAGCTGACTTTGGAGACCATCGACGCTATAACAACCCTAATGAACAGGAAGGAGTTGCTGCAATTATACCAGGAGATGGTTCTGAAGAACGATCAGATCACCGTGACATAGTCCTGCATCTGCATGGAGGTCAATTGAAGCGAATCAGCCATCTACACCCCTATTACACACCTCTGCATTACACTATCATATTTCCAACTGGAGAACCTGGATTTCACACCGATATTCAATCTCAATTTGGACCAGCAGGAGAACAAAGAGCCAAAAAAGTCAGCCAAACTGCATATTATGCATATAGGCTGCAGCAAAGAGCTTTGGAAGCTAATGCTGCATTGCTTTGGAGTGGCAGACTGTTTCAGCAATATGTTGTGGATGCATGGGCATCAACTGAGCAGAACAAGCTCAATTGGGTCCGGCACAATCAAAAGAAGATTAGGGCTGAAGTGTATCAAGGGGTGGTCGATGCGGCTGCTGGAGATGAAGACTTACGCAGGCAAAGCCGACGGGTAGTCCTTCCCTCTTCTCATGTTGGAAGTGAACGACACATGCAGCAATTATTCCAGGACTCTATGGCTATTTGCAGGCATTTCCATAAACCAGATCTCTTCATCACCATGACTGCCAATCCAAAGTGGCCTGAAATAGAAGAGGCTCTGCTAAAAGAACCTATGGTTAATGGAAAGAGGCAAACAGCTTCTGACCGTCCAGATATTGTTGCCAGAGTATTTGAACTCAAGAAGAATGCTCTTTTGAAGGACATAAAAGATGGTCTATTTGGAAAATGTGTGGCATCTGTCCATACCATTGAATTTCAAAAGAGGGGACTTCCACATATACATATCTTGATCTTTTTCCATCATCATGACAAGATCAAAGATGCAGCTCATGTGGACACTATTGTTTCTGCTCAAATTCCTGATCCAGTGACTCAGCCTCAATTGTATCAGGTATTGGCTTTGCTTAAATTATCAATGCAGTAGCTGACCTTTGTTATTAGGTTGTTACTACCAATATGGTTCATGGTCCATGTGGAGCAGATTTTCCCAATGCCAAGTGCATGGTAGATGGCAAATGTTCCAAGAGATATCCCAAGGAATTTCAGGAAGCTACACAGTATGGTGATGATGGCTATCCCCAATATGCCAGACCTAACAATGGCCGCTTTTTTGAAAAGCATGGTCGTCGTTATGACAATCGTAATGTTGTCCCATACAATCCATATCTCTCAGCCAAATTCCAATGTCATATCAATGTGGAAGTCTGTGCTTCAGTGGATGCAATCAAATACATTCACAAGTACATCTACAAGGGCCATGATAGGACAACTTTGGAGATTGCTAGGGAGGAGAGGGATGAAATCAAGGAACATTTGGATGCCAGATACATTTCTGCTCCTGAGGCTTGCTGGCACATCTTTGAATTCAACATGCATGCTGAATATCCTTCAGTGTACAGATTGCCTGTGCACTTGGAAAACCAGCATGAAGTCTATTTCCCAGATGATGAACCAATACAGGTGGTGGCTGCTAGACCTAATGCAGACAAGACTGCACTCACAGCTTGGTTTGAAGCCAATACCAGGTTTCCCAATAATAACACTACTTATCAGAACTTTCCAACCAAGTTTGTTTATGAGCCATCTAAACGGAGTTGGAAGGAGAGGCAGAGAGGTACAGCAATTGGGAGGATGTACTTTGCTTCACCAAGACAGGGAGAAAGGTTCTATCTCAGGATGCTCTTGACTGTTGTAACCAATGCAACTTCATGGGCTGATCTCAGGACAGTCAATGGCCATATCTATCCCACTTATCAAGAAGCATGCAAGGCTCTAGGTCTTTTGGAGGATGATGCAGAATGGAGGCAGTGTCTCACTGAAGCTGCTCCAATCCAACTAGGATCAGCTCTCAGGCAGCTGTTTTGCACTATTCTATTCCACTGTGCTCCTGCCACTCCTGAGGCTCTATGGAATGAATTCAAGCATTCTATCTGTGATGATCTTCGACACAGATTGGAACATACTAGGCAGTATAGGGACCGGATCTTTACCAATGAGGATATTTATGACTATGGCCTTTATCTCATCAATGACACTTTGATGAATTTTGGGAAAACTCTGAAAGACTTTCCCAACATGCCAGAGGCTCAACAGAATTGGAACATAGTTCCAGGTAATTGGCATTTGCATAAAAGATTGACTTGAATACTGATCATTCTTCTAGGCAACAGGCTTTTAGAAGATGAAACCAATTATGATGTTGAAGAGCTCAAGCAAAGAGTGGAGGGTAACAAGGCCAAGTTCAATGTGGAACAACTGGAGACTTTCAATGCTGTCATGAACTCAGTCAACAACAATTTGGGCAGGATGCTATTCATTCACAGTGCTGGAGGATGTGGCAAAACCTTTGTCTGCAATACTCTGGCTGCTGCAGTTCGTTCCAATGGAGATGTGGCATTATGTGTAGCATCATCTGGCATTGCTGCCTTATTGTTGGAAGGGGGTAGGACAGCTCATTCAAGATTCAAAATCCCCATTCCTGCTCTTGACACATCCATTGCCAATATCAAGAGAGGAACCCAGTTATCACAGCTCATACTTCGCACCAAAGTTGTTATTTGGGATGAAGTTCCAATGCAACACAAAAATGCCATTGACTCTGTCGATCGTGGCTTTAGAGACATCTTCGATAATGACATTTCCTTTGGTGGAGTCACTGTGGTTTTTGGAGGGGACTTTAGGCAAACTCTTCCAGTGGTTCCACATGGACTCAGGCAGCAGATGATTGCTGCTTCACTCAAAAGGGGCCGACTTTGGGATCATATCCAAGTCCACTACTTGGTCCAAAATATGAGATTGGATCAGACTGCAGAGAATATTGCTCATGCAGCTTGGTTGTTGGATGTTGGTGCAGGGAAAAATCTAGGACCTGGAGAAACAGTCAAACTGCCTGAAAGGATGATCTGTGATGACAATTCTATCACTGGATTGATTTCTTCCACATATCCTGATATTGGTCATCCTCAAAATGATCAGTATTACCTGGACCGGACTATTCTCTCTGGCAAGAACTCGGATATAGAGGAGATCAATGCAGAAGTTCTAGAGAGGTATCCAGGGGAAGAAAGGATCTTACAGAGTGCAGATTCTGTTCTCTCTGATAACAGGAATCCTGATGGCCTTGCATTATATCCTGTGGAATATCTCAACTCTTTGAAAGCCAGTAGTTTGCCTTTGGCTAAACTGGCTTTGAAGATTGGAGTTCCTGTCATGCTTCTCAGGAATCTGGACACAACCAAAGGACTTTGCAATGGAACAAGAATGATTATCACTCACATCAGCACTAGAGTTCTCAGATGTCGTATTATCAGTGGAGATGCCAAGTTTGCAGGTTCAACTGTTTTGATTCCAAGGATCAATCTAGATGCCTCTGAAGAGGATTTGCCCATACCATTACGCAGGAGACAGTTTCCAATTCGATTGGCCTTTGCTATGACTATCAACAAGTCTCAAGGGCAATCAGTCAAGCATGTTGGATTGGACCTTCGATCACCGGTTTTTACACATGGCCAACTCTATGTTGCACTTTCTCGATGCACATCAGGAGATCGTATCAAGGTGATTTTGTCAGAAGAAAATACATCAAGAGCGACTGCAAATATTGTGTATCAAGAAGTTCTTAATGGTTTACAAATGTAAGTGTGATTGTTAATTATATACTTATTACTAACTTTATATTTTAGCATCTAACTTGATACTGTACATATAACTTGGAATTGTAGCATTATTTTTTGGGTTTACAAATGTGAGTATGATTGTTAATTACCTACTTATTACTAACTTTTATATTTTAGCATCTAACTTGATATTTGTTGATACTGTACTAATAGAATATATATAACTTGGAATTGTAACATCATTTCTTGATAAATGTGAACTTTCTATTCTTTAACAACATATGCTTGAACCAGTAAGACATAATGAAAGTAAGTCATGATAGAAGTTGAGTTATGAATATACATATTTGGAACCCCTAACCGAACGAAGTGAGGTTGGGGTGAAGGCTGAGTTACTTATATACATATTTGGAGCCCTAACCGAACGAAGTGAGGTTGGGGTGGAGGCTAAGTTACTTATACATACTTGGAGCCCTAACCGAACGAAGTGAGGTTAGGGTGGAGGCTTAGTTGGGGGGGGTTTGGGGGCGAAGCCCCCAACGAGCTACGAAATTCGTGCCGAAGGCACGAATCGTAGCTCGTATTAGTTGGGGGGGGTTTGGGGGCGAAGCCCCCAACGAGCTACGAAATTCGTGCCGAAGGCACGAATCGTAGCTCGTACTACTTACACTAACCCTCCGAACTTGAAATGTCATTTGTTATGAATCGCACGTGCTTATTCAAATTCCTTAGCAACTTCATTTATAGTCATGGACGGCTTCGACGATTTACTTGCGCCGTCACGTAGTGCCCTCGAGGACAATCCTTTCGCAGACCCATTTGCGAAACGATCTGGTTCACCAGACCCATGGGCCTCGCCTTTTGCCGTCGACTCGCGCAACGACTCCTTCACGAATTCGTACGCAACCTCGGTGACCCATCATGAACCGAACAACTTCTCTTCTGAGGAAAATGAAGAGTCACTTAAATCACCTTTAGAGAATGTTGAAGAGGAGAAGCATGATCAATCAGAGTCACCCGGATTCAGAGAAAGCATTCCAACGTTTTCTGAAACTGCTACCATTAGACACATACAACCTGAAGATCTACGACCTCTCGGGCAGCCTTCTGATGAGCCTGTTCGTTCGTCCACTCCCACGTCTAAACACACGACGTCAAATCCATCTTCACCTGCCAAAGATATACCTCAAGCCAGTCAACATGTAATTGCACCTTCAGAATCGCTATCGTCCTCCAAACAATCCAATGACTTTGTAACGCCATTGGAGCGTTCAACGCCGTTAGGTTTTGATCAGTCCATGGCTGGGCTGTCTCTCGGTGCCGATGTACTTGGTACTGGGTGGCAAAGTGAGCAGACTACATGGGGGGGTGTACCTGTAACACCTCCGGCTCCAATCACACCAGTGCAAGCCGACGACGATAGTGACGACGACACCCCCATTGGACAAACACTGAGGAATGCAGAAAAGCTTGTCAGTCACTTCCTTTTCTAATCGACTTCGACTTGATTAACGAACGATCTTGATTCCTCTGGCAGAACCCAGAGTTCTTAGCTTTGAGACGGAACGCTGAACTTCAACCAGTTTTCATTATAAGTGTTGACGATCCCCAGAAAGTTGGTGATCCCATCCGAGGCTATACTATGTACACTGTACACACACGAGTGAGTAAATATTCTGCTTCTTGTAGACTGCACTGATGTGGTCTCGTAAAGACAACATCTCCGCACTTCCAGAAGTCTGCATTCTCAGTTCTGCGACGCTACTCAGACTTTCTATGGCTCTATGAGACTTTATCTGCGAATAACCCTGGTGTGGTTGTTCCACCAGTTCCAGAAAAGAACCCTTTCGGTCGCTTCGAAGACCAATTTGTGCGGCAGCGCAGATTTGCTCTGGAAAAGTGCATACAGAAGACTGCGAATCATCCCGTGTTGGGCTTGGATGCTGATCTTAGATTATTCCTAGAAAGTGATACTTTCTCCCTCGATGTAGGTGTCTTTGTACCGTGCCTGTGCATACTTCATCAATTGTCAGACTAACTGGTCAACTAGATCAAGCATCGGAAGGCGGAGATTGCCCATGAACAAGGCGGAATCTTGGCCTCCATCGGGCAGACCATTGCTGGACCTCGATTCCACGAAACAGACGACGTGAGATAAATTATCATTCTTGACTTTGTCTTTGATTTATTCCGTGACGTATGTAGTGGTTTGATAAACAGAAGTCTTATCTCGACAGCCTTGAGTCGCAACTTCGGGGTTTAGTCAAAGCCATCGAAGCAGTTGCACGGCAGCGCTCTGGTTAATCACATATGTCTCGATGTTTTGCAAATATGCTGATTACGGCTGATAGAACTTGCGGTTTCAACTGGAGAGTTCGCACAGACAGTTGGCGATCTATCTGCATGTGATTTGGGCAATCAACTCTCACAGTCGCTGGCGTGTCTAGCAGATGTCGAGAGAAAGGCTCAGGATCTCCAAGCTGCGCAATCAGAGCAAGATATGGTCACTTTTATGGGGACAGGTATGTCATCCCGTCATCTTACCAATCACACTTCTCACCGTATCGGTCGAATCCGTAGTTGACGAATACACGAGACTCATCAACTCTGTTCGCGTACGTACTTGTAATCCTTGCCTTGTGGTGTCTGACATAAGATAATGTAACGTTCCCCAGCTCACGTTTAGTTCTCGAGTCCGTATCTATCACGCCTGGAAGAGCTCAGAAAACGACCTTTTGCGTATCAAGCAAACACATGAGAAGAACCGAGCACAAGGACGAATACCACCAGAGCGGTTAGGGTATTCGCTCAGCCAGATTGCAGAGGCAAGTATTCAGTCTGCATTTGGGAGAATGATACATGCTCACCAGCGGTCCTGTATGGTTAGGCGGAGCGACGGGCGGCGGACGCAAAGCATGAGTATGATAATGTTTCTAAGCTGATTAAAAGCGAGGTCGCGCGTTTCGAGCGGGAACGCATCGAGGATTTCAAGAACTCTTTGCGCGCATTTCTGGAGGGCATGATCTCTAGACAGAAAGAGGTACGCTCAGTATAAATGTTGCATGATTTAACGACAAACTAATTATTGTGCCGTTTAGTTAATCGCTGCATGGGAGAATTATCAACAGATGCTTTTAAAACGGGTGGGAGGAGGTGGGGCTCTACCTAATATCAGAGTGACTGTCTAGTCAGACTATTTGTTTACGTCTCGTTGACGTTTGTCGTACGGTTCATAAACGCATGATTTTTTATTATCTCTGAGTATACATGATACGCTGATGTGTGTAGCAATGTGTACAATAAAATAATATCCCTTTCACGATATTTACTCCCAGTATCTGCCCATCTTATTGTCAGATTCCCCACCAATCTCCAAAAAGTCTGACGGGCGTTCCCGCTTAAGATTTCTGCGTCGGTTGTTGATGGGTAGCCGCTGGTACGCCGAATCTTGCACTGCAGGTTGCTGATTGGAGAACTGATTATTAGCCCATGACCCTTGCTGAAACCCCTGCATCCCGAAACCCATGGCACCTCCTGCATTCTGCACCTGTTGTTGCTGCTGCTGGAATGTCGTAGCTGCTGCCAGTGCTGCTGCGACGGCTTGGGCTTGTTGCAGTTGCATTTGGAGCTGCTGATGCTGCATCTCAGTAGCTTGCCGGACTTGATTGGGAAGCGATGGGTTTTGTAGCATGAGGGAGATTTGCGAAATTTGTGCTTGGAGCTGAGGAATGCTGTCGACGACCATCTGAGGCATGTCCATGTTGAGATCTGGCTGCTGGTCCGAATAAAAATCTTGCTGCTCCTGTGTCGTTTGTTCGTTCTACAGAATAGGTTAAATGCTAACTTCAGATAAAGGCTCATGGGATGTACTTGATTGGCAACTCCGGATGTACCATCTCTCGGCGTTAATTCTTCTTCACCCTCTTTTTTGCTGTCTTCGATTGCTTTCTCAATGTAGTCCACGACTTTGATGCGTGCTGGCTTGTCTACGATAAGCTTATCCAGTGACGCAATTTTCTTTGCACAGTTCGGGCAAATGAAATCTCTTTCTAGAAGATGTGTTTGTATGCACTCCTCGCAATACAAGGTACCACAACACGGAGTTTTAACAGCGTCTCGAAAGAGTTTGTTGTCAATCGGACAGGTCAGCGACGAGTCTGAGGGTACCCGGTCTCGGACATCTGCGGCAGATAATGCCTTGACGCGTGATACCTGTTTTTGCCACGATGCTCTGATGGCATTCATCGGCCAAGACCTAATAAAGACTAGAAGAAAATGACGTACAAATCGGGTTGAGCTACAACATAGCCACCTTCTGGGGTGACCATGACTCCTTGACCGAGTTCGCCACTGGTAGGAGTTGTCACTGCTTTAAGCATGCTACGCGGAATACCTGTTGTCCGCTTGATGCGAGGTTTGTTGTCGAAATCACGATCGTTATTAGTGGGACAATCTTGTATCCAATGGCCTTGAACAGAAAATGAGGCAACACTATTCTTAACTCTCAGAAATGAGGCGGACCTTTTTGACCACAACGATAACAGACATAACTAGGAGGAAGGGGTCGGTCGATTTGAGGGGCGACATGTGGCGTATGTGGCTTGCCGCCACGGGAGAAACCGGTACCGCGGGGATTGTTGTATATGCGCTGAGCACTGCGCAGGTACAAGAGATAAAAAGGGAAAGAAACAAACATCGTTCATTAGAAAATGTTCTACTACTTTGACAAGACCCCATATAGGGAGACACCAACTGTGACATCTTTTCCTGGGTTTCCTCCCAGTTGGCAGTTTGAGCTTGGAACATGGCAGCCACCGCCGCCTGTTCGTCTTCATCAGTGATAGCAGACTTAATCGTTGTGGTTGGACCAGACTAAAGCAGGGTAAAGACTGGTAGGTGACCCAATTGGGTGGAACTCACTGAAGCAGGCTTATTCGTTGTCAATGAAAGCTCATCTTTACCATCAAAACGCTTTGACATCGCGCCCTTGTGCCAATTGACACCATTAGTAGATGCACCTGACTTGTTCATAGGATCCGAAGTAGGAACGGCACCAGTCGTCCCAGCAAGATACATTGAAGCTTTGCCTTTGCCAGGTCGTGCAGCAGGCATACGCTTAACAACGACAGAAGATGAGCGCGGAATGACCTGTGAATCATCCTTGAACTCTGTCATGTCGATGAGAAATGAATTCCATCGCCAGGAGACCGACAGACCTTGTTTCGAGGTTGCGTCGAGAACGACGAGGTCAAAATCATTTGCCTTACCCATGTTATTGGCTATGATGATCTCGCGTTTGAGGTCGAACACTGAAATGCCAGTGCCATCGAATGTCACTCGCGACTCGTCCTTGCGAGAGCCCCACTTGTAAAAAACAGAAGATGCCATATGTTATCGAATGACAGGCTATGTAAAATAAGAAAAGAGAGGGGATCAGGAGAAGACAAAACGGCGTGTAGTTGTTGAAGACAAAACTGGTGATGTCGACTTGTTCGCACGCCTCTTCGTCCCGAAATGTTTACATAATCAACGAGTCCTTAAGAGTGGTCCGATCCGGGCCAATTTTTGGTAAACCACTTATTCGAAATGGTAGCCAACAGTACTGGTGCCGAGGGACTGCGCCAGAGAGGCAATGCCACGAGAAAGTCTTCCACCGTTGTTATTACCGAACAGGGTCGAGAAATTGATTCCCGTTTGGATAAACACGAGAGGTATGTTTCCTTGACTCAATCGCGACGCGTCCAATTAAAATATCTTGTCAGCTATGAGTTCGGTGGACCTCTGGGCTGTATTGCCATAATGGCATTCTTCCCCTGCCTTATGTACTATCTTTGGATTTGTCTCTGGTTCTATGACGGCAACCTGGTGTACCCCGCCTCTCAGGCCGACATCAAGCCATTTTTTTCGAGGATCTGGGGGCATATTGTCAAAGTAAGTTCGCAATCATTCGTATCTACAAACCACAGCCCAATGACGCGTCTTAGGATGCCAGCCCCACTCCCTACGCGTGGAAAGTATATTCTGGCAATGTCGCGTTCCAGCTCTTCCTTGCACAAGTTTTGCCCGGATACCCGCAGCAAGGTCTTCCCGTGCCGTCTCTTAACTATAAGACCCTTATGTACAACTGCAATGCACTCAACTCTTTGTATGTGACCTTGGTCACTGCTGCCGGCCTGCACTGGTCAGGCATCTTCCGCCTCACCGAAATAATTGACAACTACGGTCATCTAATGTCCGTAGCTATGATCTATGGATTCAGTGTTTCTCTTGGAACATATCTCTATGCAGTCCTTACGAACACTCATATACGCACCTCTGGCAATTTCTTCTATGATTACTTTATGGGTGCATGCCTCAACCCGCGCATTGGCAGCATCGATCTTAAGATGTGGGGCGAAGTCCGCATCCCTTGGGTCATCGTATTCTTCCTTGCTGTTTCTGGTGGCTGTAAGCAGTACGAACAATATGGTTATGTCACTCCTGTATGCTCCTTGACTCCACGTCCGAGAACCTTTCTAACATTACACATAGAATATGGCATTCATGATTTTGGCGACCGGTCTCTACTTGAACGCTTGGTATGTTTCCTTTTTCATATCACCCCACCTACTACTAAGGCGTCGGCCTTGAAGCGCCAAAGGCGAAGAGTGCATTCCCCAGACTTGGGATATGTATCACGAGAAGTACTATCGAAGCCTACTTCCGCTATTTGTCTTGGCTTATTTCGTCGCAGGTGGGGTTTCCTCGTTATTTTCTGGAACCTTGCCGGTGTCCCATTCGTGAGTATATTTAGAGTCCTCTGTGCATAGTGTATCCTGATGACATTTGCCAGTCCTATGTCTACTCTGTCGTGTACATGGCTTCACACGATCCCTCGACTTATCGCTTCTCTACGCTGACCTACATTTTCATGTACACAACTCTGTTAACAGCTTATTACGTGTCAGTTCGTTAATAGTTCACCTGGTCGCTTTGTCTGATGTCATACTTACCTACAGCTGGGACACTTCAATGTCCCAAAAGAGCCGATTCAAAATGCAGTCTCAGGGTATGACTGAATTCCGCAAGACTTTCCCTCAGCTCCCGGGATGCATTGTTAAGAACCCTACTTATATCCAGACCGCCCATGGGTACGTTCCACTCACTTGACCCCTCAGCTCCCGGGATGCATTGTTAAGAACCCTACTTATATCCAGACCGCCCATGGGTACGTTCCACTCACTTGACTCATGTTGATGCTTCATCCGTCATCACAGCAATCGTCTTTTGACGAGTGGCTGGTGGGCTTATTCTCGCAAGCCTGTAAGTTAAGACATCTCCATATAGTATTTCAGCTGATCAACGTTTTCAGAATTACGTCGCGGACTGGATTATGAGTTTGATGTGGGGTGCGGTCGTTGGAAGTGCTTCTATTATCCCCTATTTCTACTCTGTGTTCTTCATTGTTGTTCTTATTCACCGGTGTAGCCGTGACTTCGAGCGGTGCGTGTCTTCTCGATCACAACGTTATGAAAAGTCTTTTCACAGATTGCATCTAGATGCTCTCGCAAGTATGGAAAAGATTGGGATCGATACTGCGAAATTGTCAGGTGGAAGTTCATCCCTACGTCTACTAGAATGACTCGGATGTCAAAATTTTTAACAAGTATATATACCCCGATTAGCCAAGAAAGATTAATATGGTACTTAGTTGAAATTCGTTTGCTGTCGCCACTTCTTTGTATATTTCCCCTGGTTCATCAATGCCTTTCAAAAGGTGTTTCAGACACTACAATTGTATGGTGTGAAGGTTTTTGACCTTCAGAACAAGATCAATCTTCGATATGAAGTACTATAATGATTAGCCGAACAAGAACTATGAAGCAAGCTGCGCCTGTGAGATGTTTCCATAGCCAGAACAGACCTACCAAGCTGATTTCTAGATGTAGGCACCTTGAAAGGCATGTTGGGGTTTTAAACCACTGTTTACAAGCTGAAGCCTCTAAATTCTAGCTGCAATCAGGCCATGATAATAAGGACTCGGATTAAAGGATCAATTAGAAGGACTCCTGAGAGAAACGATACGGTTCCGAACTATCCCCCAGGGATGAATGAAGAATAGGCTTCTAGAAGATATTTGAAAGTCGTGCCAACTATTTTGACTTCGGTGAAAACTCGATATGGAATGAAATTCCAAGTGTCATCAATACGACTCTATTCTCAACTAGTTGGCATCTTCAAGCAAGTAGTGCGTAAACCATCTCCACTCCATTTCGCTACCTCAAGCAAGAGGCTTCGTTTCTTCTCTGCCGCTGTGCTGGAGTGAAGCTCATATAATGTTGCTACAACAGCATAGTAAATTAGTGGTCTGGGTTGTGTCGCAAGCAAAAAAAAAGCTTACAAAGGTTGAAGAGGAAAGGCTCTGCTACCACGACGCTAGAAGGAGACGCCTTTAAAGCAGTTTCTAAGACATCAATTCCCTGTTCAGAATTATGTACGTGAAGGCGGTTTGCAGTGTAATAGACGGCTAGTTTCACCTCTCGTAGTTTTCCTTGGCCAAGCAGCGCAACAGCAAGATTGTTAACAGCCTTAAGACAAGTGAGTGAAGAAAACTTGAACAGAGGCGTGATGTACATACCACAAAATTGTTGGCATCTCTGGCGATACTTGCTTCGAAAAGACTTGTTGCGCGGGTCCAGTCTCCTTCTGCACACGCGAGAAGACCATCATTCATGTCTTTGAGCTCCTGACTCGCAGAAGGATCGATTGATACAATCTCAAAGTGCTTCACCGCCGTCTGAAGCTCTCCGCTTTGAAGGTATATCCGACCTATTGAGGAGCGCAATGAGGCAGTAGAGGCGTCTCCTTGCTTGCAAAGTGGCTCAAGTAATCTGACTGCTGCTCTGTAATCCTACAAAAACGGCGTGATTGAAAGGAAGTAAATGATAAGACGGTTTGTGCGATACACACTTTCATTTCGACGAGCTGAGATGCGATGATTAAACACACACGGGCACCGCGTTCTTTCCACATCTCCATGACGTCTTCGTTTCCTTTCTCTTGCCGTGCTTTGGTCCGACATTTGCGAAGCAGAGCATTCAGTGCGTCAAGATGGCCCATATAG
Source organism: Macrolepiota albuminosa (assembly GCA_027475525.1). Taxonomy (NCBI): domain Eukaryota; kingdom Fungi; phylum Basidiomycota; class Agaricomycetes; order Agaricales; family Agaricaceae; genus Macrolepiota; species Macrolepiota albuminosa. The sequence goes on from JAMWFC010000116.1 coordinate 2,883,585, forward strand.
TCTCCAGCCCAATACTTCACTCGCGCGTTGATTACTTCCAATTCAAATGGCAGGACGCGTGAAAACACCCAGTCACGCGCGTGCAAAGGCTCAATGGCATTGAGGACGACAAAAAGATTGTTACATTCGACTGATGCCTGATTGAAAAGGCGTAAACGGGCCAAGCAAGCTAGACGGAGATACCAGAGCTGTAGAGACAGGGAGGTCTGTTTAGACGGGAAACGTATGGGATTATAAATGGCTGCCCTACACCGAGAATCAAAGTGAGATCTTCAGGTTCGGCCGCGACAAGTCGATCTCTCGCCATTCTGGCTAAGGCACGCCAACTGTTCGTCATCTACAACATCCAGTATCATTGACTGTTCTGGTGGTGACTATACCTCATGCTTACGACAAGAGTGTGAAAATCGCTTCGCTGCCAGTCTCCAGTGACGTCGCGAACAGGACGTTCCTCAGGTGGATAGATATATTTCATCAGAAGTATAGTCAAAGGATCGGTCTAGTACAGTTATAATATAAAGGTTTCGATAACCACCAAATTAAGTAGGTCGAGAATGAGCGGCGTACATTTGGTATAGGGAGGAACATGGTAGGCAGAATGAGTCCCGGAAGATACAGATCAGGCGCTTCATCCTCATCAGTCTCACTATTGACTGGCAGAGCTGGTACAGCTTTGTTGACGTTGGGCGACGTCGAACCAATCGGATATATTATAGCTGATTCAGAAACATTGGCGAGAGGAAGGCGCGTCAGAGGAATTTCAGTGGGAGAAAGGGGGACCATGGACTGGCTCGGCGTCGCAGTTTCATCTACTGTCGCTCCTTCCTCAGATAGAGTGTCATCGTCAATCAAGAAGGGATCTGGGACGTCAGGCTCAACGTAAGCTGTCGCAGTCGAAACGGTCGGCTCCTCTAAGAGCGCGGTCCGGCCAGACATTGCTTGCTCTGCAGAATCGCCTGGCGCGAGCGGCTCGGCAGAACCTTCGACGACTTGTCTCGACGCAGGCCTTGGCATTAAATCAGCTGTGTTTGTAGACGTGACTGACTCCTCCGGCATTAGGGTAGTATGCGTAGAATCCATCGAGTGTTTGAGATAAACTAACGATTCCCGGGAATCAGTATAGCGGCTTAACTCGGTGTCTTTGGTTAGTCGGGAATTAGACCTGCTGCAGGCTGTTTCGGATGACTCGGGCGGTGAGATGGGCGCGCTGGAACGACGATGACGGCCAATGGTATGAATGAAGGGTGTGATGGAGATAGATGGCAGAGCTTCCTGGAGGTGTTCACGCACGTGACCCACCGACGAGATTCTGTGTAGTTGGTTCTTGATCTTTTTACCAAGCTTCGCCGGGAGCTGCTTGATTTTCTTCCCTGGAGAGGGTTTAGGTGATTCTGTAGACAACGGCATTGGGGCGCAGATTGGGAAAGTAATCAGGGTCTATCCTCCTTTTATATTATTTTGGAAACCGGGCCAAGAGGGGCCATGCAGCTACCAGACCTGTCTAGGGGCTTAAGATCCAAGAAAAGCACATGCTAACTCCATTGCATCGCTTTGATATCATTGATCGACTTTATGGAGATTTCGGTATCAGGATCCTTCCAGGTTTGAGTACAAGTCTCGGGTTCAAATGGGTATCAACTGACGACTCCAAGCCGAACAACTGCACGATCAGTGAAGACGCTAGGAATCCCGATATTAGTTGACTTTATGTAGCATTACTATACATTCAATGAAATTTTGATGTATAGTAGTAAATCACTAGAGACGAAGTGATATCTGGGGGACCTTTTAAATGGGGCAAAAATGATTCTATTGCTCGAGAAAGACACGACATTGTCCCACAATATTGATGCGCTGTCGGTCCGCTGGGATCTATCCCAGCTCGTGCGCCCTCCCCACCATCCCCGCTTTGGACCCCGTCCTCGCTTGCCACTGTTCTCCTATTTGGCCTCTACTATCTCCTCGCCTCATCACAGCTTTGTTCTTTGTTCTCTGCTCATTTCATTTTTGCCCTTCTACTCGCTCTCCGATCTCCTCCAGACCACTAAACCATCCTCGCGTTGTGTCGATTCTGCCTTGTCAATCGTTGTGCCGCTGTGAAGTTTCGCGAAATAGGTGTGAATTAGATTTTCTACTTCACTGATTTTATCGGAATTCGCGGAGCTTATGTAATAATTGAACGAGGAAGTAAAAAACTTTCGAAACATCTGTAGAGGCCAGAAATCAGCTGGTTGGGGGACATTAAATGTGTGGTAAAATTGACGATGTAGAGTCAATACCAAAAGCTTGCTAATACACCAACTTTGTACTGGAAGTGAGGATGGGTGTCGTATATACATAGCAAAGAAACTAAACATAGTTTGTCTCCGAAATTCATCTTGTCCGAACTGATCAATCCAGAACAAGCAACCTTCTATGTTCCCGCCTGTCGAGACAAAATGTAATCACTGAGGTCTTGCCAGCCTTGACTTTCACGTCAGAGAGACAGAAACCTTATACGGCAAAGTCACATACCTCCCCCGATTCGACACATGACCCTCTTTGTTGACGTCGTATCCTCTGCCCCTTTTCCAGGTCGCGTCAGAGTTGTCAGACGGAGAGTGAGCTCTTTTCGGCTAAGAGTGTTCGTAAAGGCGTATCTTGCTTTCATCTCCTCACCTGGCTTTGGTATTGTCCTCAGAGGCGGATCCAATCTCTCAATCACTAAACTGTGCATCGTTGAATTCGCAATTGCTGCAACCTCAGCATCGAGGGGATCTTTCGGGTTGCTTGGTACATATTCATGCATAGCAAAATTCTCCAGATTCAGGGCATAGACTCCAATACGCGACCCTGGCCTGGATGATACACGACTCGCCGTGCTATCCTTGAAACTGGAGGGCGGGAGTTTGGTAGCTCCAGAAGGGCGAGCTCCCTTGCGTCCGGGCGTACCAGAAAAGAATTCGATTCGTTGCACATTGGCTCGAAGAGTGCTTTCTGGCGTTTGTGCACGAACCGCGGAGCTTCTAAATGACATCGAAGACGATGGTCGTGATGGAGTAGAGAAATGCAGATTTGGGACTGGAATCATTGAACGGCTTGGAGGACGAGGTGGATGGCCCATAAAACCTGACGACATCATGCTCATTGTTGGAGATAATGCACGCTGCAAATCAGGGCTATCGCCTTCTTCGCTGTTTTCTAAACGACTCGAGGTGGTATGTAGCTGTTTTGAGGGTTGAGGTATATGACTGGGAGTCTTTGAACGCCCGCGAGGGGTCATACCAAGTCCCGGAGTAACACCACGAGGTCCAGCGGGAGTTTGCGCGCGAGAAGCAGGCCGAAAAATAGAGAAATGAGTTGGCTGGGAAGACTGAGTCGTAGATGTAGAAGTCACAGGCGACCAGGGTCTGGAAGATATCATTGACGCGCGAGAGGTACTCCGTCGGTATGCTGCCCCGAGTGGTGGGACGGGGGGTATATCACCTTTAACCGCGTATGTTCCAGTCGCTGAAGGAGGCCGCTTTGGTGGTGTGCCCTTGGAAGCTAACTCCGGCTCGACCCTCGTAGAACTATTCCATCTTTGCTTGATTGGTGGAGTGATGCGCAATTTTACTATGCTGCTATCGGCCTTGACAACATGAGGTGAAGTGTCCGGGGTAAGGCTTTGACTATGCTTGTGTCCTGGCCGGTCTGGTGTGATAGGAGCGGCGGGTTGACTTCCACGTATAGAAGAGAAAAAGGAAGTCTTCTGCTGACGAAAGGCTGGAACAGGTTCAGAAGCAGGTTCACGTTTTCCGTTGTTCTTGTTGATGGAAAGTGGGGTCACAGGAGGAGGTTGATTCGTCCGTGTAATCTTTCGAGCGAACTTACGAAGAGGAGAAATCGAACTAGAGAATGTACTCGCAGAGCTTGATGCGCGGGAACCGTTCGAGGGCGTTGCGAGGTAGCCGTTCTTCGTCGATGTACTTGAGCCAATTTCACTCGGAGTTGCTTCTCCACTGTTGAGGAGTTGTCGCACATTCTCCATCTCCACGTCTGTTCTCGCAATCCGATCTCGTAGGTTCTTCCAACGTTGAGCGGATTCGGCATGCCTTCTCAATGTTTCACCATTCTTTGTAACACGGTCGTGTACACCTTTGTCGATGATTGCCAAGACCTTGGAGGTCGCTGGCATATAATGCCTACTCCAGGCTTTAGCGCCATATCCCAGAGATGGTTCTTATGACTTACTTCTTCTTCGCCTCGAAGGATTCCGATAACGAGGCGAATACGTCTAACGTCAAAGTTGGCTTCGTGTCATTACGTTGGCTTGCTGATAACAAAGTTTGTAACTGGTGTGGGTCATCTACTCCGCGTCGGTGGATTTGCCATATGAAGTCCTGAATAGCAATCAAGTCTCACAGTCATTGATGGAAGTGGGAGAAAAGCTTACCTGACAACGATTGACGGCTTTTTCCAAGCTGGACATCATTCCGTCTGCTTGGTCTGTAACAGTCCTGAAAACTGTCAACCATTTGTCTTCTTTGAGCTCCTCCCTCAGAACGTCGCTATCATCGCGGATTGTTTCCCATTCTGTCTGCAAGGTCGCACGTTTTCTGAGAAGAATTGCGTTGCCATTTGCATTGCCGTCTGACTGTAAAGTGGGAGTTGATGCAATTAGCAGAAGAGGTTCCAGAGACTCGTCGATGGATTTCATTCCTTTCTCAACGCTGTCGAGTTTTTCATCAAGGTTCATTAAGGATTGGTCGATGACATTGGCAGTACTTGTTGTGTCGCCTGAAGATTGGGATTTGTGTCGTAGTTCCTGTATCTCTGGAAATACTGCATAAGCTCTGCAGTTCGCGCTATAGGAAGTCTGTAGTACCGAAAATACGTGTCTGGATATCCGAAATAGAGAAGGAAAGTTCTGTCATGAGTGTTGAGACTGCCAGCAAACGTAAGTCTCTAGTAGTAGACGATTAATACGAGGTTGAGAGTCAAGAACGTGACGTACTCTTGACTTCGCTGTTTCCCGTCCTTTTTCGTCAAAGAGTGTGTAATGGTAATATTGTCTATATCTTCTCAGCGAATACAAGGCGGCAGGACGGTTAAAGTCACACCTTCATCCTCTTGATTTGAAGAAGGATAATGTGACGAAACGGAACTCGCACTCAAACTCGATGGCGAGGGCGGAAGGACCGATTCTGCCTTTGGCGAGGAGATAGAACTTGAAGACGTCATGAGAGAAAGAAAGAAGAAAGTTGAATATTGAATGATAATGCTACTCTTGGAGGAACCGCCGATGTCACTGCCACTGGCCGAAAACGTCAAAAGAGCAGGGTGTAAGGCAGCGAACTAGGACACGACGCCGACGGTTCCTCTGAGTTGTGGACTGGGATTGCGCCCTGTGCGCGGCTGCAAAGGAATATGACCAGTCCAAACAGATGAGAATCAGAATGTGAAGTGGAGGCCTTTTGATCGACTGTGATAACTCATTACTTTATACATCAACAAATACTGTACATCGTTAGCAAAATGTCCTTTCAATAAAAAGACGGTCTAATCCGCAACGTCCATCGCGTCTGGATAAGCCAGTTCGTCAACATCTTCCATGTTCTCATCCTCTTGTTCCCTCATTCGCTGTTGTTTATGATCCTCCAGCCTTCGAATCGACATCACATCAGCATCCTCGACCATCTTCATCCGCGATGACTTGTAGTCACACGGATCAACAGAGTTATGGAAGCCAGCAGACAATGACTCCAGGGCCCAGAGATTGAGTTTGTCGTCTCCCTCTACATTTTCTACATATTTCTCCAGCAGGGGATGAGACAAAATTCCAGGATAGTATCGCCCGCTAATAAAACTTAGAGAAAGGACGGCCTCGTACCCTTCAGATAATATCGGGCGGAAGAAATAGCCTGTCGGAGCTTCGGGTAATGTATAGTATGAGCATGGAGGATGCGATTGCTGGACGGTTGGGGGCAGAGGACGAGGTACTGACTGTTGTGGTCGTGTGGTCATAGGTATATTGGATTCTGAATTAGAGTGTGGAGGGATGTGCGGATTAAGAGGCGATGGTGCGGGAACGAAGGTCATGGGAGTCACGCTTTCTTTGCTGCCACTGTCCAACATGGATTCCTCCCAATCTATGTCGGCCAACTCGTACAACATTCCACTTGCTCTGCACTCCTTCACCGTCGAGAACCCGTCGCTCCGTACTGCATCTACAACAAATAAACCGTCCAGCCTCATAAAAACTCCGCGAGAACCTGCTCCATACTTTGTAATGTTAGTGTCTTTACCGGATTCCCTCAACATAGCCAGCGTCGACTTGCCAGGCCCTGATGGTGGATAGATATGTTCTGCTCCGCGAGGGGCAAGACATCCTCGCGGCATTTTAAGGCGTACAAATTCATTGGTCCAAATGCGCTCTGTGCCCCACCAGAGGCCCTGGAAGCGCATCTGCGTTGTTGGTGGCGAACTTGTACCGGGCGGAGTGGCCACCTTTCCGAGAATCCGTGCAGAGAGGCGTTGCGTCTCCGACAATGGCATGTCAGGGTTAACCCCAGATACATTGGGATAGTAGGTACCGTCAGGGTGAGGTTTGTGTCCCGAAGACGAGGATGGTCCGCTGGATACTGAAAAATGTGTTTGCGCGTTATGTTGCCCTGCTGCTTCGATAGCCGCTGATAAGGACGTCACAAGTGACGGTGCAGATTTCGGTCGTGGGGGAGTAGGAGTTGACAACACATCTTGACTTAGGTGGTATTCAAAAGACCATTCATCGGTTAGGCACCAGAAATCAGAGAGCGTAGATCCCATTTCTAAAGCCATCGCGTAGGGGGAAACTGCGACCATTCATCGGTTAGGCACCAGAAATCAGAGAGCGTAGATCCCATTTCTAAAGCCATCGCGTAGGGGGAAACTGCTCGTCAAAACGTACACCACCTTCCTTAGGGCATGGATTGAACTTTGACATCGAGTTACGATCGAAATTGAGGCGTTCAACTGGGAAAGCTTTGAGCGCAGCAACGAGGTCAGATGAGGGGCTATGAGCCTGATAGGGTAAGACTTGATTGTCAGAAACGAGGTATGTGTGATTAACAGCAAGCAACTGCATTTTGTACTCAGTGGATTGGGAAATACTCCAGGGTACGGTTTCAAATGTGTCATTAACGGCTCCGTCTGGCGCCTTCCCGTTCTCCGGGGGAATTCCCGTTTCCACCGACGACTTGCGTGGAATAGGTCTGGTTTTCAGTTTAATTTCATCTACAAGGCCGGGCCAGAAATGAATTGCAGTATCGTTCGGGTGCGTGGAATAGGTCTGGTTTTCAGTTTAATTTCATCTACAAGGCCGGGCCAGAAATGAATTGCAGTATCGTTCGGGCCTTGATTGGATGAGTCAGAGCGCACCATAAGAGTTCCCCTGTCCTAAACCATCGTCTGAGTTTCATCGATGTCTTGGAAGACACAGCTCTGAGATCTGAATTACACTCGGCCGGCATTGTGGCCTTGGGGTGGACATTCGGAGACTTTAACACAGGAATAGGTGCTTTTTGCACCGATGCATAGACTTTGTCACGATCGCGCTTTGCCGCTACTTCATGCACAGTCTTCGGTCGTCCGGGTCTGGAACGTGAGGTTGAAGGTGAACTGTGACTGATGCGCATGATACCAGGAGCATGGGATGCAGTGACTTCTCTCTGAGGCAACTTCTTACAGTATTTGCAGAGGCACTGCGACATGTCCTCCGCGAGATTTTGATAGAGCCAGATTGCATGCGGAATAAATTCGTTCACAGAACGATACCGTCGGTGGATGCCACCTAGAGAAAAATGAGAGGACATTCAATACGAGTTAGATGAAATTCGTTCACAGAACGATACCGTCGGTGGATGCCACCTAGAGAAAAATGAGAGGACATTCAATACGAGTTAGATGAAGCATCACCATAGAGATATACATCATGTCTTGGACTATCTGCAGGTCCCTTATGATGGTCAAAGAAGGCGTATCCTGTTGGCCAGTTCCTCAGGATATAAGAAGGGCTGGCTATAAAGACACATCAATAATGTGGATGAAACATGTAGGCGCCAAACTGACCCGGCATACCAGTCGCCACCGCAATCCCACGTGCAACTTCAAGTCGCCACTTCATCGTTTGAGGATGATCAAGAGCTAATGGTTGCATGTAGTTGACTTCACCAGAGCTGTCGACTACTCGCGTGGTATTGGTTGGCCATCTCGACGGGTTGCCGTCCGACCTGACAAAGTCAATAAACTGAGGATTTTTGGGCATTTCTACCGTCTTTTCTGATATTCTTCGCGCTGACATTCCGACCTGACAAAGTCAATAAACTGAGGATTTTTGGGCATTTCTACCGTCTTTTCTGATATTCTTCGCGCTGACATTCTGGACACCGCTTTGAGAGAGAAGATTATCGTTGTCTGGAAGTCAAGCAAGGTCATACACGTGATGAAGGAAATGTAACAACAACACCAAATAGAAGAATTTTACTTATTTGAGATTTCTTTCGCACCGCTTTGAATCTTTCAAATGTACTGAATGCAGAACCCATGGTGAGTTGCGGGACGGGAGACACTCCGTTGGATGATTATTACAATGACCTCTTTTATCTTTGCATATTTCCCATCGCTTTCTTGTTGACGCCGTGACATTATCTACGTCTTGCACTTGTCTTAATGTGCATGAACGTTAAACTACGCGGCCAAATCGATTGTTCGTCCCCGCAGATCGCCTACCCTTCGCATATTTCAGGATGGCGTTTTGAAGGGGTCGCATAGTTTGATACTTTATATACTTACTCGATTATTAATTTTGAACTTGGAAAATATTCATGATGGTTCAGGAAGCGCTGGTGTGATTACGTATATGACGAGTGACGCAGCTTAGTTGTCCTTTCTTGACACAATAAACTCGGCCTGCCGGACAGGTATTTAGAAACATACCGCTATCTATTCACCACCACACGACCTCCCAATATTTATCAGCGATGTCCTATCCTACGCCGACAGCTGTTCCGCCCTCAGTTGTTTCTCGCACGAGCAGCGGAGGTTTCAAGACCTCTGGAGGGACTCTCTACGTGTCCAAGCCTTATCGATCCAGGTCGTCAAAGAAATTGCGTGCGTTGATTACATTTGCGCCCCGCAAATCCCACTTTGATAGTACGAACGAGCTGTCTGGTGAAAATGAGTTTCGAGTAGGTTTTGCTCCCTTCTTTGCACTCGATTCATGCCACAGTAACTACAGGGCTTCTTCTCGTTATTTTGGATATCTATCTTTATCTTCACGGTGCGCGTGTATGTCCGCGGCATCGAGTCCAATGGTCGCCCACTCAACCTTGCTTTTGCGACCATGATATCTCAAGATTTGTTAACGCTCGCTATCAGTGATGCGGTCCTAGTCCTGAGTACGAGTATATGTGTCCCCTTTGCATTCGCTTTGAAAAAACGGTGGATCAACTACTATTGGACCGGCATGGTCATGCAGCACATTTACCAAACGTCAGTTCTCGTCGCTGCAATCATATGGACGTTTAATCGGTAAGTCAGAGAACGTTAATCCATGTCTGTAACACTGACATTGCATTGTAGGAAGTGGCCTTGGGTCCAGTCCGGCTTCTTGACTCTGCATTCACTCGTGAGACAACCTCTCCACTTGGTCATGACCGGACGTTGAAGTTAATATTATTAGGTCATGATTATGAAGATGCACTCTTACATGACCGTCAATGGTCATCTTCAACGATCGGAAATGCAAAGTGAAGCGGTGCTCGAGAAACTTCATCAGGCTACTGATTCTGTTGGTGGCTGGGAAGCTGCCTCGAGGGATGCGATGGTTCACCGCCTGGAAGCGGAGCCTGCGGCACACATTGGTGCCCTGTCCTCTGAGCATACGCCCGCACCGGGGACTCCCGATGTTCCCGGAGGCTCTACATCGTCATATACCGACGTGGCTACTGCGATAGCCCTCCGTCGACGTCTTGCCAAAGTATCTGAGACCACCGAGGGTAATATCTCGGTCACAGACATTCAGGCAGAAAAGCGTGATGCACACGCGAGTACTCACCTCGTACCTCACGTATTGGCTGACCATCCAGATGAGCAGATCGCTGAATTGGCGAGAGAATACTCTGACTTGCAGAGCGAGTTAACGAGCCCTGGACCTTTGTATGTGACGTGGCCAAATAATATCACTTTTAAGAATTTTGCTGTCTACCAACTAATCCCAACCCTTGTTTACGAGCTGGAATATCCACGGACAGAAAGGTACTGCCCAAGTTTTTTGGAACAGAACTCTGGTCGATGACGTCACGCGTAGGATCCGGCCAATTTACGTGTTTGAGAAGACGGTGGGCTCGTAACTTCTATGACTATGTAGCTTTGACTGAAATTGCGGCTTAGGTTGCCACTTTTGGAACGTTTGCGCTTCTTTACACCGTGACGGAAACTTTTATACTACCCTACACACCTACGCCCAATTCATCAATCCTACGGCTGCTGCTCGATCTCGCATTACCATTTATGATCGCGTATCTCCTGCTTTTCTTTATTATCTTTGGTCAGTTGCCTTTATCTTTCTTGATGTTTGTTGTTTCAACGCCCAATAGAGTGCATATGTAACGCATTTGCAGAACTTTCTTAGTGAGTGGTTTCCGATTATACGTAGCCTCGTTGTTCTGATCAGAATAGCTTTGCTGATCGCCAGTTCTATGAAGATTGGGTAAGCACTAGATCTTGATCTCCGACTTCTATTGTCTAACGGAGCGCAACAGTATGGAGGCTTTCCGAACATCATAGTCGCTGACATTAATCTTGAAAACTCAGGTGGAATTCAATCTCTTGGGACGAATTCTCCAGGAAATGGAACAAGCCTGTGCACGCCTTCCTGTTGCGGCATGTCTATGCTCCGACCATCTTGGGCTATGGCGTTTCAAGGACATGGGCTATGTTTTTTACGTTCTTGCTGAGCGCTTGTGTCCATGAACTCGTCATGGTTGTTGTGACAAAGAAGTTCAGGTGTGTTAAAAGAATCTCATGGTTGACTCCACAGATTAATGTTCATGCTCTGTACAGGTTTTACCTTTTTGTCCTTCAAGTGAGCCTTGTTTCTTGCATAGAAGCATGCGGTGTTCCTTAACTGTCATAATGGTAGATTGTGCAATTGCCAATGATTGTCGTGAGTCGAATACCGGCAGTGAAACGTAACAGACTATTGGGCAATATTATATTCTGGCTTGGTTTGTATGCTGGCTTTCCTTTGCTATGTGTAGCCTACGTTGCCTATTGAGCTACCCTTCACTGCTCTGCATAGTGTATCTAGTTCAATATTGGTCATGGAAAAATTGAGTAGAAGAAGGCAGTGGATAATGAACTCTATGATACTGTTATACGACGCCCAACTTGCCTAATGCAACTGCTGTTGCGCGTCTCCTCTTGTTGCCCCTCCTAATTTCATTCAAGTCATTATCAATATCGGCATCCTTGCAAGGACCTAGTTGGTACAGGCTCTTTCCTAATTGCCCGATGACGTGCTGGCCGCCTCCACCATTGCCTTTGTGCCTCCGCCTACCTCCCGCTCCACTTGTACCGCCGCCCTGGGGTGCTGATGGCGCAGTAGAGCTTGTGAGAGGTAATGGGAAGGGCGAAGGCAGTTCATCGACAGAGAGGGAGTGCGGATTGAGAAATGGGCCAGAGGTGATGGGAAGCGAGGATATTATGCCAGTTTGGGGAGCGGAAGCATTAGGTCCAAGAGGTGTCGGTGGCGGGGATGTGCCGAGTTTGTTTCGTAGTTTGCGGGTGATATGTTGGCGCGACGAGGAGTCCATGGCGGCGTCTGTAGAACGTTGAATTTGTATACAGATTGTTGTGGAAGAACAATAGAGTACCTGTTGTGCCCTCGCCCTCCTTCTCTTCACGAGCGCGCCTTCGTCTCTCTTCAATGCCCTCCAATAGGCGCTCCCTCACACGCTCGCGTCCTTTCCGCCATTCTTCTTCAACACGCTCACGCTCCTCATCATACGCATTCTGCGCACATTCGAGCCCGTGCCGTTCTTCCCATTCTGCCTGTGCAAGCAGCGCGCCGCGCTCTAGGGTGAGTGGCAGCAGTCTGAGGTTAAAAGATGGGACATTCTCAGGATGTGTGGCCAACTGCGCCATGGTTGCATGAAGAACAGAAATTGTCTCGTGCACATGGCGGCCGCTGCGATGTAGTTGTGATGTGTACATGTCAACGCAAAAAAAAGAACTCACTCGTCCCGCCGATCACTCATCTCCTTGCCCAATTTCCCCGCTAGCTCTCTCCGTCTTTTTTCTTTCTTCCCATCATCGATCGTGCCTACAGAATTATGGGTGCTCGTCACGATTTTAAAATGGAATTTCTTACTATGATGTGAGATGTGTATTCGTGAACTGCTTGCTTGTGTGTGATGGCTCTGGTGAGTATAGATTTCAGGGGCTCCAGACCCCGATGGTTGTTTGAAATGAGTGCTTGAGTGCGACGACTGTATGTGGTGGGACGAGGAGGAATAGGAGAGAGGAAATAGACCTGGCTGAGGAGGCGGCATGATTGTTGCTTGGTGCAGTGAGGCTCTCGGAGGAGGTCACGGATCAGCACTGTTCCGACACCGGATAACGGAGCCATTATTGTAGCCCGCCTAGCTCAATCGGATAGAGCGTCAGACTCTTAGCTAGTGTAGGCGGTGTGATCTGAAGGCTGCGAGTTCGACCCTCGCGGTGGGCTAGTAATTGATTTTTTTGCCAAGGTATTATTGGTGTTGTCCGTCCTGGGTCAATCCATTGCACCACAATTCTATTAATACACACTGTACGATCGTACTTTAGAGAACCAAAACGGTCGCTCGTTTTTCAACGCAACTGGATTCACATCCCCAGTCTCAAGACGTACAGAATTGTATGCCAAAATGTTCATCTTGTTCCACCGACCAAGTGGCCGCGAGATGAGATCAAGTGTCATGACGAATGTGTATCGGTTTGCTTCTCTGCCATCGGAGTAATGTACAGATGATGTCAGTGGCTGGTCTGTTGGAAGAGGATAACGACCACTGGCGTCGAGGAGATTGGTAATTTGAATTGTATTCTCCGTTAAGCTCCAGGTTCCAATGTAGAATCCCTATGGCATTATGTAAAAAGACAGAAGACGTCGTACATGGTAGCCAATCACCTTCATACGAAGTGTAGGCTTCAAAAGGGGTATAACTTGCTGTGGTGCGAATTCTTCATTGGCAAGCAAGGAAAGTACTTGGCCGTTAGGGTAGAAACGGCTAAGGAATCGTTGAATGCCTTCTTGATTGTGAAGTTCAGACTACTTACAGGTATCGGTGGTAGGTGATCAAATGATTTATCTGTGGGTATATGAGATTCGAGTATGGACCTTCTGGGTGAGACCTACAGTCACCCAGGAGTTATCACTCAGGCCAGGACGACTGAAGAGTTAGAATCAGCAATCGTATTAGGCACCCCATCATCCGGCCTACACATAATGGCACGTCGCAATGTACACGCCGTCCATACGAACTCGAGGGTGTTCAATATAGACACGTCTATAGTCATATAGATATCGCTCCAAAACCGAAATTAATTGCTCATCCTGAGTGATTTGTGGTGGCCTATAGGTTGCGTCGACCAGCTCTCTATGTAAGCAATGAGCCATGACCTACGGTACTCACGGTGGGGAAGTACCTCCAAAGCAATGTATCCAAAGCAATGACGCGTGCCTTGCGGCACACGGAGGCAAAACGCTCGATCGAAGTGGTGTCAAGCTTCCGAAGGAACATGACCAAAAGTTCTTCAGGAACCTTTTGTAAGTGTACAGGCTCCTCTTCAATCTCAGGTACGAACGAGAGATCATCTGGGAAACCAGCAAGTATGAGGGCCAAGGCTTTATTCGTGACTTTGATCGCAGAAGCACCGGCACGGGATTTTACAGATAAGGCAGCTTGCGCTTTTGCCGTCAGCCCTTCTAGAGAATCGTCGGCAACAGGAGCAGTAGACTTCTGCAGTGAATTCTTTTGAGCTGCTGCAATTGAGGTAAGCGCTTCCTCGCGGTGGTAAATCTGATCCACATGCGGGTCCTGCAGAATGAATGAGCAAGACTTAACTTTGTCTACCAGGATTCGAACAGAGATACCATGCGAAATGCCTGGCGATATAGCAGAAGTGCATCATCAAAATCTCCGGTTTGTTCACGTTGTACAGCACGACGATATACGTTAAGAGCAGAATTGAGCTTCTGTGAAAGTGGGGTGGCAGCCAGATAGATCGACGGAGCACAGTTGCTAGAAGCGCTAGCTATGACCTGGGATGAGGAGCCTATAGCCTTTGAGAGCGTTGTTGGGATGTTTGATGTTTGAGCAGCCGTCTTACTCGAACTCTGGTGTGCACTAACTATTTCTCCTGCGTTGTTTCTAGCAGGGGTGGATGTACCTGAGGTAGCAGCAGCGGCTCTTCTGCCTCGCAACTCAGCCAACCATTCTCGCCTGAACCTCTCGAGCTCGCTGGGCTCCTCAGGAGAAATCGAGGAGGTTGATTGCATAAGAGAAAGTAGAGAAAGTGAATGATCAAATGATCAAAATAATCTATTTATTATGTAATTTCAGACGTAAGCGGCCAAGTCTTCTCGCTTAGCTGTCTCCACGTTCATATCCGTGGTCAATCATTGGTCTCTTCCTCCCTAAAATCATGGAGAGCAACAAGGACGAAGCTTTTAAATGTCTCGGTATTGCGAGGAAACACTTTGACGCAGGCAATATACCCTCCGCACGCAAGTTCTGCCAGAAGTCGATATCCCTTTTCGAAACTGCGGAGGCCTCAAGCCTTCTTGCATCTATCAATGCCGCCCCGGAGGCGGGATCTTCAGCATCTACATCCACGTCAACGGCTACCGAGGAGCATCCTTCTGCTTCTGGTGCAAAGCACAGGCACCCACAAAGTTCGAATGATACAAGGAGTAATGGCACGGCGGGGGGTATTGGTGGTGAGAAAAGGGAGTATACGGCAGAACAACATGCGGTTGTGAAAAGGGTGCGGTCGTGCAAGGTTACGGAATATTATGAAATATTGGCTGTAAAAAAGGATTGTGATGATGTGGACATCAAGAAAGCCTACCGCAAGGTCTGTTCTTATAGCATTCGGTTGAAGAATCTGTTGACAAACCTTTGATAGCTGGCTCTTGCTCTTCACCCAGATAAAAATGGAGCACCTGGCGCTGATGAAGCCTTTAAACGTAACTATTCACTTTGTATTACTCCGACGGGAAGGTGGCATTGACGTCGCTTCAGTGGTTTCGAAAGCATTTCAGGTACTTTCAGGTGCGTTGACATCGTCTTCGCGTTATTTCGTAAACACTAACCAAAATCCATTAGATCCCCAAAAAAGAACTGTTTACGATCGCAATGGTGATGACCCAGAGTCTCGATTTAGTGGAATGTCTTCGCGTTCATCTGGTTTCTCTACAAGTCCATTCGGCGGCAGTGGTGGTACATTCGAGGGCGAAATTAGCCCGGAAGAGTTGTTCAATATGTTCTTTGGAGGTGGTGGGAACGCGTTCGGCACCGGTTTCGGTGGTGGTCCAAGTGAGTCCTCCACTTTATGTTTATGGAATTAAGGACTGTATTTTTAATTACTGGTACTTAGTGTTCACGGCATCGTTTGGACCTGGAGGGTTTCGTACGACTCGTATGGGTGGTCAGACGCGCCACCAACAAGGCGCTGCAGACCAACGGTCACTACTCATTCAGCTCATGCCTTTATTGATTCTCTTCGCATTTTCATTACTATCTGCACTTCCCAACATGTTTAGCACGGCACCTGTGCCATATCCTCAATTCTCTTTCCAGCCCTCGGCAAGATACAATCTCGCAAGACAGACTGGCGAAATCGGAGTGAGGTATCACGTTAACAAGGCGGAATTCCTTGGTCATCCAACTCTTGGCGCAGAACTGGCACGGGAAGGAAATTCTGCACAATCCTCGGAAAAGGCTAGACAGCGGGGGCCGGCTGTGACGAAGTTCGAAAAGACGGTTGATCGGGCTTACACTCAGGACCTCTTCGCTCAATGTCAGCTAGGGATGGAGCGCAAAGAACGAGCAAAGGAACAGGAAGTTGGTCTATTCGGGATAGGAACTGACTGGGAGAAAGTTCGAGCGATTGAAAAGGAAGTGATAGGGAGCTGCGAAGAATTGAAGCGGCTGGGAGTACCGAGCAGATGAGACGAGTGTACTAGATTTATAATACGGTATTTATTTCATTGGACCGCATACGGATATAACATTTTGCATTGCGAGTTTTAAAACGGGGGGTTTTATATTCATGAGGCGGCCGCAGCGGCCCTCTCCCTCTCTAGCTTGATGTAAAAGTTCTCCTGGCGTTCCACTTCTGCGTATGAGCAACTATCAAAATTAAAGCCACACCTAGGACTTACAATGCTTGAGATGATAGCCATACCTAATGAAATGTGAGCGGCGAATATGACCGAAAACGCGAAAGACATACCAATAGGCATATCCGGCAGCGGTTCCAAGGCCCAGACCGCAGCTGACGTCGATCCAGAAACGCTTTCTGAGCATGCCGGTGATGGGGGCGATGGCCATTGTGAGGGTTGGTCTTGGATGTGTGTGGTTTCGGTCTGAGGGCGATGTCGGACTCGCCCACCAAACCTATCCAAACACGAGCTTACGTAACCCACCCACTCAGCAATCCCTTGTGCCCAGCTCGTGTCATCGTTTCGCCACCATCGCCAGCTTGTTGTCTCTTCTGTATCACTGCGACACATCTCACCGCCTCCCTGCTACTATCATCGCGTTATCAGCCTTTCCACGATTCACAACAATAGCCCAGTCCCACTCGACAACGTGACACACTTCTCATCCATGGAAGACCCCTCAGGTTCAGGAGGATGGCGATTTGCCCAGTGTTTTGGTGACAAGGGCGAGGTTGAAGACATAACAGAAGGTCCGTCCTTTCATAGACTTCATAGCCCTTTGAATGGCGTGTTACAGCTTATACTAACCTGTCATCAGCCGACATCATATCTACCGTCGAGTTCGACTCAACGGGCAATTATCTCGCCACCGGTGACAAGGGTGGTCGCGTCGTTCTCTTTGAACGCAATGAATCGGTCAGTATCACATCATTTGTCGCTCTTTCCTCTCGCGCGTCTGTCTTTCTTTGGGTGCTAAGCTGATTGTGCTTCTGTCTGTGTGCCTTGCTTGTTGTGTTGTCTCTTGCGATTTTCGCCGCTCCTATGTTCGACCATTTGTTTCTGTCCTGCGATTTTTATTCTAAAGAAAAAGGGCTGCGAGTACAAATTCTACACCGAGTTTCAATCCCATGAACCTGAATTCGATTATCTCAAATCTCTCGAAATCGAGGAAAAAATCAACAAGATTCGGTGGTGCAAGCGGCAAAACTCGGCGCATTTCCTATTGTCAACAAATGGTGGCGTCTGATGTTATTATCCGTCTGCAGGGTCTAACGTATCGAGACAGACAAAACAATTAAACTTTGGAAAGTGTTCGAGAAGTCTCTGAAAGTCGTCTCCGAGTCCAATCATTACGATGGCCAGCGAGCTTTGCCTCCTCCCACAAGCCCCAAACATTTGAGGCTTCCTCGCATGACACAACAGGAAAATATAATTGCCGCTGTTCCCCGCAAGGTTTACGCCAATGCACATGCATATCATATACACTCCATTTCCGTCAACTCAGATCAAGAAACATACATTTCTGCCGACGATCTTCGAATCAACCTTTGGAATCTCAACATCAGCGACCAGAGTTTTAGTATGTTTCGTGTTTCGCGTCCCGATTTTTTATCGTGACGCGTTTGATCATTCATTAAATAGATATCGTTGACATCAAACCGGTAAATATGGAAGAATTGACGGAAGTCATCACTGCCACGGAATTCCACCCCTCTCATTGCAACCTATTTATGTATTCAAGTTCGAAAAGCAACATCAAACTTGCGGATATGCGTGATTCGGCATTGTGTGATGCTCACGCAAAGTGTGAGTGATCTTCGCTGATATTTCTCGTGGTCGTGATTTGAATTATTCATGGCTACAAGGCTTCGAAGAAGAGGAGGATCCAACTTCACGGTCCTTTTTTTCAGAGATCATTTCTTCAATTTCAGACGTCAAGTTTAGTCACGACGGACGGTATATTCTTGCTCGTGATTACCTTAACCTTAAGATCTGGGATATCAACATGGAATCACGACCACTGAAAACGATTCCTATCCATGACCATCTCCGTGGGAAGTTGTGCGATCTCTATGAGAATGATTGCATCTTTGATAAATTTGAATGTATCTGGGGCGGTGATGACAAGTACGTCAGTACTACTCTATAGGCGTCAAGAAGCTAACATTATATGTTGCAGGCACGTGTTGACAGGATCCTACCACAACTTCTTCCGGATATATGACTCAGAGACATTGAACGATGTCGTCCTGCAGGCTGACAAGTCGGCATTCAAAGCCAAGAAAGTTGGGGGCCCGTTGGCAGGGAAGCCAGGCATGAAAAATGGTCAAAGAGGTCTGAGGGATGCGATGCAACTGGACACGCTTGATTTTAATAAGAAGATTTTGCATGCAAGCTGGCACCCCAGAGAGAATACAATCGCTGTATGTGACACCTATGCTATTTCTCCGAAGTTGACCTGATCACATTTGCTACTTTCAGATTGCTGCAACAAACAATCTTTTTTTGTATAGCGCTGCATAATGAAACGGATGTTAACAGGACCTCCCATCTGTGATACTGCGCGCTGACATCCATTGCCGCCATCATCTAGCAACGAGAACCCGCTGTTGTGGGATAGACGAGACGACTACATCTACGCATGGACCAATCATTCCAGCATGACTGACTTACAGCAACACTACAGATACAATCCATTCATTCCCATCCTTAATTGGTTCAGAACTGTCTTTTTTTTCTCTTTCCCGGCGTACTTACTCACTCCTCCTATACCGTTTCACCATTAACATCTCGCTGTTTGTCATGGCTGTGTCTTGTTCTATCTGCATTCCTTATCCCTCCTTCATCTCACGCTCTTTTTTCTTGTCCGATTATGTATTGTCCTATTTCTTTCTTTCGAGAAAGGTTGTGGGAGTACTTTGGCTTGGTAGAAGTCAGCATCTGGTAGTGGAAAGAAGACATGAAATCAAATCAATGGGCCGCCCTTTGTATTATACAGCAAAACATTTATTGCAATTATTCATTGAATTTTTTTTTGTGAGAGGTTTATTTTGTAGGACTTTTTGATTCATGGTGAGGAGCTTTTTTGTAATCGGTAAAAGGAATTTGATGCATGATAGAAGTGAAAAGAATACATATACTTGTACCACGTCGGAAAAATCTCAGATACCTTATTAGGTTCAAAACCAGAATAGGTCAAATCAAGCTGTCAAGCCCTCTCCATTTAGGCCTGGTACGGCAGGCGCACGTCTAACCAGAGCTGATATGGTATAATAAGGACGCCCGATCTTGTCTGATGCGCTAGCGCTTGTCTGATTGGGCCTGAGAATTGGGTCTGTCTAAAGTAACATGATCATCAGCATTTTTCCAGACACATTCCGAGAAAACAATATCTAAGTCTATTTTTGTTTATACCCCTCATCCAGTTTCTATCATTGCACAACCAAAATGTGATCTTGGGGAAACTCACCAGCACTTCAAGTGCAGGAGGAAGAGTGTAAAGCAAGATCATCCGGATAGACTTGGTGGTGATGATGCCCAAAAGTAACTAAGCACTGTCAGAGTCAGCAGTAATTTAATGCATTGGACATGCTAGAAAGATCCGAGAGTCTGAGCAGGAAGCGATGGTGTCTTGTATGTGGAAAGTCGATTGCAGTGTTTTGCCTAAATGGAATATACACTTGATGCGAACTGTCCTATTAAAGCAAAGGGCGTTGCTAGATAAGGCTTTGCATTCCGTAGTGGGAAACTAAATCGCTACAGAGATATTTATTATCTATCGATTGACATCTAGATACTGCAATGGGAAGACTGTATACTTCATGCTGCGATTGTTTCTTCAAGCACATTAGGCTACAGCGCAGTTACATTATGACAAGTATGCCAAATAAATGAAATGATGAAGTCGACACGAAGAATCATTGATCAACATCCAAATTCCTGAGCAGATGATTGCAGCCAAGTTTTGCGAGAGCCTGTGGGTCTTTGCTCATTTGAGAACGAGTCCTGATTAATTTAAAGCCGTGTTTTGGATTTGCTAAACAAAAGGATTGGCTTGATCGTCAAGTTGTGTCTTAGGGTGAAGATTCCGACCCAAACTCTAGAGTAAATAAAAAGTGACGACTCGAGGAAATGCTGACAAAGTGACTAGCGCCATGGAAAGTCGCTGCATACAAGGTTGCCAGCGCCGCCAGCCAACCTTGGATTTGATTATGGAGGATTCAAAATAAACTCTTTCTTCGGTCATTCTGACATATCTCAAGTTAGGTTTAATTTGAGCTTCTGTTCAGCTGACTGGCGCCATGGAGAGCTGCCGCACCGCATATAAGGTTTCCAGGCCGCTAACCAACTTGGATTTAATGGAGATCATTGGCAGGGTGGGATTTGAAATTAGCTCACGAGCTGCGCCTCGTGCCGAAGGCATGTCGTTGGTCATTTATTTAGTTGTTGTTCAAGTTGGGTTTTGGTTTAAGCCTCCGTTCAGCTGACTGGCACGATGAATGCGGCTGCAGGCCGCCGGCAAACTTTTTTCCGAGGTTGGGTTTGATAATGATTGATATTGGATTTGCGCTTGAATCTAAGCTTCCACTCAGTCGGCTCCGGCCCTTGTTTAGGCTAAGCTTTTGACCTCATGTCCTCTGTTCTTGCTGCTATTGTTTCTGTCATTACCTGCTAGACTAGGTTGGGTTGTATCCTCGTAGGCGATTTTCCCTCAAACCTCAGCAAGACCGCAAACTCGAGTCGGTTTCTCGAGTGTGGCGCAATCGGGTCAACGTCAGTCTTTCTGCGAGTTTAATTGACTGGGTATGAAGACAAAAGATAAAACCTGGTGCTCTTTGCGTTGTTGATCAATGAGTTACTATTGTATGGACTTTCCAACTCCACCGCCGCCTCCGCCGACCCCAACTCCTGTGGGATCAAGCGGGGTTTCGACTACGTACCATTTACCGTCGTTGACTGTAGACAATCTGTCACTGCTCTTCGCTCTTGTCACTTCGACATACTCTTGCACTGAACAATTGGTAATCAGATTGGTGTGTTGGTAGCGTTTCGCTCACGTTCCTCAGATATCTTGCCCCGCCCCTAGATCTTCGTTGATCCCGTCTTTGGCAGGACCTTCTGATAGGCGCACGCGCACGCACACGACTACAGCGCATGTTCGCGGTAGACCATGTCAAATTGCAACCCACACTGGTCACCTGGTCAAAGGGTACTACCTGGTTGGCTATTCACATTTGCACACGTCGTGCCATCGCGGAATATTTGACCTCACAAGTGGAGACATGGTCCATGTCACTGCCGTAGATTTAGATGAGATGTTTAGCGGGGTGGTGAGCGGCGTCGTGAGCTATGCTCAGTACCCTTTCAATAATAAAGTCCTCGAGGTTGTTGGGCCAGGGGGAGTGCAGAGAGCCCTGATTATCCCGTGGTCACTTGATAATGACCCTGTAGATACATGGATTGAATTGGAAATGTAAAGACGGATGTATGCGATCGATGAAATCAAACTCCGCCGTTTTGAATAATTTTTGGATTTGGGTGGTTGTTGGCAATTGCAAGAGCGGACAATCCTGGATCTAATCTACACTCCATGTTCTTATGTCTCTTTCTCCCACAAACATGTCCCAACACGTCCCCCCAGTCCAGCCCCAAGACGACGACGACGACGACATCTGCCCCGTCTGCGATGGCCAGTGCACGTGCAATCCACATCCGTCCCTCCCTGTCCCCCAGCTCCGGCCCTCTCTCAAGATAAAGCTCACTGTCCCCCAAGCCTTGCTCGCAAAGCGCACCAAAGGCCCGCCCCCCACTCCACAGCACAAACGCAGAGGTCGTCCTCCAAAGGCCCTCAGCCTTCAAAAGAAACCACAAAAAAAATCAACCCCCGCTAAACGCAGGCGCGTCCAATCCAGCGACTCTTCTGACCTCAGCGATGTCGACCGTCGCTATGCCTTCCATCACGATGACGACGACGACGACGACGACGCACATTCCGGCCAATTTCCTACCTTTGTTTCGGCTTCCGTCTTGTCCTCCCGTGCTTCCTCGTCAGACGCAGAGTCCAGCGAGCTCTCGGATTTTGATGACACCGACTCTTCCATAGAGGCAGAGGAAGAAAAGTTTATCGTGTCCCAAATGCAGGGTCGGGCCCGGGTACGTCGCGAGCTTTTTGGTGATGACGTGCCCAAAAAGAGAGATCCGCACAATGCTTGGGTCATCCGACCACGCAAAAAAAGCGTCGGTCCCAGCGACGTCGAGATGGACGTCGACACTGACGCTACCGAGGATGCCGACCAAGAGGACGACGACGACGACGACGGTGACCAAGACGAAGAAGAGACGGATGAAAGAGGCACCAGTGTTGGCTACGTCGGACTTGCCACAGGCTGGACCGAGGATGAAGACGAGTCCAGTTTCGACGCCGATCTTTTCTTTGCAAACCTCTCCGACTCTGAGGACCACGCCTCTTCGTCAGTGTCGGATCGTGAAGGTGACGACGGCGATCACTCCGATATGGAGTCCATGGTCGCCTCAATAACCAGCCTCCCTTCAATGCCTCCAGAGCTAGAGGTCCAAGAACGCTGGGATGGCCAGATTGTGTTCACAAATGGGCTTCGAGAAGGTCAAGGAATGCTCGACGTGGACTTTGAAGCTCACGCCGCGTCCTTTGCCGAAACAAGCCCGTCTCCAGGCCCAGATAGTGACGTCGACATGTCCGATGTCGATGACGGTGGATACGAAGAGGACGCAGATGAAGGTGATGGCGAGACGACAGACGAAGAACTCGTGGGTCAGGACGATTTGCCCAACGAGCGCGCCATGAGGCTTTTCATGACTCCCTTTAGCGTCTCTGCAATCAATCCCATGTCTACCATGAGTCCAGCGGTCTCTCCTGGCCCGCGGGACCGGCGCTCATTCTCTTGGTCCATCGACTCCCCGAAACCGGCTGACATTCTTTCTGGCAGGGTCTTTTGGGACTCGGACGACCATGACGATTATGAGGAACTAACCACCAAGAGTTCCAGCCAGGTCTCCTCGGCCGGTCAGGGTCCTCGCAAGGGTCACTTTGTACCTACCAAGGATGTCCGCCAGGCCATCATCGACGACCTTCACAATAATATCCCTTCCCCGCATCCGAGATTCCGCCGCCGAAGGCAGTCATTTGTGCACTTGAAGGGTGTAAGTCGTCATTATCAACTTGGTTGCGATAACACGTGTCTTATCGCGAAGGCTATCTTACAGGTCCAAGACATACTTCAGCGTCACCTGGCGATCCAACAATCACCCATTCCATGTGCTCCCTCGCCTTTGCATTTGGTCACGCCTGTTGTCGACAAGGCCGCCACGATGTCTCCAGAACTGGCAAATGCAGAGCTTGTCGACCTTGATGACGTGTTAGAACCCTCAATATTAGATCCTGAGCCTTCTGATACCCAGAATACCTCGGCGGACAATGATTCACGCAAACTCCTCAGGTCTTTGAATCGCTGGGACGTTATATCCGTCGGAGCATTCCGTCAAAGCCGCGAGAGTGCAGAAGGCGGCTGGGCCTCGGAGTCTACACCCGCAAACAAGACAGACTACGGGAGCATGATGAAGTCGAGTCCTCTCAGTACGATGCTCTGGCACAACAAGCCCAACACGTCGCCTCGGCGCTCCTCGCGCAAGATGAGCGTCATCATTTCACCTGTCCTACTCCCTGTGCGCGATCGCGACGGTGATCGTACCCCGACCAACACGCATATGCCCCACCACCACCAACAAAACCAGCGAAACGATAATTCCCCGCATAAAACTCGCAAAGAACTCAGGCGCGAGCGCAAGCTTAAGCGCAAAAGCTACGGCCCCGCGCATCACAACAACAACCAGCGCCATCAGCATCATCATCAGCACCAGCACCATCCCAATATGAAATCGAGGAGCACAAGCTCGTCTCAGCGCAACAATTTCTTCTCGTCGTCCGTCCCCCCGTTGAATATCTAAGTCGAATCGAATCCATTTGCATTATCGCATCTTGTCGCCTTTTTCCTTCTCTTCTCCTCTCCTTTCCCGCTCAAAAAACTTGGCGACGTTGATACAAAAAGTTTTACTTACAATCATTTTATTTATGGTCTCACCCTTTTAAGCATGAATCGTCTCGTCTCTTTTTCTTTTTCTTTTTCCCCAATTACATCAATCATCATCATCCCAATCCCAGCCCCAACCATATCTGCTTTGCTTTGAAATAGTTGTACTTTGTCCCATATACATTCATCCACTCCAAATCCTGTCCATAAACAAACATAGCTCTGTCTTTTTCTCCCTCCCACCCCTTACCCTTTTACCCTCTTGCTTTCGCGTATCATATGACATCTACTTGCCAACCAACTAACTAACCTCGTTTTATTTCCGTCCCTTGTCCACCGTCGTTTTTTTGACTGTCCTTTTTACGTGGTGTTTACTTTGAACAATCTGCCCCGTTTCCAAGGTGTTATGGTTAGCTAACTTGCCGTATTGCTTCGAATTATGCCGCTCTTGTAGAATTTGCGATGGATTAATGTATTCAAACATCCCGTGCGATTATACGCCAAAAAGTTTTGATTCAACACTTGTGTGGATGGATACATGATTAGTTGTTGTTCTTATATGCTACGTGCTTCCTTTTTAATCTTAATTTACAATGTAGGTGCGGTGCATAAAAGCTGCTGGATATCGAAAAGGGAAGGATAGTCTGTGCAACCCGTCAGCTCCTCACGGCGCACGTGTCCTACTTTTGCCAGCGACTCAAGTGTCGTCATGTTTCCAGTCAGATTGAGCACTGGGAGCGCGTTCCATCGAGGAAGAGTTCGTCCAGGGAGATCGAGCAGCCCGACAGTACCGCAATTCGTCGTCTCCATCAAAGGCACCAGGAACTGCTTCCGCTTCTCCGCAGTCCGGCTCTTCACATGCGCGCCGACTTCTACGTGGTTCG
Source organism: Macrolepiota albuminosa (assembly GCA_027475525.1). Taxonomy (NCBI): domain Eukaryota; kingdom Fungi; phylum Basidiomycota; class Agaricomycetes; order Agaricales; family Agaricaceae; genus Macrolepiota; species Macrolepiota albuminosa. The sequence goes on from JAMWFC010000116.1 coordinate 2,908,742, forward strand.
TGGAAAGAGAGACGAATTCCGGATAGTTCGGGTACAGCATGACGTATCCGCGGAGGTACGCCAGTTCGATGAAGTATTTCTTCCAGGATTTCGTCCATTTGTTGGAGCGGACGTTTGGGACGATGGATTCGTTCAGCTTGAAGGAACTTCCGGAAAGGCGGAGGGGCAGGTAGATGTGGAACTCGCGCCAGTGTTCGGGGAAATAGATCGCACCCCAGCTGCATGGAATTGGAGAGAGGTAGGGTGTGGTGGGATCAGATATTCCGTGCTTGCTGAAGAGCGCGCGCGCGTCAAAGTGATGGCGTCCCTCTGGTCGTAGTTCGACGTTCTTTTGCTGGTACAAACTGATGCCGAATAACAATGGGGATCGGTCTTTCATATCACCGTACCTGGATTAACATAAGTGAGATTGTCCGCACGGGTTTTGAGATGAGAGGACCTGTATCGGAGGAGAGACATTTTCGCCCAAGCATAGAACAAAGGTGAAAGTTCCACGTCGTCCTCGAGGATTAAACCATATGTATCATCCGAGCGAGGATACCAAGACTCGACAACGGCGGGCATGAGCCCACCCTGAACGATACGGTGGTGTACGAAAACAGTTCCGTATGGCCAATCCACATTTTGTATGATTTTCAGAGTGTCATCGTCCGCAGTTTGTTCGATGTTTATTCGTAGGTTCACTGCGTCACCGTAGAAATGGGATTCAGACAGGGACTTCAACAGCCGTATCAGGGAGAAAGGCCTGTTGTTTGTGATAATGCTTATATCAATTTGAGGTTTATTCCAGTCTAGTGTATATCTTCAAAACTTCAACATGGACGGGGAAAATCGACGTACTTTTCCATTCAGAGAGCGAAAGAGAGCCCATCCATTCTGTATGAGCAAGATCATTCCGAGAAAGTCGAATAGTAACACTACCTTCGCGAAAGCTAATCATCGGGTCCGTGGCAAGACTAGTCAATCTCTTGTCCTCCTGCAGGCTTAAGATGACATCGGCCTGAGTAGCCAAGGTCTGAAACCAGGCAGAGAACGGCTGTCTATGTGCCGTAGCGTCCGACAAAGTGAGCGTTGCATAGTACAAGGTACAGTGATCAGATACTACAAGTCGGCCATCTTGCGTGTCAGAGATATTCAGAGTAGCTTCTGTCGCGTCATAGATCCAGATACTTGTAAGGTACCCATCTGTATTCTTGAGCATACATAGTAATGGGCTCAACTGGCGGAGATCTTCAAATGTTGGAAGGATGACCACATAGACGCTAGAAACGACTGCCCCTGCATAATCTGAATCACCAAGTTGTGTAGTTTGCACGCCGTTATTAGGTGGGCCAAATGTTCTGCTGCTATGTTCGAGCTCGACAGCATTAGTTACCACGTCAGCACCGGTGCCAAAGACCACGCCACCGATCCCATCAGTACGAGTTGTAGCAATAAATTCACCCAGACAACTCCAAGGGTCTACAGTACAGGAAGAAAAACCATTCTCTGTCGCGAGGGCTGCAGGCATGACAAAAGGGGGCAACAGATGGTGCGCTTCCTGCGGGAACCCCACTGATCTGCGCATACATGGCTCCAAGGTGTTGAACCAAGAGAAACATACGCCTTTAGGACCATATGGAAACGAAAGCGCCGGTGGTTGCAAAAGAATGCCACGTGAATGGCCATTTTCCCCCACAAGTCCGTCTTGGCCCAAAATCAGAACCCATCCAGAAAGTTGGGTAGCAGCGTGAATACCAGAAAAGCGAGCGTCAATATCTGTTTGTACTGCCTGAAGGCGGATGTCCGGGATATTTGGATATGAAGAAACGATCTTTTGAACCAGAGAGCGAGTTTGGAACAGATCAGCGTAAGGGCAAAGGAGTATGATCTCGCGGAGTTGAGACGGCCCAAGTAACGATTTGAGAGCTTCTTCGAGACCAGAAAGTGAAACTTGAATGACTGGAAGTATCGCAGTCAAAGATAAAGCAGGAATCATTGGGGCGGAAATATTCAAGGAGGTATACGTCGCCCCGTCATCTTGATGATGGATATCAAATTGGACATTCTTCACCCCGACCTCAAGCCTCCCTGCATGTAACGAAGAAAAGATTAGCAGTACTACAGGTGTGCAGATGGCGAACAGAAGCCACTTGAAGCGGTGGTTCAATGGGCGCTCCTTGCCGGAATGCGGAGGCATATCAAATTGTGGTTCAAGTGTGGACTGTAATTTATCGTGCCTTTCTCAGACGTGGATTCGTGATCACTTTCAAATACACAAAGTCTCAATATCATATAACGGGTATGTGATATGGTCTACCCTTCGTATAGAATTAACACCAACAGAACCTATATGCAGAGGGTCATGAGATTGCGGGGTCCAGCAACTACATTTGGAACTTTAGTTACCTTTCGTTCAGTAGCCACGCGACTTCACTCGAATCTTCTTTTCCATACCATTTAAACGAGGATAGATGTTCTTCCCGTTCCATGGTAATTCCTCCCATACGCATAGCAGAGGATTGCAAGTGATTTGGCAGATTGTAGACCTCGACCCTTTCCATGCCGTATTCTCTTGCTACTGATATCACAACATCCACCAAATGCTCAAAATCCGCGGAGGAGGAGTTCAGGCGAGTAATGAGTAGTGTCTTAGAAGTTGACATGATTTCAAAAGTCCAAGTAGCGAAGGTGTTTGAATCTTTAGCGATCCCCCAATGTTCAATGGTAGAATAACCATGTTTATTCAAGAGTAAGATCATCCGCCAGTACTGATACGCGGCAACGCCTTTGTGGGGAAGACATAAGAAGGAGACCTTGAAACCATCAGCCGGCAAGAGTGTGCGAGCGATATTCTCCGCGTCTTCCTTCCAAAGATTCAAAACGTCAGATTCGTTCAAAAATGTCCAACCAACAGTGTCGACGCTCGAGCTTGCTTCTTTGACATCCCATGTTGTCGAGAAAGGTGACCGTACAACCCATCCTTCTGAGTCCTTCGTTGGTCCACATCGTTTGTAAATCTCAGGTCCTACATCGCTCCAAAGTACTGTGAACAACCCATCGCCCGCGTGTGGAACTCTGGGAGGAGGTGTGCCCCACTCAGCAGGAAATGTTGTCGGAAGAAGAGATGCATCCGCTAAGACCCAATGCAGCAGGCGCATCACGTGGGTTCCATACCCTTTTCCTCGGAAACGCGGCGGCGTGAATAGGGCGGCGATCCCGTAGCAGACAACCTTCTTCGGCTTGGTATCTAATTGGGAGTAAACTAGGCCATCGCGGCGGAACCTACGGTGCGATAAGGACAAATAAATACTGTAAAAGAAATAATGTACGTTTTACAGGAGCATAAGAAGTCAAGCGATGTTGGTTCGCTGCGAGGCGCTAGGACCCTATGTTACAAGGATGAGTATCTGTTCGGGTTGAGGCACTATTTCATACCATGTGATGAACTTTCCATCGCGAGCCAGCTCTTGCTTGCTAATGAAATTTTCTCTAGCTAGAAACTCTTCAAGCGATAGACCTCTTCCCCAATGTGAGGCGACCCTCCTTCGCGATTCGAGAATTTGTTCAGGTGTTGCCGGGAACAAGGTTAACGAGGCAAGAGCAGTCGTGTCCATTAATGAGTAACTTTGAAGTTAAGAATATGTATTTAGTATATTATATACTCACTTCCTGGGAAATGGCCAGGAGGAGCCGTCCGGCACTGCGTTATCTGTGATTCATCAACTAGAGTCGTGACAAGGCTTGACCAATCAGCTAACAAGCATTTCACTTCAAAGAACAAAGGTTAGTTCAGTTAGCTCCTGCGGACCTCGTTCTAACCATACGAGTGCTTGGTAAGAGTAACTGACGCCTGGGAAATCAACCTTTTACCTGACAGAGGTCACCAAAGGTATTTGTCGATTAGGTTTCAAAGTCTCTAAATACCATACAAAGGGTGTCTGATATCTTCACACGCAGTTTAACACCAGCAGAACCTAGAAAGAGTATGGAGGTAGAATGTGTGAATAAACTGCATCAGAGAAATCAATCACCTTTCGTTGAATAGCCACGCGACATCAGTCGCGTCTTCCTTTTCATACCATTTGAAAGAGGACAGATGTTCATTTCGTTCAATAGTAATGCCTCCAAGACGCGTAGCAGAGGATTGCAAATGATCGGGAAGATTGTAGACTTCAACGCTTTCCATGCCATATTTTTTTGCCACTGTCATCACCAAAGATAACAGATTCTCGAAATCCGCGGAAGGAGAACTTAGGCGAGTAATGAGTAGTGTTTTGGAAGATGCCTTAATCTCAAAAGTCCAAGTAGCGAAGGTATGTGAGTCTATAGCAACCCCCCAATGCCTGATAGAAGAATAGCCATGTTTCTTCAAGATACCGATGTTGCGCTGATGCTGGAACGCGGCCACGCCTTTGTGTGGAAGATAGGAAAAGGAAACCTTGAAATCATTAGCCGACGGAAATGTATGAACCATATTTTCTGCGTCGTCATCCCAGAGTTTCATGGCACCAGCTTCGTCCAACAATATCCAACCAGTTGTATCGGTGTACGACTTCCCTTGCTTGACGTCCCAGGTCGTCGAAAAAGGTGACCGAACAACCCAACCGACTGAGTCTTTCGTAGGCCCGCATCGCCTGTAAAACTCGGCCCCAACATCACTCCAAAGCGCCGAAAAGACCCCATCGCCGGCATGCGCGACTCGGTCAGGAGGTACACCCCACTCGCTCGGAAAAATAGCCGGAAGTAGAGATGTTTCTGCTATTACCCAATGCAGCAGGCGCATCATGTGACTTGCGTACCCTTTTCCTCGATAACATGGCGGAGTGAACACGGAGGCGATTCCGTAGCAGACCACTTTCTTCGGTTTGGCGTCAGTTTCGGAGCAAACAAGGCCGTCGCGGCGGAATCTATGGTGCAATGAGGAATAAGCGTGAAATTTTGAGGGGAGCAACTGCATACGTTTCACAGGAACATAGGAAGCTAAGCGATGTGGGGTCACTGCGAGGTGCCAAGACCCTATGGACAAGATATTTGTTCAAGTAGATCGCGCTCCTACGTGAGACATACCATGTAATCAACCTTCCGTTGCAAGCCACCTCTTGCTTATCAGTGAACTCATCACGAGCCAGGTATTCCTCCAACGACAGATCTTTGCCCCATTCCACGGAACTTCTTCGTCTGGATTCAAGGATCTGTTCAGGTGTTGCCGCAAACAGGGATAGCGAAGAAAGAACGGTTGCGTCCATTAACCTCCCGCGTTGTTTTATGCAGGATTAATGTGTTGCGGCCCTTTGAAATGATCAATGTTACATGTGTGACCTTTCAGGATATAATTGTAGATATTCTACACCAGTGCTCAATCAACATCGCCACCTAACTTCGTCATGCAATAAGTAAAAGTGTAACGGGAATATGAAGCAGTGTCGATGAAGCCACCTTCCTCATGCAACACCCTTGGCGACACCCCGCAAGCCATCCCTGATTGCACTTCTTTCCGCAAGCAAAGCCACAATCTGCCACCGCTGATCCCTGACCTCGCGGTCCTTCAACAGAGCAATATCATCATAACTATCATCCATGACATCTGTTTCTCCAAGGGCGAGACGCATTGCCGTGGCAGATTTATTTGGAAGGTCAGCAGGCGCAATGGTGAACAAGGTTTGGAAGGCAGAAGTCGAGAGGACGGCAGGAGGTCGATGTATATGGTTGGATGATGTAGAAGGTGAAATGGATGAGATAGCATGTGAGGCTGAAGTTAATGTAAGTGCATGGGTTATGAGCTGCTTGAGCTTTGCCTGTGTGGTGGCTCAGAAAAGACAAAAGATGTTAAGGCAACCCATACGAACCTCGCATGCGAGATTCATCAGTGACGGTACATTACGCGCAGGAGCATTCAAATTATTTTGGGCAGAAATAAGATTCATGCGGTCTGATATATGAGCCAATGTAGGGGCTCGACTAATGGAGAACAAGTGTACAGGGAGGCGACTTCCCGGGGGATCTAGCAAGAGGTGAGCGCAGGTGTTCACGCAACGAAAAATCAATCCTCACCACCTCTTTCGGGCAAGAGTACGACACCACGTTCGCTGGAAATCTCGTCCGTTTCTATACGTGGGATCAGTGGCTCACTTGTTTCAAGAGCGCGTATTCTTTCGCGTTCACGCTTGCCAGTGCCCAACGTCCATCGTTTCAGGCGTGTAGAACGAAGCGCATGGTTGTGGTCGTCAGTGCGTCTACGCTTAAGAGGAGGCTGCTTGTGGACAGGGGCTGGCGGGGGTATCAGTGGAGGTGGATGGCGATGTATTGTGCAGTCAAAGAGGGATATAATGAGGGCATTGTGCAGCTGGACAAGGGAGGGGACTGTAAGGTACTGACGAACGGCGTCCTCGAATTCTATGCGGGATGTCTGGCCAGTAACAAAGGCCTTGATTGCAGCAAAGTACTGCGGAGCATTGGCACCGAGTTGCTCCGTCAACGACGCCTTAATCTTCGACGTCGATGGTAACGACATCGCGTATTGTTTACATGTGTTTGCGTCGTGTAATATACATATGATCGTACAAGTATTAGAAAAATCCGGTCATCCATTCAAACAAACGAGCAGCACTCGAAGGTGACTCCACATCTCCTCGAGTCTCCTCTCGCGTTTCTGACGACGCAGTCGTCTCCGTTGGGTCTTTGTTGCTCCATACCACCCGGCCTCGCCCGTCTGTCACAAATGCTGGTTCTAACGTACTAGGTCCCGGCTGTGGTGGTGGTGACACCACGGACTGTGCTGGCTCCAATGCAGGCACATCCTGTGCTACGATAGATGTTTCAAATCTCTCGAGATCCCGCGCCGCAGACGGTGATGCAGAAGAATCATACAATGCCGAGGCTTGTTCGTCGATCGTTTCAAAACCTTCACTTCTTTCTCTACCTCTCTCCACCACGGTACTAAACCTCCAGCTGAAAGAAGGTTGGACCTCCTCGGCAGGTTGAATAACTCTTTCCAAAGGTGGAAGGTTATCAGAAGGATCGTAATCGAAATGACATTCCGGCTCATCATGGTCACCTTCGTCGTCATCTTCACTGTCGCTGGAATTGGATACACTTTGCAGTGCTGGCATTTCACCATCATTTTGAGAGTCACCTCCGACATGAAGAGATTCCCAGAGTAGCGAGGGTGTCTCTCGACGATAAATATCGACAGATTCGAGAGACGAAGATGCGGTATCGCGCTAAAATGTATGTTAAGATATTTCGGTACGTACGACGAAACAACAAACCGATGTTCCCAACCGCTCCGCGACGTCTAACTCCGCATTTTCAGCGACATCCGCGATAGTTTCGGTAGATCCCAAGCCATTGCCACTATCGTCTCTGTCACTTTGTAGATCCAAGTGAGGCGAAAATATTGCCTCCGAGATAATTACCGGTCGGATGTTATCGTCATCGTAACCTTCACCCAATATTTCTGCACGCGCGGCATGCAAGGCAGAAGAAAGTTCCATTCTCGCGTGATCAGAGCCGCCACCAGGGACTCGCCTCCGAGGCCGAGTTCCCTCAGGGCCTCTCCCTGTATTGAAACCACTCTCCTCCACGGAAGACCCCATAACTTGTCTCAGCATGCGACCCAACATTTCCATGACGTAGTTTCCAGCCAAACCATTCTCATCTCCAAAAATCGTTTCCAGGCCGTCTGGTATGCCGAACGGGTGACGGGTACGGCTGCGATTGCGACGACTCCAGTCCTTCATGAAGGGAAATATTAACCTTTAACAGCAGAATTCGCGAAGTTACGCACCCGCAGCGCATATTCGGCTCCGTATGGGAAGATATAAGGTGTTCCATCGTCATTTAGGTGTTGGTAGAAACAATCCGCTCCATATGGACACAATGGTTTCTTGGGATTTTTAGCTTTGGTAGTCACAAAATGCCTGAAACTGCTTAGCCAAGTGGCACAAAGGAGTGAGATAGCATACACACATGCACGGTACCCGCGCCATGCTGTCCTTGTAGTTCTGTATAATCCGCTCTTTCTCCCGGCCGTCTTTCACAAAGCGAGAAGAGGGGATAATGTACCGACATTGGGCACGACACATCGGACATTTCTTGAGGTTGGAATTATCGGGACCTTTGCCTGAGGGATCACGCCACTTACGTATACACTTGTAGATAGTGAGTGAGCTTGAGACTAATGATTTAGCAGGATGACGGAGATAACATACGTCTATACAGAAGATGTGGTTACAGCCGCCTAGTACAAACAGATCAGTAGTTGAAATCAGAGTTGGGATCCAAGACATACCCAAAAGACCATAGAGTGAGGGTCTTTCAAAACAGATGCTGCAACAATCGTCATCGTCATATTCTGCCTTGGCACCTGCCACACCCTTCTCATGGATAAACCAACATTTATCTCCCCTCTTGCAATAGCCTATAGCGAGAGTAAGATAAATTGATCTATAATTTAATATACTATTTTTCTCGCCTCGGGCATAGTATTTGCATTGTTTCGCTTGGTCATAGGGAGTGAGAAGCGGAGGGCGAGAGCCCGAAGGGTCGATAGCTGGCTCGGTTGAGTGGAGAAACTTGCAGGAATTGGCGTTGAAACAGCCTCTTTCTGTAGTGTAGTACTTGCAGATACCTCTGGCCTTGGATGTTATAGGTCGACGGTCAGTCATGGTCTAGGACAAGAAATCGAGGCAAGTGATCGCCACGTGACTGATTTTCTCTGAGCTCAGAATCATCGTATGGGTGGGGTGCCAAATCTCCAAGTCACCTCTTAACTGGCTGATCCGCTGGCTCATCGACGCTTAGTCGTACCGCATCCTTTTGCATCCCGAATCAAAAGGCTTCTCCTTGCTCGTCCAATGCCTCAGGACTTGAGTAAGTAGAAACTAGAATTAGGTTACGTGACATTTGATTAAATCACGTGATCGTGACGTTATCGCGTTTGTTCGTGGTCAACAGATTCCTCAAAAACTGACGCCTTGCATGACATTGAACGGCAATGAGGTTGTGGAAACGTCAGACGACGAGGAACTCGAGCTCAAGTGGCAGCATGTCCACACCATTCATACGAAACAAATTATCCCTCATTGTTGTGATACCCAATCACCGAGAAAGCGTAGAAAGGTCCGTGTTAAATGACCAGCCTTTGGCGATCGTCTTCCGTTGATTTTTGTGAAAGCTTTATCATGATACTGGGTCAGATACACTACCTTCCGAAACACCTGTACGACCATCCTCCGTAATCTGGCCCCCAACTTCGTCGTCCCCCGGCACCAGTCCAAACTCGGGCTCTTTATTGCAAACCCCTCCGCATTCGCACAGGTTATCTCCTTCGGCTCCTGTATCCTCTAATGATGCTGTGGAATCATGTCAGGTTCCGGTCCGACCTCAGTTCAGTCTGAAAGACAATGAACTTGATGATGTGTTATCTCCCGTATTATGGAGCCCAGCGTTTACTCCTACTCCAGATGAAGTAGAGCCCCTCAACACACTTGCCGGCTCTACCAATCATTATTCAAGTCCGTCTCCCAGACCGCCCAATGAATTTCCCACCCCATCGTCAAGCACGCCTGAACTGATCAATTTACCTTTGAATATACACGCAAGGCTGCCGTTACCTGCTCCGTCTACTCTTTCTCTGGAAGTTCAACCCAGATCACCTTCTCCAGATCCAATGTCATTATTTGATGTGTCCCCTTCACGATCTGTTGCTTCTGATGACCTCACTCAGCAAGGGACACTGGTGCACAAAGACCCAAGGCTAGGAGACACTTTTTCTGATCGAACTAGTTCACTTCATAATTGCAGCCAATCATCTGCGCCGGTGACGCCTTCACTTGACATCCGAGTTCCATCTGGCCACCGCATGTCACCCTCGACAACAACTACGCAGAACTCTTCCCGGGACTCACGTCTTCACGACTCCCCTATCCTTCTACCCGACCAAGCGCACGCGCCCGTTGATGGCGAACCTGACAACACCCTCTCGGGCGACATCGATATATCAAATCTTTCTCGATATCCCCTGCGTAAACGTGCCCCTGCTCAACTCAAGCCTTATACAGTTGAAAAGTACCAATACAAACAAGCTCTAAGTGCCAACCCTGATGCCATCATCAATGTGGGGCCCCGAGTGAACCGCGACCACTATGATCACACAGATGACCACCTTGACGAGTCGCAAGCTCCATGGCAGCCTCTCGAGGAGACTCAGGGCGACAGCGACGATGAGCAACGTCATTTGCAAACGAACGTCTGTCCTCGTAAAGACTCATGTGGTAGTGACCCAACTCGATCTGAAGAACAACCGATGCCATACTCCGAGCTCCTTCAGGATTTGTCTTCTTCAGATGATGAAGAAGCAAAGAGTATGCAGAGGTTCTCTAAGGAAGCTAAGCGCTTAGAACGCCAGCGAAGAAAGGTCAAGTCGGAGGAAGAACGGCAAGCCAGATTAATTCGAAAAGGAAATGATAGTGAGAAAGCAGGCAAAAGACCGAAAGCTTTTCCTGTTGAAAAGCCGTTTATATCAGCACCAAGGTCTCTTTTGTCGATCTCGTCGGTGAGTCTTCCAGCCTGCTTCAGTGAAATACCATCTGAGTACGTGATATAGATGAATTCACTACCTTCGCCATCGTCTTCTATAACCTACTCACCCTCACGATCTCAGATGGTGCCCTTGTCGCCAATGCAGGATAAATCTCCTCCAATATCCTCTTCCACTTCTCCTCTTAGCTTTCGTTCCTCTTTACCACACTACATTGATCATGATAGTGAAGATGATTTTGATGCCCAAGCTGGCAATCGAAATTCTGTCGACTTGTCTGAACCCGAAAGACAATCCGAACGCGATTCCGAAGTCGACGGCGAGGACGCTCCACTTAGACGAGTAAAAATGTCTAAAAGCGTCAAGACCCTCTTGCGCATGTATCCGTATTCTATGATAAAGGAACTTGCTGCTAATTCTTCGGAAGCATCCAAATCAAAATCGGCCAAACGGCACACGAAGGATTTGTCAGGAAGCGAGGATGAAGAATTGGCTGTCCTTCCTCGCAGGTCGAGGAGCGGATGGTACGGATGGTCGACTCGCTCCCGGAACAAGGAAATCAAAGGCGAGACCACAAGCTCTGATCATGATGGACAATATTCTTCCAATCAGGAATCTTCATCAGATACTAGCGAAGCAGTCCAGATGCAGTCTGGATTTGGGTTGAGGAGTGATCGACAACTTGATCATAACGTTGTGGACCTTACAAGGGACTTGCAAGAGGATGAGGACGACGAAGAGGATGACACCGATGATAATGATGATAACGATAACGATAACGATGCGGTGGACGATTGGGAGATTCAAGCTTACCTAGCCGGCGATAGTCAACTCAAGAAGGAACAGATAACGATAACGATGCGGTGGACGATTGGGAGATTCAAGCTTACCTAGCCGGCGATAGTCAACTCAAGAAGGAACAACTACTTCGGCTAGAGGTACACGAGGGAGAGTTTGATTGACTGGATGTTGACAAGGACACGAACAATTGGTGGACCCAGTAGAACTAAGACGAGGAAACAGCGCACTGACAAAGCCCACAACCCAAAGTGTACAGGATCCTGAGACCCAAAATCGACGTGACAATCCAAGGGCGACGAGAACGCCAGACACGGTTAAATTTCGATAATCATACAAGAAAACGATCTGCTGGCCAGAAGTCACGGCAGAGAAACCACGCGCATACTTCTCGAAGAGCTCGATCTGGCTCGATTGATGTCGAAGCTAGTGACGGATGTGATTGTCCAACTTCAGCGATAGACCTCGATGCACCCCAGCCGAAGAAGGATAGGAAGCAGAGGGAGCGCGAACGGAGAGCTCGTGCCAAAGGGAATGGACTTCATGTTTTCACATCTGACAGCGGACATTTTATCAGTGGTCGAAGGAAAAGACGCTTGATGACCGTGAATATAGAGGAGGATGACGGTTTTTCGCAAGCTATTGCCCCCCTTCCCCAAGACGGGGCTAAACCGCTTCAGTCGGCTCGCATAGCGAACATAAACTGCAAAGAACCAGTTCCTGAACGAAAAGGGTCGCCTTTTTGCCAGCCTGATATGCATGAGGTGCGACTGCAAGCTCAACCCCTGCGCTCCGACTGTGGAATTGAAGTCCTACGATCCGGATTGAGCTTCAGCACCAATTCATACATTCGAAAGGGTTGGCTTTATGAGTTAATTAGCGTCATTCGTGGTGAACAACTTGCTCCTTTACCCCCCAAGATCATTTTCCATGGCATTGAGCTCGGTCCGGACTCCAGCGTCGACCACTTTGTCAAGTCCTTGAAGCAAGTTTTTGATGAGCTTCTCGCCATCGTTACGAGTCTTCCTGGAGCCCCGACTATGGAAGAAGAGAAAGAATGGCGAGGAATGCAGCGTGCGGTCAATCAAACGTTATCATGGCTTCTTGCTTCAGCCACAGAACCCGACATGGAACTTTTGAGGAAGACGGTACAGGAACAAGTTTCAACGTTCGTGTCCCGCATGCGTGACAGATCTTTTGATTCATCTTCATTGGATACCTTCACATTAGCCATTTGCTGGTTCTTTGTAGAGATCTCAGCCCGTGTCGATCTTCCCATTGAATCTCTCACATCAAGGACCGTTCTTGGGCGATCCATTTGTCTGCTGATGAGTTACCTCTGGAACTGTGGAGTTGAATCTGTTATGATATCTCTCAAGGAAGGTGAATTTTGTAGTGGCTCAATTCTGGAACAATACGTTGCAGAGCTGTGGATTTCTCTGTTCCATCTTCTTGATAGTCGAAATATTCCAGAAGACTCATCCAAGAGGCCAGTTCACCCCTTCTCGTTCTTATTGCAAGAAACTCTAGATTCAACACCTAGGTCGTCGAAAAACCCACTGAAAGCCAGCGAATGGGTATGGCATTCAATCTTCAGCCTATGTGCACTCATGCAATTCTCTGTTCATGGCATGACAACGGGTGTCTCACGCCTTCCTGCGTCTTGGGATCTCGTCGTGTATGCTTTGAAACAGGTTCGTCTTACTGTTGATGCTGCTGCAGATAGTGCCTTGTCCCAGCAAAGTTTACATAAACGCGATTTATATGCCAAGTGGATCACAGACCGTTGTTTTCTCTTGAGAAGTCGCTGGCACTGGCAACTTGACGACGCCTTGAATGTCCTAGACTGCCTCAGCAAATTTTTTCAAAGCCGCAACTTCGCTGGTCTTCATCACGAACTTCAGAGACCTGATTATCCTTACTTCCTGATTCACAATGACTGGAGCGTTTTCGAGAAGGTCGAGCCTGGAGACACTGCTTTCGTGGTCTTCTTAAAGCTCCTTTTCCAGACTGTTGGCTGTGACGAGACCACTGCCCCACGTTCTCTATCTCCCAAAGCCAAGAAAATGTTGTCGATGGCAGTCCCTGTCACTAAGTTTCCTTTTTCGAGGAAGTTACCGACAACAGTGCAGGACCTCTCTATGTTACACAACAGGCTTAGTGCTGTGGCTGTTGCTATTTACCTTGACCCCTCAAGCCACATACAGCGTATGAAGACTGCTCGAAGTTATGTCGACTTTTCCGATGTGGACGAAACCACTCGATGCGGGGTGATTCGGGGCATGATCTACCTCGCGATCATGTTGACAAAAGCTAGGCTGCCGACTGAAAGCATCAGTCATTGGGTTGGAGAGATGGCCACGACCTTGGCAACTGAGCATAAGGCGTTAGGAGAGAAAGGAGAGAATCCTTCTGTGGGGACAGGGATCGATGCCAAACTGCACATATCTGTTGAGTTACTTGTTAGAGCTGTTCGACAGATCTTTCAGGCATTCGAAGCTGATTCGAGTTATCCTGAATTTGGGCTGCTGGGTGGGTTGCTATTTTACCTCGTATGGTTTTTATTTATGCTCTAGTCGAATAGAGGCTCTTGATCCAATTATCAAGGCCCCTCATCTCGCTAATCAGCCTACCGCGGCCGAGCAGATCCGACGAATGCTCCAAGTATTTATCAATGCTCGTAAGAGAGCTCTACCTTCCTCTGGGCATACACCCAGAGAGCCCACCGTAAAGGAATCGCAAGAAAGTCAAGACGATTATCCAACAATGGATATAGACTATGATGATCCAGAGCTCTTAGCTGCACTTAATGCCCACGATTCCGAAGTTGCAACGCAAGGCAGGGATTTCACAAACAAAGAAGAGAAATTGGGGAACGTAAGGGTTCAGCGATGTCTAAGTGCTCTGTTCAACTCAATTGTTTGTAGTATATGTCTTCACTTTCCTGGTGGGTTTGGCGTAACCTCAACAAAAGAGTCGCAAATTCGGCGTCACTTATCAAAGGCGACGACAATCAAGTCGAAGCTTGGTTGGAGTGTTGGCTTGGCTGTGCTGATGTGACGGTGCACGCGAGACGAAACACACAGGTGAGTTGGCTCTTACTTGAGCAGGAAATTTCATTCTGACGTCTAAATTGAATTATAGTCATGGCAGAGATACTTGAACATGAGAGAAAATTGGAAGCAGCTCTCGGAATCCGTGCAAAAACGTTTAGATTTCTTGTTCATGAAAAAGCTGCTAGAGATTGATCCAACATCCTATTCGGTTGGTCATCATTCTTTGTCAGGGGCTTTGCTCACTATCATCAGGACTACAAAAGCATGTATTTAGAAGCCCTTGTGACAGCGCTCGTCTCAACGGACCCGGGAAACCATCGTGACTTTGTTCGCCTGGTCTTGGATGTCGATGGAGGCCAGCATCCGCTTCTTGTTGGCCTATCAATTGAAGAACTAGCAGATCATCCTGATGAGCAGGAATCGACCAACATATTACGAGGTAGGACCTAGACCTCAGCAACCTTTGATGTTTCAAGCCGACCATTCTACAGGGATAATAAAAAACCTCGCATGCCGCCTTGCGGATATGGTATCTCCAGATGGTCGTGAGGAATTGATTGACCTCTGTATAAAGATTTTTCAAGCTATGAAACGCAACACTTCGGTAGGGACAAAGTTCATATTTAATCTACAAAAAAGCTCACCTTGTACGAAGGAGCTTGCAGAAGGTTCTCCAGAGAAACCAAGGTATAACACCTGGTGCAAGAAGATTGCGCAATCAGTTCAATCATTTCGGGAATTGCACCATGAACGGTTAGCTCCCTGGATAAATTGGGAACGAGAGTTGGACTGAGTCTTGAGTACCGTGATCCCATGTAGACGCCATCAATGGTATTACTATTCCGGGTTTTGGTCGAATTTACTAAAACTCGACGGAATCCAAGCGCCGTTGTTTCACTGATTATTTAAAATTTTTATTGGTGAAACGTATAATGAATTGAATCTCTGTCATTTAGCTGGACATAACAAGATTGCGCGCGAATGTCATCGTATGGTTGCCTCATGCTCCTCTCCTGGCGGTTCGGCAGGATCTTCAGAATTGAACTGTGCAGCAATTGTCATGAATCTATACAGAATGAGTATAAGTAGATGCGATAAATGTTCAGGCGTCCATGTACTTCGCTGCGTCGAGACCAGCAAAAGTTGTCATTGCATGAAGATCTACTTGAAGCTGTTCGCAAAGATCGGCCGTTCGCCCTATAGCACGAGACATCCTTCCAAGACTTGCGGAAAGTTGTGCATACAGACGATCCTTCGCTTGCGTGGCATTCGTCGGTGCAGAAGCCATAACACGAATTTGGGCTTGCGCCCACGCTGAGGAACACGACCCTCACGTAACCACCTGGATTATGTAAGGAACCAATTACTTCTCCTGTCGGAATTGTGATAGCTATCATCCTACGATTGTCAGTTTATCATAGTAGTTACTACAGTGTATTGGTCCATAAAGATCTGCGGATGTTTATTGACCTACTTCAAATCTTGTTTCCTGGAATTTTTTTGTATTGAATGCATTACTATCGTGTACAAAGTGTTTCAAATTTTTTTGAAACCATGAATAACAAGACATCGACAGTACCTTTGACCAATCGGACTTTGGCAGTCGGTGTGATATTATCTACCCTAGCATACTCAAATGTCATTTCGGTAGAAGGTACGTTGGTGATTGTGTCGCAGGGAAGCCGGTGACGTATGTGTCCATCCACTCTGCTTATATCTGGTGCTGAGGTACACAAAAGTCCCTGATTCTCTTCGAATGATCTGAATGTCAAATCCTTGTGAATACATCATGCATCCCTCGTAATCTGAAAAACACAGTTCCACTAAGGTAATGAAAAAATCTTGTATATCGTAACCCAAAGCATTACAGAGCGATGTACGAGCTATCTAGCCCTAAGGCGTGTAGAAAAAGATTCACATTGGCTAACTTTGTCTGGCGTTCGTCCTCATCAATGATTAAACCCTTGTTGACCCGATACACGATCTCCAAAACCTTCTCGCGTAACGTAGTGACAAGGAAAGATTGTTGATCAGCCCCTGCATGCAAAGCAATAGCAGCAAGGAGCTGCCAGACTGGCTGGTCAGCATGATCAATTGGTTTTGAATGTCCAGCAGGTAAGCGAGCGGCCATCCGACTCGAAGGGAACAATGAAAGTAGATGAGGGGCAAGAGATTGGAATAGATGATCAAACATGGATTTCCTAGACAATAGATTAGCAGCAAGTCGTGATAATAGAGTGTTAACTGGCAGGACATACCATGATATAGCTTCCTCGGGTGACATGATATTCTGTGCCAGTTCAACACTGTTAGTCAAGATCTGTTTAATGACCTCCACACGACTGAGGAAAAGAGTCAATAGAGCAATCCCGGCCTACGCAGATGATTGAGTACCGATGGACTTTTTACATGGGACGACATACCCCCGACTGTGCGATGAAGACAATGTTTGTGCGATCCAGCAGAAGTCCAAGGAGGCCTGTGACTAGTTTGAGTTCCGCTCTTGCGACAACAGGCAGAATACTGTGCAAGACACCCAATAAGAATGCTTCGGACTGTCGTTCAGCTTCAGCGCGTTCTTTTGTATCCTCGATAGAGTCCAGTAGATATGCATCCTGTACCACATCCAACTGATCGAAGCAAGCAACGAGAAGGGTCAGTAGGGTATACATCCTCTCATGACTCAAGTGTCGAGTGGCCCTGGGCAAAATCTTTTTTCCTTTACTAGGAACGAGAAGAGAGATGAAGGGATGTGGATTGCTGATCGAGAAAAATTAAGTGCAAGGCCGATCTTCCCTGACTAGGGTGGCACATACCTAGTTTCAAGGGGTTCCATGACTTTCAGACCATTCCAAAGCTGATCGACACTAGCCTCATACTCCGATTTCCTAGACAAGTGTTATAATGATCCATGGTAGACATTTTTGCAGATACGAACCACTGAGTAACAGTTTCTGCATTGTCTTCGGAAGACGGTTCACTTCTTTTAATGTTCTCCGTTTTCAAAACAACATCATAAAGGCTCTCAACAGCTACCAAGATCTGACGATGAGACAAAGGTTCTTTGCGGATAAGACCATCCGTCTGGAAACGATATTAGAGAGGGAATTTTGGAAACTTCAATACAAGGAGTTGCAATACTTACGTCTCCGGCGTTGCCCAGAGCCTCACGTCCCAGTTTTGCGGCCTCTTGCGCAGCGCCTTCCTTCGAATTTTGGGTAGTGTCTTTACCAATGTGTGCATGACCCGGCGACAGATTTGGGGAACCACCGGGAGTTGCAGCATCAACTTGAAGCAATTGACGAGGCGCAGCCTTGTAGCTTCGTCCAGAAGTCTTACCGAGGGCACCTTGCAGGCTGTGAAAAGCTTCATAATAGTGATAGATTAGTCACTGGTAGCAACCAGGCGAAATTCAACATACAGTGAAGGCCTTTTTCCTCTTCTCTCTTTCGGGCATTACTTACAATCCGTTCAACTTGTTGTTCCATACGAAGCATAGCATTAGGTCGTCTATTGCCAGGCTTCTGCGAAAGACCAAGCCCTACGCCGCCACCCGAGTTGAACTTGAGCACACGATCATCCTGGGCCTGTATTCCCATACGCGATCGCAGGATGGCGCCGTAGACTTGAGCATAAAAGTCATCTGCATATGGATCTTGCGTAACGAGTTGAGAGACCTGTATTCTGGTGATAAAGTCCTTGTCTGATTGCGTCATGAGATCATTATACCGTGCCTACAACCACATTGAATAGATAGATGCTGAGATTGAGGTGAAGCAACGTACCATGTGGGCGATTTTGGCTGCCTTTTTCCTCCTTTTTTCCTCCATCTTCTCAGCCTCAATAATCTTGCGCATTGCCTCATGCCGCAGAGCCTCCTGTTCGGCAGGAGATGCTGCATGTAGCTCTCGTAAAATGTCTGCTTGTGAGAGCTCTGGCATCCGTTGTTGCAGCATCTGAATATTCTGAGGTAGATACGGCAAGCCATCTTGAAGTGAACCAACAAAATTATTCCGAACAGCAGGGGATTGGGAACGCTGGCGCCGATTTTGTTGTTGCTGCAGCTGCTGATGCTGAAGGAGAAGATGAGCCTGTAACTCAGCAGGGATAGGGCCAGAGGGATGTCGGTGGTGCGCAAGCTGATTGGTAGCATGACTCTGCTGGGCTCGCGTAGCCATTTGACGTTCCATTTCTTCATAGCGCAATTGCTCCTGTATCTCTAGCAAACGCTGCTGCTGCTCTTGCTGTTGCAGAAGTAACAACTGACGCTGATGCTCAAGAAAGCGTGGAGAAGAAGTAACACCAGAAAATATTTGCGGAGAAGACGTTCGTTGGAGTTGCTGCTTCTCTCGTTGCTGTTGCTGAAGAGCTTTCTGAAGCTGCAGTTGATGTTGCTGCTCTTGATACTGAAGAATCTGCTGACGTTCGTATTCCTGTTCTTGTTGCAACAGCTGCTGACGCTCACGTTCACGCTGAAGCTGAAACATACGCAGAGCCTCCTCTTCTTGTTGCAGGAGAAGTTGCTGCTGTTCAAGCTGTCGTTGGCGAGATTGCTGCGCAACTGCGTGCATTTCCGCCTCAATCTCTTGAAGGGTCTTGACGCCTGGCTTCATGTTACTATGACCTGGAAATTGGTGATTGATGGAAGAAGAATGGTCTCCATCAAAAGGCGAAAATCTAGAGGTCGCTGGTGACGGACGACGGAGTTCATTGGAGCGGCCAGCGCCATTGTTGCGAGGAAGAACAGAAAAAGGGGACTTGTCATCCCATATCGCTTCCAAAGAGCTGGTTGTCGACCGGACTATGAGAGGAATGAGACGGTCAAGAGTGACTCAAGTGAGCCAGATATGGGTAGAAATCATACGGGGTTGGGAAGGCCCAGGAGCGGGCTGAGATGGCTCTGGACTAGGTTCTTTTATGAGAGATTGTGCTCTAGGTTCCTGAACCGGCTTAATTGGATCTGGGAAGGCTGGCGTAGAGAAATCAAAGTCCTTGCCTAAGTCAAAGAATATCAAGAAGTGTCAGGGAACGAAGTGGAAATGTTTCCATACCAACAACGACGTCGTCACCAAAAGTCTCGTCATTCAATTCATCACGACCTTCCTGGAGCAAGTCGCCTAAGCCGTCATAACCCTCCTCGCCCCAAGTATAAACAGCAACGTCTTCGGAGGCTAAAGCAGCAGAGTCCTTCAAATTGAGCTTTTCCTGTTCTAAATCGTGTTGTTCAAAACCAAAGAAAGACATGAGAGCATCAAGAAAAGAGGAGATAACAAGAGAAGAGAACGAGCGCGATACTGCCAAATGACTTGGAACCTTCTAATATACATCTCACGCTCTAGTCATACAACTACAAACACACCAATACAACGCGTCTACGTCCCGCACCTCTTATGCACAGTCTCCAAGAAGTCCAGCAGCGTGCTCGCGCTCCATGCCTGCGTATTGCACGAGTCCACGCAGTATCGTCCGTTTTCGTTCGTAAGTTCGGGAATTCCTGCCCATGCGTCATTCTGGATATGCTGTCGAGGCCCCAAAAGTATCTTGTACAGATGGTACAGCGTCTTGCTTTTCTCCTGGTCAACCGTCAATGGGAAGCTGAGATATTCGTGCTGAAATTACCAACCTCCTCGCTTGCCCCTATCATTGAAAAATGAAGATATGCACGTAAAAAGTAGCCCAATGGCCATCCCCATTCCGGGCCCTGAAATAGTGATCAACAGATAACAAAGTACAGCGAAAAATATGGAATACATTATGGTAATTCAGGCCCTTTGCAATAGAGGGGTCCTTTGAATCATTGGAATTATCGTAGTTGGGACGGTATTGGAGGTCTAGCGGGTCTAGCGTCTTCATCCCAAGAGGACCACGCAAAACTTCGTCTGCAAGCTTTAGAGCACTAAGCGCCCGTTTCTGGTCAAATAGCTCTGGTGCAACTGTCATGGCAATCAGAAAATTCGGTCGGAACTGATAATCGGACCATTCTCTTCCTGGCCCAGAACCAAAAACATCTTTATAGATGCCTCTACGATTGACCAGCGATGTGTTGATAACATATTTGGAGTCGTCCGAAGGATCTGATTTAAGGTTCTTTTACACTATCCAGTCATGACGCAGATTAGATGGACATACCCAAAGGTACATAGTAACACTTCTCAAACGATGCCTTGATCAGATTAGCCCATTCCTTGTACGTAACCAATTTCTTTTCACCGTCAACTATTGTAGTAGATATCAGGATCGGAATGTGTTTTGAGCTGAATGTTCAACTCACTCGTTACATTGACACCCTTGAATGGGAATTTGCCTGTCGCGGACAGACCATCAAGCCATGTCAAAGTGCTCTTGAGCAGCCCAGTTATCTCGATAGGAGCGCCATCTCGAGGCGTTCCCGGTACACCCTTTGTGCCCGCTTTCTGCGACTCCCCCATCTTGTCCATCCAAGTACCACAATTGTGTTCGTTTCCCCCGAAGACAAAACCTGTTTCCCAATCTACATGAATATCAATATTAAATCCTGCATCCGTCATTTGCATATCAAGATTTGGGCCAGCATTGTATTCCCTGAAATGAATACCATCCGCATGACGCTGTACTATCTCCTGGATGACTTCTGCCAAAGTACTAGAATAAGCGTATGCACGTTGATCATCCCAAGGAACCCATGTGTCATCCTTAGGAAACCGCCTCTTTATAGACTCCGATAGAAGAGAAAGCCCATCAGGAGCACTTGACACGTAGTCCTGGATGCTCTGCAGCATCCACCAAGGCGAATCCCGAGAATTATATCTAAGGCATCTTCAGTAAAACTTTGAGATGAAGACTATCTTAGACATTTACCGCGGATTCCGAACGGAATCAAGTAGATTAGGAATCAACCCATGTTTCAATGTTGAAGCGAAAGCGAGAATGTGCTTCTTAGCACCTTCAAAGTTTCCGGTCGTCAAGAAAAGGCCTCTAGCTGAAATGAAAATATCACGTCCCCAACACCTCGCCCAGCCTGCTGAAAAGTGCGGAAGTCCTGCGGCCAAAGATGACGTCGTTGTACCAGGATCAAGAGACGCCGACTTGACTAAACCGTGCAATTGGACTGCGCAGAGGGCCAGATCATGAGTGAATGAATGTCCTGAGACTACGAAATCGGAACATTGCTCGATGACGGAACGACGAGCGGCTTTGTAAGCCGTGGACACGACTAGCGCGAAGTATTTAGGTCTCATGAAGTTTGGTACACCCTTGCAGATACGATCCAGACGTTCTTTAAGCCATTGAGCGGGCTTTGCGAGGTTGGGTAGGTTTTTTACTTGACTGATATACATCGCTTTCAGCAAAATAAAAGATCATTTATAATAGAGAAAGACATACTGATTGAGGCGTTCATGAACGTAGTCCAGAGCCCAACTACCTTCTCTCAGATGAGCACACAAAGGATGTCCGAGGTCATTATATTTCATGACGTGGCGTAATGGATGCATCCATCCTTCCAAACCACAGTAAACCAGTTTCCCAAGGCCTGGTACATCGTACACACCGAACTTGCCATCAGTGGCGTCTCGCTCTTCTCCATCTACACGATAAAGAACAACGTTAAGTTCAACAAGATCGAGGCTGTCAAAAACCTCCTGGGCTCCTTGAGAACAGAATTCATCAAGCGAGGTATCGAAATTGTGCAATTGAGTCTCATATATCATGATGCTGCCCGGCGGAAAGTATTCCGGGACGATAATCTCGGCATAGGGACCCTCAGAGTCCAGGCCCTGCGGAACAACAACAGGTGCCATCTCTACAAGCTCCGA
The DNA here is from genome assembly GCA_027475525.1 of Macrolepiota albuminosa. NCBI lineage: Eukaryota > Fungi > Basidiomycota > Agaricomycetes > Agaricales > Agaricaceae > Macrolepiota > Macrolepiota albuminosa. The sequence goes on from JAMWFC010000116.1 coordinate 2,930,911, forward strand.
GGGCATTCCCTGGAGAGATGTCGAAGTCTTTGATACTTCATATGATGATATTTTGATAGTGGCACCGAAGATGAACCTAGCACGAGTTCGCCGGAGTTTGATGGGATTAACTAGGACACGAAGGTATGAGGTATGTTGATCAATAGGGATTAACCCAAACGTACTGAAACCACGATCCTTGGATCCCTTTGAGAACGCTGTATGCGCTACCAATATGTACCCCTTTTGCGTATTCGGTTGTACCCGATGGACTACGATATACTGGAACAACGAGATGTCAGGAACATAAGACTGCAAAAATATAAGCATACATCATTCTCTTGGTGGACGTGTCCTTCCTCAAAGTTACCAGTCACCATCTCCAGATGTAAGTGGTTCAGTACCCGCTTCACTTTGGCTATTCCACTGTGTTTTCCGAGCCCTGTCACGTCATAGAGCCGCTTCTCGGAAACCAAGTTCAAGAGCTTGGGATAGAGATCATCGAATCCTTTCACTGAGCCAATAGCACTGTAACTAAATGTAACCAGTGAGCCAGTAGAAAGTGCGTCTTCAGCTGAACGTTTGTCGAGAAGAGATTCATTGTCGTGCGTAAGGTCATAAAAAAGCGCATGGGGAAGAGCGCCGTTTAGCGGGCTAACTATGCATGACCGCACGGGACCTTTTCCAGTTGGAGATGGCAGCTCCTCGCAGCTCGTCATACAGGCACCGTCCATAGATCCTAAATAAGTTCAGACTATCATGGTACCAACAATACTCGACGACAAACCAATAGGTTTCCCAACTCCATGTCTATAGATTAACCTTGATAACTCTTTGGGGTCAGGTGCATTACCACTTTCTCTGATCAGACTGTTGATCCCAAGCTGACGAACGAAAACTAGGTCCATGTCTTCGCTTCCGGTAAAAAGCTCGGCGCACACATACAAGTCAGGCCGTACGACTCGCGCCGCGTCGAGCATCACTGTGCCCACTTCCAAAGGCGTTGAATGGCAATTATCGATGCGAAAACCATCAAAAATACGGGCAAGAGACACAACGTAGGTTAACATGTGATCCCATAACCAGGGATTGGATGAAGGAGAAGAGCCGTAACGTAACTTCACACAGTCTCCCCAGACAATGACTTCACGCCTCAAATAAGCTTTGGAAGGTGGAAGGGCAAAGTTTTGAAGAGGATCAGCATTCCAAATCCAGCCGTTATTGGCGAGGGAGTAGACAAGGGGGTCAACCTGTGAGTGTGGAGACAAACGAGTGAAGTACGGCTCAACAAGAGGATTTCTGATCAAGTTAATGCCAAAAAAGATGTTGGATGAATGACCTCACATACAATTTCGTGATTTCCCCCAATTTTGGACCATGGACATCTAGCCTCGTGTAACGAACCCGATTTTTTATATTTTCCATTGCCACTCGGGCATCCTCTTTCCATTCATCGTATAATGGCACGTTGATCACATCAACAATTCTCACCCAGGCGTCTCCGAGGGCATCATACTCAGTGATCTCCTTAAAAGCCGCTTTTACCATCCCAGCCGACGCCGCCGCATCAGCCTTGACACAAAATCTCGATGAGAGACTATTTAGGCCCTTGATAATGCCCCAAGACTTGGCGATGTGGGCAAGCTCGACTACAGATTTACCAGAAATGTCCGGGCCCGACCAGGGTTTGTACTTGCCGGAGGTGAGAGCATCTTTGACGGCCTGCTTTTCACGTGAAACGTCGAGAACATAATATTGCCACAAATTTAATCCTTCAGTCATCGAGCTGAATGCATTTAGAAGGGTGTCGATGTCTCCTTCAGAATCGATAGTTGTGGGAAGTCGTTTAATTGCAAGATTATCGGAGAATTCGATCATGGCCGTGTCGAGTTCGAGAGCAGGAGTTAAATGAGGGGAATTAGCAGGACTGAAACCTTTGTGGAAAAGACTGTGAACTGTATTGTCACCTCCAGCTGAGGAAATACGGACCTGCCTCGGGATGTTCGATCAACCATGGACTATCATTTGCGGTGTGATTGAGAACGACATCAGTCAACGCCAACAAACCATATCCTTCCCTTGCAACCTCGAGAACTTGCTTGATCTTGTCAGAATCAGTGCTAATGGTTGGATCAAACTTCAATTGGTTTCGAAGGGAGTATGGACTTTGACTTTCGCCTCGCTCCTGCAAAGGCGTCCAATGCAACATAGTGTAGCCACGCTGAGAAGCTTCTTCAAAGTGTCTCCGCCATTGTGTGATGGATCCCATCCACTTGGACACGACGGTCAGGATTGCAAGGCCGTTAAGAGGCAGGTTGATATATTTGTCCTCGCTCACAATTGCACCACCACGGTCGGGAGATAGAGGCTCTAAAGTCTGAGAATCCAAGATAGGACTACGGGCTTTGATTTTGAGATGAGGATCGATGTTGAAAAACCCCTCGCGTCCCTTGACTCGTTGGCCAGGCGTATCACTATCATATTCGACCCAGTAGACAAACGCACCAGCGTGCGATATGGGAAGATCAATGTGAATAGATTTAGAATAGTCTATTGGAAGCCTGTACGCATGTCAGAGTAGATATATGCGGGTAGATTGCAAAAGACTCGTACTTTCGCTCGGCGAAACGATCACGTCCGAAGGTTCCACCGTCAAGGGGAAAATTGGTTTTGAAGACGCCGTTTCTAGCAGCAGGGGTACCTGGATCAATCGAGACACGAAGAACATACGGAACATATGCGGGGGGCAGGCGTATGTACTAAGGCATGCATCAGCCATCAACCGATACGTGTAAGATTGGAATCGCACGTACTGAGCGGTCTTTGTGTGGGCCACCATCTATATCTAAATGCAACTCGTAAACACGGATTGGAGCATCTCCTGATTTAAATTGAGATTGAAAAAACTCTATCCCTTCGTCAGCGGGAGTCTTGGGAGTCGTCGGGGTTATAGGAACATTGGAACTCGGTGTAGACAATGGCGGAATGACAACTGAACTCAGCCTTTGTTGATGCAAATTCTGCCTCTTCGGCATCGCCATCGTTGACAACAGCGGATAGGTGGAAATGGCTGGGGTTGAATTCGAGCTGAGGTATGAAGTGTGATGTCACTGATCATGATATTAGATAATATAACTAAATCATGAACGTTGCATGAACCTCAACTATGTTTAGTCAACTAGAAAAGAGGGTAACATAGTAAGATGGGTCTAGTAAGGTTATTATTATGCAGCTGCCCCGCACCGGCACACTGGGGCAACATGTCGAGTGATCCAGGCCCAGAAAAATCCTCAATCCGTCCGAATGACTGCCTCTGCAAGGATTGTTGGGTCAGATTACAATTGCACAACTGAATGGAAGAACAACGGACTGAAGAACTCATATGATAGCCAGCAAAGCGCTGTGCTGGGCATTATGGTCAACACTCGTGGTGTTAAACCCCGACCAAAACCCTTGATACCATCCCTTCGCCAGATCACACGAAATGCATCCGTCATTCCTCTGCAATTCCGAATATCCGAGTCTGCGGACGTCCCGCGAGTCTGCAAAATTGTTTTCGCTACGTCCAGTGGAGTTGTCACGGCAGCTGCAACAGCTCCAGCGACAGCCCCTGAAACGATATGTGTCGTGGGTGAATACTGATGTGAAGGGTTCATAAAGCGTTTGAGCTGTTCATAAACGGTGAACTGGATCGCGTTGAACGGTATTGAGATGGCCAGCGTTGTTGGATAAGACACGTAGAAGGCTGCAAGACCTTCTTTACGGAACACCGTCCGTGCGCATGTAAATACAGAACGAAATTCAGACTTGTGTAGTTGCATCCGTTGCTTGACGACTGAAGTTTGGAGCAAACGCGATACCGATTATTAGTATGCCCAACCGTATACACACGAGAAAATTTACGCACCGTCAAAGGGATTCATGAGAGCATCACTGGCGATAGTTGCTATGCCCAACCGTATACACACGAGAAAATTTACGCACCGTCAAAGGGATTCATGAGAGCATCACTGGCGATAGTTGCTGAAGCACCCGCGAGTGCTAAAGAGAATTAAAAGGTTGGCGCGGAGAGGAAACTAAAAAAGCAGCGCACATGTAGCGACCCACTGATTGCCTGCTTCGTTGCCCCCTGCCAGTTCCTTGACAGCTTCTAGTGTTCCAAAGTGTATCGCGTGAGCAGGACCGGCGCCCAATGCAACAGACGATACTCCTCGCCATAACGCTCTTAATCCTTCTGTCGATGAAATTCTTGAGAAGGCGTTCCCAACACCACTGTATACGGCTACAGGAGACGCTGCAAAAACTTGCATCCGCGTCTGTTGGAAGGACTTAAAACCCACAGAATGGATGAAGGATGCAAAAAACCAACTTTTATACTGTCAATAGGAAACATAACTGCATGTTCAGATATGCCGGCCTATACACAAACCCCAAGTTATAGACACTACAAGTGCCTTCTGGAATTGACACACTCACTAGGGCACCAGCTAGCATATTCACCTATATTTTTTTAGAAAAAAAGAAGGTCACAGACTTTCTATCATCAGTAGGTAAAACTACGACGTACCGCGAACCCCGCATTAGCTGGCAAGGCCTCATAATCTATTTCCTCGGACATGATTACAACCTGTCGGATACGACTAATTTAAAGACCGAGAAAGTGCCTGCGCAGCCTGGTGAGTTGGCTATTTTTTGGAGAGAAATGACCGAAAAAAAGGTCGCGGTGTCGGATCGAGTTGGACGTAGTAGACGGCGATTGCCTACGATTGCCCGAAACTAAAATCTTTAGCCGAGTGCCTGATTTACACAATGGCGGACAAGCTCACTCCTAAGTCGTTGGCGTTTAGGTGTTCTATCTACACCTACTGTATCTTTCTCGACTGCCTGGGAACACTGACTCAAGGATTGAAGAAGTGGGAACCAATCATAGTTCCCATTGGCGTCGAGTGGGCAAAAACCAAGCTTGTTCCCCTGTCTATTAGTTCTTTAACAAAATCATAAATCGTTCGATTCCATTCCGTATATATCAATACGTAGTTACTAACTTAACCTAAGTAACGACCTACTCTTGACTACAGTTACATATCACACAAACCTGTTTCATCGGAGTTGTTGGTCAGAGATAAAATGGCTGCCTCCTGCACAGCGATACCCTTGCCCAGGCAATTTGATCCAACTGTAACCTTGTACGCACACTCCCATCATGCGAAGTCTCTGTTGCGTCGATACCCTTGCCCAGGCAATTTGATCCAACTGTAACCTTGTACGCACACTCCCATCATGCGAAGTCTCTGTTGCGTAGCTTTCTCCTTCCTTTTCTCCTCCTCTCATCCCGACGTCTCTTCCTGATCGCTGCTGCTAACATTTGTCTTTGCTGCTCTGCCTTCCTGCGCTCACGACGTGCCAATTCCAGTTGACGCTGCTTTTCTTGCCTTTCTGCTTCGTCTTTGGCGGCAGCAGATCGTTCAAGCGCTTCGATAACAGCTTTCTGTTTTCTCTCAGCCTCTACCCTTTCTGCAACTTGTCGTTTTAAATCTTCCATCTTTTCCGCATCCTTCTTCTCTCTTTCCTCTGCTTCCCTCTTGCAAGCTTGAAGTTGGTCCCAAATAGCATCTGATACATCAGGATCACGATTTGTACGACCACGCTTTCGTTGACGAGGCTGACGAGGTCGTGATTGCACAGTGGTACCTGAAGCCAGGTTTACAGAAGATTTTGTATGCATGATAGATTGAGAAGTTTTTCCGCCTTCATTTTGTGCGGTTTCTGGCTGTGCTGGTGATGTTTCTATTGTGCCAGGAGCTGGCGGAGGAGCACTTCTATTTTGCTGGTGAGTTGTCCCTGTTTGCGTTTTAACAGGAACTGGTGTTGGAGAGGAGCTGGCGGAGGAGCACTTCTATTTTGCTGGTGAGTTGTCCCTGTTTGCGTTTTAACAGGAACTGGTGTTGGAGAAATGTTTGAACTGGAAGATTGTCAAGACTTCTGCGTGCTCCTGGAAGGTTTAAGGTTCTCCCTCGTTGCTCATGGAGCATAGTCTCATAGAATCCAAAGCTTCTGCTGTAGCTAGCAAAACAGGATCGGTAGGTGATGTACCTGCCTCTCGGCTTTCAAAAGTGCTGTTTTGATCAGAGTTTTTGAAAGCTGAATCATATCCCGAGCATTGCCCCATGTAGGAAGTTCAGATAAAGAGAGGACAAGCTTCGACATTTCCTTATAGCCAGTAGATGACGGATCATCCAGCTGAAGGAGCTGAACGTTGGACTTTGTAAGTTCCCGCTGAAGGATCTCGAGGCAAGAGGAGGCTGGTAGATGATGGAAGAAGATCTCATCTGGAAAGCGACTGGCTAATCCTGGGTTGACGGCCAGTAATCCATTAATCTCCTGTTCATAGCCAGCAAGAACCACAATCATCTTTGCCTTGAATTTATCCGATGTCAGCAGTGTTACAATCTCATCAACAGCTTCATTGGCAAATTTTCCGTGACCGAGCCTGTATGCTTCATCAATGAAAAGGACCTGTCCAAGTCCTTTTTCAAAGATTTTCCTCGTTTTGGGGCCGGTTTGGCCAACATACTCCCCAATGAGATCTGTGGCAGAACATTCAACCACCTCTGGCAGAGCTAGAAAACCCATATCATAATAAACCTGGCCCATTTTGCGAGCGATGGTGGTCTTTCCTGTCCCTGATGATTGATCAGATAATGTCACTGACTGTTACAAAAAAGATCACCTGGCGGGCCTTTGAAGACAAAATTAGTTGGTATCTGACCCTTCCATTCCATGCCTCTTTGTTTCAGAACTTGAGCCAGACGCTGGTATTCTCCTAACCGTTTTACCATGTCTTCGCGACCCACGATATCCTCAAATAACTTGACAAGGTTGGTTGCAGCACGATTTCCACGATCGTATTCTGGATCAAAGTCCTCTGGTTCAAATAGTGTGTCGACAAATTGATGTGATGTTGCGGGTGTCCGACGTGCGTATCTTTGTTTCGCCTTATTCAGGAGATTGTCCACTTCTCCACCGTTCCCAAACCCTTTACGATTCCTGGCGCGATCCAGAACCTGCATTGCAGTAGCTTTTGCAGCGTCAGTGGCCGCCAGGTCCTGTTTCTTCATTTTAAGTTCAAGGATTTCAAGTAATTGGGGGGTAGTATAATCCTCAAAGTAGAATGCGTCTTCCATGGCAAATCGTCGCGAGAGCCCTGGATTTACATGCTAGTCACAGTTGAGCAATCAACTGGCTGAAGTTAGAGGATGTGGTGCTATAACTCACTTGGAAGAACTCTGTCATTTCCTCCTTGTAGCCCAGGAGAAGAACACATCGGTCTTCACCAGGAACATTCTGAATCTCGGCGACCAATGTGTCTATAACTCCTTGTAGCCCAGGAGAAGAACACATCGGTCTTCACCAGGAACATTCTGAATCTCGGCGACCAATGTGTCTATAATGGCTGTCTTGAAAGCATCATTATGGCCACTGCCGGCCCCTCTCTCCCTCCATGCAGCATGTAGGCCTGGTGACCAAATTCATTCTCAATAGTGCTTTCCAATGGACATAACCTACCTCATCAATTATGAGCACTTTCCCAATAGTGCTGGCTAGAATCCCCTTCGTTTTCTCTTCAGATTCTCCGAGATGAGAACCTACAAAATCGGACGGATTTTTCTGCACAACTTGTAACCAAGCTGTCAGATCCTTGTCATTCCAGTATTGACATGAAATAATTTACCTTCTCCATCACTCAAAAAGCCTATGTCTGCAAGTATCCTTCCATACAGATTTGCAACAGAAGTTTTACCAGTTCCGGGAGATCCAAGGAAGACCCGATTCAATGCGATCACGTTAGGCTGGCGTTCATTCAGTTCTCGCTGATAGTTTCCGTCGACGAGGCGCATGAGCGCAGCAAGAGAGTCTTTGACTGACTGTAACCCAATGAGTGATTGAAGCTCGATCCAGGCAGCACTGTTTGCTCTGGCTTTTGCTGGATCCGGGCCAATGATATCTTCCATAGTCAAATGAAAGTCATTCGTCATCCGTCCTTCTTTACGCTCCTGTGTGAGCCGAAGGGCTTGACGCCGAAGGATCCTGTCCAACATGATTCTCAGGGCGCGTGCGTTTCCGAAACCTTTTTGGCCCCTCCCTCTAGCGAGACGCCGAATTGCTATGCGAACGTAAAGCCCGGCAACACCATCTTCAAGTGTGCAAGGGCTCCCTCCAAAACGCTGTCTTAGCGAATTGCTATGCGAACGTAAAGCCCGGCAACACCATCTTCAAGTGTGCAAGGGCTCCCTCCAAAACGCTGTCTTAGAAGTTTTCAAACATGTGAAGAAGCTCCTTGTCTGTGTAATCGGCGAAACTAAGTTTGTATGGGATACGGCTGGGCAATCCGGGGTTGTGTTCAAAGAACTTCTCCATCTCCTTGGAATATCCCGCTAAGAGGAATACAAGTTTTCCATGGGCAATCCGGGGTTGTGTTCAAAGAACTTCTCCATCTCCTTGGAATATCCCGCTAAGAGGAATACAAGTTTTCCAACGTGGTTTTCCATTTCTGCGAGGAGGTAATCAAGTACCATGCGACCACCATGATAATGTGGACTCGTCAATTGATAGGCTTCATCAATAAAAATGGTACCACCCCCAGCAGCGAGGATCCTGTCAATTTCTTTCTTCATACCATCAACACCCTCCTGTGCTAATAGAGAGCCAGTGGATTCAAAAAACGCAGTACCAGTAAGGGCACCAAGTGATGCAAGCATTTTGCCATACAGTCGAGCAACCGTAGTTTTACCTAGATTGACATAGATCGAAGTCAATGAAATGGTATTTTGAACAGGTCATGTACTACCTACCCGTGCCAGGGTTCCCGAGTAGCGAAGTGTTAAGCCTTTCCTCGGCAAAAGATGTACCTTGCCGCTTCTTTGTATCGATAAGTGCTTTGATAGTAAGAACTTCATTTTTAACTTCCTCAAGGCAAAAGATGTACCTTGCCGCTTCTTTGTATCGATAAGTGCTTTGATAGTAAGAACTTCATTTTTAACTTCCTCAAGTCCAGTCATGGTCATGATCTCGTCAATCGCGTCATTTGATGCACCTTCAATGTCTTTTGACGTTGCCATTCAATCTGTGCAGGTGAAGAGTTCAACGGCGTCAGTGACTGCTTTGGTTTCAAGATGGGCGTTAAGGAAACTTGAGGTTGGCTGCTTTGTGAGAAAGGAACGTTATCTTTTGAGTTTTTACTTGGTGTGATTGGTGATTGCAAGTTTGACACAGACGGACTCTGTTGGGTTACAGTTGGTATTGCTGGTTGTACTGGAGATGAGGTCATCATCGACGGCGGTGGTATTTTGTTGACAGACGGAGCGGATACCATTGTATTCTTTGCTCGAAACGTAGCATTTTCCAGATCCATTTGTTTCTGCTGGAGAGCGGTAGACCTCTCTTGAGCTAGACGTGCGTCTTTGCTGATCTGCTCCTGGCGTGCAATAGCCTCATTCAACTCGTCCATTTCGCGTTGATGAGCAAGTTCCTCCGCCTCTCGCTTCTGTTGTAATTCATAATCCCGTTGACGCTTCTCCTCGGCCAGTTCTTCTTCCCCTTTACATTTTTCACAAAGAGTGGGAGGGGTTTGGTAACATTTCCAGATCTGTGAATGACCTTTAGGGCATTGTGATTGAAAGGGGTGCTGACATTGCGCTTCGGAATGATCGTATGCTAGGTGACACTTAGAAGGGCATTCGTGCTGGCCACAACTGAGTTTCACTCCACTGACAATCAGCGATGAGTATAAGTCAATGCACGACAAGCTGTGTAAATTCGCACCAGGGCTCAGTACATCCACCATCAGGACAATGGACTTCAAAGTCTTGCGGCTGTTTGAGACAGGCCTTTCTGTCCTTGTGGCGTTCACATTGGACAGGCAGACCATCATAGACATGCTGGCCACCTTTGAGCAAAGATATTAAACGCTTCCATAGTTGTCCACCTTTGCGAGAATCGGTGAATGTTTTCGCATTCCCAAGCATAATAAGCGAATTTCGAGCACGAGAAAGGAGGACATTCAATCGCTCTGGCGAAAACATAAAACCAATATCGTTGTGTGTGTTGCTTCGAGTCAGGGAAACTATCACAATATCACTCTCTTCTCCTTGGTAATTATCTAGATAGCCTTCAGGACCAGCGATGATCAATATCTGGAGCGGCACAAACCAATAGTAGCCAAACGTATCCGCAGTTTTGAGGATTTTGACGAGTTGAGCGAAGCAATATTTCCCCCTGCCGCAATGAGATCGGCAATGTCCAGGTCACTGAGGATGGCATCCTGGTCTTTATCCAGTGCCTTCTTCAGAAGCTGGAGTTGGCCTAGATACGGTGTTAGAATAACCATTTCCTCACTCCGATAGCCCTGCTGCACGAGATACTTAAATACTTTAAGTACCATGTTGACCTCAAAACTGTTCTGCTTGGAGGTTTTCGTTCCTCCGTCCTTGCGATCAGAAAGATCTGAGTCATCTTCTGGATGATCATGGTTTATAAAGACGATATTATCTTGAACCCCTCGAAGATCAGGGCGATTTTGGGTTTTTGGTGCATCCAAAAGCTCCGGATAGGTAAGTTCACGGATAAGCGCCGAGATTTCAGGGCGCATACGATGCTGGGAGGTGAGTTTCGTATGCGGGTAGTCTCTTAGTATTAGGCGTTCAAACAACGACTCGTTGAGATCGTAACCCTCTCCCTTTTCTACAGTCAACTTGTAGTTGTTGACTTTGGGGCGTAGCTGCCTTCACAACAAGAATAAGTATCATCACCAAGAGTTAACCCAAAGTTAACATACTTGTGATCTCCAATAAGAATTAGCTGTGAGGTTTTCGAGGACAAGGCTGTAAGGACATGGCTTTCCAAAATTTCGCCTGCCTCCTCAACAAGCAGAACATCTGGAGACGCTTCCTGAAAATTGTCAATGTACTTTGCGGCGGCAGTCGTCGTACAACCGATAATCCGTTTGGTCCGAAGGAGATTAGTGTCCTTCTCCGCAAATAGCTTGGTCAGACTATCTTGGTATCTGTTGTAAGCAGCCGCATGGTCCGAAGGAGATTAGTGTCCTTCTCCGCAAATAGCTTGGTCAGACTATCTTGGTATCTGTTGTAAGCAGCCGCATTGCGTAGATAGACATGATCTGTTCTTCATATATAGCCATCGTCCAATTTTTGAAAAGCTCTTTTCGAGCTGGCAAAGGCATAGTCCATAGATTTTTTTCTCGCTGGACAACATCGTCGTCTTTGAACACACCGCCATCTCGCCCTGCAAACCACTCATCAAGAAGGTAAAAATCATCCACAACACGCCCGCCTGACGCCACGCGAGTGAAGCCATCCGCGTTTTGGGGTACCTGGAAAGCACTATGTATCACGGGTTCTTCAAATTCAAGGTGGTCCATGATATCTTTCCGAGATACATGTGACTCGTTGTAGACTTTGAAGGCATTATGGAGGTCTTGTTCATACTCCGCAGCTGCATTCTTCACCCAATCTATAACAGTCCACTCTTCCCTACTGCGCCTAAATAACGAAACCTGATTCTGCATTTTCAGAGGCGCTGTCCGATCGGTTGATTTTCCACCTAGGCGGACGAGACTGGTCTCGGGAATGCCCACATCCAGAAGACTTGTGGCGCTGTCCGATCGGTTGATTTTCCACCTAGGCGGACGAGACTGGTCTCGGGAATGCCCACATCCAGAAGACTTGTTAAGATATCATCCAAGGCGTGGTTTGTATAACAGACAACAATATTGTCTGGCTTGTAAGGTCATGATAGCCTTAACGACAAGGGAACCAATAAACGACTTTCCGGTTCCTGATAACGGTCGTCAACCTGCATAATAGCACAACAAATCAAGTGCTTACCAGGAGGACCCTGTATCAAGGATACCTTTTGAGTGAGACCAGCAATGAGTGAATCTGCTTGGGAAGCGTCCAACTTGGTGCTCTTGGTCAGATTAAGCGGATGCTGAAGGTCGTGTCGCGGATTTATTTCAAGTGTTCGCACAAGTTCCACGAGTTGAGAAGGCTGTAAGTCGACTTTTGATGGTGGGCCACTGCTGGAGTCCCAGAATAGCAGTTCATGGGACAAAGGCAGAGTCGTCATGCGCTGGAGCGCTCTGAGGACATGCTCATAGGCGAATACCGCGGTATCAACTGAGACAAACTCGACCTTTGTAGCGGACTTGAGCTTGAGCAGCGTCTCGGTGACAGCAAGTTGACCTTCAACCTGCAGCACGATCGACGGAGGTGTCTTGACCAGCAGTTCTTTCTCTCGACTGAGCGTTACAAACGAGATGACTTTTCCATCGATGAGTAGACAACCCAGGGACTGATGCTTGAGGAAGTTTCGGTTTTCATGTGCGTCCAGATATTTTACTCGATTTTTCGCGTCTTTTAGGCCCTTGATATCGTTCTGGCACTCCATCAGGAGCCCCCACCTAGTGCGTCGGCTCCCTGAGCCAAAATTAAGGCCCTTGAGTAGCAAGCCATCTATTACCAGCCCTTTACGACGGTTCTTTTTTTTTTCTAACGCGGTGTGCACATCCTCTCTCATCTCATAGAGCATATCCTCTCTCAAGAGACGGAACTGATTATCGAGATGTGTAGCGACGCGCGCAGAGTCTTCGGTCTCGTCAATGGCTGAACTACGCCTCAGGAAAGGTGCTTCAGTTGAGCTAATCTCACTAGAGGTAGGAAGGATGGCGATATCACGAAAGTCGATGAAATCGTTGTCATGTCGACCGCCGGGAATGACTCCACCCTCTGGAACTTTACCAGAGGTAGAGGCTTCCAATACGAGTTGTATTTGTCTGCCAAGCGTATTGAGGTCATTGTCCGAGGCATCCGTAAGCGATTTTATGATGTCAATCGCTTGGACCCGATACTCGTCAGATTGGGGAGAAGGAAGGGCAACCAGATGATGGAGCAACCAAGCGAAACCAATCTTAGCCCTCTTCTCCAATATCCCTTCTGGGGAGAAGGAAGGGCAACCAGATGATGGAGCAACCAAGCGAAACCAATCTTAGCCCTCTTCTCCAATATCCCTTCTTGAAAGACTGGATAAAGGGGTCCCAGAAGATTGGAGGATCAACAATCTTCAGGAGAATATCCGTGAGAAATTGACCTCCGCCAATGCTCTTCAATTCAGGGAGCTGGAGGTATTCGAGAAGGTCCGTGCAGGAACCGTTGAAGAAGACTGGAGTGAGGTGAAAACGGAGGGCGGACTGTAAGGAGCTGAGTCCCATGTCGCTACTCATGAGCTTGCGTATACAAGCTGGGCGGTCTTGCTTTGCGCACAGAGCCTCGATGAATAGGCTTGCATTCTGGGGGACGACAGGCTGCTTTCCATGCAATATAGCGTCGAAAAACTTGGTGAGTCTTGTAACTCGATGATGATCCATGAGGATGAGAGATAGTACTTAGAGATTTGGCGATAAGAGAGCTGTGTTTTAAGAAGCTGGAATAAAGTTTGCGCAGCAAATGCATCAGCGCCAGGTATCGAATCGAACCAGGTATCGGTGCTTATAATAAGCGCTGAGATCCTAGAGAATCAACGCAGGGTCTATGTGGGAACAGCAGGTGGTCACGGCCGTTACAGTCTATAATTCACATTACTGAAAAACTGTAGTGCCCATGTATTGTGCTGGTTAAGACCGGTACTTGGGCACACTATGTAGAGCCTGGCAATGAACCCACTTCGGTCTGCAGGTGAGCGGCAACCGATAGAAGAGTTCATCACTAGCGAGCCTATATGACAGGTTATAGATAGATTTAATATGACTGACCGCCATCGACCAAGGCGAAGCGCCCATGGAATTCCTCGGAATTAGTCATTCTCTCTTCAGAACACATGCCATCATTGGCATAACCTATACCAAGAACTCAAAGTCAATCTATAATGCAGAGGTACATACATGCAGAACCAATATAAAATTGAATTGCGCTACAACGCCGCAGCAAATAGCACAGACGAGGGGGAAGCACGCGGCTTACTGTGACGATGAGTGCCCGTCGCATTGATCTGCATGGCACAAAACCATGGTGAGAGTACGAGTGACCTGGGAAACAGAGTAAGCGATGAGTGCCCGTCGCATTGATCTGCATGGCACAAAACCATGGTGAGAGTACGAGTGACCTGGGAAACAGAGTAAGTAGAGCGTGTAGTTGAGAAACCATGTTGTGTCTGAACAAAAGCGAAAAAAGTTTTTCTCAATTACAGCGGTCTACTAAGGCAACTCTACTGGCCAAGGTATTGACGAAGTAGAGTCGGCCAGAGTGCACTGGAGGACTGTGGTAGAGTAGAATGCATGAGAACGGATGAGCATGCCATGCTTTGTAATTGCCTTGTTTCCCAGCAATGACCTCGTTGACGCTGCCACTGGCGACGGCGGCCTATGAATCTGGCGACTCGTCCACAGACGCCATGCCCAAGTATCCTCATACTCGTGCCCAGCTTTCTGCAATCGCACGCCAATACAAGTCGCTCGAGACATACGACAACTCCACCGATCCCGACGAATTCAACCGCGTCTCGTCGTCGTGGGTCAATCGCGTAGTCGTACTGCTCGCCGACGAGCAGGAGGAGGAGCTCAAGGCCCTTCTCAAGCGCACCTATGGCATGGATGACGAGGCGGTAAGTGCGCTGTGTCGGGGGTGTGTTAGCCGGACACTGACATTCTCTGTCCAGGTCGAGCAGAACGTGCTCGAGCTCATGCACAAGCATCGAGACGATCTCGCGGGGGTTCCCTTCTTCTTCTTGACGTCTACGCGCCGTCCAATATCGCGGCCATCGTCGCGCAACTCGAGCCGTCTGCACGCCGCGCGTCCCGATGGGCCCAACTCTGCGCCTTCTTCACCTCTTGCTATGGCCTTTCGTCGTCCACATACTCCTCTTTCATCCCCGCTGGCCTCTGCTGCACAGCCCTCGTATGCCAAAAGTGACTATTCTCCACAGTCCTCCCCGATTCTCGCCCACATGCAGGCCACACAGGCTCATGCTCAGTTCACCGCCAGTCTCCCTGCCTCTCCCCTCTCATCTCCCCGTCTTTTAAATGCCAAGGCATCAGAGTTCAAGCCTATCCAACGTCCTCTTTCTGCTGCCCCCTCTGCTCCTGCTTCTTATCTGCGCACCGACACACCGTCTCCTGATCTCTGGGCTCACAACTCTCCCAGGGCTACCTCTAACCTTGCCATCGCTGCACCTCTTATTGCTGACCAATCTCCATCTCAAGCTCCACGTTCCATCACTCCTAGCTCGTCACTACGCACCAGTCTCCGACCTGATGATGACGATGAGCACGACCCTTTTGATCCCTTCGCACCCAGCCCCAACTCCCCGCCCTCTTTCAATCCAGTGACTGGCTCAGACTATGACAATATTCAGTGGACCTATCAAATGCCTCCTTACAACTTCACAGATGACTCCCCCAATGAGCTTCAGTTTCACGATAGTGGTCTAGACATGGACCCGGATGCACAGTCCCAGCTTACTGATGGAATGACGCCCTTTGATGTCCTTTCTTCCGTCTTTGGCTCGACCCTCGCTCCTTCCGAGCTCGAGGAGGCTCTTGCTGTCAACGGCTATGATTTTGAGCGCGCCATGGCTTGGCTCGTTGATCGTGGCCCCACAACACAACCTCAAACCCAGATTCGTATGCAGTCTATGGGTGGAAGAGTCACTCTAATCTCTCGCGAGGCATTGGGAAACGGACGTGGAAATACAACCCGCAACAATTTTGCAACCACCAATGGACCTCGGTATGCGACCAATGGCACTGGTCGTGCACGACCCGTAACCGGTGGAAATAGAGTCTGCCGCTATTTCATGGCGGGAGAGTGCCTCCGTGCCGACTGCAGATTTAGGTCAGTCTTTCTACATCAATAGCTTCTTCTCTCTGATATACACGACTTATTTCCTAGTCACGATCTTGAGCGAGCTCTTTGTCGTTTCTGGCTACGAGGCACCTGCGCCAAACAGGAGAATTGCGAGTTCCTCCACCACCTTCCCAAGGATGTCGACTTCTCAAGCCTCAATATTGCTATGGCGCGTGCAAATATCCAGCCCGGCACAGGCCCCCTTGGACACCTGCAGCAACAAAACCTTCCCAGTGAGGAATTTCCGGTTCTTGGCTACGAGACTGGCCCTGCTGGCGCACGTGGGCGACGTGGGGGTCCATATCACGATCCCAGTCGAACACGTTTCGCTGCCGCTGTCAAGAAACCTGCTCCCCTACATCCGCCAAACGCCAGTAATGGTGACCCAACGGTTGCAGCGCGTATCGGTGGCCCGTCTGCAGACCTCCTTCAGCATCCACAGGGCCGATCGGCCGTTGTTGCTCCACGACCCTCACCTCGCATCAAGTTGCGCGCACCCCTGCTCCTTCCAACACTTCCGACTGGAGAATCTCTCAGTAATTTGTACATGACGTACAGGCAGAGGGCATTACAGCTCGGTGCAGCAAGGAATGCGTGTTTGTCGCGTGCGGCAGACGCGTGGCGTCGGGGGGATGGTGCTGCGGCTAAGCGTTTCAGCAGAGAGGGGCATGAAATGAACGCGAAGATGGCTGCAGAGATGGTTATTGCTGCAGGAAAGCTTGTGGCGGAACGTGCAAAGGTTGCCGAACAGGCAGTAAGGAATAGAGACGCAGCATGGTCGGACGATCCAGGCGATCGTAGCGCACGGGGAAATCCGTGCGGTGGAGGTTACGGCGTGTGCTTGGGTATTGCGAGCAAGGACATTGGAGACGGCAAGTTGTCTTCTGAAGAGAGGATGGAAGCTATGCTGGATTTACATGGGCTTCATTCGAACGAGGCGACAGAGGTGTTGGAACAATTTTTGCTTGCTGTAAGTTTGATTTTGTTTCTTCCTTCTTTTCCTTGGTCAAGTGTGTGCGTGTGCTTATGGAACAATTTTTGCTTGCTGTAAGTTTGATTTTGTTTCTTCCTTCTTTTCCTTGGTCAAGTGTGTGCGTGTGCTTATGTATCTCTAGCTTGAGAGCGAACATTTCTATGGCTTGGGTGCGTCCGTTAGAATTTTCACCATCTCATGTCTTATTTCCTCTTAGCTTTTGCCATCGTTGGCGAAGAGAAACACACCGGAACTCAGGACGTCGCTCGCGGGGCCTCCCGTGCCCGTTTGGCCACGGGCGTCCGCGAGTGGTTGCATCGCTGGGGATACCCATGGAGCGAGAGGGACGGCATCATTTGCATTGATCCCCTCACTCATGCTTCGGAATAGACGATTCCATCGGAATTTCGACAAGAAATATAAGAAGGATCTTGAATAAATTTTGACAGCTACCAGACTCTCTTTGTATGTTTTTGTAATCTTGCTACAACTCCGAGTTTTGCATCCCTCCGTACATTGCTCGACTTACCAGCTTCTTGTAGTTTTTTTCCCGTTTCTTGTCGTGTGTATATTCCAACTTCTACCAGGGAATCTTGGTATCAGTCGTTCATCTACTAACTTTTGTCTATCACCCATGACTTGAAGCTGTCATCAGGGGTTATTTCTTGATCTCTGCTATAGAATTTTGTATCATCAATTGCGGAAGTTTCCCCAAAATAATTTGGGAAGAAGCACATGTCTCCAAGTTGCTCATCGATCATCTCCGAAGGGGGATCACACTGACACGAAAAATCTTTGCCAACTCGACATTTATTGAAAATCACGGAGCTTGATGAACAGTCGTTTACAGACATCTCGTCAGCTGTGTCCTCAAACAAGCAAATGGCAGTTCATCAAAAGTTCATTAATATTCTTTAACTATATCGTGGGAAATGAAAGATAACGAGGGTAGTAGAGACGGATCTCAAGAGAAGAACAGACAGGCAGATGAAATTGGCAATCGTGGGAAATGAAAGATAACGAGGGTAGTAGAGACGGATCTCAAGAGAAGAACAGACAGGCAGATGAAATTGGCATGCTGTCAAGATAAGCCCACGATCTGATGTAACCACGAAATCGAGGGTGTATCTAACACCGGTATCAAGAATCTGGACCGAAGCATTGGGCGAACAGTTTTTATGATTGATGGACGAACGAGAAGGATCGAGTGCGGGAATTTTTATCACGTACCTCACCCTCAAATGGTTTTAAATGATGGACAAGCAGAGAAAGAAACAAGCTGAGGTAACAGGCGCACACCGCCGATATGAATGACTATTATCTCAAATCTAAAGCCATTCACATGAGTCAAACAATAGCCCATGCGTATATGCAGTCCAGTCAGCTGAATGTTGTGGTGAGGTCTAAGATTGAATATTTCGAAATAAATTAAGAAGCCAGAGCCAATGCTTCTTCTAAATCGTCTTCATTTGTCAACAAAGCAGTCGCTGGTGGTGCGTTGCCATAGACGACACGTTGAATCACGATTGCTAAACGAAAGGTTAATCAAGTGAGTCAGATTGACGAACGTTCTTACCACAGTCAATCGACAGCTGGAAGATAGCACATGCTTTAAATTGAAGTGGAGAGTTCTGAAGGAAGAAGTAAGCAGTCCTATGGGTGTCTCAGCTCGATACAAAAAGGAATTTTGACCAAAAAATACTTGAAAGAATCACCGCCTGCCCAACCAACGAGGGTTGACATACGGAAGCCATATAACGAGTGTTGCTTATGATTGCTGTGCATATCAATTAGCCACGACTCGGTTTATGTCAAATAGGAGATGACCTGATGAGTTGCGGTATGGGTAGTGTGCTTTCAAGCCCCAGCGCCACAAAACCGAGAGCAGACACATATGTTTCAAAGCGGCCAAAAATGAGGAAAAGGATAGCTTGACAAAGACTAGAAGAAATGTTCAAGGAGAACAGTGCAACAAGTGAGTACGGCGCACATGAAGCCTGCTAAAAATTCGACATATTGTGAATAATTGGGCCATTGCCAAAAGGTAAGAGGTCGCGTCGATCCACCTAAGGCTTCGGGGCTAAGTCTGGGACGATAGAAATTGCATATGTATAGTAGGGCCAGCTGATGTAGAGCACATAAATCTGGCTAAAATAGTGTTATTTAACTTGCAAACCTGAGCTAGAATCATTAAAATTGACTGGATGAGGAGGGCGAATTCAAAATGTTGTCTGGCAATTTGCTTCGATCAGACAAGTCAAATAAGTTTGTACAGCGAGGCACACCCTAGCCAGAAAAAACACCTTGTAATGTTTGCTAGTAATCTGCAAGGCTTAGTTATAGATCACAGCATGCTAGTAGTGCTGCAGACGAAAAATGGCCTACAAGATCGCACAAACATCACGAGAAAATCCTGTCGAATCCCTATCTAGTTGTAAGTGCCAGTAGGCGATCTGTAATTCGAATACAACAAAGAGACGCACTTTTTTTTGACTATTGATACCGCCTGGTCAGCATAAACCTGTGACAATGCGACACTTTAGTAATTCTGAGGACACCAAGAAACAGCATACCAAAGGCGGGCCGACAGCCATGCCTATCGATGCCAGTGTCGCTAACAAGGACATCTGAGAGACTGTACCACGACGTTGTTACCTGATGGTTGGGTGGGACGGGACGCAGGACGACTCGTAGTTAATGTAAACCTCGCGAGATCCGTCACGTGTGAGCATTTCATTCATGGTTTCACCTCCTCTCAGTTGTGACTCGGACAGTCTAGCGTTGACAGTGGGCACGGACGGTTTACAATTTGCTGGCAAATTATTCCGCAGCGTGTTTCTTGGTTCACATAGGCCTATCGTGGCTGAATATCCTCCCTCTTCCAAACCTTGTGGGGTGCAATCATGATCACTCGCGAAAAATCTCCAGAAGATGTAGCAGAGTTAAAGAAAGCATTGGCTACAGGGACCTCAAAGGAGGTACATGCATCTGCAGGTAAGTATTAGCAACTGTGATACTCTCTTCAGCGAAGCAAACGGATGTTTCAGTCCTACCAATATTGTGCTATTGCTGCGCCTCAATCACAATGACCGTGGTCAACAAGGTCAGTAAGTGATATCGCTCAATTTGTTACTAGACTGAACGTTAATGAATACCAGTTCGTTGTGTCTGGAATTAACTTTTCTATGACGTTTCTCCTGCTCGCAATCCAATCAACAGTCTGTGTTTTGTGTGTAATGGCAGCAAAGAAGGCGAAATTCGTACGATTTCGACCTTTGAATATTGACGACGCGAAAGCTTGGTTTCCTATCAGCGTACTCCTTGTGAGCGTGATATATACCGGCTCTAAAAGTTTGGTGAGTGCCTTTTATCTGCTCCTACGGAGTCCGCTAAATTGGCTAGCAATTTTTGAGTATACCGGTTTACACGATTTTCAAGAACCTTACTATTATCCTTATTGTTTGTAGGAATATCTACGATTTTTGGTGATGTACTAACGAGTTTTGGCCCTGTGCTTTACAGGCATATGGGGAAGTTCTCTGGTTTGGCGGTCAAGTCACGCATTTAACCTTTGCGTCGTTTGTTCTGATGGTGCGTCCTTGAACGGCTTTAACTCTTGCGACTTGTCTTGATCTATTTCCTAGGTCATCTCTTCTGTCATTGCAGCATGGCCTGATATTATCAACGCGACGACAAGCTCCGTATCTCTCACCGACACGCCTACTAGTCTAGAGTCGTTCAATGATTCTGTTCATGAGTTTAACATAGGTTATTTATGGATGCTCTCACCGACACGCCTACTAGTCTAGAGTCGTTCAATGATTCTGTTCATGAGTTTAACATAGGTTATTTATGGATGCTGTTGAATTGTCTCGCAAGCGCCAGCTACGTGCGTTTGATTTTCAATCTGAGAAGGCTTTGGCTGGGTGTTAGCTAAGATTGGTCGCTCACTCCACAGGTACTTTCCATGCGAAAACGAATCAAAGTGACAGGATTCTCAGATTGGGACTCCATGTTCTACAACAATCTTTTGTGCATTCCTATCCTAACTATCTGCTCTTTCCTTGTTGAAGAATGGGGTAGTGAGAGTTTTGCTTTGAATTTGTGAGTGCTTGGTCATTTGCAGTGTGGACGTTATTTTATGCCTCATACCAGCCCTCGAGAGAGTCGAGTCTTCCTTTTGTGTGCTATCGCCTTTTCCGGCGCAGTAGCAGTGGGAATATCTTATACAACAGCATGGTGCATCAGGGTTACTAGTAGCACGACATACAGGTCAGATATTAAGCCATCGGTTGACGTGTTCTTTATTGATTTAAGACCCCAGCATGGTTGGCGCCTTGAACAAATTACCTGTCGCGGCATCCGGAATGATTTTTTTTGAGGATCCTGTCACACTGGGCTCGGTCTCCGCAGTCTCCGTCGGTTTTTTGGCAGGCCTGATGTACTCTGTGGCGAAGAACAATCAGAAGGTGGTCGATCAGCGGAAGGAGGCAGACTCGTTATTGCCCTTGGCTGATCGTGTCCAGTCCTTGGCGGAGAGAAGATAAGTTCGTAATGTGTGTTCAATGTGATGGATGTACGGACGTTGCCTTGTGTCTTTGGTCTGGAGAACTGTCTCGGATCTAGATATGATGCATTGGCACGATATCATGTCCTTGGAACCTTGTGGGTGTCACGGAACATGTCTTCATCGACAGATGCTGTGAAGCACTCAAGTGCTCTGTCTTGTACACAGATTGGTAGTATGGCGGTGGTTCAGGAGGACTATGATAAGATGATAAGAAAGAAAGTCTCCTCAGACGGATTATCAGTATTGGGCGAATAATGAGGCTCCACTTCTGAACGGTGTCCATACGAATATACTGACATGAGATCGGCTCTCTCGGTCACCATTAGAGGGGCGCTACAGCATATACTGCTTACTATCCACTCAGAATAGTCAAACATGATGAATCGCAGGAACGATAGGCAAAATGACTCATTACTATCTCTGGCTCGTGAGTGAGTCACGCACAGCTGCAGGAGCTATTGCCAGGACGATAAATAGTTTGGGGAAAATGGATTCTACACCGGTTAACGTCAATTGCCGGTCAGGACAAAACCGGTTGTGCTATCCCTGAGAGTCCGCAACAACTAAGAGGGACGTTTCTGAATGCATCCAAGCTTGACTTGCTCCCATAATTACACGGCGAAGCTCAAGACGAAGGCGCATTGGAAAGACCCAGACAGCAATTGCAACGGGTTTGCCTGACTCTGTAGTCTTTATCACATGAAGATAGAACCGGCCCGGCGTTTATCTCCTCTGTGATGAAGCGATTAGATAACGGAACCCGGAAATTGAGCGGGCACATCCGTCGGGTTTCATCCCTCAAATCGTCCTCTTAGTTGCTTCTATTCCTCCTCCGCCATGGCTTTCCAAACTACTCTTCATCCCCCCAGGCTCTCTGGCCTCTTCGCCGGGTCACCCAGTGCACCCGGCACCCCTGTACACTCCATACAAACGATGAGAAGAAAGTCTGCTGGTCATGGTGGGCCACTCACCAAAATTCTTGTCGCCAACCGTGGTGTACGTGTCTTGATATTCTCATCGCACTGCTCTCTTGTATAAATATCTACATGTTCTCCAGGAAATTGCAATTCGTGTGTTTAGGACCGCCCATGAATTAGCCATGCACACAGTCGCGATCTACTCGTATGAAGATCGCTTATCGGCCCATCGTCAGAAAGTGCGATTTTGGAAGGTCAACAGCTTATCTCTTGTTCTAATGTTTCTGCGCTTCTCAGTCAGACGAAGCATATCAAGTTGGAAAAGGCCTCACTCCTGTTGGCGCATATCTTGCTCAGGATGAGATTATTAAAGTTGCGCTTGAGCATGGAGTAGACATGATTCACCCGGGGTATGCTTGCACGTCTCTACTGGGTCCGACTTCTGATAAAATTTACACTTCTTTAGATATGGTTTCTTGTCGGAGAACGCAGAGTTTGCGCGCAAAGTTGAGCAAGCCGGAATCGCTTTCGTTGGTCCCTCACCGGAGGTTATCGATGGTCTTGGTGATAAGACTAAGGCCCGCACTCTCGGTATATCTAATCACTTCACCGTCTGTTCGATCTCGTTTTTATAGTCTTTAGCCATGAAGGTGGGTGTCCCTGTTGTCCCTGGGACACCAGGACCCGTGGATTCCTACGCAGACGGAGCTTCATTTGTCGAGGAGTATGGCTTCCCGAGTAAGGACACGATGAATCTTCTTTTTCTTTTCAACTGAGAAGAATGTATCCACTTAGTCATTATTAAGGCGGCTATGGGCGGAGGAGGCCGTGGTATGCGTGTCGTTCGCGAACAATCCGATTTCAAAGCTGCGTCATTATTAAGGCGGCTATGGGCGGAGGAGGCCGTGGTATGCGTGTCGTTCGCGAACAATCCGATTTCAAAGCTGCTTCGAGCGTGCTGTCAGTGAAGCAAAGGCTGCTTTTGGTGACGGAACTGTTTTCATAGAGCGTTTTCTCGAACGCCCGCGTCACATCGAGGTTCAGATCCTGGCCGACGCGCAGGGAAACACAATCCATCTTTTTGAGCGTGATTGTTCCGTTCAGAGACGTCATCAAAAAGTTGTGGAAGTTGCGCCAGCAACCCATCTTCCTGAAGAAGTTAGGCAGGCAATTTTGAACGATGCCATTAAACTCGCCAAGAGTGTCGGGTATAGGAATGCTGGGACTGCTGAATTCTTGGTGGACCAGCTCGGGAGACATTACTTCATTGAAATCAACCCTCGTATCCAGGTCGAGCATACCATTACTGGTGAGTTACAAAGGTGAGCTTCTTGTATCCATAACTAACGTTGATGTCACAGAGGAAATCACTGGTATCGATATTGTCGCGGCCCAAATCCAGATTGCAGCCGGTGCCACACTTCCGCAGCTTGGTTTAACGCAAGATGCCATTACGAAACGTGGTTTTGCCATCCAGTGCCGTATCACGACAGAGGATGCTTCTCAGAGCTTCCAACCTGATACAGGAAAGATTGAAGTTTATCGCAGTGCAGGTGGAAACGGTGTCCGTCTCGATGCCAGCTCCGGATTTGCCGGAGCCCAGATTACGGTAGGTCTCTCCGATATCTCTTGTTGGCTGATTGTTTCATC
This sequence comes from Macrolepiota albuminosa, assembly GCA_027475525.1. Lineage (NCBI taxonomy): Eukaryota > Fungi > Basidiomycota > Agaricomycetes > Agaricales > Agaricaceae > Macrolepiota > Macrolepiota albuminosa. Next base: position 2,954,914 of record JAMWFC010000116.1, read on the forward strand.
CTCAATATAGCCCCATTACGATAGTTTATTAGTGAAGTGTACGGTTCAAGGAACAACCTATGAGGTTGCTCGTCGAAAGATGCTTCGTGCCCTCGTAGAGTTCCGTATCCGTGGCGTTAAGACGAATATTCCCTTCCTTTTCCGATTGCTTACCCATGATGTTTTCATTGGAGGGAAGACGTGGACTACTGTGCGTTTTCTCCGGAAGAACTCGAATTTACCGGCCTGACTACAATTATTCGCTAGTTTATTGATGACACGCCCGATCTTTTCAAGCTGGTACAGACCCAGAATCGTGCTCAGAAGCTGTTAGCTTACCTGGGTGACCTCGCCGTAAATGGGAGCTCCATCAAAGGACAAACGGCAAGTCGCATTGTCCATGTGTCTTGGCATGCCTAGTTCTAAATGAAATCAACAAGGGCGAGCCTGGTCTCAAGACTGATATTGTCATCCCGAAACTCCAAAGCCGTGAAGATCCTGAGAATGGGTCACCTCTCGATACTTTCCAGCCCTGCACAGTCGGATGGCGCAACATCATTGTAGAGCAAGGACCTGAGGCTTTTGCGAAAGCTGTTCGCGACTATCCTGGCTGTTTGATCATGGATACGACTTGGCGTGATGCTCACCAGTCTCTCCTAGCTACTCGTCTCCGTACTATTGATATGGTGAATATTGCGAAGGAGACCAGTTATGCTCTCGCCAACGCTTACAGTATTGAGTGTTGGGGTGGTGCAACGATATGGTGAATATTGCGAAGGAGACCAGTTATGCTCTCGCCAACGCTTACAGTATTGAGTGTTGGGGTGGTGCAACTTTGATGTCTCTATGCGTTTCTTGTACGAAGATCCCTGGGAACGTTTGGTATGTCACGACCAGCACTTCCTGCATACTCAGAGTGATATCATCTGCTTCTAGAGGAAGCTTCGTACCCTGGTGCCCAATATTCCATTCCAGGCCCTGATACGCGGTGCCAATGGTGTTGGATATACAAGTTATCCGTAAGGACCTGAATTCCCAATATTCCATTCCAGGCCCTGATACGCGGTGCCAATGGTGTTGGATATACAAGTTATCCGTAAGGACCTGAATTAAACTACGGTACCACTTACTCAATTGGTACACGGTCTACAGCGATAATGCAATTTACGATTTCTCTAAGAAGGCTGTCGAGAATGGTCTAGATATTTTCCGCGTCTTTGATTCTTTGAACTACATTGGTGCGTTCATCACTTCTCACGAGTTTCACTTGCTGAAATTCTTGACAGAGAATGCAAGTTATGAGATTTTGGTGTAATTTAGTAACTTGAATTGTTTTTCAGATGCGTCTCGGTATCGATGCGGCTAAAAAAGCAGGGGGTGTTGTTGAAGCTGTAGTTTGCTACAGCGGTGATTGCGCCAGCCCCAAGGAAACCAAATATACCCTGCAGTATTACCTCGATTTCGTCCAGGAGCTCGTAGCGGAAGGTATCCACGTCCTTGGCGTGAAAGATATGGCTGGTCTCCTGAAACCCGAAGCCGCTAAACTGTGCGTCTCCTAGACCGTTGCAGAACAAGTTAATGACGCCCAACTTTCTTTCAGTCTCATTGGTGCTATCAGGAAGGCGCACCCAGATCTTCCCATTCATGTCCATTCTCATGACACTGCCGGTATCGCCGCTGCTAGCATGATTGCTGCGGCCGCTGCTGGGGCCGATGTTGTCGACGTCGCTATTGACAGTCAGTCTCTTCGTGTGCTCGAAGGTGATCATCTCCTAAAATCTTAATCCCCGATGTTGTCGACGTCGCTATTGACAGTCAGTCTCTTCGTGTGCTCGAAGGTGATCATCTCCTAAAATCTTAATCCTAGGCATGTCTGGTTTGACATCTCAGCCTTCTATGGGTGCTGTGTGCATGGCTTTGGAACAAACAAAAATGGGAACTGGCATTCGGTATGAAGATATTCAGGCATTGAACCTTTACTGGAGTCAAGTACGCATGCTCTACTCATGTTTCGAGGCCAACGTAAGGGCCTCTGACTCCAGTGTGTTTGACCATGAGATGCCGGGAGGACAATATACGAATTTGATGGTGTGTGCCCCTCGAATAAGTTTGCCCTCTTTGTCGTTCCTCAATTGATTTCTTCTGATAGTTCCAGGCATCACAACTCGGCCTTGGTACTCAGTGGACTGGTATGCGTCTTTGAATCACCAAGCATTAATGGAATTGAAGTCATTTGTTTCAGAAATCAAACAGAAATACATCGAAGCTAACGAACTGGTACTTCTTTAATTTCTTTTGATACGATAATGTTTTAACTATCTGCATCAGTGCGGTAACATCATCAAGGTAGTGTATTTGCAAATTGATGAATTCAAATGTTGATGGTACCAACAATCGCACGCAGGTCACACCTTCTTCGAAAGTCGTAGGGGATTTCGCACAGTGGATGACATCGAACTCCTTCACCAAGGAAGACGTTATAGATCGTGCCGAATCGCTAGACTTCCCGTCTTCTGTGGTTGAATTTTTCCAGGGCTACCTCGGACAGCCTGTGGGAGGATTTCCAGAACCTCTTCGTTCGAAAATCATCAGGAACAAACAGAGGATCGACGGTCGTCCCGGTGCGACCATGGAACCTTTGGACTTCAAGAAGATTAAAGCGGAGTTAAGGAGCAAATTTGGGAAACACATCACGGATACAGACGTCGCATCCTACGTCATGTATCCGAAGGTCTGTATATTTCCCTATCTAAACATATCTTATCTGGAAATTCTATGTATTGTGTAGGTCTTCGAGGAGTATCAAGGCTTTATCGAGAAATATGGCGACCTTAGGTCGGTTTTCGTTCTTCACTGATGACTTCGTTGAATCTATCTTTGATACCTCGTTAGCGTCGTTCCCACACGCTACTTCTTGGGACGTCCTGATATAGGAGAGGAGATGCACATCTCCATCGAGAAGGGTAAGACTCTGATCATTCGTCTCATGGCTGTCGGCCCCGTCGTCGAGGGACGGGCTCAGCGCGACGTCTGGTTCGAAGTCAACGGCGAGGTATGAATGTTTTCTGATAGGGCCGAGAGCTGACATGTATAACGTCCACAATCTGCAATTAGGTCCGACCGGTGTCAGTAGAAGATAAGAATTCAGCCGTAGAAACCGTGTCGCGGGAGAAGGCCACAAGTGATCCAGGTTCTGTTGGGGCTCCCATGTCAGGCGTAGTTGTAGAAGTTCGGGTTAAAGAAGGCCAAGAAATCAAAAAGGGAGATCCACTTTGTGGTCAGTCTTGTTTATGTTGTAACAGTTATAATCAACTGATACAATCAACTTTGTCGCTTCTATCAAGTCCTGAGCGCGATGAAGGTTAGAAAGATACACATCTATTCTGGTCCTTTGGCTGATTGCTGTTGACAGATGGAATCCGCCGTTACTGCTCCCGTTTCTGGTCACATCAAACGTGTCGTCGTTCAAGAAGGTAAAGTACCAAACAGCTCTGGTACCCGGTCTAACAATTTCTTCGTCGTACTTTCAGGGGATTCGATCAACCAGGGAGACCTCACTGTGGAGATTGTTCACTAGATAGGAGACATCGTCTGTACAAAAAAACTGTGTTATATATTGTTGTAACTAGAATAACTTGGGACTCGAGGCAATTAACTTCATAATCTCTATTCACGGTGCATAATGGCTGGAAGTGCGCGGATTGCAAAATCACTTAGCGTCTAGGACCGAATGAATCCAGATTGTGAGAATGCAGGTCAAAGCTTCAACAGCTAATGTGTGTTTAACCCTTGAGCCAATGTCTCTCTTTTTGGGCGAGACGATTCTCCGCAATCATAGTTTCTGAAACAGTCCATACCATCTGGAAAGCGAGATGTGAGTGGAGAATAAAATATGGGTCCAGAAAAAGCGCCAAGCGAGGCCATAGTAAGCTGCGGGCTGCGGTTGCCCGCAGAATTAAAATCAAGCTTGACTTCCTGGCCACCGACGTTTTATAGGCCATAGTAAGCTGCGGGCTGCGGTTGCCCGCAGAATTAAAATCAAGCTTGACTTCCTGGCCACCGACGTTTTATAAAAAAAAGCTATAGACCAGGCTAGTCAAAAATGCATGGATGCACGTCTTACTAGAGATAAGAACCCTCACAAGTCATGGAGAGTAGCTACTGAGGTTTTAGTGGTATTGGATAATGCCCATCCACAGGCCCGAGTCTCACACACATGTGCATAGGCATTTCCTACGGCGTGACTCCTGACTGATAGGCTTATGGCTCAAAAGTGAGATATTGCACATTCCACTGGTTGCAGAGGTTGATTATTGTGAACTGTCTAAAAACCTACAATGTATCTCTGTGGGTTAGAATAGAACTATTTCCACTCAAGAAGGGAGTCAACATCTTGCAAACGGACAACACATTCTTCATGAATTTCTTCGACAATTTCCTTGTACGAAGTGTCAAAAAGATTTGAAGAAATGATAGCATGACCTACCTTGGCAGGTTGTACTTTGCTGAGCAAACCAACACTAGCACCAGCCCATGTAACAATACGGTCAATGTCACCTGTCTTAATGCCTTCTGCATAATTACGCCGCAGATCTTCCACGTTGGTACCCTTTTCAAATTCATCCACCGTGCCTACCCAAGACACATTTATGAGTCTCCCGACAGAGAAAGCTATAAGCTTACTAACTATTGCGCAGGCCACGGCCATCGATCCCCTTAGGCCAGCCAAGAGTATTGCGCGCATGATCGAATGCCATCGTACGTACAGACGATCCTGCGGGCGCCGAAATGAGCGCTTGGCGTTGCGATTCCAAGTATAAGCTTTCGGGTGACAGTAGAAAGCGTGAACCTAGAACAGCCCCAGATGCGCCTAGCACGAGAAGGGACGCAAGTTGGGAACCGTTGACGATGCCACCAGCACCGAGAATAGGTGGTCCGTCTTCGGGAACAGTCGAAAGTATCTCAGATAAGAGGGAAAACAGTGGCGGCGCAGTACCTGAACCATGTCCTCCAGCTTCGATGCCTAAATCAACGTGTAAGGCACGCGCAGGCAGGTCCGTCAATAAAGCTTCGACCTTGAGCTACCACAATATCGGCCTTCCAGTCCTGGACTGCGACTATAGCTTCTCTGACAGAATTGACTTGAACAATAATCTTTATGGTTCCAGGCTTACGTTCGGATTTACGAATGAAATCGATCCAAGTATAGAGCTGGGTACCGAAGGATAGCCATATAGCCCGAACATTATTATCGAGCGCGACTGACAACAATTCATGAGCAGCTACACCCATTTTTTCGAGCCGCCATCCAAGGTAACCGATACCAATGGGCAACGGAGAATATGGGTCAATCCGTAACAGCGAGCGAGCTGTGTCAACCTCGGCTTTTAATTCATCCAACGTTTGGTAGCCTTACCCATCCAATAAGCAGTGCTCTGGAGCTCGGAGCGAGAAGGCACACCATATGCGATGAAACCAAGGCCACCTCCTTGAGAAACGCGGGCAGCCAGCTCGCCTGGTATTTGGGCATGGGTCAATAAGGTCCTTATTGTATGTGTTCACAAACCTCCACTGGCTCCGGCCATTGGACCACTTATAAGTGGCGTTCGAATGCCTGTAAATGGACTGAATAAGACTCATTCGGGCTTGGATAGGAAGAAATGTACTAAGCAACCTAGTAAGCTTCGTGGTGAGACGGGACATTGTATCAAAAGATGTAAAAGACGCTAATAAGAACGCTGCAGCAACTCGAAGCTTGTTAGTGTAAGGGTAGACCTGCTGGATACTATACTATCAAAACGTCTCCATCATGATAGAAATCAAGATTTGTTGTTGTTTGGAAAAATCGAGTTAACTGCATCGCTCAACGTTGAACCTTTGAAAAGCATTGCCAACCATGGTAACTTTTCATTTACCACTGTACCATTTCAAGATTAACGTATATGCTAGCCTCCACCGAAATCAAAAGGAGGAAAAATGTTGGGTCTTATCAACTGGAGACTCAAAGTCACGATCAACGACGGACGCGCATTGACCGGCCAAATGCTCGCCTTTGATCGCCACATGAACCTGGTATTGGCTGACTGTGAGGAGTTTAGGCGAGTCAGGCCTAAAAAAAAGCCAGGTGAGGAGACGGCACCCGAACAAGAAGTTAAAAGGACGCTGGGGCTCGTGATTTTGAGGGGAGAGACTGTTGTTAGTCTGAGCGTCGAGGGACCACCGCCTGTGGTTGACGAAGACAAAAAGAACGCAGTATGTCCAATCTTTCGAGCGCCCTTTCATCAAGTGTGAATATTGATCCCATAGCTTCCCGTTGGACCTGGTCGAGGTATGCCTGCAGGACGTGGAATGGGCATGATGCCTCCTTGTGCGTCGTATTTTGTTACTTAATCTCGATAATTATTGACGATTTTCTATTGTAGTGGGCCCCCCATCTCTTCAGAGACCACCAATGCCATTCGCTCCTCCGGGTATGCCAGGACCTCCTCCTGGTTTCGCTAGGCCTCCAGGCTTCCCTCCCGGTATGCCATTCCCTCCACCGCCTCCAGGCTTCGGTGGGCCTCCTCCCAGGTAAGTACTTTCCGAGTTTGTTCAACTAATCGGTCTTCGGATTGACTGTTATCTGCTCAGTTTCCAACCTCCGCAATAAGTGGAGATCGATCTCCGTTCTCGGTCTCTTTTCTTGTTTCCTTTTCTAGAGGAAAGTATCCTGTAGAGCAACTTGTCCAAAGGTGTTGACATATATGGATGCGTGGTGTTGAAACACTCTCTAGGTTTGACAATGTGTTGTAATTGACGAATCACAATCCACCTTCTTGTTAAAACGAATTCTTTTATTTCTACGGGAGATGTTTAGCACGACCCTCTGTTATGAATTTCTCTAATCTGCTTTTTGCGTATTGTAAGTCAAGGCACTTGTCTTCAGACACCTTGTACTTTTGAAAATCTTTCCTTACACTGCAGACAGCAGCGGACAGATGGACCTGCCCAGACAATGTCTGGCACACGCACTCAGCTCACACCCAAGTTATCTCGTGCAGGGTGGAACCATCCATTCGGCCGCCCGTCACCAATCGCCTGCCTATGTCGAGCTCCCACTGGCGTGACTGGCTCAAGTCAATTGATGCCAGGCATATCTACCTCGCGGACAAGTATGTTGTCCATGAGCCGTCTAAACCTGGCATACGACAGGGTCCCTGCAAACTCAGTGATGGCAAAACGACAGCAATGACGGAGTCAAATGAAGACGAGGCGATAGTTCTAGCTGAGTCATTCTTTTCTCCGACACTTTTTGTCCTATTCCTGTATCGGTCTATCCAGAACCCTTCCCAGATACCCCATACTTCTCCTGAGAGCACATCTTGTCAACAGTCGGGGACCTCACACTGCTTAAGGTGCCGGACCCTGACGGATTACCCAACATCGTGATAAAGCACTGCGTTGCCAATCTCGTTGACCATTTATTCTTTATGTTTCAGGGAGTCTTCAAGCTGGATGTTTACCATGTGAATTAGTTGAAATTTATAACGCTCATGTTATGAAAGCCAGGAAAGCCCTTGTACAATGTTGCTAAAGCTTATTGACTCATTGGACTGCTCAACGCAGCGGGGAAGCTTCTTTTGACATTTGTTACAGGTGACCTCTCATACCTTGTTGAAAAAATATGACATGCTACCTCAGGGCAGTTTGGGGGGTGTCCAGGCAATGATACAACATACATGTTGAGCATCGCCGACTGAACGACATCCGATTCGTGCACGTTCTGTTGCCAGATCCGGAGGCACTGCGGGGCTCTGGCTGCATGAGTCATTGCGGAGTGGTGGCGGCTGTGAGCTGCAAGGCCTGGGCTCAGGTAGTCGGTCAGCAAGGTCTGGTATCGGAGGCCAAGTGCTGGGGCGGCCTGGCTCTCCTACCTAGGGAGTGGCAGTCGGAGGCGTGGCCGAGAGCTTCCTGGGGTTCATGATCCAGGTGTCGGGGTCGCCTGTGGGAAGTAAGGCATATTGTTCTCTGGATAGCAGTTGTCCAGGGTCATTACAATGCCGGACGAACTCTGGGCATTTGCGAGAGGAACTGGGGTGGGTCAAGCCTTCCCAGCATGAAGTGCAGTAGGGAGGCGAGCTTCTGGGACACTTTTGTGTAGTGTGGTCTCTGCTGGTACAGTAAGTACAGCAGGTGAGATTCTGGCATTTAGCTTGGAGGTGTCCATACCCATGGCAGTTATTGCAGTGCATGGGTTCTTGGATGTCCTTCTTTATAACTACGAGGTGTCGGATGATGAAGATTCAATTGTGAAGGAGGTGATTGGCCATCTCAGCTGAGGCTGAGTTGCATGTCATTTTGAGGGAGGCAAGAGATTGTGTTGGTGCACTATCCTTGATTTTCTTCAGCCAGCTTGCTGATTTGATGGGGCCTGCTTGTAGGCTGTTTTTGTATTTGAATGTTGACTGGTTATCTGCACTGTTGAGGTTGAACGTTCCTTTGCATAGCACAGAGCATGCTATAAGGTTGTGAGCTTTGTCACCTCTGAAGGACCTTCTTCTGGCTCCACCAACCAGTCTCTCTCCTTGAACCCATCCATCAGGTGACCCACTCCAGCCTCCAATCTTGCTCCAGCAGGATGCAACATGCCCTTCACAATGCTGACACTAAACAATACTCATGATTGGCCAATGCATGCTGGCCTCCAGAGGTGAGAAAGTCTCAAAGATGTGCTCAGCCAGAGTGGAAGCTTATCAACATCAGGTGCCAAGATGAAATGCCAGGCTTTTTGTTATAAAAAAACTTCATCATTCTGAGTTTCTAAGCATTGCAATCATTTGAAAGCATTATTTTTCATTTATTAATTCCATCTATCTCTTGTTATTCCATCTATTACTGGTACTATTTCTGATAGACTCAGATCCTTGCTATGTGTAGACATTGGATATGCCTAGAATAATCTGATCCTATGCATTAAAGTACTTTCTTATTTCTGTAACCTCTGTTTATAACCTGTTCTATAAGCTATGCTTTATAATTGGTGCACGTAGTTCTTCTGGATGCTCATCAATACTTAATGTTCAAAGAGCTGAGATGCCTTAGACCAGGTCATTTGTGATGAGGTTGTATTGCCATCTATTGCTGCTATGTTAGCTATAACTCTGTCAATTTCAGTGAGATGCTTGTTGTTGCACTTGCATAAATCAACATTATCAGTTGGTGAGTGGTTCTGAGGGGCTGTTGGGTTCTTGAAGTCAACCTCAACAAGGTTAGTCTTGGCAGCATATAGTCAATATTGTTGGAGGTGGGTATGCTGAGGGGGTAGTCCAGAGCTGAACTTAGTTCAATTCTCAAGGAGATGGCAGCAACTTAAAGAAATGTAAAGGTCATTGCAACAATTGCCGTAGAAGTAGCCATGCAGTTCTGTACAACCTCGTTTAGTATACATCAAACTCCTTCACCGAATTGCATGGAAAAACATGAGGCAAAATTTCCTTTGCTAGTTCGGTAACATTTTTGTGTGGCAGGAAGCACGAAAACCTTTGGGACCCCAGACACAGCTCGGCCATTGTACTTGCCGACCTTTCTCGAAACAGAGGGTGAATATTTAGTATTTGGACAAAGCAGACAAGCTGCGGAGTGCTTAGCTTATCGATAAATAGCAAAAGCATCGAATCGCGGAAGCGAAGTTCATTTCATCTACCATGAGAACACAGTCACCTCGGAGAAACCGTCTCACGAGCTGTCAGAATAGCATTCTCGGACAGTGTTGCTGAGGTCATGGACCGGCGATATGACGCTCTACCATGTTGCCGAGTCAGGCTTACCTCTAAGAGACTTGTTTCTGAATCTGATATCGTGCTGGGAAGACAAGAGTTAAAGTTTACTTACTCACTGGAATTTCGATCACGTTCTATCGCCTGTGTAAGCTTGGTTTCTGGCAAGTTTCAATTTTGCCTCGAATGGGTGAGCTTGTATTGCCCGTATGGTCGGCACTGGTTCCGAACAGTATCTATCACTCTTCGGTTCTAATGCGCTGACGTCGATCCCTCTGTGAGACGGACCTGCCTACGTTGGGTCACGCGGATGCGCCTTTTTGGGCCCGTACAAAAGGGCTTTGAGCAAAGGGACCACGTCCCCAATTGGGACCTGCGGTTGGCTAAGTTACGACTTGGACACGGACAGAAATACTTCTTCGGACAGATGGCCAAGAGGGACTGAACCCTGGGCTGAAACCGGTGATACGACTTGGGTACGACGCACATTGTAAAACATATGAAATAATGCTGAGTGGCATTTCACAGGGTCCTTGGAGTCCTGCTGCTGCCTTATGGCGCAGTTAAACCGTATTTGATACGGGATACGGACCCGAGTCGGGATCTTTTAGTAGTAAAGCGCCATTTTCCATTCCACAAATCTCGGTCTCACAGTGAAGTCCTACTTTCCTTACGGCATGGTGGCTGTTTCAGGACAGGGTCACGGTGGATAGTACATGCAGGCCCAGGTGTCTGCGTAGTGTTGAACAACTGTCAGTAGGGATCATTGAATTGATACGACTTGTATTACGCCAGGTTCTCGGGGAGAACTCAAGCTTGACATGCGCTGAATTTTATGAACATACGAGTGGAGCCGCTGAAGGCGTAGCGAACTCTAATGAAAGAACCTCTAGGACGCGTGTTCTACCAACACCGTGGTCCTCTGATTCCAAAAGCGACAAGATCTTTTTTTTTGTGTCAAAAGGAACAGATTTCCTAGAACGCAAGTAGTTCCCGCGAAGCACAGCTCTTAATCCAACGATAGATAAAAAAAGAGCCCAGTACATATGTAGTATTGTCTTCATGCCCCAAGAATGGGACGTGGGCTATTGTGAGCTGTTTCAGGATAGGAGCAAGACAGAAGTCGAAGGACAGGGAACAAAGAAGACAAACAAAAATGGAAGGTAAGTCCCAACTTTGAACTCGAGGCATCAAGAAGGTCGATTGCTGAGAAAAGCATTTAATCTGGCTGGTGACGGTTCCCTTTTTGGGGCGTGGTCATGTGGAGGTGAATTGGGGTCCTCGTGCGTATGTGTCTGGGAAGCACGAGATTTCAGAAGGCAGTTTGGGGAGATTTAGTAATGTCAAGGCTTGCTTTGGCATGTGGAAGGAGACGGGAAAATCTAGAGATACACTCAACGGCCCGAGTACGGCATGATTGCAACAAGTTTTCTTTTCCCTTATTGTTTTCTGTGTTGAACAAGAATTGGTACAATTCAATGTATGTCAATGCTACGGATGGCAGGTGATACAAATGAGTAGAGAGAGTGTATAGCTTACATGGTGCCGACATCTAAAGTGGTATGAAGTAAAGAGAGAAAAGGTAGAAGACAACCCAAGGATGCAATTTTCGGAAAGGAAGAAAAGGAGCAGGGAGCATTAACAAGTATGCTGAAAGGGTTATCATGGGGTAAAGTAGTCCGAGTGTGTCAGTGAGGGAGGTTGTCATAATCTGAAGTCGTTCGGACGGTTTAAAAATGATTGAAATCCAAATGCGCGTCAATGAAGGATGATGCGTCTGTCTATAAGCGAGGATAGATAGAAAGCTAGCGTGGTCATGTACAGGCAGGCTTACGACCTTCAGATCTAGGTTCGGCTACTAGGATAGTAGTCTGGAGTCTCCAGGCGGTGTCTGACCCATCGAGAAGACGTTGGGTGAAAAGGGTGAATTTGGGTTGTTGGGTCCCGTGCTGTTTTCCGGCTGTGGGAGACAGATGGGGATGGTCGCAGGTAATGACAGGAGACGAGGCCACGAGGGGAGATGGAGCAACCCAAGAGCGAACATGGGTCGCCAAGGTGCCAAAGAAAGAGGGTTTCGTCCAAGGGACACCCAGAGGGAGAGTGGACACTGGCGTGGTCAGAGACGAGTCTGTAAGCGCGGACAAAAGGGACTGTTTGCCAAGACTCTCGAGAGAAAGAGAACTGCGGAATGTTGACTGCTGCCGCGGAGTAGCGATTGGATAAGCAGGAGAATGAGGTATTGTTGTTGGTAGAGTGACGCCAAGGGCTGGGGGAGCAGAGCGACGGTAGGATCGCAGAAGCTTTGGGAGACGGGAGCGCTCAGACGGGGACTTGTCAGGAGAGCGAGGACGGGGTGGCAAGGATGGGCTGAGGGACGGAATCTCAGCTGCCCAGGCTAAGATGCCAGCTGTACCATTGCCTGACCACTGGGCGTGTGGCGCATCAAATGCGCGGTGGTAAATGACCTCGTCGTCAAGGTCGTCGACTAAAGGCTGCTCAACAGCATCTCGGCACTGGAAGGAGCAGTAGGGGCCGGGGCCATCCTGTGTGGGCTGTCTATCAGAAGGGAGGAGGAAAAGAAAGAGAAGAGACGAACAAAGTGGCGGTCGCAAGCCAAACACCAATCCGTGTCGTCGTACATGTCAGTCCAGTTTAAAATTCTGACAAGAACGCGCCCTCCTTATAATCCATCCACCCAGATGCAGATCGCCGATCCAATCTCGGCGGAGTTTCAATTCAACTAAACGTGTCCCGCCCATCTCGGTCCCCGCTCGATTTCCATATATGGAAGCTCGACAATCGAGAACTACATGCAAGCTGTGGCGTGTCCTTCACTGTGTCCGCCCGCCGCCGGCAGTCCCGATCCTCAAGCGCTCAAGCCCAAGCTGCAACTCTTACATGCGTCAGACGGTTTCAAGCCGTGGTCTGCCAATATCGTCGGCGGCGGCGGTGGCGGTCCACGAGTCCAGATGCACCAACTCGTCTTCCTCAATCATGTCTTCCGAGCCAATTCACCCAGTGGAAGAACCGTTACGCGCTCCAACAGCTTCTCCTGCCATTGCGGCGCGGCAACAGTCCATCAGAAAAGCGGCCTTCAATTTTTCAAGTCCAGCTCTTCGCATGTAGATGGGAACCACGCTTCATCAATACTCTCCTAGCACTCACGATGCTTCTTTGTGCTTCAGCGTGGGACAGGTGTCATGCGAGTCGAGATCGCAACAAACTTCTCTACCAGTTCGGAGATATGCATTGGTGGTGTGATGCTTTTGATGACTGTTTTTTTCCCGCTAGGGAGGAATCAATTGGACGCTTGGAAACGAGCCACAACTCGCGGGAGAAGAAGCCTATGCTTCGTTCTCTTTTCTGCACCAAAGCCCGAGATATTATTGTATGTCCTGTCTATCATCATTGATTCTTCTTCTCAACGTGAGTGACCTTTGGCTCTTCCTTCAACGCCTTTGCCTCCGCCCGACGTGCATATTCTTGTCCCGCCTAGCCGTGCCTTGTCAATTCCACCTTCTCAAATACATATCCCCAGCCAACTGTACACATACCTGTAAAAATAGAATAGCCCCCAAGCACACTATCACAATTATGTTGCCAGCGGACAGTACCCGTATCGCCTGCACTTTGTCTTCTTCGTCTTCTGGAGTATAATCTGCAGCTTCCAGGGGAGTAACAATGGCCTTGAGCGCCGGTATCGTAACTGTTAAGTACACCGCGATGCTGAACATGTAAGCGGCTGCAGATCCACACACATACACACATGTCAGAATACCGCAAATTAGACAGCCGGAGGCAGAGAAGAACATGCCTAAGCTCGTGCCGTCGAAAAACATCGCACTTTCGTCCCATTTGTGCAGCTTCGATATCAACCCAACCAAACCCACGCCAACCATTCCGTGCAGAAGAGCCTGAAAAGGAAGTAAAATGCTCTTGTCAGCACCAGCCTGTCTCTCCGGCCGTTGGGCCAGCCGACGCATGCGTGCACAATTACGCACCGTGATAGCAGGGGGTGCGTTGAAGAAGGTCGTGTAGAATTGAAACCCGTCATCAACCACGTCCTTGGTCATTTTACCCCACAATATCCGGTGGTCCACGTTGAAACAGATGAAAAGGACGCCTAATGACGTGTCAGTCGGTCTCGGGCTAACGATGCACGGTATTAGAAACCTAGAAAGAAGGAGACCGGTCCCAGAACCGCTGCTTGCTTGAAGCTCATCGGTGATCGTTGAACGTTGATACCTGACAAGCTTTTTTTTTACCCCGACCGAAAAAGTTTGATCCCTGTCAATTCATAGATCTGAATCAACGCAAGAACCTAGGTATGTATCTTGGCATGCCGTTTGTCCATGTGGTATGTAATTTCACAGATATTTGTATTGTATCAACTACATATACAATGACAAGAATCAAGCAAGTGGAATAAAATAGAGTGCATCCAGGGATGCGGGTATTAATGGTATCGAGCGTGCATCACACACGGTGCAACGAATGTGTTGTGGGAATCTACGTGCACTCTCATCTAGACGGTGAGGGCGACACGTCAGGCGATCGTGAAGGAGATGGGAACGTTTTTGTCGGCCGTGGAGATGTGGATATTCCAATCATTTTTGAGTGGCGGTTGCCTCGTTCAGCACCGGTGATGCTTACGTTTAAACCCCTTGTCGCAGCGACGTTCGAAGCCTTTGATTTTTTGGGCGTTGGGGCAGTGGGAGTGTCAGGAGGCATTACGCGAACCACTCCGTCGGCCAGCTGCGATGCGTGACCATACTCAGAGGAAGAGTCTACAACGAGCTCGTTATCCGTCGTTTCCGCCCCACTCTCCTCTTGAGCAGATGCTTCATCATTATCTGATGGCATGTCCGGGACCGGTGCTACAAAGATAAGCAGTTAGACAAGCAGGGAGAAGTAATTTATCCGCATCCTTGCCTTTCAGGGTGCGACCAGTTAATCCAAGAAGTTGATCAGCAGCTGTGTCCAGATAATGTTTACTATTCCTTCTATCCAAACCCGTTCCTTCCTCTTCGACGTCCTCGTTATTGCCATCATCAGCTCCATCATCAACGTTGAATACTCGGTTGAACTCTCCCAGCATCAGGCTGAAAACCCCAGCAGGAATACCCAGAGTCGGACTAAAGACGATACCAACATTGCGCATGGTCATCTTGTTGACACTCGAATTTTGCACGATGAGGATAAGATGAGCGGTAAGTGCACGAAGTAGGCTATAGTTGGCAAGTGGGAGTGCTGCAATCAGCTGTGAGAGTTCTTTAATCCTTTCTTGGGGATTCACGAAATCTATGATAATGTTCAATGAACAATCTTAGCAAAAGACATCCCAGACATACCGATAACGGCGAGGAAGCGAAAATGAAGGTCTCGTGTCAGAATACTAGCGGGTAGTTCTCGCAGGAAACTCTTCAGTAGTCCAGCAATGGCATGTGGATCCCAGTACTCGTCTGAAGCCAATAGGTCAACATCACCCTCTAACGCAAGCGTGAGATTTGTTCCAGTTGGAAGTACAATTTCTAGGCATACCCATATTGAAACGATCCTTAAGATTCTTGATAACCGCAGAACTGCCGCTCAATCTATATATACCCTCCTCTTGCTCGGCTTTCTTCGCTTCTAAGTACTGGATACTGCGAAAAACGATCGCGGGTAAATTGGCGATCTGAGCAACATCGAGAGATTCGTCCAATGGTACGCCAAACACGGCTCGAGGTACATATAAGACGGATGCATTCCCTTTGTCCCCTTCGTGTAAACAGTCACCAATATGTGACAGACAACAGAATACGGAACGTACCATTGGGTTTCCCAAAGCCCCAGAACGATCGGGATTTGATGCGTCGTTCATTCACCGCACTATCAGCTGCTGAAGGAAACTCTTTCCCAAACTTGAATCCGGAAGGAATAACAGCACCGTTCAATGGTCCGGAAATCTTCACTTTACTTGCTTCAAGCTTTTCGGGGGACGCCCCTCTTTCCACAGGCGATGCAGTCGAAGGCGAAGAAGAGACAGTGTTGAGACTTGGGTGGAAAGACTTGTGTTTGTCATGGAGTTCTCGTCCACGGTGTCTTTCAGGAGAAGCTTGACGATTGCTTCGCCCATTGAGATCTGGATAGTGACCAAGCTCAGAGTTGGCCCTTTGACTTGTACCGACTGAAGAGTCAGAGTTGAAGTTTGAGACAGACGATAATGGGGATGAGTCTGGAAGACTCGATGGCAAGCCCTGTCCTCGATCCAGCAGTCTGCGGGGATTGACGTTTTGGGAATCAACAGGCAATTCTGCGGATTTTGATGGACTCGACGACGTAGTGCATTCTTCGCTTGTATACACAGTAGGTGGGAACAGTTTCGTGTTACTCTCGTCCTGTGATAACTGAGAAATTGGCACTGCAGTACCTCTGGAAATGGCAATGTCATCCCTTGGGAACCCGCGAGTGGGTCGCCGAGTGGTTGGGCTATCAATGCTTGAGCTGGAACTTGAACGAGGCTGGCTGACAGAAATAACGGAGCTCTGATATGTAGGAGGTGTACCATACTTGATCGGTTCCTCGCTGTAAGTCCCAGTGAAATATCGCACGAGGATCTCAACCCAAGCGTCCCTGTCCTCGTCACTTTCCGCGCAAAGAACGTGTCGAGGATGACTGCCCCCTGGTCCCTTTTTGGCCTCGACGATGAGGAAAGCATGCCTATACTCCTTTTCCTCGTCTGCATTCGGCGCCCGTTCGCTTCGCTGTTGTCGACCAATCTGAGCCCCTGTGATTTGTATTGAACCGAGGTGAGTTCCACCTCGCTGTATGTTGGTCACCAAGGAGCTGCAAGGAGGGAGAAACATGGGACCTACACAGTCATAATACTCCAGAACCGGACCTTGAAGTACGAAATATCGAGTCTTCCAACCCCCAAAGTTTTTACCCCGCTTTGTCAGATAGCCCTCCTTGTACCCAACTTGCATGACAGGCTGTTTCCTTTCACGTACTATATCAGACGTGAAGAATGCAATTACTTCGTCATGTGCCCTGGCGGGTAGACGAATGAGCGTTTGCAGATAGTTCTCAAGCACAGCCTAGAAGACAATTTGTCGTATCAATTATCTATTGGCCCACTAGATATAACAATGTTGTACGCACTTTTCGCTGGTCCACCTTGGCGGGAGCATGATCCTTCCATAATTTCCCTTCTGGCAGACTAACAATTTTTTTGCCCAAGCCTTTTCCCACAGCAGTGCGTACCCGCTGGTCCAATCCCAACACGTCAGAATACATCTTTTCTACTTTCCAACCTTCCTTCCCATTCCCAGGATCGACAAACACAACAAAAGATAGGACTTCCTTGCCCCGGTCGTTTGGGCGAACGAATGAATGGGATACTGTGATGATCGTGTGAGATAGGTCAGTTGGTAGCAGAGGGAGTGCTCGGAAGTTGGCAGGAACAATAAGTTGCGGTTGCGGTTGCGGTTGCGCCTCGAGACGCAAGGCTTGCAGAGACATCTGTGGCTGCTGGTTCTGGGTTGGAGGGGAGTAAAGGTTTTCCAAGGGGCTGATGCGATCGGTGCCACCATACACGGACGTAACAGGTTCATCACGTACAACTTCGGTGTGGGTATGAACAGGATACAATTGAAGCTGCATATCACCAGGAGGGTGATCCATTGCGATGCGAGGTTTAGTCTTTCCTTGTGTTTGTAACTGTGGATTATCAACTTGCGATGGAACCATCTGTGCAGATTGTTGGGAAGTCTCCAAAGGTAACGTGACGTCCATATCTTCATCGGCTCCAGGCGCTATAAATTCGGCATTATCGTACTCAGCGTCATGGTCAGCTTCCTTATCTCGTTGATCGACACCTTCGTTTATCTCTTGAAACTCGCTTGTTTCGCCAGGACAGTCTGTCTCCGTCAAATTCCCAGACACCGGAGGTACCAACGAAATACGGTTATGAGATATCTGTATTTGGGGCTGGACAAGCTGTGATGCAGTGCCTTCTTTACCTGCAAAGGCGTCCGTCCGCGGGCTAGGGACAGGTGAGTCTGTCATGTTTGCAATGTACTGCCGTGCTTCATCTGGAAGAGAGATTCTGGAGTCTCGGGAGACCATTCCTGGACGGTTCTGGAGAGCTGTCGAGAGTACATCGGTCGAGGGCGAAGCAAATGCTGTTTGGGCCACAGTTGAGGATGTCGATGTTGTGGTAGACATCTGAGACTGCAACTGCAGCGAAGAGGTAACCGGAGTCATCGATGTCTGATAGGTATCTAGGGATGACATCTCAGAAACGGCTGTTGCAGTCTGTGCTGTTTGTCCTCCATTATAATAATACTTCTTGGACAATGAGGCGTAAGAAGACGTAGATGATGATGGGGTTCCATGGGTCATATCATTACTGCCGGAGTCTGTACTTTGATTATTACTGACACGTTCGGCAAGGCTGGATCGCCGCGGATACGTCGGTCTCGTGGGCGGCAGATACGTTTCGCTGGCATTGAACATTGGATTCTGAGAAGAGGTTGGTTGATTATGTTGGTCTAAAAGATTGGTCTCTTGCGTCGCAGAACTGGCAGACATCACGGGCAGGGTCTCATGGGTATGTGATACAATCAATGGCGTTGAATGTGGCTTTGCGGGGCTGGTGTTAGGATTAGAGGTAAATGATTGTATGTTTACCATGGATGGAGCAGACGAAGGTGGAGGCGGTAAAGGCAGAGTTTGCGATCGGACCCCGAGGGTGTGAACAAGATTCGTATCCGGCTGTAGTGAATGATCGCGTAGAGCAAGTGGTTCATGGGAGCGAGAAGAATGAAGTGGTGGGTGATTGGAAGAACGAGGTGTCGCTGTGAAGATATGACCCTCCATGGCGTTGTATACAAAAAGAAAATGGACTCACATTGATCATCAGGGTACTGTCGACGTGTTGCCTGTTTTAAGTCGTTATTCGAGGGACGGTTGACTCCAGCGTTCTCCGAAAAGCTACGCTTTGAACTCCTGTCTACGTCGTTGCCTCGATGTCGTGGGTCTTGTCCATTCCCACTTAAACCACTGAGTTTAGCTTTCAGCGCATCTCGCTCTCCTCGAATTCGTTCAAGCTCCTTGAGAATTTGATTGTAGCCAGCTCTCTGTTTCTCGATAAGCTTCCATAGCTGGGCATTTTGAGAAGACAGAGCATTGCGGTCGTTCACTGCTTGCTCTAGGGCGGCAAATTTTGGATCTTCGGCGTTTGCATTTGTCTTTAGTAAGTATGCAGACGTCATGGGGCGATCTTTGGTCACCGCCGTTGGTGAGGCTGCTGGAGTAGAGGTGGTGTAGAACGATGCTGAGTGTGATGAAGCGACACCAGGTATCGCTGGCTGGCGCTGTGGGGTATGGACTGGATATGGATGGGAGGACTGTTGTTGTAAAGGTAGACGTTCGCTCCGCGAAGGAGTGGCGTATATGCTGCTGGACCCATTCGTTGCATTCAGTGGCATGATGGCAAGAAGTAGAGTTTAGAACGTTGAAGGTCAGGCCTCAGGGTCCAAACCCGCGGCCAGATCACTGATAGAATAATGGACAGCTCAATAGCAGTCGATAGGACTGTGTAGAGCAGCGTCGTATGAGTCGGCTGTTCGTAGCAACGACCAGGTAGTGTTGGGAGACGCGAAGGAGTAATTGGATATCCGTGGTAATATTTGGGACTCGTCTCGATCACCAAATATTTCACTTCATCCTCACTTCAACTTTCAGCTCTAGGCATAACTCATATTCGTCGATTTACTATTATAAGCATGTATCTAGCTCTTTGAAATTTTATAATGCTTTGCCCAGCCCGTTCCGCTCCGTCTGCTTCACATCTCCCAACGACTTTAAACTGGCTGTTCTTTCTCCCATCACAACTATCAACCATCTTTCTGAACGAAACGGTGTTATGTGCGAAACAGAACCCTATGGGACTGAATTTATTAAGCTTCTGGCAATCACGGATTGCAACAACAGTTGGATGTCATTTTGGTAAGTTCTACTTAATGCGAATTCTGGGCGACCGCCTCACTCTCGCAGCCAAGTGCTTTGAAACAACTCTTAACGTGTATGTTTGAGATCCGGTTTGTCAAAATTTGCTTGGCTTGACTACTGAATGGACAGTATCCGTAGCTTTCCTGGAAGTCTTGTGCCACCTGGAAATTCTGCTTCTCCAGCAAGCGAATTCTCATCAAGTGGACCTAGCCCACATGGCTAGTGATAGGCGCAACTACGTTACATACCGCACGCTTCAGCGTAAAATAATGGAGTAACTTAGCTGACCGAATTATCAGTCTTTAGGCGATTTGTATTCGGTCTGTGCTCTCCTGAACTGTTCTTGTGCCCCATGCGAACTGATGATCCAAATTTTTCTCGAACTATTGATCAGCATGACATGCGTCGTCTATTGTGATGGTCCTTATCTGCTATCTTGTTAAAAAAATACTATCCTTATAGTCTTTCAATGAGAGTCGTGAGGTGTCGTAAGAAGTATACTGAACAGAAGGAAGACCTTCCTCAAGCAACTTTCCATGAGCATGGGCCCTTATTATATGGTGATGGGACTTGGCGAAGCACGAAGAGAGTATGTCGAGTTTCCTTATCCAGACAAAACTCTAAACCGAGTACCGTAATGTTTCCGAGCGTCCGAAAACTCTTATATTCAGTGACGCCTGACAGAGAGCTTCTGTAAGTTCTGTCGTGTTCAGTTTTCACTTCTGCCCCTTCAGCCATGCTCGGGCTCGCAAGGTCGTCGATTCGAAACCCTCGCCTAGTTAGAACAATCACCTGCAGACGAACCAGGACTAGACTCGCGTGCAAGCACAGTCCAGAAGATGGTTCAGGAAGTTCGCGTCTTCAACGTCCTGAGCATGCCGTCATTTCCACTTTCGATCTCTTTAGTATTGGTGGTGGGTGAACTAACCTGGCCTGATCACCACCTGATGTTGCAAAACCAGTTGGCCCTTCCTCGTCTCATACTGTCGGTCCAATGCGCGCTGGAAAAATCTTCATCACAGACCTGGAAGAACTTGATTTGCTATCTCAGGCATGGCAAAATTAGTTTTGGTTTGGCATGTTATGTTGACGGTTGCCTTTTCACCAGGTCAAGACCATTAAAATTACCTTGTGAGTTCATTCGAAGCCTCGTCGGCCCTCGGCATGATATTCAAGCGCGCTTTGCTTCAGGTACGGTTCTCTTGCAGCGACAGGTACTCGATCTAAAACCACCCTTCTCCCGTACTCTCATGGTTAATGTATATTTATTGTTTTCAGGAAAGGGGTACGTATAATCTGAACCACACGACGCCGATTCTCATCCAGGTGTTAGTCATCATACTCCTCAGGCAATACTTCTTGGTTTAGAGGGTCAGCTCCGTTGATTCTCGACGCTTCTCCGTACAACTCATATATGACAATGGGGTTTGAAGGCTCGGACCCAGAAACTATTGACACTGGCACTATTCCCGTCCGCTACAAATCGATATTGGCTAATAAAACTCTTTTCCTGGGGGGAAAACACCGAATCTCATACAACATAGAGCGCGACATGGTCTGGCACTGGGATCGCGTGCTGAACACTCATCCCAACGGAATGCGCTTCAGCGTTTTTGGAGAGGATGGTGACCTTTTGGCAACAAACGAGTATTTCAGCGTCGGAGGTGGTTTTGTTGTAAACGACAAGACTAAAGGTGTGTGGATTACCAACTTTAAATCTATATAGCTGATACCTGTCAGTCGATGAAAATATGTTTTATAAGGCAATCGACAAACGAGCGGTGCATGGATCGAGACTTCACCAAAGCAATTCTTTTTCTTATCCAGCGGACACCCAGCCGACAGTTTCTATGAATCCCCCTATCATCTCAGTCGGAAATGCAGCCAATGGTTTCCAATCCGCTGTTGACCACCCGCCTTATCCTTTCTTTTCAGGCGATTCGCTTTTGGCTTTAACGGCAAAACACAACGTTCGTATCAATTGGCCCTCGCTATTGTTTGGTTAACCTACAATTACAACAGTTGACAATTGCGCAAATTGTGTATGATAACGAGGTCTGTTGCACCCTAATTATATTCTCACTGTTTATGACGTACATGGAAGAAATCCTTTGGCTACAGTGACGAGGAAATATATGCTAAGGTCTGTGACCTTGGTTTCCAACCGTGGTCGGCTACGTGCCTCATGTGCAACCATGTAGATCATGAAAATATGGTCCGTCATGGATGAATGTATTCACACAGGAGTGACGACCTCCGAAACCACCCTGCCCGGGCGTTTAGGCTTGAGGCGACGAGCTCCCAACCTTTACCGGAGACTGATGCGCGGGTAAGCAGGACCATAAAGGAACATTATTGACACGGAAGATGATCTTGCTCTAAATTCCTTTAGAATATATCCTGAAATAGCGAGCCGAAACTTACTTCAAATTGACACTCCTTCGCAAGTGCATACCACAATATCCTCCCCTCCTGATTACATTGAGGTTGACCAGAAGAGTTCCAATGTTGAGTCAAGTCCTAGACAACTTCGGAATAAGTTCCGAAGTCTAGCGGCACGCGCACCTCTAGTTGTCGGGTCATTTGACCATGCTATCTTGCCTATGGCTCCTGTAAGCAGTTCCGTCATAATTTATAATCCTATGTTGAAACAAGCAAAATATGTATGAAGCGAAAATCCGATATCCCTGCCATGGATTTCTTGTCTTGTTATGCAATCGCTGTAAACGAAGTAAACGCATCGGGAGGGCGTATTGTAACATCTCCAACGAATGGGGCTGCGGGCGTTATACCAGCTGTCTTGAAATACATTGTTGAGGTCAGTCCTAACGGCACTCGTGTTGCATTTCTACTGATTACCCACTTCTTGTATCCCCTGCAGTTTTTAAGCGATAACCCAGAAAAAAGCATCCAAACCTTTTTGTTGACTGCTTCTGTAAGTTGGGATTTTCTTTGTGTGGTAGGGAGTTTCAACTGATTTTCAGGCAATTGGAATGCTTTTCAAGCGAGGCAGTACTATATCTGCCGCTGAAGGTGGGTGTCAGGCGGAAGTTGGAGGTTCGTACTCTCGGACACCCATGTTTGGCTTGCTCATGTGTGATTTGTCAATAGTCGCATGTTCGATGGCAAGCGCAGGATTTGCGGCGTGCATGGGTGGTGAGGAAACTTCTGTCCAATAAAATCTTGTTCGTCGAGCTTATTCCGGCTAGCTTCCCCGGAGACAGTGCTTCAGGTATGTTCCTCGATGGTGTGGGAAACAGGAATGGTTTACAATCTCACACAGGCAGCAGAGATTGGAATCGGTGATTCATATATTAGAGAGACGTGTTAGAGATGCTCACGCCTCTATCAGAACACAACCTTGGGCTGACTTGTGATCCCATTGACGGTCTTGTGCAAGTTCCGTGCATAGTAAGTATCGTGTCACCTTTTTCTACTTGGAACCTCACCTAGTTTATTAAGGAACGGAACAGTTTAGGGGGTTAGTCAGTACTTCTGCCTCTGTTAATAAGTGTTAAATGCTCGGGGACATCTTCCAGCTGTCAAAGCTGTCACGGCCGCTCAATTATCTATGGCTAGCGATGGAATTTACAGTGTCACACTTGACGAGGCTATAGAAGCTATGCGACTTACTGCCCAGGACATGAGCGTCAAATACAAGGAAACCAGCCTTTCGGTATGTATTCCTTTGTCTTCGAGGGCCGATGATGCCACATTAATACCTTCCTTTCAACAGGGTCTTGCAGTAAGTTCAAACTTTCTCTTTCTTCAGATGCTACAAACAGTCTCGCAGAAAACTGTCAAGATACCGCTCTCCGTACCTGCTTGGTAAGCTCATCTTCTACTCAGAAAGTGCTGTTTCACAGCTTATCTCTGAACAGCTAGTCCATTTCTCACGATAGATTTGAGGATATTGCTTGTACAATCTGTCGACATAATATAGTTTCGCACTGTTCTACTTATGACTCCGTCTTTGATGTTCAAGGGACAGGCCTCTCAAGTTCAGACATGAGAAATTAGACCGTTGTTGATCATCCCTATGAATTGTGGAGGATGAATAGAGGACAATTCATAAGAGAATGTGCCAACCATTTAAATGGTCTGTTAAATGGTTCTAACATGATGCAAAAGTCAATGGTGACAGGCTAATGAGCCCTCTTTTGAGAATGTCATGATTCATCAGTGTCTCTGAAGCTAATGCTTTTTACCATTCAGTAAAGGGTACTGACCTTGCACAAGAAGTACTGTGATGATAAGTTGTGTTTGAAAACTGGCTGGGAGACATTTCAAGGGGAGCCCAGAAACATTATGCCAATATCTACCACTTAACTACCATAACATACGTTGAAATTAGTTTTAGCTTTCTCGAAATCGAGGACTTAATGTAGTTCACGCTGCGAGACTCTGAACAGTGTGCCGTGACTATATTCGGAAGTGTCTGCCGAGCCATCGTCAGTGTTGTTGAGGGTGTCAGTTTGTAAATGTATCTTCTGAGACCCACAACCGACATCGACCCAGAACGTTAATACTAGAAGAATTCGAATGCCTAGCAACCGATGGATTCCACTTGAAAGCAATCCAGAGGCACGATTGTATGCCAATTATTGAGAGCTTACTGACCGTTGATGGTGGATCAGGTTCTCAACTCTGTCAGGCTACGACTGCTTTCTTCAAAATGTATATGCTCACTATCTGATTGACAGTGGTCACGGAAAGCGGGCCTCGTCCTATCTCATGCACACTTCGAAGATGTCTATGGTTTGGATCCCGAGGTATTATAGATTTCTATATCTAATAACTCTAGTTTATTTTCCGTACTGTAGCTCCTGGCTATGGTACCTCGGCCTGTCAAGGCTGTCGTACTATTGTTCCCCATTTCTGAATTATCAGAGAACAAGCGAAAAGAAGAGGATGAAAAGGTCAAGCAAGAAGGACAATCTCTTGTGGATCCCACCATCTTTTGGATCAAGCAAACGGTTCATGCAACATCTTCACGTTCGATGGCGTATCTCATTAAGTATGTACATTCATAGATCTCCAACGCATGTGGCACAATTGGATTGTTGCACGCCTTGGCAAATGTGAGTGAACGTTCGCACTTGTTGATCTAATCATTGTAATCCAATCCGCCTGCTTTCTGATCTAGTCCAATATCACACTCTCTCCTGAAGGTGCCATCGCACAGTTTATCAACATATGCAAAGGTATGCATGCATGTCAGCTTCAAACTCTGCCTGGAACAGTCTCTTCACCATTACAATAGACAAGACACCTGAAGAACGGGCGAAACTGCTGGAAACTACTCCCCTCTTTGCTGATATCCATGCTGAGGCTGCTTCCAGTGGACAGACCCAGGTCCCAACCGATCTTGACACGGACCTCCATTTTACGTGCTTTGTTTCTGCGCCTCGGGTGAGGGGGCCAAAAAGCCTGGGCGAATACCGAATTGTTGAATTGGATGGGCGGAGAGCGGGACCGGTTGACAGGGGGGAATGTGAGGGCGATTTCTTGCAAGTGAGTCGTGATCATCACTACATCAAGCATCATAATTGTAAGCTCCTCTCACAGGCAGTGGCAAAGATCGTCAAAGAAAATTATCTTGCCAATTCGTCGAGTATGCAATTTAGCATGGTCGCACTTTGTCCTGGTTCAGGTGATTGTGAGGCGGATAGATGATGAAAGTAAAATACATTGTCTAGTCAGACTCTGAATCTCATGTATGCCATTAACAATGCAGAGCATCCGGTAACTTTGCGAACAAGATGAAGGTGGGTACCATGGGAAGAAGGGTGGCGAGGACATACCAAAACCAACAAGATACTGCAAGGTTGTCGCCTAGCAACAGGAAGTCGATTTCAACTTGCAAAGGTGAAGGTGAGATGTGACTCGCCTTGGAAGCCTGGATGGTGGTACGCAGTCCAGCAATCTCCTGCTCAATGCGCGTGTCAACCTCCTTTATCTTGAGTTCCTGCTGGCTGCTCTCTTCACGCATGCGTCCTTTCTCGAGATTGAGATCGAGGCGCACACCGGCTTGCGTGCGAGTGATCTCTTCGCGCAATCTCTGCTTCAGCTTCTCAACATCTGCGACCAGGCGATCATTTTCTGCCTTGATCATTGCAAGGTCGTTCTTTTCCATGAGCTGTAGTTCGGATTTGATCTGTGCAAAGTCAACTTGCTGGGTATAATGCCGCTATAGAGACGAGCAAGATGAGGAGGTTGAGCAGCACTGCGTCTTAAAAACGCGCCTTTTCGTACTCAGCCTTTGTGACCATGTTGCTGGTCATGTTGCGTATGCTCTCGTCTATGACCTCTGCCATTGCAGACATGATGCCCTCGGCCTGTGCACGGTTAAGCCCCTCGCGCTCGAGACGCTGGACAAAGTGGTGAGTGTCGAAATGGAAGTCATGTCTATATGGGGTGGAAGAAAAAGCGCGAGTAAATGCTCGAGGAAGACGGAGCGACATGGCGGAGGTCAAGCTGTGTGTGGTCACATGACTCGCTTTCCTTCTCCCTCTCCCTCATGTCTCTTTGCGGTTCCTCCTCTAGTGGACCAGGTTTCGGTCGTAAACCAGTGCGTTCAGCTCATCTATTCTCTTTTCTCACTCAATTCTGTTCCAGATACAAAGAAAGGTATCCAAATCCACAACACCCTTTTCTATGCTTTGAATGCTTCCATTCACAAGGTTGTGGTCTGCGGAGATGGAGCATGCGGTACTTAGTCTACTTTCTCCAAAGCACACTCACCCACATGAAGTCTCTCAGGCAAGACATCCTTACTCAATGTTTTTACCCGCGGTTTCTTTACACAAGTATAGTACGCCGCTCTGCTGTCTTTCCGACCCGTACATAACACCGTGGTCACAGTGAACCTACTGTGTTTGAGAATTACGTGCAAGACATACCGGTCGATGATCAGTCAGTTGAACTAAGCCTGTGGGATACAGCAGGTATCTCTCAATTCTTTCAGGAGTAGTCTAACAAGGAGGAACCCTTCCCTTCTTCTGCAGGTCAAGAAGAATTCGACAGGCTACGGTCACTATCATATGCTGAAACCCACGTCATAATGATATGTTTCTCTGTGCGCACCACAGTCTTGGTTCAGATTCGTTAATGCTGATACAAAGAAAGGTTGATAATCCGGTATCATTGGAAAATGTTGAAGCAAAGGTAAAAGCCAATTGTCTTTTCACTCTCGTCCTCTTCTCAGAAAACACGCAGTGGATAGATGAAATTCTAGAATACTGTCCGGGAGTTAAGGTGAGAGAAGAATTGTACACCCATTTCAGCACTCAACCCATCATAGCTAGTGCTTGTAGGTTGGTATCCTTAAAACACCTATCTGCGTCTGCTCACCTCGTTTTGAGCCCTGAAATGCGATCTACGTGATGATCGGAGTGTGAGAGAGCGTTTACAACGGTACGGCGCTCGCCCAGTCGAATACGAAGAGGGTCTAGCTGTCGCTCGACGAATACGAGCAAGTCGGTATCTTGGTAGGTCGTTTTTCTTGTCCTGCAATATTTTCATCATCATGTCTTGCAGAATGTAGCTCTAAACATAATCGGGGCGTAACTGAGGTCTTCTATGAGGTAGCACGTGTTGCACTCAGTACGCGGACTAAGAGTAGCAAGGATGGAGGCTGTATTGTTGTGTGAGTTTCACCTCCATGAACCAAGGACAGGCTGAAGCCCTTCTGCCCATCGATGAGATCTTGCTTTATTACTGCTCTCTTTTGATTGCCTCCCCACTGATACCATCTATGTATACCTTATGATCGTTACAATATGTACACGGGCTCGCCCGACAATAAATCGAACTCAATGCCACGAGTCCCTTTACATGAACGAGAACGTATCACATAACCATACCCATCATCCAGATTTGGAGAAAATGTGACGTGTAAATGAATTAATGTCCAATATGTAATACAAGTAGTCTTTACCACGTCTATAAAGCTCCAAAACCAGTCATCGTAGAAGGTATACCATTCATCGTGGGTGCCTTCCCGGCGTACCTGAAGAAAGCTGAGTGGTAGACAAAGAAACAGGCAGAAGAAAACTCACCCGTTGGTCAGCAACAAAGTACTTCCAAAGCCTGGGTTGATGATAGGAGCTTCAGACTCTGCCAGCTCTTTCTGAGCATCCCTCTTCGACCGCTCCTGGACTTCTTTCTCCAACAATGACAGCTGCAGAAGGATAAAAAACCACGCCTTTTGATTTCTCAGAGACTCGTACCTTTTCAACCAGCGATCGCTGTACTTGAATTTTGTAGGGCATGTAGAAATCATGGAGACCATGTCGCCAGGATAATTCCTCAACAACGTCAGAACGGAGGAGATCGAAGCAGATGAAGAGAACTGCAGCGAAACATTCTTTGTTGCCAATGTCAACAAAATAGGATAATAGATCCTCAGCAACTTCCGTGGAACCAGACGTTGCCGCAGTGAGCATTGCGTCCTTTGACAGACGATCTCGCTTTGAAAGAGATATCGATTCGTCCCAGTGTTTGTTTTTCTAGACAATATGAGCGACCTATCCGCAGATGAAATTCAAAATGATCGTACCTTGTAAAGATGGGCAGCAAGTCTACGGAACTCTAATAGATCGTGCTTCTCCAAGCGTTGTGCGAGACTGATGTTGTTGAAATTGTCAAAGCTGTCTATTGAGTCTCGCAGCGTTTTGTAGTCTTCTTCCTCGATAAGAAGGTCGTTGTATGCGTCGTTCACAGCTTCAATGTTTAACTGAATATTGCGCACGGTCAGCACAAGACATTCTGCCGGACCAGACCAAAGTTTCTCCTTACATGTTGGACAGCAATAAGGTAAGACCTTATCAAAGGGATGTGATCGATCTGACGAAAGACACGGACAACACGACTATGATCGATACGCGGAATGAGGACAGTGAGTAGATCTGTCAACAAGGTAGGTTGTTCTTGCAGATAGAAGGTCAAAGCCTTGTAGTAGCTACAATCAAGTAAATGTCGGTGGATTACTTGAGTCTATAATGTAGAGATTCTTACATCTCGACATTCGCAGCACGGACAATGACGTCCTTAAATTGATTGTGCTCCCAAGCATCTGCGGAGCGCTCAATCATTGCCAGGGCAGCATTATCCTGAATTGTTACATCAGAGCTATAGAGTCGAAATATTCGCGACAATTGAGACATACGAATTCGTCGTATTTGATGTATAAAAAGACAAGCTCTGGCCATAAATGTGCCTTTTCCGTAGCTTTTATTACCTGAAGATATGAGTTTAATAAATTAAAAACTCAGGGTAAAATAATGGATCATACATACCTTGGGGATGTTGATGCGAGATACAAACAACTTGAGATGTTCCATGACTAGGAACAAAACAGTTCAACAACCATTGACTTGCAAAGAAAGTTAAGCGCACGTTTCACTGGTCGATACTTGCTCAAAAGGATTGAAAGCTCCGTGAAGATACCCATGTGGGCACGCTCCAAACTTAATCCAGCCTCTAACAGGCTTACAACCTCTTCAAAGTGTCCGCGACGTTCATACATTGAAACCAGTGCAGTTAATTCCTCCTACAGCTTCGTGAGCAGATTCAGTCACAACTACGAAAGAGAAACATACCGCATGGACTATGATGTTAAGACCACAAATCTGGGCCAGGCGGAATTCTGACTTTTCAATACAAGCAGCGTGAACCTGCTTCCAGACTCTGATCCAAGTTATATAGTACTATGTCAAATGGATGAAAACTGGTGAAAGGCTCACTGAGTATTTCCCGCCTTTCGTGCACTTTCCACAGCAGCCTGGTTTTCACCAAGATAAATCAATGTTGTCGCGAGACGAGCCCAGTTGGAGATGCTGGTAAAGAGCAGCTTTGCAGCCTGGTACAGCTCATCCTCAAAACATTTCTCCCCGACCTCAAGAACGTCCGCAACGTTTGTCATAGCGAGAAAGTCTTCCATATCATGGAGGCGATCCGTTTTGGCATATGCATAAGCCAGTTCTGTGTCAATTTTCGGTTCTCGAAGAGTCTTACGGGCCATTTGTAGGAACCTGACGAGATCATCGTGCTTTCCAGCATGGCTGGAAATTTCGATGACCTCATAGAAATTGGAAGCATCCTCTGCCTTGATATACGAATCTTAAAAGCACTGTCAATCGCACTCGAAATGAACTTAATAATATCTTACCAATGGAATCCTTGATACGAAGACCGTCAAGCTGTGCCTTTGCAAGCCTACTCCAAACCTCAGGTCGATTGACTTTATTCGCAAAGTCAAGTCCACGATCGATCGAAACAATATGTTCAACAAGAACGTTGATGGCCATTGCAAATTGGTCGTATTTTTTGTAGATGGTCAGGGATTCTTCATATAGACCGTGATCTGTGGCAATCTTGGCAATCTCCCCGGCATCGTAGTTCTGAAGCTTGTTGATATAGCCAACAACCTTGCCTTTATCGGCACGGATAGCCGTCAACAAGAGCAGATTTTGAAGATTTTTGTTCTCGCTGAAAGGCGATGGTTCAATGATAATCTTCTCCAATAGTTCGATAAGCTCAATGGGAAGGTCCGCCTGGAGGAAAGATTTGACGGTGACAGACACATCATCAGGATCTGTACACTCGGGAAGAGCAGTTGCGACTATCTATGTTGCTTGTTAAATAGAGCTCACGATAAGAAAACTTTGCGCCAAACCTGATCAATAAGCTGACGACGATGCACATTGTCGTGTATAAGAACCTGGGCCCAGAGCTCGGGTTGGCGACGTTTAACCAGATAACGAGCCTGTTGCTTGAACATCGAGTTGTCATTGGTAATTGCGATAAGCTCGTCATCGCAAAGCCCCTTAGCATACGCAATATATGCTAGGTATGGATCCCTCTTTTCACAGAACTTGCCGACAATGAGAGGTTCATAAAGCTAGACGGGATTAATAAAAGGTCAAAACTACTGCTGTCTTAGGACAAAAACAGAAGGAACAAACGTTATTTTCTTTAAGGAACTGTTCAGGATTATTGTTGCTGTCGATATAAATTTTCGCGAGAGCATTGAAAATGGAGGTATCCTGACTACCTGCCTGAACGCGAGCCTCAAGCCAGGGAAGAATTAGCTTTAGACGATTGCGTTCTTCGACCTCATGAACCAACTCATCGATCGGGAAATTTCCAGTGACAGAGGCAAGTAACCCTTTAATCGTGGTCTCGTCGCAATCTACATCGAGGAGACCACCGACAACCTGAGGTGTCCGGACCGAATTCACGCGCTGGACATAGATCTCGATGAACTTTGTGAGGCCGTTCTGATAAAGGTAGAGAACCAAGTCATGGACAAAGTCGAAACGATCGCAAACGATGATGAGAGGAAGCTGATCAGAGAGCTTAGTTTCCTTGAGGAAATTCTTGACTTTCTCCGGGTTGTAATAATTGCTTTCTCGGCAAATACGTTCAACTTCTCGAATCTGGCCGGTACGCGTGGCTGCTTGGATGTATTTGAAGTGCACTTCAGGATCCTCACTTAAGTTCACGACGGAGCCAAGATAGTAGTATAGACCTGGTTTTCCTTAACAGATGGCATTAACGATGAGATAAGCGGCATACCTTCAAAGCTCCTATAACTTTCAAACAACTCAATCAATTTGACTGGTCCAAGGATGTCTGAGTACTTCGTAGCAATCTGGATAACGGCTTGGAGATTTTGGCGGATATTGACACGAAGCATCTCGTTCAAGCATGCCATCGATTGCTCCGTAGTCAAGCGACTGAAGTAATTAACGAGCCACTAAAGCTTTCGTAAGAAAAGGGGAAAAAATGTAGCAGATATCTCTTACGTCCGATTGAAGTGTCGTTGTATGCACGATAGCACGCTTAATATCAGCTAAATCTTCGTAATGCTCAAGTGCCTTAACAGAGGATGTCAGAATACATCAATCTATGAGTGACCAAAAACATACACGTTGCAATAGACCAGCCTTCTCGCACAGGTTGGCAATCCTTGGTCGATCGTAGAAGGAAAACATTTCGTTCCCAAGGATTGCGTCTGCAACCTGTGGAGCATGAACGAGATTCATCTCCAGAAGGCGCGTCTGCAATGGCCCCTGCTCAGGTTTGTTCTCCTTGAGCGCATCAAGAAGGAAGGACGTGGCAGGTTGAATCATGTTCTGGGACATGAATATATCTACAACCTATCAAAACGTAAGATGATGCTTGTCAAATGAGAATTGAGTGGAAACAAGCTTGCCCGGTCAATGTCGATCAAAGGACCAGTCTCATCGTTGACAAGTTGCATCGCGAATTCAGCACCTTTCTCCGCGTTCGTACGCATGATATGTTGCAAAAGTGCGACATAATCAGGATGGTGTCCAACCTTCTTGGAGTATAACACTATTTTATCCGTCTGGCCAGTCTCCACGAAACAAGCGATAACTTTATTAGGTACATTCGCACGGAGGTAGACACTGAGGGCGAGAGTCATGTCATGTAGGCGCACAATATCACCGAGTTCTTCACTGCAACTAAGCTGTTGCAAATTTAGAATCACCAGAAATTATTATCAATCAGCTAAAAACTAATACCTTGTTCTCTTTGAGCCACTTTTCGAGCAATTGCTTCCTCCCTTGCTGCAAGACAGGACGCGCGAGTTCCAAAGACTCAAGATGATTGAGTTCACCTTTCTCCAGCAGGATGCCGAAGTACTGCAGGATGGGAGAAAGACCACCAGGAGGAGTGGGAGCCTGCTTGAACGACTCAATGACAGCGACAGTTCGAAGGATGCCCTATAGACGATGGATGAAATGCTGCGAGTCACATAACGTCAGGTGAAACTTACCCTGGGAGAATTCGCTGCAACTTTCGCTGCCTCCCCATATTGACCAGATTGGAAAAGTGTCTGATATTGTTGGACATAAAGATCGTCTGCACCAGGCAAATTGGCGCGACTGGCGAGTTTAAAAGCAAGATCTGTGTTATTCAGCGTTGTCAAGATATAGGGAATGACGGTCTGCTCGTCAACATTAACACTGAGGACTTGTCCCTTCTTGTTGACTCCAATTATACCATTAGTTGTCTCGTGCTCTGCAGTTACAAAGATAGTCTCCCCAGAAATGCGATTCATGTATACACATGCACCAGTTTCGAGATCATAAAGATGAATGAAGCCGTATTTCGTGACAAGGTAGATAATACCGTGTTTCTTCGAAACTTGCATAGCGACAGGAAAGTCATTCGTTGCTTCTGGAGGAAAATAAACATCAACAGCCTTCTTCGTGAAAGGAGGGTCGGGTGCAGTGTGATCAATTTCGACAACATGAAGCTGATGTAAGAGCTTGATCAAACAGAGTTCGGCAGTATGACTACGAGACAAACCTTTGCACCAATCGCCGTACGCACAGCAAAAGTGAATAGCTTCGTAGGCTTTTGGTGACCGTCCAATTTAATCTCGGCGAAAGATGCTGCATGACCTTCGATGGGTTGACTGACGCCACGTTCCCGGCTGTAAAGTTGCATCGAACCTTTGACTTTAAAAGCAGAAGGATTTGCTGGGTTTCCTGAGATGCCAATAAGAACTAGCCATTTCTCATCGGGGGTTGCGCGATAATTGATGATTTGCGCGCCGGCGAGAGTTGGATGACGGTCAAAGATCTTTTGGGGCGGAGAAGTTCCATCCGACAGTGTCCAATGATAGACAGCCGTTTCAGTGACCATCCCAATGGTGTTGTCCGACACCCACTTCCAGAAAACGACGTCTTCATTGTTGACATGCGACTTCACTTTCTGCTTCGCTTCAATGTTAAAGATTTGAAGTGTGCGGCCAGCTGGACGATTCGCCCATTCAATGGTGTGAGAAGGCGGAAATTGATTGACGACGTGCCTTTCAACGCTAGAATCTTCTGCTTCGGATGCATAATCGCAGAGTCAGCAGAAATTGGTCGCCTGAGGACATTGTTGGCGTCGGTGAGGTCAATTATAACGACTTGATTCTGCTCATTGACTTTTTCCCGTACACAGATGAAATGATCGGATTCGAATGTGAGGGTCTGCAAGATAACCCGAGTCAATTGCTGAAATGGATTCTGGGTTATGCTACGGACAAACCTGACAAATTTGGTCAGAATGCGCCAGCAAACATGACCCCCTTCAACATACCTGGAATGAAATTGACGCGGGTTGGACACCAAGACTCGAGAGTTGAAGGTGCTCGCAGAAGGATATGGGTTTTGAAATGTCCACCGCAGCCATCGTCGTCGTGATGGCAAGGACTGGTCAACTGAGTTTGTTTGCCCTTGTTGTCCAATTCTTCGTATTAAGTATCCGCGAACAACCCACCCTTGGATATAAACCATTGAAATATTGACTATTTAGAGGGGGGCCTTGACCAATAACTACCACATGCATCCCTGACACTAATTGCTGCAGAGTTTTGCCTTTTTCTGCTCCCTCACTCTGAGAGGCCTGCCTAATACATAGACATGTCACCCCCCATAATATCTCCTTCACACACAGAACATAAGAGAAGGCCACCAGGCCCAACACCACCTTGAAAGATGACATATCTGCCCACTACATGTAAGGAACTGCACATGATGAACTTAGATATTTCCAATAAGAAGTCTGAACAAACAGAAGAGGTATGGGTAACAATGTAGACAACTAAAGTAGATTATAGTACAGGCTATATACAGGTTATATAGTGCAATGGCAGAAGGCCATTGCAGAGGCAAGGTTGTCATACGTTAAATGTTGCTGAAGTCTCTTAACAGAGAAAATGTAATTAAAGTCCAAAAAAAAAGTATTAATGCATGGTGGCTGTATGCTAAGCACACATCAAATGAATCAAACAAAAGTCCATGAGAGGAGAGGTATAAAGACTACTTTTGTAAGGAAGGCCTTATCTTTAACTCTAACATCCCATATTCATCTGCATCAAACAGCACTGCTGAAAGGTCCATCAGAATTATGACTGGTGCAGTCAGAGCTATGCTAATTGATGCAATTAACTGTAAATTTCTGATACGGTCCAGTTCAGGCTGACATTCTGCCGAGAACCTAGACAGACTAAATTTAGATTCGATTATCAATCATTTCTGCATGCTGGCAGTGTAGCACAACACATTCCCCACCTCTTTTTGCTTCTCCCCAACACATCCTCTCTCATCATGCCTAAGAGATCTTGTGACTGCAATGTTTGCTGTGGTGCTGAAGTGTCTTCTACCATCTTTTTGGAGGCATAGAGATTGTTCTAGGCATCAGCCACATAACATATATTTCTATGATGATTTCATCCACAATCAACAGGGCACTGTCAATCAAATACAGGCATCTAGCCACTTGGCACATTCTGATCAGGATACTGACAGTGATGAAGTAGAATTAGAATCAAGGAAGTGACTGTGTATGGTATGTGAATAGCATTTTTGTATTATATACAGCACATTTCATATCAATTACAGATTAGTGATAATGAAACTATGATGGAAAATGCTGAATTGCATCAACCTCATTTAGATTTACTCCAGCAACAAGATTCAAATGAAATGGATGTGGACACTACTATAATAGGAGTAAAATTACCTGCAGCTGGACATAATTCTGGTTCTGAAGTCCAAGTTCTTGATACTGAAAGAGCTGAACTAGGCTTGGAGAATCTTGGAGACAATGCTATAGAAGAAGAAACTGTACAGTAGCCTGATATCTATATTGAAAGTCTCCATATATCTCAACAATATAGCTAGTTGATTGAAAAAGCAACTTTGGACAATGATAAACTTGATGAGGAGACTTTGTATAATCTTAGGAATCCTGTTGAAAGGCCTGTTGATATCACTAGTCCTGATAACAAGCTTTCACTTGAAATATTCACTGCAACCAATTCTAGTAAAGCTTCATATAATCAATGTTGTGCTGCCATTCTTTGGCATTATCCTGAAAGCAAAATTCTTACACTGATAGGATCCCATACAGGATCAGCACATCAACGGCAGGCTATGGCAATGCAGAACCGACTCAGGATACCTTAGCGCACGCTAATTATCCAATTTTGGCAATATTTGACAGCCGGGTACTGCAGGAAGCAGATCTGATCAAGGATAGCGCTGACGGCAGCAAGAATGACAACTGACAGATGGCATCAGTCACTGATGACAGCGCTTAGCAAGAAGATTGATGATTTATCAAAAACTGATGGACAGCCTGGCGTTTGACCTTGGCAGCTGACACCGCTTAGCGCCCCGATTTGGTGCCTGACATTGCTTAGGAATGTTGACAAACAGAAGGGTGATGGATTGATGGTTTAGCATCGTGATCTGCCGCCTGGCGCCACTAAGGGTCTTGAATAGACGGTAGGGATCTGAAACTATTGGAGCTACCCCTATAAAATTTTCTAGTTTACCGCACTTTGGCGCTATTAGTCACTAGTGACGGTAAACTCATTGTAGTATAAAAGTACTTACCGACTTGTACATACATCACTAGAGAACAGAGTTTTCTGCTCCCCTTACTTCAGTCTCCCTTATGCTCAAGACCTTATTTACGGTCGGCAACGTCGAACTCATCGGCAGTTGCAGACTATCGCTAGCCTTCGATCTATTCGCACCTTGCAGCTATGGCAGGCATTAACGATGCTTAGATCTCGCTAAGCTTACCGTATTCTTGCCACTGACATTGCTGTGTGCACTTACTGCTTCTTTCATAGGCGCTTTATCTTAGCGCTTGATACCTGCCGAACCTCTTTTTACCGACTTTACCTCATTTTTACAGGCGCGTTCTCTGGGACCTGCCTGGAACTCCCTCATCACTTTAGCGTGCCCAACGCAAGCTTTTGGTCTGGTAACACTATTAATATATTTGTTACTGACCAAACTTTGGGCGTCATCAACACTTTATAAAGTCAAGCAGCTTATTGTCAATGCTACTGGCATTGTTCCTATTATGGATAACATGTGCATCAATTCTTGCCATGCTTTTACTGGACCTCTTGCTGAACTTGATGCTTGTAGCATCTGTCATGAGCCATAGTATAATGTCAAGCAGCTTGAAAAATATGATAAAAAAATACCTCAACAACAAGCATATACTTTTCCTCTTGGACCTCAAATTCAAACTTTGTGTCAGTCTGTTGAAGGAGCTCAGAAAATGTGTTATTTTGATCAAAAAATTCAAAAAGTTTCTTAGTTAATCAATAAAATCCAAAAAGATGAAAATAATAGTGCTATAATTTATGATGATATTTTTTGTGGCAATGAGTTATTGCTCATAATAATCTTCAACTTATTAGCAAAAACACTATGGTTTTTTTAATTGATGGTGTTCAGCTTTAAAAAAAGAAAAAATCAGATACTTGGATTGCTGGCTGGAAAATTGAAAATTACTTACTTGATCTATGCTTCAAAGAAAAGAAATGGCTTCTATCTCATATTATTCCTGGCTCAAATAAATTTAAAATCATGAAATCATATACTTTTTGGCCTTTCTATCATTTTGCTGCTTTACAACATGAAAATAGTTAACAAGGTCTTGCAGTCTTGGATGCAAAAACACAGAGTATTATTAAATCACATATTATTTTTGCTTTAGCCACAGCTGATGCAGTTGGCATTACTGAATTGGATGGCTGTATTGGACACCATGGAGCATAGGACTGTAGGCTTAGTTGTGAAATAAAAAGTCAACATAAGCCTAATAGTGGACATTACTTTGCTGCTCATCTTAGGCCCAATAATTATACTATACTATGCAAGATTGCAATCATCCAGACATCAATATTTGAGAGTTCAAAATTCCTAATATCAATGTTTACAAAGAAAATATTTATAAACTAGTTACATCTAAAGATCAAGCTACTTATAAATGGAATCAAAAAGCTACTGGACTAAGCAAGCCTAGCATTCTCAGTGGCCTTATCCCAGAACTATCAATACCAGTTTTCAATTGTTTTCTTCTTGATCTTATGCATCTACCTGCACTCAACATTCTTAAATTACTGATTTCAATTTGGCATAATACACTTAAACATCAATGATGATGATTGGAAATGAGCAATACTTGTTGAAGATCTCTGGATAGAACATGGCAAGCTTATAGAAGCTACAACTCACTATTTTCCCTCCTCATTTCATCATACTCCTTGCAACCCTGCAGAAAAAATTTCAAGTAGTTATAAAGCTACAGAATGGTTTCTATATATTTATGGGCTTAGTTCTGCTTTTTTTGCACTGTTTTACCATTTATCTACTAGAAAATTTTTTGCAAACTTGTTGCAGCTATTTGCATATTTGTTTAATGAAAATTAACTAGTTCTCAAATAGCACAGAGCCATTTATTGATTATTCAATTTATTGAGGAATATGAGAACATCTACTACAAGTGATATGTTGATTGGCTTCAAGTTTGCCATTCTTCAATACATACTCTTAGTCATCTTGCCAGTGAAACTGTGCAAGTTGGATCTGGAGCTTATTATTCACAATTTACTATGAAACAAATAATTGGAAGCCTTGGCAAAGAAATTTGACAACTTTCAAATCTATATGCCAATTTGTCTCAATGTGCATAATGTCAGGTTCCGCTGAATCGGGGGCTTTCCGGGAAAGCGACGCCCTTACGATGCGGACTTGATCTACGGATACTCGGGTGCCTGGAACTCCGGGGCTAGGACTCCGGGGTTCAAGACGAGGACAGGGGTAATCCCGGGAGAGGGGACTATAGTCCGGGGGTTTTGGGTTGGGGGTGGCTGAGAGTTAGAGGGGGTCGAGTCGTGAACCGGAGGTTCTAAGACGAGACCAAGTTAGTAACTTAAGAGTCGCGAAGTGCGTACCAAAGCTTAGAGCACGCGAATACTAAGGCGTGCCAGTCGAAGCGTACCAAACAAGGCGTACCAGTCAAACAGAGGGCACGCAATATCCAAAGTAACAGTATGCAAAGTATGTAATATCAAGACTACCGAATACAACAGGGGGCTACACTATAAGTACTACGGGGCCGGGTCTCGGGGTTCCGGGATGTCTGGGATGGGTTCCGGGGGTTATTGAGTAGCGGCAGGGGCTGTATACCGGGATCGCGCGTGTGGGGCGCGCGATCAATTGGCGCGGATGGAGCCGTGATGCGTGATGCGTGTTGGCCGGTACGAGTCGCGTGATCCGATCGTTGATCGGGGCTGGTGACGGCTGATGGCGGTCCTTGATGCGCGTGATGGCGGTGTCGGTGGTCGTGATGGCGGGGCGTGTCCTGTGGGGTCGGAGGGAGGGTCCCGGAGGGTGTTCCGGGGGTGTCCCGGGGTGGGCCCGGAGGGGAGGGGTCGTGACATCACCCCCCCCTCAGCGCCGAGACCCTCCGAGGCGCGCGTAGCCGGTGGTTCGGACCGGGGGTCAACCGTGGGATCCGGCACCTGACCTGCCACGTATCAAAAAAAAATTTTACCGTCAAGTTCAACCATGTCGCGTACGCCAACGCATTCCCCGACGCCCCCGCAAACTAACGAGGTGGCGCCCCTGATGGCCTGGGAGACCCGGGATGCGCGGTACCGAGCCCGCCTGGACCGGGAGCGCGTGGCGGCGCTTGTACAACAGCGTGAGTGCTTTCGCGAGGGTCCGCTTACCGCGGCTGACGTTTCCCCTTCAGAACAAAGATCTTCCCCTGCTCCGGAGGCGGGTCCCAGCCGTCTTCCGGAGCCTGCCTCTGGTGGCCCCCCGGCGTCGTCATCCGGTCGTCCCGCGCCTACCTTCGCGCGGATGACCGTCCGCCCCCCGCGCCCACCTCCCCCTCCTCGTCCTAGGCTGACCGCCCCCCGTTTCCGCCGCTCCGGGATGGCGGTGGGGGCCATTTCCGAAGTCCCGGAGGACCGACGCGTGGAGTGGGCGGACGCCTCGCAAGAACAGTTTGGGGAGGCTCTGGAGAGGCCTCGGGGTCTGCCCACCCACGCCTGGTGTGTGAGTAACGGGCCGGTAAGCGAGTTCATACCTCTGGTTTCGCCGCTGACCTCGGTACAGTGTCTGCACTGCGCTCGCTGGGGGGTTCTCTGCTCATTCGAGGCCCCGGGCCCCTCGTCCCGCCGGGACACGTCCGTGTGCGAGGCCTGCCGCCTCAATCATGAACGGTGTTCCGTGTCGGCGCTGTGGAGGGCGCGTTGTGTCTCGAGGGAGCAAGGCTGGCCGCTGGGGGGAATTACTCGGAGGATGGGCGTCGAGGAGAGGGATTGGGTGGCGGAGCCGGAGGGGGGGTCACAGGGGGTGCCCGCGGGGGGTCCAGGAGGGGAGTCGGGGAGCGGGGGTCGCCTTCGGGTGGGGGGCCGGGGCCGGCCCGTGGTCCTCATCACGCGCCGGGTGACCCGGGCCGGAGGGAGCCGG
This sequence comes from Macrolepiota albuminosa, assembly GCA_027475525.1. Taxonomy (NCBI): domain Eukaryota; kingdom Fungi; phylum Basidiomycota; class Agaricomycetes; order Agaricales; family Agaricaceae; genus Macrolepiota; species Macrolepiota albuminosa. The sequence goes on from JAMWFC010000116.1 coordinate 2,994,962, forward strand.
GAGGGGCGCGGGGGGCGCCCTGACAAGGGGAAGCGGCGGGCGTCGCCAAGCCCGTCCCCCGGGCCTTCCAAGAGGGCGCGTCTGCCCTCTGAGACCCCACCCCCGGGTTCCCCGCCGCGCCTGTCCCCAGCGGTGTTCTCCCCCTTGTCCGGGAGGCCCCTGGGCGTTAGCATCGGGGATCTGCAGGAGCGCCTGGGGCGGGCCGAGCGGGAGCGTGAGGAGGGGATTAGGGAGGAGGCTGCCATTCGGAGGGGCCTGGAGGAGGGTCGGGAGGCGGCACTCCGGGACCTGGAGGAGGCCAGGGCTGCCCGGGGGGAGGCCGAGGCTGAGCTGGAGGCGCTGAGGGCAAGGCTGGGACAGGGGGCGGGATTCCCGGAGAGTCAGGAGGGGCTGGTGGAGACCCTGCGTCGGGACGTGGTGGTCGCCCGTATGGCGTCGTTGAGTGAGTACCTCCCTCTTCGGATTCGGCCCTCCACTGACGCCCCCAGGCTGGGCCCGGGAGCATCGCTTGCTCTTGGACGGGGCGGCCGCGGCACTCGCGGCGTTGCAGGAGGGGCAGCGCCCGGAGGTGACGACCCCTGGGGTGGAGCGGGGCCTCGGCTTGCTGGCGCGGGTGGTGTCGGCCCACCGGCGGAGAAACGTGCCGGCCCCGGGCTCTTGGTTCGAGAGGGTCTTGGACGAGGGGGAGCCCCTGCCGTCCTGGGAGCAACTGGCGGAGGAGACGTTGCGGGAGCATGGCCCGGGCGGGAGGGAAGAGGGGTTCCGGGGGTGGCCTGGGGAGAGCAACTGGCGGAGGAGACGTTGCGGGAGCATGGCCCGGGCGGGAGGGAAGAGGGGTTCCGGGGGTGGCCTGGGGAAGGGGAAGGGAGCGAGGAGGTTCCGGGGCCCCAGCGTTAGGGGGTTCCCTCTTTTCTTGTCGTATCGTCGTTTTTTTTTTTTTTCTTGTCTTGTTCCTACACTGTAGAATTTTGTAGCTATAGAAAATGTATATACTCGGTTTCGTACTCGAAATGGTGTAAGTAAAGTGGCAGGAAAAACGAGGAAGTGTACCTTGCCCAGAATCCGGGGCGTTACTGTGAAGAAAGTACTAAAAGAGAGTAAGATCTAGAAAGGGAAAGCAGAAAATATACATGGGAGTTGAATCCCTACTGAACCCAGAGGCGGGGGTTACGCCCACTACTGCCGTCTGTGAGTCCTGCGCCCGGGAAGGTCATTCCCCGGGTGCCGCTGTTGGTAGTTCCGGAGTTTGTCGGGGGCGCCCTCGAGGTTTCGGCGCGGTTCCCAAGTGTCGTCTTCCGGGCCGTATCCCTTCCATCGTACGAGAAAGTGGGGTCGTCCACGAATGTTCCGGGAGTCGAGGATGTCTTCGACCTCGTAGTGGTACTCGTCCTCGACCTCGACCGGGGGAGGGGGTTCGGGGCGTCGTTCAGGAAAGGGATCCGGGGAGTGTCGTTCCAGGAGGTGGACGTGGAATACCAGGTGCAGACCTTTTAGTCCCGGGGGGAGCTCGATCTTGTAGGCGTGGGATGAGACCTTCTTCAATATTTTGAACGGGCCGAGACGCTTGTGATCGAGTTTTGGGGAGGGCCAGCGGGTGCGGAGGTGTCGTCGATCTAACCATACCTTTGTCCCGGGGGCCCAGTCGGGGGTGTCTTCCCGTTTCCGGTCGGCGTGTTTCACGTAGGCCCGGTTCGCGGTGTCGATCTCTTCCCGGAGGAACTCGTGAAGGGATTGGAGATCCCGGGCGACCTCGTGGGCGGCGTGCAACGGGATGTTCCGGAGCGAGAGCGTCAGTCGAGGGTGGTATCCCTTGTTGGCGAAGAAGGGCGATACCCCGGTGGCAGAGTGTGGCGTGTTGTTGTAGGTGAACTCGGCCAGGGGGAGCTCGGCGCGCCAGTTGTCCTGCAAGTAGTTGACGTACAGCCGGAGGTACTGTTCAAGGGACTGGTTGACCCTTTCGGTTTGACCGTCGGTTTCGGGGTGGTAGGCGGTAGAGAGGTTAGTCTTTACTTCAAGTGCCTTACACAGGGAAGTCCAAAACTTGGACACGAAGAGGGGGCCCCGGTCGGAGACGATGTCGTCCGGGAGACCATGCTTGGCGAAGACGTGCTCGAGGAACAGCCGGGCGAAGTCCGGGGCGGTATCCGTGGTGTGGCAGGGTAGGAAGATGCCCTGTTTGGTTAGCCTGCACACAACGACGAGAATGGCATC